>CM077086.1:133205143-133805143 GCA_039513925.1 Platanthera zijinensis | reverse complement strand
CGTTCAGAGAGTACGAGGACCGTTTTGTGGTAGTATTTATCGAAGATATCTTGGTGTACTTGCAGTGTGAGGATGATCATTTCAGGCATCTGCATATGGTGTTGGGTACATTGAGGAAGAATAAGTTGTATGCTAAGTTCTCCAAGTGTGAGGTCTGGTTATCCTCGGTATCGTTCTTTTGTCATATTATTAGTGGAGAAGGGATAGCGGTGGATCCAGCAAAGATAGTGGCGATACGGGAGTGTCCTGTGTTGACTACAGTGGCGGAAATCCGGAGCTTTCTTGGGCTTGCCGGCTATTACAGGCGCTTCGTAGAGAACATCTCGCGAATAGCGCTACCACTCACGATGTTGACAAGGATCAAAAGTTTGTGTGGTCACTAGAGAGCGAGCAGGCTTTTGAAGAATTGAAGAGGTAGTTGACCACGGTGCCTATTTTACGTTCGACGAGTGGGTCCGAAGTGTTTGAAATCTATAGTGATGCTTCAAGCAGTGGTTTGGGTTGTGTTCTATTATAGTGTGGGAGTGTGATAGCCTATGGTTCGTGACAATTGAAGGTTGACGAGAGGAACTATCCAGTCCATGACTTGGAATTAGCGGCCATGATATTTTCTCTGAAGCTATGGAGGCACTACCTGTACGGTGTGAAGGTCAATATCTACACTAATCATAAGAGCCTGAAGTACTTGTTAGATCAGAAGGTCCTGAACTTGAGGCAGTGGAGGGTGATGGAGTTCCTGGGGGACTACACCTTCGATATATATTATGTGCCTCGGAAAGGAAATGAAGTGGAAGATGCGTTGAGTCGTAGGGCTCCTGCGTAGGAAAACTGGTTAATGGTATATGGTGAGTGTTTGGTCCGTGATTTGGAGGAATTTGAGATCTGATAATACGTTTTGTAGCCTAAACTATTATCGTATTTTATATTTTATATTGTACAAATTATGTCTATTATTAGTTTATTTTTATCTTTTTATGTAAATTTTATTGCCACACTTTTTCCTGTCTTTTTGGAAAAATTGCCAAAATGGCCTGTTGTGCCCTCACTGGGCGTGACCTAGGGCGTGTCACCCGATCCCGAGGACACCTGCTGGACGGGACAGAAAATGGTCAAAACCGTGTCACGCCCCCCTGTCACGCCCTCCCTGGGCGTGTCACTAGGCGTGACCAGGGGCGTGTCGCCCCTGCCGCAAAGCTGCCGCCGCATTAAATGCCCATCCGCCTCTACACGCCCCATCACGCCCGTGACATGGGCGTGACACGCTCCTTTTTCGGCGACTGATTTCCGACCAATGAGACATGATGCCTGTCACGCCCCCCTGTCACGGGCGTGACCTAGGGCATGACCACCGATACCGAAGCAATCATCCCTCCCGCCAGAATCCAGAGCCCGAGGATCCGTACCTGTCACGCCCCCTGACACGCCCCCCCTAGGGCGTGTCAGAGGGCGTGACCAACCCGAGAAAAAATCTATAAATTGAGCCCCCCTCCCCCCCTGCAAGCTTTGGTTTGGGGGAGGTGCTGCCCTTTGTTTCTTGATCCTTTTTCATGCTTTGTACTTTTTGGTTAACCCTAGTTTACTTAGTTTGGCTAGCTTTTAATGTAATTTTCTTCTTGCTTAGCTTAATGTAGGGCTAGAATAGGGTTTATTTTCTGCACTTGTAATTTTATTTTCATTAGTGTAACTTGCCCTTTTTCATTAATAAAATTGTTCTTCCCTTAGCTTGTGTTCTTCTTAGTTTTTTTCTACTCATCTCCCCCCCCTCCACTCCATTATGATTAACTAATCCTCCTTGTACTTGATCTTGATATCCGATAGAGCGATTATGTTATGATGTTTTAATTAATCTTTTCTTTTTAGGTTAGGGCCTTGAATTACTCTTGATTTATCACGGGTCGGAGGTATATTTTCGATATATACTCTCCGCCTTTGCTTTCATTCTGGGCTTAGCCGAGAGGCCGAAAGAATGAAGCGTGAGGGCATTCAAGAGTAAAGGGAGTTACGCACCCCTCGAGGGGCAGACTCCAAATCTCCCGGATTAGAGTAAAACCAATAGTGGGGTTCACCGCGTAAAGCGAGTTTTAGGCCTCCGATATAGACGAGAGTCGGTACCTTCCTAAACTCAGTGCCTGGGCACGACTCGAGAGAAGCGGTTCAAGCTTTAGGAACCTCCACGGTGACCCTTATCCTATTAAGTTTAGATTTTTATCGCATTTTCTTAATCGTCTTTAGCCGAGGTGATCTTGATCGGGTGCATTTCCATTTCATATTTTCTACCTTTCGTGTAATCACCTGTCTTGTGCTCTTTAATTACTGCAGGTTTCCTTTCTAGCTGTTTACTTAATAGCCCTCTTAATTGCAGTTTCTTTTTCTAAGAAAGCTTTACTTTCTCCCCTGCACTTAGATTTTCTAAAACCCTAGTTTTTCCGTGATAAGATAATAGCGTTCGGTGAGTGTTAGCCAACAGTTCCCGGATCTTAATACGACACTTGTGTCCCCTTGCTACAATTCGTAGGATACTTGCCTCATCGAGTTGCTAGTTCGGTTGCGTTTATTTTCTTCGAACCCTAGCGCGCAACAAGATCTCTTGCGTTGACAAGCAGACTAGTGCCGAGGCGAAATTGTATTAGGCAGAGGTTTAGTATGACCTAGCTGATAGGATTTGGCGGTATTTTGTTCTGGATAAAAGCATGAAGTAGATCTTAGATGAATCTTTGGATGGGTCAAATTCCCAATTTGCTGTTGAGGATGGGATGCTGAGGAGGGACGATCGCCTATGCATCCTTAGTGAGGATAATCTTCGGGAGGAGTAGATGTACGAGGCTCATCATACCAAGTACTCAATACACCCGGGGAGCATGAAGATGTATAAAGACATGAAGAAGTTGTTTTGGTGGCCAGGATTAAAGAAGGATATAGCACTTTATGTTGCCAAGTGCCAAACATGTGCCTTGGTTAAGGCAGAGTGCCAGAAGCCCGGAGGTTTCTTGAAGTCCTTACTAATCCCGGAGTGGAAGTTCGACAAGATCTCTATGGATTTTGTGCATGGTTTGTCAAAGTCGCAGACGGGAAACAATGCCATCTGGGTGGTCATTGATAGATTGACAAAAGTGTCGCACTTCATTCTGAATAGGAAGGAAGATACGGTGGAAAATTTTGGCAAACTTTATGTGGATAATATTGTACGATTGCATGGTGTGCCCCGCAGTATTATTAGTGACCGAGATGGACGCGTCATATCAAATGACTGGAGGCTAGTGCAAAGATTGTTGGGAACTAGGCTGAGTTTCAGCACATCCTTTCATCCACAAACGGATGGTTTGACCGAGACGGTCAAAAGGACGATGGAGGTTGTGCTCTGCATGTGCGTCTTGGATTTCAGAAAGCAGTGGGAAGACCACCTGTACATGTTGGGGTTTGCATATAACAACAGCTATCAAGCGAGTATTTGAATGACGCCTTTCGAGGCCTTATATGAGAGAAAGTGTCGCACGTCGTTGTCTTGGTTGGAGACAGGCAAGTATAAGTTATACAAATGTAAAGCGGTGGAAGACGGCACTTCAATGATACGTACAATTCAGGAACGGTTGAAGATCGCTCAGGACAGGAAGGCAAAATACTATAACACCACGCATAGGAATGTGGAGTTCGGTGTTGGCGAATGGGTGTATTTAAAAATCAAGTCATTCAAGGGTGTCTCGATGGTTCGATGCTTGAAGAAGCTGAGTCTGAGATACCTTGGACCATTTGAGATCCTTGAGCGAGTTGGCAAAGCAGCGTACCGACTAAAGCTGTCAGTGGAATTGAGTGGGCTACACGATGTATTCCACATATCGGTATTGCGGAAGGTAGTGCAAGAGGTTTCATAGGACATTGCGGTCGATCAATTGTCGGTTGATAACGGATTGATGGCAAAGTTCAAGCCAGTACGCATTGAAGATTTTGAAGTCAAACGACTCCGAAATAAGGAAATCCGAATGGTTAAAGTCCGTTGGGATAAATACGGACGTGAGGAGCTTTCATGGGAGCGAGAGCATACTATGTTGGAGGAATACCCCGAGTTATTCCACTCAGGTAACATTTAAGTTTTGTGTACCTTTACATAATTTTGGGATGAAATTATTTTAAGGGAGAGATTTGTAACGCACCGAAAATTGTAATCAAACCAGTCGCGTCCTAAGGAATTTTTGGTGCCTATATAGGGGAACACGGGCTGGGACACGGGCGTGTCAAAGGTTGTGTCTTTCTCTGTGTTGGCCGGCTGTATCCAGTAAAGGACACGTCAGAAAACACATCTATGAATAGTAGCGACACGGGCGTGTCAAGCGTGACACGGGCGTGTCCATACCCGTGTCACCACCTGTGTCCACCAAGCGACGTGACAGTTAGCGTGGCGGTTATCTGTGACACACCCCAAGATCACGGGCTTGTCGGGACCCGACACGGGCGTGTAAGGTTGAGACACAGGCGTGTCTCAACCCATGTCTTTTTCTGTGCTCGACGATCGTTCCTGGATCGGGGCACAGGGCCTAGAACACGGTCATGTGCAAGGCCGTGTTCTGCCCAGGATTGAGAGATTTTATGTGAATCTTAGCCGTTCGTTTTCTTTAAACAAGATCTGACGGTCCAGATGTGTTCCTGCTTTAATAAGGCCGGGAATAGAGGATTAATTCCTCATTATATCTCAATCATTCTCTTTCTAAGGAGTTAGATAAAGGAGATACTGGTTGAGGAAGGAAGAGGAGGAATTAGGCCGTCGGCAGAAGCATCAGAGCACCGAGTCGAGAACTGAGTCCGGATCCACGAAGGAAATTCCCTTGTGAAGCTTTCCGTCCGAATATATTTCCATGGCGCAAAAGAGAACTTCAACGGTAACGATTCTCTACTTGAGCATGTGAAGCTCTCTTTCTTTCTTCATAGGAAACCCGCTATCGTGAGTGTGCGGTGTTCCTTGGGGTAGATGTGAATAGTCCCCTTTGTGTTGTATATAGAGTCCAGAATCGAAGTACGGATATAGTCATTATATGTGAAGCCTACCTAGACCTGTTGGTATGGATCGGTGATGTTGCATATTATATGGATTGCCTGAGAAGACTCTGTGCTATGTGTTTATCAGGTTTTTGCATGATAGATTGCAGCAGGGATCCTTGGGGATTAACTCCAAGGCGCACCCGGAAAACTAAGCGGAAACGTAGTTCTGCTAACTTGGCGGCCGGGGAGCCAGCCTTCTATATAACTGGTTTATGTGATGATTGGGAATGTATTAAGACCCGGGAGAAGCTCGGCCCGTGCGTATGTCTTAAAGTGACTATGTGGAGTGAGCAACAGGCATGTTGAAGCGGACTTGGGCTATGCGGTTCGGTGCTAGAGGCCCAATAGTGCAACTGGTCGTTGGCATAGTCGAGAGTCTTAGATAGTGGTAACAAAGACTCAAATGCTCACGATGTTGCCATCCCGGGGATGGTGGTGAAGCCACGGAATTGACCGGATTCACCGAAAATGTGTATTGAGTGCACGTGGTGTTTGGTCGTGCGAGTCTACACATGTGGCGAAGTATGTTTGCACTTTGTTGTTTAGCTGGGCTAATGAAATGAAGGGAAGGAGCACCGCCATCCCGAGTAAGGGGCGGGGTCATTATAATTTTGTCAGCTTTAGCTGACCGTTGCTTTGTTTGCCACCGTGCGGTGGAATGGTTATTGCAGGTGCTGTGGAGTCAGATACCAAATAGCGGGCTGAAGCCCATGCTACTGAGCTGGCCCTCGAAGTTCAAAGCGAATTATTTTTTTACTTTTACCATGTGTGGACGACCTGCGAGCCAATGTATGTAAAACATTACTTTGTTAATTGAACTCTTGTAAGTCCATATGGCCATGTACTTTCGGTGTATTTGTTATTTCATTCCTACGGTGGTAAGTGGACATTCATGATAGTTGTTATTCAATTATGGGTTCTTTTAAACTGTTTAAAAGCTTCTACTAGAATGCTCTGAGTTAGGGCGAGTAGTTGTAGTTGATTTTTGATATTCTCATGGAACCCTTCTGACTGTCTGTGGTATATGGCGTCGGGTTCCAGCTAGACCTTCTGCTATATGACATACGACGGATGGGGGTGTTACACTGCGACATCGAAAAATTTACCCTAAGCGCTAACCTAAAAGATTTAACATCTTATACTCTGAAGAAATAGGGACAATAATATATGACGAAAGTATTACCATGAGAAATTAAGGAGGAATGAAAGAGGGAGGAAAGGAGTGGGTTTTACACAGCGGCATCGAAAAATTTACCCTAAGCGCAAACCTAAAAGATTTAACAACTTATACTCTGAAGAAAGAGGCACAATAATATATGACGAAAGTCTTACCATGATAAGTTTACGAGGAATGAAAAAGGGAGAAAAAATTTATGGTACTCGAGTTAAATCAGTATTACTCGAGTAGAAATGAACAATACAGATTATATTCGAGCAGTTTTGGGGAAAATAAAAATATAAAGGCTTAAGATGGCTTCAAATCAAAAAGTGCCCAGCATGAAAGTTGTAGAACTTGTCAAGACGAACAAATTTCATGTTAACTACTTTTCAATTCGACACCGTTTTGACCCTCAAAACGGTGCCCAAAAACAAACTGTACAGGGCAACTCGAGAAGAATTAGAGCAGAACTCGAGAGGTGAAAAGCAAAGCACTCGAGAGGCGAAAGTCTAGCACTCGAGAGAAATGGATTTACTCGAGAATGAACAGTAAAAGCACTCGAGAAATGCACAGGTAACACTCAAGAATAATAGAGGCAGCACTCGAGATCAGTACATACATCACTCGAGTGATGAAGGCCAGTACTCGAGAAAAATGAGATTACTCGTGTAATAAGGAAAAATAATTTGCATGAACTGTGTTTTTTTTACAAATACATCCAAAAAACTAAACTATATAAATGAATAGTAAATGACATTTTTGAATAGTACTACAATATTAAAATAATCATATTTATATATTTTTGAATAAGGATACACGAGTTCAAAACGGAGGCCAAACGCGCTCCGAATTAAACAAAACCCACACCATAGGCGAAAACTGATGCTACGAACCGAACAGCAAAGTCAAAACATAAATACAACGAGCCATTCCCGAGATATAAATTTTCAAAATATACAACGAACATAATTTACACAAAACTTCGGAAAATCACTGAGGCCCGAATATCCCTCGAATCGCGACGAAACATGACGAGCAAGTCCAAAATTATTCAACTTGAATTACAAATGCAAAATTTTCTAATAACTATAAGAATTTTGCCGACTAGACCGCACAGACGCAAAAATGCCTTAACGGCGTTGCGTCGTCAACTCGACGTTAAAATTAACGCCACGACGTCATAAATACGATGATACCAAATCAAATAAAATCATCGAAAAATTTGGGGCGTTACAGTCACTCCCCCGAAAAAAAAGTTTTGTCCCGAAACTTATCACAACACCAAAATCAAACAAAAACGAGAAACTCAAACACAATAAAAAACATAAAGACATACCAAAACTAGGAGAAGAAAAGCGGATGAGATTCTCTCATCGCCGATTCCAATTCCCACGTCGAACTCTCGACGTCTTGATTTCTCCAACGAACCTTGGCCATGGGAATTGTCTTTCTCCGCATCACTCGATCCTGAGAATCCAAAATATGAACAGGTACCTCCAAAAAAGAAAGGTTTGGCTCCAACTGGGGCACAACATCGAGAATCTGCCTGTCGCTTAACACGAACTTCCGCAGCTGACTCACATGGAAAACATCGTGCACTCAAGGAAAATTCGCCAAAAGGTCCAGCCTATAAGCTGAAACACCAATCCACTCAATAATTCGGAAGGGTCCAACATATCTCGGGTCCAACTTATGGTTCTTACCAAATCACTTCACACCAGATATTGGGGAAACTTTTAGGAAAACCATATCCTCGACGGCAAACTCCAAATTGGCCCTGCGCTGATTTGCATACTTTCGTAATGCTCTTGGGCTACCCAAAGCTTCTCTCGGATGAGCCTAACTGAAGTTTCCATCTCTTCAAGGGCTTCTGGACCTAGCAATGGTCTCTCACCAACCTCAGCCCAAAACAAAGGAGTCATGCAATGTCTCCCATATAAAGCTTCAAATGGAGTCATTTGCAAGCTCTACTGGTAGCTATTATTGTAGGCAAACTCCATTAGCCTCAGACGCTCATCCCACGCTCCACCGTGGTCTAAAATGTAACATCTAATCATGTTATCCACGATCTGATTTACAATTTCTATTTGTTCATTCGTCTGCGGATGGTATGCGGTGGAATACCTCAAGTCGGTACCCAACCCCTGTTGCAAGCTTTTCTAGAAAGGAGACATTAACATGGAGTCTCAATCAGATAACAATACTAACAGGTACTCCATGAAACCTATTGACCTCGTCCAAATATAATTCAGCTATTTTCTTCATGGAGTAGTCAATCTTGAACGACACAAAGTGAGCACTCTTCGTCAGTCTATCCACAATCACCCAAACCGAGTCATGCCCTCTTGGAGATCTCGACAATCAAGTAATAAAGTCCACCGAGATACTCTCCCATTTCCAACTCAGGATATCCAAATGCGTTAACTTGTCTCCAAGCCTTCCATGATCGGCCTTGACTCACCTACAGGTGAAACATTCAGATACAAACCTTACTATATCACACTTCATACCCATCCACCAAGTAATCTGTTTTATGTCCTTGTACATCTTGGTCGAACTAGGGTGATATGAAACATTATAACCATGTGCCTCCTTGCATAACTGATACCTAATATCCCTAATAGCGGGAATGCAAAGCCTACCACGGTATCTCAGGGTTCCCATATAATCAATAGAAAACTCTGGCAACTCACCCTTCACAGCTCTACTATAAAGAATCAACAGATCTGGATCCTCCTTTTGATGTAATCTAGTAAGTGTAATCCATGAAGGCTCTAATACTTCTAATTCACTGGTCGAGCTACCACTTCCCACGGAAGTACCCATCAAAAGGAATTCTTCCACCAGTGAATCCACCGAAAGGTTAAAAAATTTAGTTGTCTTCCTGCACAGGGCGTCGACTACCACGTTAGCTTTGCCCGGGTGGTACTAGATCTCGAAATCGTAGTCTTCCACATAGTCCAGCCATCTACGCTGTTGCAAATTCAATTCCTTCTATGTGAAGATGTATTTAAAACTTTTATGATCTGTATAAATCTTGCATATAACACCATATAACAGATGTATCCACAACTTGAGAGCATAGATCACTACTGCAAATTCTAGGTCATGCGTAGGGTAATTCCGTTCATGAACCTCAGCTGCCTAGACCCATACGCAATAACCTTCCCCTCCTGTATCAACACGCATTCGAGCCCAGCATGTGAAGCATCAACATACACAACATACTCCAGTCCTTCAGGAGGTAGGGTCAAGACTGGTGCAGTGCATAACCTGCTATTCAGCTCCTAGAATGCCTCTTCACACGTATCACTCCAATATAAGGATGCATGCTTCTTCATCAATTTTATCAATGGCGCAGACAGTGTAGAGAATCCCTCTACAAACCTTCTATAGTAGCCTGCCAGCCTTAGAAAACTTCTTATTTCCTTGGAAGTGGTAGGTCTACACCAATCCATCACTGCAGCTATCTTTTCGGATCAACAATATCCCATCCTTATTCACCACATGGCCCAAAAAGGAGACTTGAGGTAGCCAAAACTCACACTTGCTCAACTTAGCATAACTCTTATGCTCTCTCAAAGTTGACAAGACCAGACACAAGTGCTGCGCATGCTCTTCAACATTACGGGAGTAGACTAAGACGTCATCTATAAACACTATCACGAAGTGATCCAGGAATTCTTTGAATACTCTGTTCATCAAATCCATGAATGCGGCTGGTGCATTATTCAATCCAAATGACATTACCAAAAACTCATAATGCCCATGCCGCGAAAGAAAAGTAGTTCGTGGAATGTCTTCCTCACGAATCCTCAACTAATTATAACCTGAACGCAGGTCAATCTATGAAAATACAGAGCTACCATGCAACTGATCGAACAAATCATCGAATCTCGGCAAGGGATATCTATTTTTGATGGTCACCATATTTAATTCTTTGTAATCAATACACAGCCTCATTTATCAATCTTTCGTCTTTACAAACAGAATGGGAGCACCCCACGGTGATGAACTTGGCCTAATGAAACCGTTCTACAACAGCTCGTCTAACTAGGTAGCAGCTCTCCTAACTCATGCGGAGCCATACGGTACGGAGCTTTAGCGATAGGACGGGTACCCGGTTTTAAATCTATGATAATCTCAACATCTCTCTCATACGCATGACTAGGAAGATTATCAGGAAACACGATAGGAAACTCGCGCACTACAGTAATCTCCTCCACAAGAGGCGACTAACAATGGTCGCCAACACTGAAACCAAACAGGCAAAGCATCCTGAATTAAAAAGCTTTCGAGAACTTACCGCGGAAATGATCAGAGAATCTTTGCGCGAATAACTATAAATGCTCCGGCGTTTACCATCATCCATCTTGAAGTCTAAGAACCTGGCCTTGCAATGGATTGCAGCATCGTACTTCGACAGCCAATCCATGCCTAGGATTAAATCAAAATCTTCCAAGTCTATAACCTTTAGATCAGCAACTGCGAGAAAATCTCCCAATTGGACTGAACAACCATGAATTCCCTAATCTGACACCACAGAATCACCTGAGGGGAACATTACATAGAACGGGTCTCCAACAGGATTGAGACTCAAACGGTGACGCTCTACAAAAGATCTATCCACGAACAAGTGGGTAGCACAGTAATAGAAAAGGACACGCGCCCAACGGTTACTTACCTTAAAATTTCCTAAAAGATTAAATATGCAACTAAGGGAAAAGAATATTGACATTTAGATCACACCTATAAAATAAAACTAGGTTAGAATATAACCTGAATTAACTTGGGTCGAGGTCTGAGCTTCATCTGCGGACAACATGTTCAACTTGCCCTTCCCTTTGTCCATAAGCTGCGGTGGCGGCAAGCCCTGAAGTACCACTGGCTGTAATGGGGGTTGAGACTGCGGGCAACGGGTCTTGACATGCCCCTTCCACCCACATAGATAATTGGTCTTGTCGTTCCAGCAATGGGCTACATCATGCCCCGTCTTGTTGCAACTGGAACAAACTGATCTCTCTTTGGGAGCGCCCTGAATCGCGTGCACCTGCTCTTGCTTCTGAGCTCCAAGTCTCTGGTAACATCTCTCGAACGGGTGGCCTTCCAGACCGAAGAAACTCCACACTTCCTTGCCTATTTTCTTCTTAATAGTCGCAGATTCCTATGATTCTTTACCTTCAACAGACTTCCTCTTATCCTTCCTCATCTGCTGACCTCTGACCTTGGCATTGTTAATGGATTCCACCTTCAAAGTAGCCTCTACCACCTCAAAATAAGTTCCAGATCCGTAGGAACTGTTAAGCTGCTGGATTTCATTCCGAAGACCACTAGGAAATAACTTGAATCGATTGGATTCTAGAGATACCAAGTCAGGAGCAAAGCGGCTCATCTTACAAAACTTTACCTCATTTTCACTGACGGTAAGCTACCTCTGCTTCAAATGAAGGAAATCATTCATCAATCGGTCTCTTTCCATAGACGGCAAGAACTTCTTCAACAACAACTCCTTGAAGGACTACCAGGAGCATCCATCCTTCAAGCTTTCTTTCTCCCTCAACCACCAACTCTTGGTCATGCCCTTGAGTTGATAAGCGGCAACCATCACTCTCTGATCCACAGAGATACCATAGTAGGTGAACATCTCCTCGATGGAAATCATCCAGTCATTTAATGACATAAAATCTGCCTTGCCATCATACGTAGAGGGTCCTATCCTTTGAAGTGCGAAATAAAAGTGATCTTTGGTGGCAACACTACCGGGGGCACCAGTGGAGCGGGGGGGGGGGGGGGGATGGGAACAGCTAGATCCACAGTGGGCTATTGCGCTTTCTGTGACTGACTCGCCACGAATGACAACAACTACTGAATCTGCGACTGCATCTCCAGCATCTACCTCGACAGGGTCTCATTGCTCTGTGGCAATCCCTCTATTACAGCCTTACTCTGGGCACCAAGAAAATTCTACCTCTTACTGGGGAGTAGTCCTCCTCGATGTACGCTTAGGCGGTATTCTAAACAAACAATAAATGATCTATCAACACCTAGCGTAACCTACTATACTTACAACTTAGTTAAGACATATAACCTTAGATACTTGCTCAAGCTGCTAGCTTGCTCTTGGATTTAAAATAAATGATGGCATATCCTACTTGTGGAAAACACCCTCATCCTTATGACTCTTGTGCCTATTATATGAGTGCATGAATGATTACATTTTTATTTCAAATCATGTGTGTATATATGTCATCCTGTAGATCTTTAACTTGGCATGTGTGCTTATGCAATGATATGATATGTATGCAATGCTATATATTCTAAAGAAAATCCTTAATGCATATATGAGTGACATACACATACAATATTATGCATCCCATAGTACATAATATTGTATGTAACAAAAAAGATAAAACGTTCTAATGGGCATCCATATGATGGTGGTTATGCATACCATACTACATAACCGTCACATGTCACCACCTATGGTGGATCAATATACAAACACATATTATGCATCCCATGCTACATAAAATGCCCCCTATACTTCTTCTTTTGTGCTATGAGTGTAGTGTTCATGCTTCCATCAAGATGTACTGATGACATATTGGTGTGTGTATGTAATGAATGACACGACGAGAGTTTTGCTTAAGGGCAAGTTGTTCGACCAACTTGCCAAACCAACTGCCCCTCTTATAGAACCTGGCTCTGATACCAACTGTCACAACCCGCATTTCTCCCACAACGACAAAATATCCGAGTAAGGGAAAATGCGCGTCATGATGCCACGTTAGCGTGGGAAAACTGCAGACGCTCAGGCAACACTCCAAATCAACACAAACATAAGATTTAAATGATCAATTGAAGAAGTTTAGTTTGGGTTAGACAATCAGCCGTATCCCTCGACTTTGTGGCTCACTAGTCCACTTGGGAAAAAGTAGTTGAACGCAGCAGAAAAATACTATAGTAATCAAATTGGACATCCTACATTAGTCTAACATCCATAAAAGGAAAACTCATAGCATACAGTACTCTAAATTTATAATAATAATATCGAAGTAGTTGGTACGTTATTAAACATATTGACTTAGATTTTTAAATTGTGTTATGCATGAAATAATATTAGTTGGTTTTATATTTGAAAATATATGTAGGCAACCTTGCATAAATCCTTCCTAGAGAGAAAGAACTACTACCAGAAAAGTAGACACTAGTAATTAGCAAAATATTTAAGAACAACAATAAACAATCAGTGGGCATTAAACACCTGACACGAACCTACTAAATGTTCTCAAGTTCGAACCAAACAACAAGAGTACCAAGAGATACCTCGCAAACACGAGGTACACACAGCAACCACACCACTCAGCCGCACCACCGGCTACAACCCTGCACCTGAGTCATTCAAAAGAATAACACCTCAGAAAGCAAAAGTACAAGAGGTAAGAGAACAAGTAAAAATATATGAAATGAATTTAACAAAGGAGGGTGTACCAAACCAAACCCAAGGGAAACAGAGAACTAAAAAAACACAGAAAAAATTAGCCAAATTTGATCGAGTAGAGTAAGGTTAGCCAATAAAATACATCTGAATTAAAATGCACCAAGTGCGAAAATGAACAAGTTTGAGTATAAACAGTAAGATTTAGCAAACTGTGGCATAATTCACTAGGAACCAACTGAGCACAAACGGCTCGGAAGAGGGTGGATAATCAACACGTGGTATGACTACATTACAGGCCGGAGAGGGCGACGACCTCAAGCGCCCTAAATCCCAACTCCAGATCCTCAAATGTCTCACAAGCAGAACTATGGTCAACAACATGGCCAAACCGGGCCAACCAGACCCAACAGTCCAAAACAGGAGAACTAAAGCATACCCCCACTATGAAGATCCATAGAAAGAAGGGGAACCTAGTTGGGAGGGATATTATCCACACCAGCTCTCACATCCCCATCATCATCATCCAAAATTAGCACAACACCTAAGAATTACAACACTAACTCGAAGACCAAACCTACCATCGACATAAAACTAAGCGCAACGCGTCATACACTCAGCGGCATCGAAAAATTTACCCTAAGCACAAACCTAAAACATTTAACATCTTATACTCTAAATAAATAGGGACAATCACGAAAAAGTTTTCTCTCTCTCTCGCTATGCCGCCCTGGTTTAAGAGAAAAAAATGATGAAATTCTAACTATAAAACGTTTTGTCATAATTATAAAAAAAACGTATTGTTTATGAGTGTATTCGCAGAAATCGAAAATAGAGGTCTAGGATGGCTTCAAATCGAAAAGTGTCCAACTTGAAAGTTGTAGATATTGTCAATGAAAATAAATTTCATATTGACAATTTTTTCATATGACACCGTTTTGAGCCTCAAAATAGCGCCCGAATGTATTCAATAGGGGACTACTCGAGATGACTAAGGGTTACTCGAGAATGAGAGCAAAGTACTTGAGAGGAACGTATAATACTCAAGAAAAATCTCTAGCACTCGAGAGGAATCAGTAGTACTACAGAAAAATCAGTTATACTCAAGAAAAATCAATGGTACTCGAGTTAAATCAATAGTACTCGAGTAGAAATGAACAGTACTGATTATATACTAGCAGTTTGGGGAAAAGCAAAATTAGAAGCTTAAGATGGCTTCAAATCAAAAAGTGTCCAGCAAGAAAGTTGTATATATCGTCGAGACAAACATATTTAATGTTGAATTTTTTTTCATACGACACCGTTTTGACCCTCAAAATGGCTTCCGAACGTAAATATCAGGGGAGTACTCGAGATGACTAAGGGTTACTTGAGAATAAGAGCAAAGTACTCGAGAGGAACGTATAATACTCAAGAAAAATAACTAGCACTCGAGAGGAATCAGTAGTACTCGAGAAAAATAAGTTATACTCGAGAAAAATCAATGGTACTCAAGTTAAATCAATAGTACTCGAGTAGAAATGAACAGTACGGATTATATTCGAGCTTTTTTGGGGAAAATGGAAAATAGAGTCTTAAGATGGCTTCAAATCAAACAGTGCCCAACATTAAAGTTGTAGATCTTGTCGAGACGAACAAATTTTATGTTAACCAATTTTCCATTCGACACTGTTTTGACCCTTAAAACGGCACCCAAAATCAAAATGTACAGGTCAACTCGAGAAGAATTAAAGCAGAACTCGAGAGGTGAAAAGCAAGCACTCGAGAGGTGAAAGGCTAGCACTCGAGAGAAATGGATTTACTCGAGAATGAATAAAAAAAGCACTCGAGAATTGCACAGGTAACACTCGAGAAAAATAGAGGCAGCACTCGAGAGCAGTACATACATCACTCGAGTGACGAAGGGCATTACTCGAGACAAATGAGATTACTCGAGTAATACAGGAAAAATAATTTGCATGAACAGTGTTTTTTTTACAAATAAATACAAAAAATTAAACAATACAAGTGAATAGTTAAAGACATTTTTGAATAGTATTATAATATTAAAATAATCATATTTATATATTTTTGAATAAGGAAACACGAGTTCAAAACAGAGACCAAAATGCTCTCCGAATTAAACGAAACCCACACCGTCAAAGAAAGATGACTCTACGAATCCAATGGCGAAGTTAAAACCTAAATCCGACGAGCCATTCCCAAGATATAAATTTTCAAAATATACAACGAACATAATTGACACAAAACTTAGAAAAATCGCCGAGGCCCTAATACCGCTCGAATCGGCGACGAAACTTGACGAGCAAGTCCAAAATTATTCAACTTGAATTCCAAATGCAAAATTTTCCAATAACAACAAGAATTTGGCCGACTCGACCGCACGAACGCGAAAATGCATTAACGGCGCTGCGCCGTCAACTTGACGTTAAAAGTAACGTCACGACGTCATAAATACGATGATACCAAATCAAATAAAATCATCAAAAAATCGGGGGTGTAACACTAGGTAGGGTTGGGTATGGTTATATTTGCACTTGGGGGTCACTTGATCCTTAGGAAGGGTACTTTGACCAAGTTAGGGCTATAGTTGACTTTGGTCAACAAGACCATTTTGGTCGACCCCAAGGGCTGCTAGGTGACCCCTTGGCTTCCCTTAAGGTCTAGGAAGAGTTGCGTAGGGTTAACTTTGCACACTGAAGGTTACTTGCACTTTAGTTAGGGCACTTTGACCACTCTAGGGTAGGATTTACTTGGGTCATCTCAGGCTCGAGGGTTGACCCCAATGGATCTTTGGTGACCCATTAACCCCACTTTTAGGTCTAAGAAGACCTTGGTAGGGTTGGTTGGTCTCATTAGGTGCACATTTCCCTTATTTAGGGCAGCTTGCCCAATTTATGCCTAGGATGGTCCTAGGTAGACTTGGTCACCCTGGGTTGACTCCAATGGACCCTTAGGGCCTTTCAATAGATTGGTGAGGTCATGGTGGCGTCTTGGAGTCGTGGTGAAGCCTCATGGTCATCCTAAACTATGGATTAGGAATTTACTATTTACAGACCATAATGATCTCTCCTATATTCCTAGGTCCACTTAGTCTACTTGGGCTTCCTAGGATTTTATCATGACCTAGTCATGACAAAACCACTCCTATGGGGTCTTATTGTCTAAGGGATGTTACAGCTGTCACTAGCCTTGTATTTCATGAGTCTGGAGGAAGGATCATCTTTCTCGATGGCTAAGAATTTTCCCCAAACAACTCTCGAAGCATTGGTGCATGATTAGTCTAGCGTGACCGTGATGTAGGCCATATTTTTGTCCCGGTTTAGCCTTGTACATGTCCTAATGGTAATACTTGTTAGCCTATTTTAAGCCTACCCCTCCTATTGATTTAGCCCCACTTTGCGATCATTAGAGCCTAAAAGCTTTTCTAGTTGCACACCCCAATCTCGATGTATTAGTATGTTAATTCTTCCATTGGTGTTGTTACTGTGGTGTTGTTATGTGGTTGTGCGGTGAAGTTTTCTTGAAAATTTGGCTGAAAGTGTATTATAAAATCTGGAAAAAGAAAAGAAAAAATATGTGCTGATTGATATAAAATAAGAAATTGAAAATGAAGAGTCTATTTGTGTTATATTTATGGTGGTAGGCGGTGAGCACACCCGTGTTGTCAAGTTCAACTCTGGTGGTGTGGTGCACCTTCATGTTTTGTTAGCGAGAGGATTTCATTTGTATGAGCTCATTTGGGTTGTGCGTAGCCATCGTTTTTATCCTTTTGCATCCTTACATACGTATATACCCAAGCCCCATTATTTTCCTAAAGTCCTACGGATTCACTCTTGAGTCAAACTAGCACTGTGGAGAGAGTGTGAATGGGAAAGCGTATGATGTTCGACATTGATGGATTTCTTTGGAGGTGATCTCGAGCCCCGGTCTTTGCCAATGCTCAACCGATTGGCCTGCCAGCTTTCTTCCTGCGTATGACCGAACGATTCTCCAGAATTCCATTTTTGAGTAGTTACAATATTCATTTACGCCTGTCGAAAGTTAAAAACTCCGCAGAATAAATAAAAATTTTACCTATTATATTTTCTACGCACATGTAGTATTTGATTTCTCGCTTTACTTTATTTGGAAATTTCTAAGCCAACTAGATGTTTTTTAGTTCACGAAGAAGTGATTTGCTCGGGACGAGCAAATGCTTAAGTCTGGTGATGTGATGAGTACGATATTTATAGGGTTTTTCGGACTCAACTGGGATTGTTTTCCTACTTGTTCACCATTTTTCAGCCGGTAATCGGTTATATTTGCTTTGTTCGGTCTATGACCACTTTGTGCACTGTTTTGGCCTACGGGTGTACAATTGCCCATTCTGTTGTCAGGGGTATGCACATGGTGCTCCCCATTTCTCTTTCTGTTTGGTTTTGATTGCATTCTGGTGCAGGGAGCTTTTGCTCCAGCTTGGTTTTATTGCTTGTAGGTAGTGGGGATGTCCCGGATTGAATTTCCATGTCCTGTGTTAAACGCACGATCGTACGAATTTGTTCACGCATAGTTTTAGATTAATCGTGCGTTATACACAGCAATTCTGGGGAAGTCTGTGGTTACCCATGCATTTTGTCCCACACTGTTTTGGCCAAACCGTACGAGAAGTAAACACACAGTTTTCCTGTTGCTTTCTTATTTGTTCCAATCTATGGTTAATCGTGTGATTTGTTCACGCATGGGCGGCAGTGCTCATGCCCAAGTAAAATGCACGGTTTCACCTACTTGATTTGATTTCCAGCTTTCTGTTTTTACCCGTGCGATTTCCTTCACGCACGGGCGGAAACGTCCGTGCACGAGTAAAACACACGGGTCAACGCTTCTCCTTCCATAGGCTTGTTCTGAAATTTAATATCACATGGTGTGCGCACGGTCATATGCCAAACCGTATGTGACCATTATTTTTGATTTTTCTATTTAAGACGCAGATTTATCGTCCCAGGGAGACAGTCTGATCCAACCCGCCTTTTCCGCTCCTCTGAGCGGGAAAGCGTCCCCCCAGCCATTATTTTGTATCTCCTTCTTGGAGGGTTTATCCGGCCACAATTCTTCTTCCAAGAGCTCGCAATAGCATCATCTCCGGCCACAATTGTTATTTACAAACTCCAAGCTCCGTTTAAAGCTCTTAGGGTACTACATCCGTGGAGTTCTCAGGATAGATTTAGCCTAGTGATTATTCACGAAGAAGATGGGTTATTGGAAGGAGGTGACAACCCTTCTGGACCCCGAACGTCATCCGTAGACAAACCTCAAACAAGTACCGACAACCCTTGACTCCTGCCAGGAATCTCGGAAAGCCTTCGTGCATTTGGTTTTTCTCTTCCCCTTCACTTGTAGTATTTTTCTTCTACTGATTTGGATGTTTGATTGATGTGTAAGAACACTGTTCAGCTTAAGTATTTATGGATGTTTATGTGTTGTTATATCTTAGTTCTTTATTTTGTTAATGAGCTTCAGTATTTCTTGTTCTTGTTGAGATAGTGCCATTCTAGAGATTGCTAGAAGCATGCATGGCAAAGAGGTGATTGCGACCCTCATGGCTCATCCAATCTTTCATATTACTCTCTTGAGTAATCCACCAAAGCGACGCGGTGATGGCAAGACCCGCATTATTTTTATTTGTGTTAAAATTTGGAAACCCAAAAACAACCCCCGTCCTTCGTTGACATTTGCTATAACTCTTTCAATAGAGAAATCACACTCCCTACTTGCACTCCGCGAGAGATCAATATCCGGGGATTCAACAGCTCAAATTTATTACTTAACAATGATTTGTACACTTGCCATGACTGCATTAGTACTCACGTTATATTTTAAATTTACCTACTTTTGACTTCTCTTCAGCTGAGATTAGCAGGTGTTCGCGAGTTCACTTCAAGTAATTGCATTATATTTTAAATTTACCTGCTTCGGTCTTCGTGTGTCCACTTCAGGTACATGTATTATATTTCAAATTTACCAGCTTTTGACTTCTCTTTTGAAGATATTAGTAGGTGTTTGTGAGTTTACTTGAGGTAGTCGCATTATATTTTAAATTTACCTACTTTTCACTTCGCTTTGTTGGATCTAGTGATCAACATTAGAGGGCGGGTGAGTAAGGTTTTATGCGCTAATTAAAAATTCGAAATATTTTGTCCAGAAAAACTAGTTTTTGAAGTTACAGTGGGGTGCTAACTAGCTAGCGAATTGCGGTACGTCATAGACCTTATTTTCCTGGACAAATTTCACCTTGGAGAAATACACCCCCATTAGAGATCTACAGGAAAACAATCATAACGTCATACGCAGAATGAAAATCAATAAATAATTTTTACTCATACATAAATAAAAATTGTTTACAATTACAAGTAATGGATATCCATAACGTCAGAGATCGAAAGCGGTAAAAGTCAGGAATCTTTTCGTTTTCTATTTCGACCCAATACCCGGACCGGTTGGCTCTCTACCTTTCCCTCCAAGAAAGATCATCGAGCCGGTTCTTCGCCTTCATGCAAGGAAGTTTCTTAGAGCCCCGCTAGATCCCCCGATATATGTGTCCCTTCCCTAAGACGATTTCTCCCGGAATACTCTCTTGATTCCGATGACCTTAAACGGTTGATTTTCCTTACCAGAAGAGTAGAAAAAAGAGAAAAAATACAACAAGTATAAAAGAATAGAGAAGAATTTAGATTGAATCTCGCACAAGACGATTTCTCCGTTTAGTGATCTGTGATCGGTGCTTCAGATCTTCGTGTGGAGGCTACCGATCAACTCCTCGTAGTCATTGATGTTTTTGGCTCACCAGTGAATGAATCTATTGTCTACCTAAATCACCTACAGGGGGTGAATAAGTGACGTATGTGTCTTTTTACGGAATAAAAATAACTAAAAAATTAAAGAACACAGAACACAGATATCTATAGTGCTTCCTTGAGTTGGGTAGGTCCACTATCCCGCATCACCTATCTACCCAGATGGGCTAGATTCGGCTACTTCACCTTTCTCAGATTTTAACAAATCTTACACCTTAGAGCCCTAACTCCTACAACTTGGAGATAACACTCCTACCACTCAGAGAACAACCTCTCTTACAACTCGATCCAAACACAGATTTACCACTTGGACAAAGAAACCTCCTACAAAAGTAAAAAAGGAATTTGCATAAAATGTTTACAAATAATCCTATTCAGATCTAAAATCTTCAATCCTTCATATTTCGAAAAGTTGATCTTTGAAAACTTGAGAACATGGAAAATCTGAAAGTATTGATGACTTGGATCTAAAATCACTGATCGACTAGATCTGAAAGAATATGAATCTTCAGAAAGTAACGATCCAGTCGATTCGGTTGAGGAAGATCAAATCATGCAACAAGCTTGCATCGATCGAGAGATGTCATGCAATACAAATGGAAGCTGACAGAGATTTTCATTTGGAATCTTTCTTGACTTTAAATCTAGCATGATTTGCACGATTAGGGTTGAACAATAATCCACCCTAAATATATTTGGGGATCTTCCTTTGCAATGGCTAGAAAAGACCTTCCATACCGGGAAGATCGCGAGATACTGTGTATGGCGTATTGTTCATCCCAAGTCAGAATTTGAAAAATAGAAGAAAATAACCCTAAGTAATCTTCGTCGAGTATCGTTGAGTATATTTGAGGATACTCGCCAAAAAACAATGAATCTCGCCAAATTTTACTTGGAGAAATTCTGTATGATTGAACTTAACACTTGATGCCAAGCAGAAGAATAACTCGTTGAATTTGATGTGTACCTGTTAGTATACTCGAAGAATTCTACAAGTAGCCGCTAGTATACTCGATGCATTCGATGCCTAACCAAGTGACATACTACGAATCTGACTTGGAAAATACATAGAAGTAAAGTCAAAAGGACTCGACGAATTCGATGTGTATCGACATGTATATTCGATGAATTCGGTGAGTATCGATAAATATGATAGTTTTACTTTCAAGACTACCTAAACACCTAGAGGGGGGGGTGAATAGGTACTTTTCTTTGATTTAACTTAAGGCAGAATATTACTACAGTTCTTTGTATAAATCAGATATTTCTATAGCTAACACAGCACAGCAATCACAATCATACACATATCACAGATTGCACACAGATTTCTAGTGGTTCCTCAAGAGCTGGGTACATCCACTTTCCCCCTTCACCTATCTAGCAGAATGCTAGAGTCGTCCTAACTTCTTCTTTTAGCTCAGAATCAAGAAGGATTCCTACAACTCAGAATGTCTCCACATTCCTACAACTCAGGCTAAAAAGCCCTACCTCAGCCTTGCCACAAGGCCTACAACTAAGAGAATACCTTCTCCTATAACTCAGGCATAACCAGTCCTACCTCAGCCTTACCACAAGGCCTAGAACTCAGA
The DNA here is from genome assembly GCA_039513925.1 of Platanthera zijinensis. NCBI lineage: Eukaryota > Viridiplantae > Streptophyta > Magnoliopsida > Asparagales > Orchidaceae > Platanthera > Platanthera zijinensis. Next base: position 133,783,093 of record CM077086.1, on the reverse strand, counting down.
GAATACCTTCTCCTATAACTCAGGCATAAACAGCCCTACCACTCAGAGAATAAATCTCTTACACTCAGCCTTTATAAAATAGGCTTACAACTCCGATCTATGAATAGATCCTACAGAATTTGATAAGGAATTTTATAATCTCTTACCCCTGTTGAGAGAGAAGGGATAAGAACTTTCTTGATCAGCTTCTTGAAGAGGCTGATGGCTGAAATCAACTTGATCTTTGATTTCTTCAAAGCTTCTTGAATCTGAACTTTGTTGGGTTGATTTCCTTTGAATATAACTGACTGGCAGCTTCCTTCTTAGACTTCAGAAATAAATCTGAATCATCTTGACAGATTAGTTAAGTATCTGCTTCTTGAGAAACCTGTGAATGTCTCCTTCTTGATTTCAAATAGTTGGATCTCTCTTTATCCAAAACTCTTGAAGATACTTCTGAATTCTTGATTGAATTCAACTTAGACAGAATCTGAATAGAAAACTACTTCAGATCGTCTTCTTAGATCTTCTCACGAAGATCTTCTTCTTTTGGACTTGTACTTTCTTGATCAGAGATCAATCTCTAATTATGTTAGTTATGACAATACTTATTCCTCTTTTCCTTCTTTTTAATCCATCTATTTATAGACTTCATCCATGGTAACCGACTGATCCAGTTTATAACTAACTTCTGACAAGTCTGACAGCTTCAGTAAACCTATTGTAACTCACAGTTGTCAAGTCTTCAAACAGTTCTTGAGCCTTTGACTCTGTCAGCAAAGCATCGAGACTGACTGTCATAAAGTGTCGAGACAATCTATCAATATGTGTCGACGCAAGTGACATAAGTGTCGACAAAACCTTTGGTGACGTCGACATAGCTGCCTTGATGTCGATACAGCTTCTTGACACTACATCTTGAGAATGTGTCGACACTGATTATTTGTGTCGACACAAACCCTTCACCATTCATCAACAATCAACTTGGTCTAGACTCCGCTGTGTGTCGACACAAGTCCTGTGTGTCGACACAGTTGATGTAGACTCAGAATATAGCGTGTGCCGACACTGCCTCCAAGTGTCGACACAGTTGTTGTCGACTCTGCCTCTGTGTGTCGACACAGCCTCCCAGTGTCGACACAGTCGATGTCGGCTATAATCTTCTGTGTGTTGACACTGCATCCCGGTGTCGACACAAACTCACTGAAGTGTCGACACTACCATTTCCAAGTGTAGACACAATCTTACTGAAGTGTCGATACAGCTTACTCAGGTGTCGACATATGGACTTAGAATATTTTTCCTGCATTCTAGCACATTCTTAACCTGCATATATAAACTCAAAATAACATCAAATACACTTTGATGTATATCATTGATCTAAGTGAGGCTTCTCCAAATCAGGTACACATTTTCCAATGTACCCAACAATCTCCCCCTATTTGGAGAAGTCATAACCCTTTAGCCAATGATATATACCACTTAGAAAATAAACCTGATGATGTATATAAGACTTATATTACAGGGTACTATAACAAAACGCATATCATTGTTACATCACAGAATAAAGATGTAAAAGAGAATGATCACAGAATAATGTTTTGTATATTAACTCAAATACATTTGTTACAAGTTGTTTACATTGATTTCTTTAACAAACTAACAATTACATTATTCTGGAACAAAAACTAGTAAAACTTAGACTAAGGCTGGACTGGCTCCTTGATGACAATCCCTTTTCCAGATTTAATCTGAGCCTGCACAATAGGTTCTGTATCTTCAATAGGCTTCTTTCCTTTCAACTCAGCTTTCTTTTGTGCATCATCCTTGATCCTTTGCCTTTCAAAATAATGAAAGGGCTTGGGGAAATACTTGCTAGGTTCCTGAGTATCAGGACGTAGCTTCCCCATCTTAGCATTTCTCCTGTGTTGAACTATGGCCACCTGCCTGGCTTCATACTTTTTCCATTCTTGCTCATCGTACCATTTTCCCCTTTCATGTACTTGATCTTTTACAGCTTTCCAGGCAGTTAAAATGATATTCCTTGAAGTGGGGCTCCACTGCTCAAAGTATGGCTTTAATTCTGCTTGCTCTCTAAATCTTTTCTTTGATAATAGAGCATCTTGCTGAGCTTTCATACCAGCTTCTGGCATATCAACCTTTTCAATAATAACATTTGTAACTGGTAGAGGAGGGCTATACATAGACTCAACATGTTGATGTACCATTTCAATATCTGCAGGATGGTAAATGACTTGGGCAACCTCAGGGTTATCACCTTCAAGTAGAATTTGTTGCACCCCTGACTCAGCCATATTATCATCATCACACAAGGGTGGATATCCCAGAGTGGCTCTTATGCTGTTGGTTACCCATTTGGCATGATCAGAGCCAACATAGACTAACACCCTCTCCCCCTTTATAACTTCTCTGGTCATATGATCCCTTAAGTCCACTTTCTAAAATCTTATTTGCCCATCCAGGTAATTGATTCCATCTTTAGAGAATGGCTTTAACTTTTGAAGCTTGTCACTAATTAACTTCTCAGATGAAGTGATGACAGTTTTAATTGATTCTAGGGCAGCCTGTAGCTTCTTATCATATTCTTCTATTTCTTTAGCCCTTACAGCAGTCATTCCTGTAACAGCAGTTGTTAACTCAGTGACAATCACATTGTGAGATTCTGTCAGATTGTTATTCATTCTTATTTGATTTTCAAGGACATAGCCTTGTTTGACAGCCATCTAATCCACTTGCTTCTTTATTTCTTCTTGTTGCTTGGCAAGAAATACCACAACATTGCCTCCCTTGTGGAAGCAATCTGTCATCTCTTTTTTTATTCTGATTAACTTAAATCTTATAGATTTTATATCTTGTGCCAGATCAAATTGAAGAGCCTTATTGCTTTCATCCATATACTTTTCAAGAGCCAATCTCTGCTCATCCATTTGGACTTGTAAATCCACCAAAAGTTTGTTGTAATCAATTGTAGGTGCTGGTTGGGAAGAAGTAGCTTGTAAAGCCTACTTATAGCTATGACTTCTTCTCTTAAAGACCATTAATTTTCTCTTCATTGCCTCCCTAACTTCTTCATGCTCAGATTCTGAAGAACTTTCAATATAAACTCTCTCTTGAGGAGTGGAAGAAATTTCTTTCTCAGCTACTTATTGCTCTTCCTTTATATAAACCTGCTCCCCCTCAACCCTTACTTGCTCCCCCTTAAATCTTAGGGTCTCTATTTTATTTGCTTCTCCTCCAAGATCAGGAAACAGCTCTTCAAGAGTGAATTCTTATTGTGTGAAACCAAGAGATAGTACTTTCTCAACAGCAGCAGCAACTCCAGAAATATTTAGATCAGTTTGAGAAACAATGTCCTCTGATAAATTGATTCTTTCTTCCTCTTGTACCTGTTCAGACTCTGGCTTCCCCTCTAAATGTGCATTCTCGGCATTGTCCTAGACTTGTATACTTTCTAGCTCCCCCTGCACTTGTGCAATAACTAGCTCCCCCTGCACCTGTGTAGATATAGTAGCTTCCTGGACTTGTGCATCTTTCGAACCATGCTCTTGCCTGTCCACATCAGGCATTTCTTTAGAAAGAACTCTATCCCATCTTGAGAATAACCTTATGTCTATTCTCCTCATGTGGTTTATCTTTGATCCTGGAATCTGTTGCATCACCTCTGGAATTATTCTAGCCAGGTACAGACTCATGATCCTAGCAAAGTTTGGCTTCTTTATCCCTTATTTTATCTTATAAAATAGTACTACTGACCAATTGTTTTGAATTTTGAAGATTACCCTTGTCATCAGGCTTAACATATAGGCTGATATCCTATCATGGCCACCTTTTTTTATATAAGATCACCTTTCCTACTATTTCAGATAGGAATTTCCCTTGATAATTCATGCCTTTTCTGTTGATAGCTTATCCTATCTTTAAGGTTAGATCCAATCAACACCATTGAAGTGCCTCCTGGTCCTTGAGGACGGTACGTCTTCCTCATCTTGTATTCTAGGAAGATGGAGAATCTTGCTCAACCTCTTTTGAGACAGCTTGACTCTTTCTCCATGTATAGAGAATTTGATCTTCAATCCTGTTGAGTCCATCGATGCAGCCGTGCAGAACTCAAATACTTCATTCTTCCATATCTTTGAAGGTTCAGAGACAAGATATTCTAATCCGTTTTCTGCAAGAAGTGAAATGACCTGTTTGATCTCTGAGTCGGCATCGACGAATGCATGCCTAACCAACTCATATCATTCATTGACGTTGTCTTCAACCTTGGGCGCCATTGGAATGAAGATAAAGCTTGATTGGAGAGGAGAGAGTTTGTCGACACAAGGTTTTGGTCTCGAAACCCTGGTGAGTGTGTCGACAGAATAAGTTCTTGACCTATTTATACCCTTCTAATCAAAGAAGGTCAAAAGGCGGACAAAAACTGTCTAAAAGTGTCAACACTGTTGGAATGTGTCAACACAAACTTCTATTGTCTCGACCACGACGCTGACTACTATGTGTCGACACCAATTGATGATATGTCGACACAGGAGATACTTAGTAGTTCATCAGAAATTTTGTGTCGACTCTTATTATAAGTGTCGACACAAAATCTGTAAGTGTCGACACCATTACTCTTGTTGTGTCGACACTACATTTCTGGATGTGTCGACTCTTTGTCCCTTAGGTGTCAAAAAATTTACTCTGTGTCGACACAATTTTCCTGAATTCTCGACATAACTTTTCTGTGTCGACACTTTATTACTGAAAGTGTCGACACAATTTTACTTAGCCAATTTTTGGTAAACTAACCTTTGGTCAGCATTCCTAATTCAATTTTAAATCTATTGAATTTTGTTTCATCCAGAGGCTTAGTAAATACATCTGCAATTTGATAATCAGTTTTAACAAATTCTAATGAGATGTCTTTTTTTCTACATGTTCTCTAAGAAAATGGTATTTTATCTCTATATTCTATTAGTCCTACTATGTTAAACAGGATTGTTTGCAATAGAAATGACACTTTTAGAATCACACAATAAAGGTGTTCTACTTACTTGAATACCATAGTACCTTAGCTGATGTTGAATCCACAACAGCTGTACATAGTAACTTCCTGCTGCCACATATTCAGACTCAGCTGTGGATATTGCCACACTAGTATGCTTCTTACTGCTCCAAGATATCAATCTTCCTCCCAGGAATTTGCATGTACATGTAGTACTTTTTCTATCTTCTCTACAACCTGCAAAATCTGCATATGAATAACATGTTAGTAGAAAATCTCCATTCCTAGGGTACCAAAGGCCTAGATTAGGTGTGCCCTTTAGATATCTCAAAATCCTCTTGACTGCAGTACAATGTGATTCTTTAGGGCATGCTTGGTACCTAGCAAAGACACATGTAGCATACATAATGTCTGGTCTACTAGCAGTGAGATATAATAGAGAGCCAATTATTCCTCTATACAAAGACTGATCTACAGGTTTACCTACATCATCTTTGCATATAGGCATACTTGATCCCATAAGAGTTCTCATGATGGAGGATGATTCCATGCCATCTTCTTAATTAACTCCTTGGTGAACTTAGACTGGGATATGGACAATCCATCATCAGTCTGTCTTACTTAGAGTCCCAAGAAGAACTTAAGTTCCCACATACTTCTCATTTCAAACTTCCCTTGCATAAGTTTGGCAAACTTCTTGCGAAGGTTGTTCTCTATAGACCCAAAAATTATGTCATCTATATAGATCGAAACTAAGATTATCTTCCCTTTAGATTCCCTTAGGAATAGAGTTTTGTCTATTTTACCTCTTGAGAATTTATTCTCAATAAGGAAAGTAGACAGGGTTTCATACCAAGCCCTTGGGGCTTGCTTTAACCCATATAATGCTTTCATAAGTCTATAGACATAACCAGGTTTAAGAGTATCTACAAAACTAGATGGCGTCTCTGCATAGATTTCTTCTTTTAGATAACCATTAAGGAATGTTGATTTCACATCCATTTGATATATCTTGTAGCATTGATATGCTGCAAAGGCAAGGAACATTCTGATTGCTTCCAGTCTTGTTACTCGGGCAAATGTTTGATCAAAGTCTATTCCCTCTTCCTGTCTGTATCCTTTTGCAACCAATCTTGCTTTATTCTTCACAGTAACTCCATTCTCATCCAACTTGTTCCTAAAAATCCACTTTGTACCAATAATGTTGTGGTCTTTTGGTTTAGGAACCAACTCCCAGACCTTGCATCTTCTAAACTTATTAAGATCCTCTTGCATAGCATTAATCCAGTGTTGTTCTTCGATAGCTCCTTCAAATTTCTTTGGCTCCAGTTGAGATAGAAAATTTGAGTGCAGGACTGTATTCAGATTTCTACTTCTGGTTCGTACTCCATGTCTTGGATCACCCATTGTCTGATTTGCTGGATGATCCTTTAGATGTCTTATAGCTGGAGGTAAAATTCCTTCTGGCTGAACTCCTCCAGTTTCATCATTATGCTGCACCTCTTGGTTGTCATCAGCTTCTAGAGAGTCTTGTACTCCCCCTGGACAGTAGCCATCATTTTCCAATACTTCATCTACAGTTAAGCCTTCTGTAATGGAAAGCTTGTCCATCCTATTGCTTATACCTGTTGGACTGCATGAACTACAAGGCAACTCAATGTTGATTAATCTTGTTTCATCAAATACAACATGTACAGATTCTTATACAACCTGAGTAATCAAGTTGTAGACTCTATAAGCCTTACTATTGTTGTTGTATCCAACAAATATCCCATCTTGTGATTTGGCAGCAAACTTAGTTAAATAAGACTTCCCATTGTTAAGGATATAACACTTGCTACCAAAGATCCTAAAATAGGATAAATTTGGTTTTCTACCTTTCATAATCTCATAGGGAGTCTTTTTGTGGCACTTAGTGATACAAGCCCTGTTGAGTACATGACATGCAGTGTTTACTGCCTCAGCGCAGAAATATTCTGGGAGAGAAGTGTCACTCAATAGAGTTCTACAAGCCTCAATCAATGTCCTATTCTTTCTTTCAGCAATACCATTTTGCTGTGGTTTTCCAGTTGAGGAGAATTCTTGGAAAATCCCAAATTCTTCACATAATCTTGTCATACTTTCAGATTGAAATTCAGTGCCATGGTCACTTCTGATTTTGACCAATGTACTATTCAGTTCATTCTGAATTTGTTTGACAAAACTATGTAAAACACTTGGGGTTTCAGATTTCTATCTCAGAAAAAACACCGAGGAATATCTAGAATAGTAATCCACAACAACAAAAGTGTAGACCTTCCTACCTAGACTATGAACTTGCATAGGACCAAATAAATCCATATGCAGTAGGTATAGACACCTGACGGATTCCTTGTTTTCAAGGCTATGAAAGGAGGATTTTGTCTGCTTGCCCTTTTGACAAGCTGAACATATCCCATCCTTTATACACTTAACCTGAGGACCATTCCTCACTAACTCTTTGCTAAAGAGTTGGCCAACTGTCTTGTAGTTAAGATGAGCAAACCTCTTATGCCATTTGACATAATGAGATGTTTTCTCATCAGCTAGAACACAAATAGGAGAACCTTTGTTCTCACACCCAAAATCAAGACAATAAACATTTCTCTTTCTATATCCTGTCAAAATGATCTTTTGATCACTTGACCTTTTGATATGAAATCCATTTTTAACAAATGAAATGTCATATCCTAGATCACTCAGCTGACTTATGCTTATCAGGTTGTGTTTCAAACCTTTTATATAAGCCACTTGAGTGATGGTAATTTGGTTGGAAGAGATGTTACCAAATATTTTGATGATTCCTCTTTCAGATCCACCAAAGATTACTTTAGTCCCATCCTTGATAGATGTGTACTCCTTCAACAGCCACATTGTTCCAATCATATGCCTGGAACATCAAATGTCCAAGTACCATATAGGGGCATGGCAACTTGGACTTTCCTACAATACAAAATTACTTTCCCTTAGAACCCAAGTAAGTCTTGGGTCCTTGGTTCAAGTTAGCACCATTTGTTGGGTACATTAGAAAATGTGTACCTAATTTGAAGAAGCCTAACTTAGCTTAATGATATACATCAAGGTGTATTTGATTTTGTTTTAAGTTGATATGTGCAGGTGAAGAAGTATTAAAGAATACAGGAAATTATTCTAAGGCCATGTGTCGCCATCTGAAGAAACTGGGTCGACACTTCAGAATAATTGTGTCGACACTTGAAGAAAGCTGTGTCGACACAGAGAAAGATAGTTGACCACATTTGTGTCGACACTGGGAAGTAGTGTCGACTCACAGAAAGATAGTCGACCTCAACTATGTCGACACCTGAAGGCAGAGTCGACACATATTTAGTTCTGAATCTACAACAACTGTGTCGACACACAGGACTTGTGTCGACACACTGTAAAGTCAAGACCAAGTTATTTTCTGACGAAAGATGAAGTGTTGAGTCGACACAAATTCTCTGTGTCGACTCATTCTCAAGACGATGTTCTGAAGAAGCAGTGTCGACTTAAAGGCAAACTAGTCGACATCATCAAAGGCTGTGTCGACACCAAAGTCACTTGTGTCGACACATATAGACAGTTGGTCTCGACACTTTCTGACAGTCTGTCTCAACACTTTGCTGTCCAAGACTAAGGCACAGGATCTGTTTGAAGACTTGACAGCTGTGGGTTATGACAGGTTAACTGAAGCTGTCAGACTTGTCAAAAGTCAGTTAGAAACCGGATCAGCCGGTTACCATGAAGAAGATCTATAAATAGACAGATTCGGAAGAAGAAAAATTATATACAAGAGGAAATTAATTCTTAATCAACACATTAGTTAAGAGACAAGTCCTCTCTTCAAGAAAGTGCAAGGCATTAAAGAAGATCCTCATCAGAAGATCTAAGAAGACGATCTCAGGATCAGTCTAAGTAGAGTTCTTTCAAGAATTCAGAAGTATCATCAAAGGTGTTGGATAGAGAGGGATCCAGCCACTTGAAGAAGAAGAAGGAAGCCGTCATTGGTTTCTCAAGAAGCTGTTTGGAAATCAACTCAGCTAAGTTCAGATTCAAGAAGCTTTGAAGAAAGCTCAGATTCAGTTGATTTCATCAGCTGATCAAGAACTGTCTTGTTCTTTTCTCTCTCAACAAAGGCAAGACATTAAAAACATCTTTTCTAATTTCTGTAGGATCTGTCAATACAGATCTGAGTTGTCAGCCTGTGTTATACAGGCTGAGTGTAGGAGAGTTGATCTCTGAGTGGTAAGGCTGTTTGCCTGAGTGTAGGAGAAGGTTCTTCTCTGAGTTGTAGGCTTTGTGATAAGGCTGAGGTAGGGCTGTTGAGCCTGAGTTGTAGGAACCTTTTCAGGTTCTGAGCTGTAGGATCTGTGGATCTGAGTAAAGAGGAAGTTTGGCCAAATCTAGCATACTGCTAGATAGGTGAAGGGGGAAAGTGGATGTACACAGACCTTGGGGAACCACTATAAAACAGTGTGCAATCTGTGATTGTTAAATTTCTATGACTGCTGTGCTGTGTGTTTTTATTCTGTAATTGAATTCTGCCAAAAAGTGTTAACAAGCATTTAAACCAATTCACCCCCCCCCTCTAGGTGTTTAGGTTGTCTTGAATGTAAAACTATCAAATGGTATCAAAGCGAGGTTCCTCAAAAAGGACTTAACAGTATGAGGTAGATCTGAAAGGCAGAATCAAGATTCAAGAAGATGGGTTCTGGAGAAAATCACAAGGAGTTAGGGTCAATGAAGTTACCCATCTGCAGGAAGGAAATCTTTTGAATTTGGAAAGAAAGAGTCAGATTGTTCATGGAAGCATCTGACCCAAGGATATACATCACAGTTCAGGAATGACCCTTCATTCCAATGAAGGTATCAGTTCTTGATGCTAATATTCAAACTCCAAAGAGTTATTCTGAAATGACCAAGGATGAAATCATTTTGGAAACCATGGACAAGAGAGCTCAGAATATTATTATGAGTGCCATAGATGATTCTACATTTCAGAATCTGATTCACTGCAAGACCTCCAAAGAAATGTGGGACACCTTGATTTTCTACATGGAGGGATCTGAAGAAGTAAGACAGGATAGGAAGTCTATGCTCAACTAGGAATATGAAAGTTTTAGACAAGGAAAAACTGATAGCATAACTGAATGCTATAAGATATTCTATAAAATTGTGAATGAGTTAATGTCCAATGGAAGAGTCTTCAGTACCTATGAACTGAATGACAAATTCTTAAGATCCTTGACAAAGGATTTGGACACAAAAATCTGTGCCATAAGAGAAGTGGCTAAACTGGCAGAGATTTCTCCTCCAACCTTGTTTGGAAAGTTGTTATCCTATGAAATGCAACTTATGGTGAGGAAGGAGGAGGAAAAGAATTCAAAAGGAGAGCATAGAGAGAAGACAGTGGCCTTCAAGGCAGAAGCCACTAGAAAGAATAGGAGGATATCATCATCTCCTCCTAAGGAAGTTGCAGAAGTTAGTTCTGAAAATTCAGATAATCAGGGTTCAGAAAGCTGTGAGTCAGATGCAGATTTTGCTGTATTTACAAGGCAATTCCAGAGAGTCTTAAAGAAGAAGTAGTGGAAGCTTATGCCCTCCTCATTACAGCAAGTTGATGACTATTATCAGAAGAAAAAGTCATCAAGAAAAGAGAAGAGCAGAACAAAGCCCAGCAAGGCCACTACTTCAAAGATTGTCTACTATTGTTGCAGTAGTCCTAGACATGTAGTGGCTGACTGTCCTGATAAGAGAAAGGAGTCATCAGACAAGAAGAAGACTTATCAAAAGGGCAAGAAGGAAAAATCCTTTGTTGCAAAGAAGAAAAAGAGCCTAACAGATCAATCAACTTCAGAATCAGAATCTGAAGCTGAAGCATATATTGGACTGTATGCTGCTACTGAAGAAGAGGAGTTCATGCAATTGCTAGACTCCATCTATGAATAAGAAGATCATCAGTGCATAGGACTGATGGCAGGATTAGAAGAAGAAATGTGCCAGAATCAGTCTGGTCCTAGTAAGGTACTATGTCCTTCAACAAAATCTATTTGTAGTACAAGTGCAGAATCAGATACATCTGCATCAAGTGATGTAGATGCATCTGAATCTGAAGGAGATGTCTATCCATTGATAGATAAGTATGGGGACTTGTTGCAGGCCCTTAAGAAAAGCAAGAACCTGGTTAAATCTCAGGCTCAGGAAATTGCTGATCTAAAAGTAGCTGCAACTGAGTTTGAAAAAGTAATTGATCAGAAGTTAAATGAAATTGCCAAACTGAAGAATATAACTATTATTCAGATGGTCACAATCAATTATACCAATGATCAAGTGAAGAGTCTGGAGGCCAGACTAAGAATAGAAAAGGAGTTAGTGGCTAGTTACTCTAAGCCAAAGTCTGTCTTACCCTTGATAGATGAATTTGTGACTCAAAAGGGTAAGGCAGGATTAGGATTCAAAGGTACCCCCAGGGCAGCCCAATTCAAGTGGAAAGGCAAAGCTCCTGTCAAGCCACTGAACCTTTCAGTCCCTATTAAGTTTAGAAAGGTGCAAGAGCCTTCTAACCAATATGATCATGAAGATATTCATGGTCATTTTAAGACTAATGTTCTAATAAACAAGGGTGTAAATGCCAACAAGCCTATCCATGTTCATAAACCCAATGGTTATAAGAAATCAGTGGGTGAAGCTGCTGCAGCACAATCAATTATACCAATGATCAAGTGAAGAGTCTGGAGGCCAGACTAAGAATAGAAAAGGAGTTAGTGGCTAGTTACTCTAAGCCAAAGTCTGTCTTACCCTTGATAGATGAATTTGTGACTCAAAAGGGTAAGGCAGGATTAGGATTCAAAGGTACCCCCAGGGCAGCCCAATTCAAGTGGAAAGGCAAAGCTCCTGTCAAGCCACTGAACCTTTCAGTCCCTATTAAGTTTAGAAAGGTGCAAGAGCCTTCTAACCAATATGATCATGAAGATATTCATGGTCATTTTAAGACTAATGTTCTAATAAACAAGGGTGTAAATGCCAACAAGCCTATCCATGTTCATAAACCCAATGGTTATAAGAAATCAGTGGGTGAAGCTGCTGCAGCACCAGCAATGGACAGAAATTCTTCTGTCAAGGGTGTATCTAGATCTAGATACAATAAGTTTGAATGTTGGTGCTGTGGCAAGAGAGGCCATTTTGCATTAGACTGCTGGCATAACACAAGTGTTAGAAAGAACAATAGTCTACCTGTTAGAAGAGATAATGGTAGCTTTGTTAATGCTAACCTGAATCAAGGACCCAAGACTTACTTGGGTTCTAAGGGTAAGTAAATCTGTGTTGCAGGAAAGTCCAAGTGGCCATGCCCCTATATAGTACTTGGATAGTGGTTGTTCCAGGCACATGACTGGAACAATGGGGCTGCTGAAGGAGTATACATCTGTCAAAGATGGACCTAAAGTGATCTTTGGTGGAACTAAAAAAGGAATCATCAAAGGGTTTGGTAACATTTCTACTAACCTAATTACTATCACCCAAGTGGCTTATGTAAAAGGTTTGAAACACAATCTAATAAGCATAAGCCAGCTGAGTGATTTAGGATATGACATTTCATTTGTTAAGGATGGATGTCATATCAAAAGGTCAAGTGATCAAAAGATCATATTGACTGGGTAAAGGAAGAGAAATGTCTATTGTCTTAATTTTGTATGTGAGAACAAGGCTTCTTCCATCTGTCTTGTAGCTGATGATAAAGCTTCTCATTGTGTCAAGTGGCACAAGATATTGGCTCATCTTAACTACAAGATAATTGGCCAACTCTTTAGCAAAGAGTTAGTGAGGAATGGTCCTCAAGTTAAGTGTATAAAGGAAGAAATATGCTCAGCTTGTCAAAAGGGCATGCAGACAAAATCCTCCTTTCAAAGCCTTGAAAACAAGGATTCTGTGAGGTGCCTATACCTCTTACATATGGATCTTTTTGGTCCTATGCCAGTTCATAGTCTAGGTAGGAAAGTCTATACTTTTGTGGTGGTAGATGACTATTCTAGATTTACATGGGTGTTCTTTCTGAGACAGAAATCAGAAACCCCAAGTGTATTACCTAGTTTTGTAAAGCAAATTCAGAATGAACTGAATAGTACAGTGGTCAAAATCAGAAGTGACCATGGTACTGAGTTTCAATCTGAAAGCATGACAAAATTATGTGAAGACTTTGGGATTTTCCAAGAGTTCTCCTTACCTAGAACACCACAACAAAATGGCATTGCTGAAAGAAAGAATAGAACATTAATTGAAGCTGGCAGAACTCTATTGAGTGACACCTCTCTCCTAGAATATTTCTGGGCTGAGGCAGTTAACACTGCATGTCATGTGATCAATAGGGCTTCTATCACCAAGAACCACAAAAAGACTCCCTATGAGATTATGAAAGGTAGAAAACCAAATCTATCCTACTTCAGGATCTTTGGTTGTAAATGCTATTTACTTAACAATGGCAAGTCATACCTAACTAAGTTTGCTGCCAAATCCCAAGATGGGATATTTGTTGGGTACAGCATAAATAGTAAGGCCTATAGAATCTACAACTTGACTGCTCAAGTTGTTGAAGAATCTGTACATGTTGTGTTTGATGAAACAAGATTAATCAACTGTGAGTTGTCTTGTACATCAAATGATTCAACAGGTATAGGCAAAAGAATGGACAAGCTCTCCATTGCTGAAGCATCAAAGGAAGATGGAGCATTGGAAAATGAAGGCTACTGTCCAGGGGGAGTATAAGACTCAATAGAAGCTGATGAAAACCAAGAGGTTCAGCATGAAGAAGGAGCTGGAGATGTTCAACCAGAAAGGAATCTTCCTCCAGCTACAAGACATTTAAGAGATCATCCATCTGATCAGATTATAGGTGATCCAAGACAGGGAGTGCAGACTAGAAGCAGAAATCAAAGCACAGACCTGCATTCAAGTTTCTTGTCTCAAATGGAGCCTAAGAAGTTTGAAGAAGCCATCCAAGACCAGCACTGGATTGATGCTATGCAAGAGGAGCTGAATCAATTCAGAAGGTGCAATGTCTGGGAACTTGTTCCTAAACCAAGAGGCCACAACATAATTGGCACAAAGTGGATTAATAGGAACAAATTGGATGAGAGTGGAATAATAGTGAAGAATAAAGCAAGATTGGTTGCAAAAGGATACAGGCAGGAAGAAGGGATTGACTTTGATCAAACATTTGCCCCAGTAGCAAGGCTGGAGGCAATCAGAATGTTCCTTGCCTATGCAGCCTATCAAGACTTCAGAGTGTACCAGATGGATGTGAAATCAGCATTCCTGAATGGTGATTTAAAAGAGGGAGTCTATGTAGAGCAGCCATCAGGTTTTGTAGATCCTCTTAAACTGATTATGTCTATAAGCTTAGGAAAGCTTTGTATGGGTTAAAGCAAGCCCCAAGGGCTTGGTATGAAACCCTGTCTACTTTCCTTATTGAGAATAAATTCTCAAGAGGAAAAATAGACAAAACTCTATTCCTTAGGGAATCCAAAGGTAAGATCATCTTAGTTCAGATCTATGTTGATGACATAATCTTTGGATCTACTGAAAACAACCTTTGTAAAAAGTTTGCCAAAATTATGCAAGGGAAGTTTGAGATGAGCAGTATGGGGGAACTTAAGTTCTTCTTGGGACTCCAAGTAAGACAGACTGATGATGGCCTGTCCATATCCCAGTCTAAGTTCACCAAACAATTAATTAAGAAGTATGGTATGGAGTCATCCTCCACTATGAGAACTCCTATGGGAACAAGTATGCCTATATGCAAAGATGATGCAGGTAAACTTGTTGATGAATCTTTGTATATAGGAATAGTTGGCTCTCTACTATATCTCACTGCTAGTAGACCAGATATTATGTATGCTACATGTGTCTGTTCTAGGTACCAAGCCTGCCCTAAAGAATCTCATTATACTGCAGTCAAAAGGATTCTGAGATATCTTAAGGGCACACCTAATCTAGGCCTTTGGTACCCTAGGAATAGGGATTTTCTACTAACAGGTTATTCAGATGCAGACTTTGCAGGCTGTAGAGAGGATAGAAAGAGTACAACAGGTACTTGTCAATTCTTGGGAGGAAGATTGATATCATGGAGTAGTAAGAAGCAGACCAGTGTGGCAATATCCACAGTTGAGTCAGAATATGTTGCTGCTGGCAGCTGCTGTGCACAGCTATTGTGGATACAGCATCAGTTGAAAGACTATGGTATTCAAGTAAGTAGAACACCTTTATTGTGTGATTCTAAAAGTGCTATTTCTATTGCTAATAATCCTGTTTCTCACAGTAGAACTAAGCATATAGAAATTAAATACCATTTTCTTAGAAAGCATGTAGAAAGAGAAGACATCTCATTGGAATTTGTTAAAACAGATTATCAAATAGCAGATGTATTTACTAAGCCACTAGATGAAACAAAATTCAATATATTTAAAATTGAATTAAGCATGCTGACCATTGATTAGTTTATCAAAAAACTTACAAGTGATATTAGATTATCAAGTGGTATTGACAAAAATAGAAATTGACTAAGTAAAATAGTGTCGACACATTCAATGATAATGTGTCGACTCTGTGAAGTCATGTCGACTAGTCAGAGAATATGTGTCGACACAGAGAATTTGTGTCGACACTTAAGAATCAAATAGTCGACTCATCCAAGAATGTAATGTTGACTTCACCAGAATAGTGGTGTCGACACTTACAGATTTTGTGTCGACACTTATCCTAAGAGTCGACACAGAATTTCTAATGCTCTACTATGTCTCTCAGGTGTCGACATATCCACAATTAGTGTCGACACATAGTAGACATACTTGCTGTCAAGATAATAGAAGTTTGTGTCGACACACACCATCTGTGTCGACACATATAGGCTGTTTTTGCCCGACTTTTGATATTCTTTCCCTAGAAGGTATAAATAGGTCAAGAACTTATTCTGTCGACATGCTTACAAGGTTTTGGAGACTGAAAACCTGTGTCGACAATCTCTCTCTCTTCTCTCTCAATATTTCTCGTTTGATCAATGGCGCCAAAGGTTGCAGATAACGTCAACGAAGGATATGAGTTGGTGCGCAATGCCTTTGCGGATGCTCCGACAGATGTTCAAAGGGTTGTCACTCTAATTTCTTAATCTGGATTAGAATTTCTAGTTTCTGAACCATCAAAGATCTGGAAGAAGGAGGTGATTGAATTCTTTACCTCTGCATCAGTGGATTCAGATGGTCTCAAGATAAAATCCACTGTTCATGGGACGAAGGTGAAACTGACACCAAGAAATTTAAGAAAAATACTTCAATTATCAAACATTGAGAATGAAGAAGAGGTTCCAGCCTCTAAGACCAGGGAGGATCTCCAACGGTGTGAATTGGATCCAACCCTGAAGATTGGAGCAGCTATCAACAGGAAGGGCATGAATCTACAGGGCAAGTTTCTGTCAGAAGTAGTTGGGAAGGTAATTTTGTGCAAACCAGGTGGACATGATAGGATTTCAGCCTATATGTTCAGCCTAATGACCAGAATTGTGTTTACAATTCCAATTGACTGGTCAGCTGTAGTATTTGATAACATCAAGGAAGGAATCAAGAAGCCAAATCTGCCTAGAATTGTGAGTTTATACCTGACTGGGGTGATCCCTGAGGTTATGCAACAACTGCCTGGGATAAAGATTAATCACATGAGGAAAATGGATATAAGATTATTTTCAAGGTGGGATAGGGTGCTGTCTAAAGATGTGCCTGATGAGAACAGACAGGACACCCCTGAGAGATCCCATGCACATGATCTAGGCACTGCCCATCATCCAGAAGAGCAAGTGAGAAAGCAGGTTGAAGATCAGCCTGAGTCTACTCAAGTTCAGAAATCAACCATTCCTGCACAGATGCAGGGGGAGCAAGCTCACTCCCCTGTCCAGAATATATCTACTCCTGACCAGGTACAGGGGGAGCAAGTGTATTCACCTGCCTAGGATATTCCAAATACTGAATAAGTGCAGGGGGAGCAGATGTCTGAATCAGTGCAGGAGAAAGAACAAATTGATTTATCAAAAGATTTGAATATTGCAGATCTGGATGATTCAATATCTGTTCAAGCTCAGAAGGAATACACTCTAGATGAGTTATTTCCTAATGTTGAAATTGTTACTGCTAGAGTAGAGGAGGAGCAAGACAATGAGAAGGCACTAGACATGGAGATAGAGCAAGAAGCTGAGAAGGAACAAGGAGTTGAGGAGGAGCAAGTAGTTGAGGGGAGCCTGTGAATGTTGAGGCTGAGCAACATGTCACTGAAACTAATATTCCTCCTACTCCACCTGAAAGAGTTCAAATAGAAAGTTCATCAGACTCTGAGACTGAAGAAGCCGGAATGGCTAAGAAGAGAAAGCTCATAGTCTTCAAGAGAAGGAGCCAAAGTTATAAGCATGCACTCTAAACTTCAACTCACCAATCTCCATCTGAATTTAACTACAACAAGTTCATGGTAGATTTGCAAGTTAAGTTGGATGAGCAGAGATTAGTAATGGAGAAGTATGTTGATGAGAGCAATAAATCCCTTTAATTTGACTTGGCTCAAGATATTAAGTCTATTAGATTTGAAGTAAATATGAATAAGAAGGAGATGACAGATTGCTTCCAAAAGGGAGGTAATGCTGTAGTATTTTTGACTAAACAACAGCAGTCTATCCTCACTACAGTGGATGATATTGCTTTGAAGCAAGGTTATGTTTTGGAAAATCAGCTGAGGATGAATGATAATTTGGCTGAATCTCACCATGAAATTCTTGAAGAGTTCAAAAAGGCTACTACAGGGATGACTGAAGCAAGAGCAAAAGAGAAGGAAGCTTTTGATCAAAAACTAAAGGAGGCTATAGCTTCAGTTCAATCTGCCATCACTACATCTCAAAAGGAAATATCTGACAGACTTCAAAAATTGAAACCATATTTTAAAGAAGGTGTGAATTATCTAGATGGCCAGATCAGATTTCAGAAGGATGATCTAAGAGATCATATTACCAGAGAAGTCATAAAGGGGGAGAGGTTGTTAGTTCATGCTGGCTCAGAGCACACCAAATGGGTGACAAATAGTATTCGAGCCACATTGGGATATCCACCTTTGTGTGATGATGATATGGTGGCTGAGTCGGGAATTCAAACAGGTCTACTTGAAGGCAATCAACTTGAGATTGCCCAAGTCATTTACCCTCCTCCTGATTTTGATATGATTAATCAGCAAGTTCAGGATATGTATAGTCCTCCAAAGGAGGTTACCAAGGATGTTATTGAAAAAGTTGATAAGCCTGATGCCAACTTAAAGGAACAGCAAGATGCTCTACTATCCAAGAAAAGATTTAGAGAGCAGGCTGAACTTAAGCCAGATTTTGAGCAGTGGAGCCCTACTTCAAGAAATATTATACTAACTGCATGGAAGGCTGTAAAGGACCAAGTACATGAAAGAGGAAAGTGGTATAATGCAATGGAATGGCAAAAGTATGAAGCTAGGCAGGAAGCCATAGTACAGTTCAGGAGAAATGCCAAGCTGGGAAGGCTGCCACCAGATGCTCAGGAGCCGAGCAAGTACTTTCCAAAGCCCTTTCATTACTTTGAAAGGAAAAGGCTAAAGGAAGAAGCTCAGAAGAAAGCTGAGCTAAAAGGCAAGAAGCCTGCTGAAGTTGCTGAAGCTCATGTGAAGGCTCAAATCCAATCTGGCAAAAGAATTGTTATAAGAGAGCCTGATCAGTCTTAGTTTTAAGTTCTTTCAAATGTTTTGTAATGTTTTGATCATTCAATGTAAACATCTGTAATCAAACATTATCAAGTTATAAACAAAATTTTGTTTGGAATCATATATTCATGTTCACTTTGTGATGAATTGTTAATATTTTGTTTATATAAAATATTCATGTAATGTCATACATCATCATATTATTTTTGTTATAAATGGTGTATATCAATAACTAAAAGGGTTATGACTTCTCCAAATAGGGGGAGATTGTTGGAGACATTGGAAAATGTGTACCTGATTTGAAGAAGCCTAACTTAGCTTAATGATATACATCAAGGTGTATTTGATGTTGTTTTAAGTTGACATGTGAAGGTGAAGAAGTATTAAAGAATGCAGGAAATTATTCTAAGTCCATGTGTCGCCATCTGAAGAAACTGGGTCGACACTTCAGAATAATTGTGTCGACACTTGAAGGAAGCTGTGTCGACACAGAGAAAGATAGTCGACCACATTTTTGTCGACACTGGGAAGCAGTGTCGACTCACAGAAAGATAGTCGACCTCAACTATGTCGACACCTGAAGGCAGAGTCGACACATATTGAGTTCTGAATCTACAACAACTGTGTCGACACACAGGACTTGTGTCGACACACTGTAAAGTCAAGACCAAGTTATTTTCTGAAGAAAGATGAAGTGTTGAGTCGACACAAATTCTCTGTGTCGACTCATTCTCAAGATAAAGTTCTGAAGAAGCAGTGTCGACTTAAAGGCAAACTAGTCGACATTATCAAAGTCTGTGTCGACACCAAAGTCACTTGTGTCGACACATATAGACAGTTGGTCTCGACACTTTCTGACAGTCTGTCTCAACACTTTACTGTCCAAGACTAAGGCACAGGATCTATTTGAAGACTTGACAGCTGTAGGTTATGACAGGTTAACTGAAGCTGTCAGACTTGTCAGAAGTCAGTTAGAAACCGGATCAGCCGGTTACCATGAAGAAGATCTATAAATAGACAGATTCATAAGAAGAAAAATTATATACAAGAGGAAATTATTTTTTTTATCAACACATCAGTTAAGAGACAAGTCCTCTCTTCAAGAAAGTGCAAGGCATTAAAGAAGATCTTCATCTGAAGATCTAAGAAGACGATCTCAGGATCAGTCTAAGTAGAGTTCTTTCAAGAATTTAGAAGTATCATCAATGGTGTTGGATAGAGAGGGATCCAGCCACTTGAAGAAGAAGAAGGAAGTCGTCATTGGTTTCTCAAGAAGCTGTTTGGAAATCAACTCAGCTAAGTTCAGATTCAAGAAGCTTTGAAGAAAGCTTAAATTCAGTTGATTTCATCAGCTAATCAAGAATTGTCTTGTTCTTTTCTCTCTCAACAAAGGCAAGACATTAAAAACTTCTTTTCTAATTTCTGTAGGATCTGTCAATACAGATCTGAGTTGTAAGCTTGTGTTATAAAGGCTGAGTGTAGGAGAGTTGATCTCTGAGTGGTAGGGCTGTTTGCCTGAGTGTAGGAGAAGGTTCTTCTCTGAGTTGTAGGCTTTGTGATAAGGCTGAGGTAGGGCTGTTGAGCCAGAGTTATAGGAACCTTTTCAGGTTCTGAGCTGTAGGATCTGTGGATCTGAGTAAAGAGGAAGTTTGGCCGAATCTAGCATACTGCTAGATAGGTGAAGGGGGAAGTGGATGTACCCATACCTTAGGGAACAACTATAAAACAGTGTGCAATCTGTGATGGTTAAATTTCTGTGACTGCTGTGCTGTGTGTTTTAATTCTGTAATTGAATTCTGCCAAAAAGTGTTAACAAGCATTAGAACCTATTCACCCCCCCCTCTAGGTGTTTAGGTTGTCTTGAAAGTAAAACTATCACCATTCATATCAAAACTACCAGCAGCTCTTCTAACTGATAGACTGTTGTTCTTCCTGACACTTATGTTATGCCTGCAGTCTAAGGCAAAATGGTCTGTCTTGCCACAACACCAGCATTCATACTTGTTGTATCTAGGTCTAAATACATTTTTGGCAAAAAAAATTTCTGTTCTGTGCTGGTGCTGCTGCAGCTACACCCACTTATTTCTTATAACCATGGGGTTTATGAACATGGGCTGACTTATTGACATAAGCACCCTTGTCATTCAGAACTTCAGTCTTATTATGACCTTGAGTATTCTCAAAGTCATACTTGTTTGAAGGCTCATGCACCTTTCTAAAAACTACAGGGAATTTAAAATTCAATGGCTGAACAGAGGCTTTGCCCTTTCTCTTGAAATGGGCAGCCCTGGTGTTACCTTTATAGCCTATTTCAGCCTTACCCTTTTGAGCCTCAAACTCATCTATTAAGGGTAAGACTGATTTTGGCTTAGAGTAACTAGCCACCAAATCTTTCTCTACTTGAAGTCTGACATCCAGACTTTTAATTAGATAATTTTTGTATGTGATTGTACCCATCTGAATAACAGTAATAGTTTTCAGCTTGGCAACCTCATTAACTTGTTGATCCAATTCTTTCTCTAAACCAGATGCAGTCATCTTATGATCTGCAATTTCCTTAGCCTGATTTTTGGCTAGGTTTTTGCTTTTCTTAAGTGCCTGCAATAAGTACCCATATTCATCTATCAACTAATGAATATCTCCTTCAGATTCTGATCCATCCTCATCACTTGATGAAGATGAATCTGACTCTGAACCAGTACTGTAATCAGAAATTCTAGAATTACTTTTTACCTTACTGGGACCAGGCTGATCCTGGCACTTGTTGTCTTCTGATTCACCCATCAGTCCCATGCACTTATGGTCTTCTTGTTCATTGATGGAGTCCAGTAATTGCATAAACTCCTCTTCTTCACTAGCTGTATACAGTCCAATGTATGCTTCAGCTTCAGATTCTGACTCTGAGGAGGATTTATCTGTAAGACTCTTCTCCTTCTTAGCAACAAAGGATTTCTCCTTCTTGCCATTTGTTGAGTCTTCTTTTTGTCTGCTGACTCCTTCCTCTTTTCTGGACACTCAGCCACCACATGCCCAGGCCTATTGCAGCAATAGCACACAATTTTTGATGTTGTAGCTTTGCTGGGCTTAGAACTGCTCCTTTCCTTTCTTGATGATTTTCTTTTTTGATAGTAGTCATCAACTGGCTGTGATGTGGAGGGCCTTGACTTCCACTGCTTCTTCTTCAAGAACCTCTGAAACTGCCTTGTAAAGGCAGTAAAATCTGCATCTGAATCACTGGTATCTGAGTTCTGATTGTCTGAATTCTCTAAGATAACTTCAGCAACTTCCTTAGGAGGTGATGGAGACATCCTCCTGCTCTTTCTAGTGGTTCAACCTTGAAGGCCACTAACTTTTCTCTATGCTCTCCTTTTGAATTTCTTAATTCCTCCTTCCTAGCCATTAGTTGCATTTCATATGATAGTAACTTTCCAAATAAGGTTGGAGGAGAAATGTCTGCTAGTTTGGCCACTTCTCTAATGGCACAAATCTTGGTATCCCAATCCTTTGTCAAGCATCTTAGGATTTTGTCATTCAGCTCATAAGTACTGAAGACCCATCCATAGGACATCAGTTCATTCACTATCCTGTAAAATTTCTTGTAGCATTCAGATATGCTATTATACTTCCCTTGTCTGAAACTCTCATATTCTTGATTGAGCATAGAGTTTCTGTCTTGTCTAACTTCTTCAGAACCCTCCATGTAGACAATCAAAGTGTCCTACATTTCCTTGGAGGTTTTGCAGTGAATCAAATTTTGGAAAGTAGAATCATCTATGACACTCACTATGATATTCTGACCTCTTTTATCCATAGTTGCCAATATAATCTCATCCTTGGTCATTTCAAAAAAATCTTTAGGAGTTCTTTGATTTGCATCTAGAATAGACATATTCATTGTGATATATGGACCTTCTTTTACTGTGATATATATCCTTGGGTCAGAGGCCTCCATAAACAACCTAACCATTTCTTTCCAGATTCAAAAAATCTCTTTCCTGTAGATGGGTAATTTAATTGACCCTAATTCCTTGTGATTCTCTCCAGAACCCATTTTCTTTATTCTTGATTCTGCCTTAGAGATCTAACTCAGACTGTTAAGTCTTTCTTTGAGCAACCTCCCTCTGATACTACTTGATAGTTTTACTTTCAAGACTACCAAAACACCTAGAGGGGGGGGGGGGGTGAATAGGTACTTTTCCTTGATTTAACTTTATGTAGAATATAACTACAGTTCTTTTAATAAATCAAGTATTTCTATAGCTAACACAGCACATAAATCACAATCATACACACATCACAGATTGCACACAGATTTATAGTGGTTCCCTAAGGTCTGGGTACATTCACTTTCCCCCTTCACCTATCTAGCAGTATGCTAGAGTCCACCTAACTTCTTCCCTTAGCTCAGAATCCAGAAGGATTCCTACAACTAAGAATGTCTCCACATTCCTACAACTCAGTCTAACAAGCCCTACCTCAGCCTTGCCACAAGGCCTACACCTCAGAGAATACCTTCTCCTACAACTCAGGCATAAACAACCCTACCTCAGCCTTGCCACAAGGCCTTCAACTCAGAGAATACCTTCTCCTACAACTTCGGTATAAACAGCCCTACCACTCAGAGATTAAATCTCCTACACTCAGCCTTTATAAAATAGGCTTACAACTCAGATCTATGAATAGATCCTACAGAATTTGATAAGGAATTTTATAATCTCTTACCCCTATTGAGAGAGAAGGGATAAGAACTTTCTTGATCAGCTTCTTGAAGAGGCTGATGGCTGAAATCAACTTGATCTTAGCTTTCTTCAAAGCTTCTTGAATTTGAACTTAGTTGGGTTGATTTCGTTTGAATATAACTGACTGGCAGCTTCCTTCTTAGACTTCAGAAATAAATCTGAATCTTCTTGACAGATTAGTTCAGTATCTGCTTCTTGAGAGTCCTGTGAATGTCTCCTTCTTGATTTCAAATAGCTGGATCTCTCTTTATCCAAAACTCTTGAAGATACTTCTGAATTCTTGATTGAATTCAACTTAGACTGAATCTGAATAGAAAACTATTTCAGATTGTCTTCTTAGATCTTCTCACGAAGATCTTCTTATTTGTGACTTGTACTTTTTTGATTAGAGATCAATCTCTAATTGTGTTAGTTGTGACAATACTTATTCCTCTTTTCCTTCTTATGAATCCATCTATTTATTGACTTCATCCATGGTAACCGGCTGATCCGGTTTATAATTAACTTCTGACAAGTCTGACAGCTTCAGTAAACCTGTTGTAACTCACAGCTGTCATGTCTTCAAATAGTTCTTGAGCCTTTGACTCTGTCAGCAAAGCGTCGAGACTGACTGTCATAAAGTGTCGAAACCATCTGTCAATATGTGTCGACACAAGTGACTTAAGTGTCAACACAACCTTTGGTGACATCGACATACCTCCCTTGATGTCGACACAGCTTCTTGACACTACATCTTGAGAATGTGTCGACACTGATTATTTTTGTCGACACAAAGACTTCACCATTCATTAGCAATCAACTTGGTCTAGACTCAGCTGTGTGTCGACACAAGTCCTGTGTGTCGACACAGTTGATGTAGACTAAGAACATAGCGAGTGCCGTCACTGCCTCCAGGTGTCGACACAGTTGTTGTCGACTCTGCCTCTGTGTGTCGACACAACCTCCCTATGTCGACACAGTCGATATTGATTATAATCTTCTGTGTGTCAACACTGACTCCCGTTGTCGACACAAACTCACTGAAGTGTCGACACAACCATTTCCAAGTTTCGACACAATCTTACTAAAGTGTCGACACAACTTCCTCAGGTGTCGACATATGGACTTAGAATATTTTTCCTGCATTCTAGCACATTCTTAACCTGCACATATAAACTCAATATAACATCAAATACACCTTGATGTATATCATTGAGCTAAATGAGGCTTCTCCAAATCAGGTACACATTTTCCAATGTACACAACAAAATATATTCGACAAATTCGATGAGTATAGACTATGATACTCGGTGATTTTTACTTGACCGATTTTCCAACTTTCAGAGATTTTACCCTAAGTACAAATGATGAATTCAACAATTGCCAGTAAGAATATACGATTTATTTAACGAGTATCAATGAGTATACTCGATAAACTCGACGAATATGCGTTACAATACTCGATGAATTTTATATGGGTTAAATTCTGTCCTTTTGATTCCAAGTCCTTGTTCTTCTTTGATCCTTCTCACGCACTTCGGATAGAAGTACATCCCAATATAGATATTACAAGTGAGTCAATACATTGGCCTACAAAGTGAAGGATTATACTGCATAGTCCAGTGTTTACTGACCCACTTTAACCTGATATTGGTGTTTACTTAGCAATATATTCCTGCAAGCACATAACTAAAACACACAACATCAAATACAATCTCAATTCATCTTAGCTTAATGGGACCCTTCTTCAAATAAGGGTTATTGTGGATACAATACCCAAAAATCTCCCCCTATTTGAAGAAGTAAGAACCCTACAAGCGATTGTGAATTGTACACATAAAATAATAAAGCATAGGAAAACAAGACATATAAAATTAAGAAAAAAAAACTGCATTTGCAGACAAAACATTAAATTATATATATATATATATATATATATATATATATATATATATATATATGAGTTCTAAATTGGGGAAACCATTGTCTATACTTTTCAATCTTGAAAGAAACTTTCAAGACTGTTTTCCCATGCTCTTCTGACTTTGTTTGGAAAAATAAGCTTTCAGCTTGGGATAATATCTTGGCGGAGCTGGAGGCATATTCGAATCATCAAAATTATACTTCCTGAAATACAATCTTCCTTTGGCGGAAGCTACCTCATACTCTTGCATTCATCAGAGCTATAATAATCTCATCTTTGTTTATTATCAGAGTCCACAATCTTGAATGTATCCAAAATGATACTATTTGAAATCGGACTCCACACCTCAGCCATTTCTCTATTAGGTTTATACTTGACATCAGTCGGGCCTTCAAAATATTTTCTCCTTTTCGAGGTTGGTTGAGGTATGTCTATAACTATATGAACTTTAGGATTGGCAGCAGCAGCAGTAGTATGTGTTTCAAACTAAGGAAAATCCTGAGTGTCTGTCCAGTATTGAGAATAATCCTCAACAGGATTAATGGGAACATCTACAGGAGTAGGCACTCCAGGTTCAAGAATTCTAGCTTGTGCCTGACCTTGCCTACCAAATAACTCATTATTAAGCCAACTGAAATTATCAAAACTATACCTACTGACCTTATTGTATTTTTCCACCATAGCAGCTTCAAAAGCTGTCACCTTAGCTTTAAGCACATCCTCCCACGTTTTGACTTCTTCCAGTATCATTGAAGCTATGATATTGGAATAATGGACCATCTGATCATCAAAATAGTTCATTCCTGCATTTTGGGTAGTACTAATTGTTTTTTCATTTGAGTCAACATTTTGAAGATCAGTTAAATTACTTCTGAGCCTTGCCATAGTGTGAACAATTGCTTGGCCACCCTGCACAAACCTTGAATAAAGTCGCTCATCCAATTTCTCAAAATGCATCCTGATAACTGCAAGGAAGTTATTCAAATCTTTCTCTATTTCTTTGACTTTATTCTTCACCTTCTTCAAGGTTCGATCAAAATGTGCTTGTTTTTTGTCCATCATGGCTTCGATAGATTTCGGAATAGAAAAATTTGCACTGGTAGTGAGCATATTTTTAGCCTTAATATTAGGAGGGGAGGGGGGATCTGAACTTCCCTCAGAGTCACTAGAGGACTCTTCCATGGGAGTAACTATAGTTTTATAAGGTACCTCAGGAGCAATAGCTTCTAGAATAGGAGGATGCACCATTGTATCTCCTTCCTCATTAGACAAATCAACAACCTCTACCTCTTTAACTGGAGATCCACTAGGAAGAGAAGTCATTCTCCTTTGAAGTTCTCAGACAAAACGATCGAGTTGACTATATATCGAGACTGAAGGGTGTATCGACTCCCTTCAGTCACAACAAATCAAGGCTCTGGGGGAATTATAATCGGAATCTATTGGCAGCAATCTCAGGGGAATCATTTGCATTATCAACATCTACAAATTGATCCTCATCAACAACATCGTAGTCAACAACATCTAGCTCAGTATGTTCTATTGGCTCACCCAAATCATCAGCAACATCATCCAAAACATCAACAACAACAGGATCATCCCTTATATCATTCCCAAGCAAAACATCATCAGCTACCATCTCATTCTCAGCCTCATCGGGCACTAACTCATCAACAGTGGCATAAGCAATCTCTGCAACCTTTGTAAGAATATAAGCTGAGTTTGGAACTATAATCTCTGTAGTTGGAACTGTAACTATATCTGAAATATTTGCAGCTGGGGATGGAACTGGAATCTCTGCATCTGTAGTAACAATCAAGGCCACTGTCTGGTTGACTGAATATTCGCAAAGAGATTTTAACCGAATTAGCAATCCAACTAGGCAATTATACCTTTTGAATTGTAGCAAGGGGACACAAGTGTCGTATTAAAATCTGGGAACCGTTGAGTAATCTTACTCACACGAAGACTATTATCTTATTGAAGTAACTTTTAGGGCTGTTAACTAAATTAAAAGAAGAGAATACTTGCATAAAGAAAATCACTTGCACTTAATTAGAGAGGCCACAACTAACGATTAAGATGAGGGGTTAAATAATGATAAAGAAAAGCACTCGATCGAGAATCACCTCTACCTAAGTTGATCAAAATGCTATAATAAACTCTAACTTAATAAGGCAAAGGACATTGAACGTGTAGGTTCCTAAAGCATGAACACAATTCTCTCGAAAACGTGCCC
Source organism: Platanthera zijinensis (assembly GCA_039513925.1). NCBI lineage: Eukaryota > Viridiplantae > Streptophyta > Magnoliopsida > Asparagales > Orchidaceae > Platanthera > Platanthera zijinensis. Next base: position 133,755,464 of record CM077086.1, on the reverse strand, counting down.
ACCGGAGTTTAGGAAGGTCCAACAGAACCCTCGTTCGAATCGGAGGCCTAAAGCTCGCTTTATGCTGTGAACCCCGCTATTGGATTTCACTCCAATTCGGGAGATTTAATGTCTGCCTCTCTCGAGGGGTGCACGTAACTCTCTTTACTCTTGAGTGTTCACTCCAAACTACGAGCTTCAAGGCTAGCTAAGAGTGGAAACAAAGATGGAAAATATACATCGATGATATATCTCCAAACACGATTAATCAATAGTAAATCAAGGTCTAAACCTTACAAAGAAAAGCAAACTATAGAATCATAACTTAATCAACTCGAGCCTCAGATCATCAAGATCGAGTATAAGGATGATTAGTTACTCATGGTGAAGTGGAGGAAGAGAGATGAGTAGGAGTGCATGGAAACAAAATAGAGACAAGTAAAAGTAAACAAACTTTATATTAAATCCAACATAGAGCTATAACTTGAAATATAAAAATATTACACATGCAGGAAATGAAAACTAAGCTAGCACTAAAACTAAAAGTAAACTAAACAATTACAGAAGAGTAAAACTGAAAATAAACAGAAAAACTAAAATGAGAATAGCAGAGAGGAAGAACACTAAGGGATAACTGAAAAAGGCAGCACTTCCCCTCTCCCAAAATTGTATATTTTTTCTGCAAGGGGAGGGGCTCTTTTTATAGATTTTTCAAAGAGTAGGAAATGCCCATGCATTTATCCATGAGTTTACCTTGGTACGAGATATGGCGGGAAATGATGATTGTCTTGGTACGGGTGATGTGCATTTATGGTGGCAAAAGGCTTTTGTGAAAAAGCGGACTTGTCCTCTAGCAGCAGGTAAGCTCGACGAATTGGGAGAGAAGCGAAGGCGAGGTCTACAAACTCAGAGGAGAAGGAGGGAGAGCTCGATGAAATTTAGAAAATAGAAGGTGGAGGGTGAGATCGATGAACGTCAAATGTAGAATGATGAGGTCGACGAATTCGAAGACGTTCGTAGAACTCAGAATGAAGGCAGAAGGCCGACCAAATTGCTAAAGTCGAGGTAGATGAACGTCGAACGCAGAAAGTAGGTAGAAGGTCGACGGAATTGAAGATTTTTGTCAAATGCAGAACTGAAGGCTGAGAACGACGAATAATTCTGCATTCGTCAAACGAAGAACATAAGGTGGAGCTCGATGAACTGGCTGAAAGAAGGAGCAGGAGAGCTCGACGAGCACTGAGGTTGACGAACGCTTGCGAGCTCGACGAACTGGCTAAGTTTGGCGAAATTGAGGTCGATGAATTCTTGCGAGCTCGACGAACTGGCTGAGTTCGACGAAATTTGTTGAAAAATTGCAAACCTGCAAAGAAAAAGAGAGAAAAAAATAGTGTTATTAATATATACAAAAAGACATCAAAATAAAGCTTTAAAAGATAAGATTTTTATAATTAAAAATTATAATTACCCTAGTAGTTTAAACAACAAAATGTATTATCAAACTCACCCAAGCTTAAGCTTTGCTTGTCCTAAATAAAAAATGTAAAAACTAGTTAACATAAAAGTGACTAATCAGGAAAATTCTAATTATGCTAACACAAGTACTATGCGAAATTCTAAGTAGGGAGAAGGTGAAACGTAAACATAAAACAATTACTTAAACATGATTTAACTTTTATAAACTTTACTAAAACATTACAATTCATCAAAGATTTTAACAAAATTCTTTAAATAAGTTAAAGAAAGGCAACAAATGAAATAGTGCATTGAGTTGTTACTAGATTCTAAGAGGCATTTTATACCCAAATCAATCAAAAAACAAAATTCTAAATTCAAATCCAAGACTTAACTAATCTACTTTTCTTCTTAACTTAGCTAAAAGAAAACCTAGAAGCATGAATCAATAGGGCTTAGTAGAACCGAAATGTTTGGTTTAGGCCTATAATTAGGAATGGAATTCAAAGATAAACATGAATGCTTAAAATCACACTAAACTAAAATTAAGAGTTTCAAAATTTTAAAAAATATATAACATATATATATATATATATATATATATTTTCAAAACAAAGGCCAAAAATAATTTTTCTTTTCATTTAGAAATTGTCCAAACAAAAGTAACACTTCTTTTGAGCATATTTTTCCTTAAATTTCTCAAAAAATCACAAAACAACCCTATCACAACATGAAATTTTATGAAACTCAAAAAGTTAGTGTGATACGATAGGTTGGAAAATTTGGCTTTGGTGAAAAATGAAATGATAAGTGAAGCTATCAAATGGAATAAGAAAAAGGCTCAAAAACGGTAAACTAAGAGAATAATTTTTTGGTTGGCGAGAAGGCTCAAAAAAAAAGATGGCCTACATCATATTCAAGCTCCTAAAATTTGCCTAAAGCATTATTTTTTAAAAATTTCAAAAAGTAGGTCCTAGATATTAAATAGAGACAAATGAACTTATTTTGAAAATGAGAATAATACAAGTATAAAATCATTCACATCTACTACACTACTCAAAGTATATATTACAAAAATTATCCAAAAAACAAAAAGTAAAATTGTGGATGAAAAGTTTTTAGGAAGTAAAAAAACTGAGAAACCATAATAGAAATGTGAGTTTTAGAAAAATGGTTCACGTTAACATGCTACTGTGAATTAGGAACATAGCATGGCCAACATTTTTGTTGTGAAACATAATTAAAAAGAACGATTAGAAAGATTATAATTAGCTATGTTGTTATATTGAATTTTGAGAAAAACAAAACAAAAGCAAGGGATACTATTGAAATACCAAAATTAGTTTAAACTAAACAAATAAAATACAGTTTTTTTTTATTTTGAAATATTCTCTTTTTTTGTATTTTTAAAGATATTATCTTTTTTTTGGATTTTTAAAGAAACTATCTTTTTTTTATTATTCTTTAAGAAGAAAAAGGAGAAAGCACTAAAATTTTTAAATTTTTTTATTTTGATTTTTTTTTCAGAGAAACAAAATAAAGATAAGAGGAGGAAATCCTCCCCCAAGCTTAAAATGGATAATGTCCTCAATGGAGAAAAGAGAGGAAGGAGAAAGCAAAATTAAAACATAAATATAAGTACAATATTGAAAAATAGGTACTTCTCCAGATTTGCGAGTTGCGGAAGGTTGCATGATGTCGCTCCCCCATGCTTGTGCTTTGGAACTTCTTTAAATGTCTTCTTTGAACTTCGTGATGGATTCAACAGTATTGGAGCAGGAGATCGCAGAGCTTTAGCTTGTCAGAGCCATTCGGGGCAAAAAAGTGTAAAATAAAGTAAATAAAAAAATAACTTGGGTTGCCTCCCAAGAAGCGCCCTTTGTTTAAAACATCATTTGAGCTCGGCGCAACAAAATAATATTGTCCAAAAAAAATTTTGTCCCAAAATAATAATTAAAGTTTTTACCAAAAAAAGTCTTATGCTAGTCAAAGTTTGGATCATGCAGAATAAAATCAATACAGTTCAGACTAACATCATCACCATAGAAATAAGGTTTAAGACTCTGACAATTCACTTTATACTCACCCTTATCAGGGTGTAAAATTAAAACAGTGCCATACGGAAAAATTTCTTTAACAGTAAACGGTCCAGACCAACGTGATTTTAACTTTCCCGGAAATAAATGTAATCGCAAATTATATAAAAGAACTTGGTCGCCCAACTTGAAGGATTTTGGGTGCCTTAGGTGCTTGTCGTGAAAATGCTTCGTCTGCTCTTTATAAAATCTGTTATTTTCGTATGCGTAAGAGCGCCAATCGTCGAGTTCGTTATGTTGAAATTTTCTAATGTCATCGACAGAGTGGGGATCGAAATTTAAAAACCTTAAAGCCAAAAAAGCACGATGTTCTAATTCTACGGGTAAATGGCACAATTTTCCATAGACCAACCGATACAGTGTACAATCGATGGAGGTTTTGTATGCTGTTCGGTAGGCCCATAGAGCATCATCAAATTTTGTTTACTAGTCTATTCTATAAGTGGAAACAGTCTTTTCTAAAATTCTTTTAATCTCCTTGTTCACTACTTCGACTTGTCTGTTAGTTTTGGGGTGGTAGGCCGTTGAAAGTTTATGCGTAACGCCGTATTTTATTTGAGTTTTGGAAAACTGCGCGTTATAAAAATGTCAACCTCTATCACTAACGATGGCTTGTGGCATACCGAATCAAGAAAATAATTTCTTCAAAAACGTAATTACAACTTAAGCGTCGTTAGTAGGAAGAGCTTGGGCTTCAGCCCATCGTGAAACATAATCCACATCAACTAAAATGAACTTGTTCCCGAAGATAGAAGGAAGAGGGCCAGCAAAATCAATTCCCCAGAGGTCGAAAACTTCATGCTCAAGGAAATAATTTTTTGGCATTTCATTTTTATTTGAAATATTTCCTGACCGTTGGCAACTATCAAACCTACTAACAAAGGTTTGCACATCTTTAAACACGCAAGGCCTGTAAAAACCCGCGCAAAGCACTTTGTGAGTGGTGTAATCCTCTTGATAGTGACGACCAATCGGTCCTTCATGTAAGTTTTTTAGAATATCTAATCCTTCTTTAAAAGAAATACATCTCCAAATCACTTTGTCCGCATAGACTCGGAAAAGATGCGGGTCCTACCAAAAATAGTTCTTCAACTCAGAAAAGAATTTCTTCTTTTTTTGAGAGGAGAACTCCTTTGGGAGTTTGGGAGTCACTAAATAGTTGGCTATGTGTACAAACCAAGGAGAAGGGGATATGTTAATTAAAAGAAGCTTCTTATCGGGGAAGAAATCATTAAAAGATTTTTCATCTAATTTCTCTATTTAGGGATTATCTAATCGTGAGAGATAGTCGGCGGCCAAATTATCGGCTCCTCGCTTAACACAGATTTCTACGTCAAACTCCTGGAGAAGTAAGACCAAGAAAATCAGGCGCGGCTTGGCATCTGTCTTAGCAAGAAGATACTTGAGGTCCGAGTGGTATGTACAAATGATAATTTTGGAAAGCATATTATAGGAAAGGAATTTATCAAAAGCGAAAACAACAACTTGGATCTCCATCTCGGTCGTGGTGTAATTCTCTTGTGCCTATGTAAGTGTTTTACTTGCATAATAGATGGGGTGGAAGTTTTTAGATATTCTTTGTCCTAGTACAGCTCCCACCGCGAAACTACTCGCATCACACATAATTTCAAAGGGGATGTCCCACACCGGAGCTATCATAATAGGGGTATTAATTAAATTTTATTTTATTAATTCAAAGGCAGATAGACAAAGGTCATCAAAAATAAACAGGGCATCTTTTTCCAGAAGATGAGTAAGGGGTTTGGTTATTTTGGAGAAGTCTTTTATGAAGCGGTGGTAGAAACTAGCGTGTCCTAGGAAACTTCTTATAGCTTTGATGTTCGTAGGCGGTGGTAGTTTCTCAATAACTTCAATTTTCGCTATGTATACTTCAATTCCTCTCGCATAAATCTTATGACCGAAAACTAACCCTTCCCTCACCATAAAATGGCATTTTTCCCAATTTAGGGCGAGGTTAGTTTCTTCACATCTTTCTACGACTATTTCGAGGTTTTCTAAGAAACTATCAAAGCCATCGCCGATCACGGAGAAATCATCGATAAATAACTCCATAATGCTTTCTACGTACTTGTCGAAGATAGCAAGCATACATCGTTGGAATGTAGTTGGCGCATTGCATAATCCAAACATCATTCTTTGGTAAGTGAAGGTGCCGAAGGGAAAAGTAAAAGTAGTTTTCTATTGGTCCTTGGGAGAGATGGGGATTTGAAAATACCCCGAGAGACCATCGAGAAAATAGTAAAAGCTATGGGTGGATAATCGCTCTAAAATTTTATCAATGAACGACAAGGGGAAGTGGTCCTTGCGGGTGGCGTCGTTAAACTTACGATTGTCAATACACTTTTGCTACCCCGTCACTCTCCGTGTCGAGATTAAATCATTATTTTCATTACAAACTATAGTTATCCCTCCCTTTTTGGGCACTACCTCGACAAGGCTAACCCACTTACTATCTGAAATTGGATATATAATTCCTTCGTCTAAGAGTTTCATAACCTCGCCCTTTACGACTTCTTTCATGTTTGTATTTATACGGCGCTGAGGTTGGATTTAATTACGCAAATTATCTTCCATTAGGATTTTGTGGGTGCATAAAGATGGGCATATGACCTTGATATCAGATATCTGTCAGGCAATAGCTCGGCGATGTTTATGTAATACAAGTAGGACCTTATAATTTTGCACTTCAGTCAGGTAGGCCAAAACAATTACTGGTAGCTTGGAGTACTTTTCTAAGAAAGCATACATAAGATGTTCGGGTAGTTCTTTTTAATCCAGGGTAGGGGGTTCTTCATACGACATTTTGGAAAATATTTATTTTTCAAAAACAATGTCTTTGTAGACTTTTTCTTTATACGAAAAATTGAAAGGGGTGGAGGTAGTGGCCATGACAGCTTCTTGTAGAGATTCAATTGGAAGACTAGAGGAAGAACAAAAATCTAAAAATTTATTTTCACTTTCAGAAATGCAGTAGGAAGATTCTTCACCTAAGTCATCTTAGAAAATTCAAGAGTCGTCATTTTCTAGGGTATTCTTCATTGAGGGGGTTATAGAGAAGGTTACTTCATCGTCACATACTCATAGGAAGAGCTTACCATTACTTACGTCCATGATATCTTGGGAGGTGGCAAGTAAGGGTCGACCAAGGATAAAGGGAACCTCGACATCTTCTTCATTGTCCAATATGTCGAAATCCACCGGGAAGATGAATTTGTCGACTTTAACTAAGACATCCTCAACGATTCCTAACGGGTATTTAACTGATATATCTACCAGTTTGATACTGATGCGTGTGGGGTTGAGGATACCTATTCCTAACTTCTATAATAATGGGAGGGGCATCAGTTTGATACTCACACTTATGTGGGCCAATACGTGCTTGACAAAAGGATCACCAAAGACACACGAAATAGAAAAACAACCCTAGATCTCTTATCTTCTTTAGCAAACCGTTTGGCAAGAACGCAGAGCACTCGACATTTAGTGTGATATGAGATAAGTTTTCTAACTTCTTTTTATTAGTGAGGAGGTCCTTAAGGTACTTAGTGTATTTTGGTATTTGGGAGATTGCTTCGTGGAAGGGTAGATTTACGTGGATTCGCTTAAATATTTCTAGGAAGCGGGAGTATTTATCATCCTGACGTTGCTTGTTCTATTTGGAAGGGTATGGTGTATTTGGATCATTTTTAAAGATGAATGGTGGAGTGAGATCTTTTTCTATAATAGAGAGAGGAGAGATAACTTCTTCTTCAGTAGAGGGTGAAATGATAAAAAAATTCTCGGCGAAAAGTTGATTTTTTAAAATGGGGGCTGAGCTTGCCTCAGGCTCTTTGCTAACCATACCAGAAACTTGCTTCCCACTCCGAAGAGTTATAGCATTCGCTTGCTCTCTCGGGTTGGGCTAGGAGTTGGCAGAAAGAGACCCGACGGGTTGCTCAGAAATAATTTTTGTGAGTTATCCCACTTAATTCTCTAAACTTTTAATTGTTCCAAGCTAGGGTGATTATAGTTGCGTCCTTTGTGTTTATATATTTAGACAGTAACTCCTCCAAGCTTGGAGGTTTTGGAAAATTTTGAGGAGTTCGTGGTGGTGTAGAAAACAAATTTGGTGGTGGCGGGAACATTCCATCCGATGGATTACTCCACGAAAAGTTCGGGTGGTTCCGTAAAGTGGGATTATAACAATTCAGAAGAGCGAAACCCGGAGCAGGAAAATCAGCAGTAGAAAAATTATGAAAAGCATTTCTAGGCATATTATTAACATAATCCAATTGTTCGGGAGTAGGAGTTGACTATTCCCATACCTGAGGGGCGGAGGCAGCTGTCATCTCCGTTATATTTTTACTTACTACTTCCACTTGCAGAGCTAGCTGTGAGACATTATCTACTTCAAAAGACCTGCAGGTTTATTTTGGCGGGACCTAGGAACATTCCACAGATATGTGTTCCTGGCGATGTCCTCAAAAAGCTTAAGAGTTTCTTCCAGGGTTTTGTGGTATAAGGTACGATCAGAAGCTGCGTCTATTGATGCGCCTGAACTACAAGTGTACCGGTCGCACAAGTAATATAAAATGGGCGAATTTCCCCAAGTATCGATCTCGAGAGAACACAGTAAGGGGGGAGTTAATATCGAGGAGGACTATAGATTGAAGTCCTTTGGACATAGCTAATGAAGGGGGTTTTGATTGTTGCGGGAAAATAAAGTAAAATGCTAACAATCTACTCATATGCAATGCCGCTATGCGATGCTTCGCCAGACGGGATGCAAGACTACACGGGCTACTATGCACTGAATCGCTGGGCGGATGGACCAGTAGGCTTGTGGATTGAGGGTCGAGAGCACCACTTCGCTACACACGCTTCTAGCAATTGCTAGAACGACAAAACAGGATGTGACGGAGGATGGATACGCGGGCGCAACTCAAGCAACTAAAGCGTAAAATAATAAAAGTTCACATAGACATGAATAACATAAAGTTTACATCTAAAGTGCACATCATCAATATAAATAGATTTAAACACCAATATTCAGCAAGAAAGAAAGAACAAGTCAAGAGATCGACCGAATCAGAAGGATCGTTTAGGGGTCACCGATGGATTCGCCGGGTTGTCAATCCGCATCCAAGCTCGGTCCTCAACTACGTCCGGGGTATATTAGGGTTGTCACTACCTTCCAATGGACCCATCTTCTTTGTGTCATGATGCGGAAGAAAGTTTCAAGTTTCCCTTTGCTTGATGAATACAGCGTCAAACCATGAAATGGAGCTCAACAGATGATGGAGAAGGCTGAGAGCAAGCACCAGAAAGGTGTAGGCTTCGCAAACATGGCCGGAGCTTCTCTCCTTGGTGGAAGATGAAGGGAGGAGGTGGTAGGGTGGAGCTTTGCCCTAAAAGGCGGCTGGAATGGCTCAAAATGAATGTCCTTCCAAAATGGAAGGAAAACATCGCTTAAATAGAAAAAGATTAGAAAATTTGTCACGTACGGTCGGGCGCACGATCGTGCGAGAACCGTGCGATTTTAGCGCGCAAAAAAAGGCTTGAGGGAGAGATGCGTTGACCCGTGCGTTTCCTCAGGCACGGGCGCTTCTGGCCCGTGCGTGAATGAAATCGCACGGGTAAACACAAACCACCAGAATGCAGTGCTGGTACAGGAGAACCGTGCGTTTTACTCGCGCATGGGCACTTCCGCCCATGCGTGAAGGAAAATGAACAATTAACCACATAAAGCAGAAATCAAGAGAAAAATATGCAGACCGTGCGATTTCTTCTCGCACGGTTTGGTTGAAACTGTGTTGGAACAAAATGCACGGGTAGCCACAGAAGTTCCCAGAATTGATGTGTAAAACGCACGATTGGAAGAGACAGTGCGAGAAGAACAATGCACGACCGTGCGTTTTGTATAAAACTAGAAAATAAGTTCGGGACATCCCGACTACCTGCACAGCACTGAAACCAACTGGAAAGAACCACGGGGAGCACCATGTGCTTACCCCCGAAAATAGAATGCACAATTGCACACCATTGAGCCAAAAGTTCACGAAATGGTCAATGACCGAACGATGCAAATATTACCGAAATCCAGCTGAAATGAAGTGCACGAGTGAGAAAACAAGCCCAGATGAGTCCCAAAAACCCTATATAAATCGGACTCATCAAACCACAAGACTTAAACATTTGCTCGTCCCGAGCAAATCATCTCTGCGTGGACTCGAAAAAAGCTAACTGGCTTAGAAATTTAAAAATAATGTAAAGCGAGAAATCACATACTCATGGGTGTAGAAAATATAATAGATAAACTTTTTAATTATGCTACAGAGTTTATAAATTACGACATGCGGAAATAAATATTGTAGCTACTCAAAATAGGAATTCTGGAGAATCGTCTGGTCGCGCGTAGGAAGAAAGTAGACGGACCACCAAGGTGAGCATTGCCAAAGATCGGGGCTCAGGATCACCTCAAAAGGAATCCACCAATGTCGGGGACCATACGCTTGCCCGTTCACACTCTCTCCACGACACTAGTTTGACTCAAGCGTGAATCCGTAGGACTTTTAGGAAAATAATGGGGCTTGGGTAAATACGTAGGTAAGGATGCAAAAGGTAAACAATGGCTTTGCATAACCCAAATGAGCTTATACAAAAGAATATCCTCTTGCCAACAATACAAGCAGGTGCACCACACCACCAGACTTGGACTTGACATAAGGGTGCGTGCACCGCCTACCAGCACAAAATATGAAATGAAATTTTCATTTAAACTTTTTCTTCTATCATATCAAACATCATTTTTATTTTATTTTTTTCATTTTCCAAATTTGTATATATCACCTTCAGCCACATTATCATGAAATCTGCACCTCAGAAACAAAAAACTGCACCACAGCATCAACACAAAGCGGGAAGTAGCATAACCACATTTAGAGATCGTGTTGTGCGACAGGGAAAGGCTTTTAGGCTCTGGTGATCATGAAGTGGGGATAAAACAAAAGATGGGATAGGCACAACTTTGGCTAACAAGGATTAACATTAGGACTGGGTACAAGGCTCAACCTGACAAAAATGATGGCTTACATCACGCTCACTCTTGACTTACCTTGCACCAATGCATTGAGAGTAGCTTGGGGGCAAGTTCTTAGCCATCGAGAAAGATGATACTCCTCCCGACTCAAGCAATACGAGGCTAGTGACGACTACACACATTCTTACTTTTCCGTTCGATTACTCCAGATTCAGCAATTTTGAGTAGTACAAACGATATTTAAAAAAGCAGAAAACTATAAATCTAAGAGCATAAAGAAAAATTAAATCTATACTATTTCTACACAAACAATGAGTACTCGATTAGGAGCACTACACGAGTTTCACACTACCATACCCTAAAATCCTAAGCAAGCACCACTATCTTTTAGTTAACATAAAAGAAATAAATTAAACATGGGCCGAGCGCGTGCTTAAGTGCGCGCTCATGCGGTGTAGGTGCACAATTATGTCATGATAAAATAAAGACTGAAAATGAGAATATTCTTGTGGTATGCAAGTCCATGTAGTGCATGTGCACAGGTAACGTATAACTCTCCCCCACAAGACTTAAACAAAACAACATATCACAAGATTTACAATAATAGCAATGAAGTAAAAGTCGGGGAAGGGGTTACCCAATGCTCAGCAAACTAGCATATCAGAAGATTGGCGTTAAAGCATGAATCCAAACCTGCTAAAAGTTTTAGCTCACCCCGCCACACCCAAGAAAGGCCACCTACCAAATAGCTCCCACAAAATTTGCATATACTAGCTATACAAAATTTAAAACAGTTTTTAAAACAATAAAAATAACTAACTATTCCTACTCCTAGATAAGTACTGGGGTTACTATCATCCCAGCACGACTTATTCGAGATCTGAAAAGTTCTGACTAATGGGCCTATGAAAAGAAAAGTGCACAGGAAACTGGCCTAATATCCGTTGCGGCAATGAGGACTGATATGGAGATAGAACAGTTATCCCTCTACCTACATAATAATACCAGCCCAACACAGGTAAAGGAAATAAGAAATAAGAGGAGGAGGAGCGCCGGTCCTCGCTCATCTTATCACAAAACATATCGTTCCTAGGAAGGCATCATCAACCACAGATGTGTAGGAAGCGATGTCAATGGCATGAATACCAGGCTCATCATCATTCCAGCGTACCCGTGGCGACTCAGCCTGCACAAGCTTCAGATAGAGAAAGGGGATCAAGTAATAAAAGGGAAGAAGAACTAAAATAATCAGAATATCGTTGAGTGATTCCGGTTTCACCCTCAGCGAGATCCAAGCATAGAACATCGTCGGTATCATACGAGTCGTATCGTGGGGAATCCGAGAACACAAGGTCCACGATGGTAAGAGGAACAACCTCATCCAATAAAGAAGTGCGAACCTCCGCATCGAAAAGGGAATATTCCTCATCCCACCTTGGTGCAACCTCAGGCACCGCATCATCCAAAAATACGGCATCATCAGCCGACTCACAAGAAAAAATAATATCACAATCCAAAAAAATTACGGAGGGGCAAGGCTACTCTCAAAATCAAGCACTGAATGAGCATGCCCTGTGGAAAAATCATTCGCAGACGCCACCCGGTCGATTCGTAAAAATCTTTGCGTCCCATACAAGAGCACCCATGGATTCCTGATCCTCTTTTTGCTGGCTAACACAAGTGTGATCGTCATCACTCAAGGGAAGCTGGTAAAAAGGGAGCGAGGGACCCATGAATGATCTGTATGCACCGAGAGATTCTTCGATAATCTCAACGGGCAAAGAACGAGCAAGGTGCGCTATGTCAGTGTATGGGACATGCAACACCCTTGTATCACTGTCCACAATAGTCTTTCGCGAACGGGAGTTTGTTGCGCACATTCCCACAGAGGGAGAAGGTTCGCATAGACGAGGGAAATCCTTCACCATGTAGCCTACACCTTGACATAATACACAACGAATACAACGCTCGGCATTCATATAAGCCATGACATCGATGCATCAACCCAAAACGTAAAGTAGACTTCAATCGTCTACAGAATACATCCCGAATGAAAATAATTACCCAAAAGTGCTACACAGCTATAATAAAAATAGCACGGATCTACTATCTAAGCCAAAAATTAGAAAAAGGCAAAAAGAAATAAGCAAAATAAAAATAAAAATTCTATCAACTAAAGCCAAAAATAAACATGACATGTACAAATGAAAAAGGGCTTCGATCAAATATCTCATTCTCCAAAAACTCACACGACTGTGTTCCCCAACAATAGCGCAAAAAACTTGATGCGCCTGAACGACAAGTATACCGGTCACACAAGTAATATAAAATGGGCGAATTTCCTCAAGTATTGATCTCGAGGAAACACAGTAAGGGGGAGTTAATATCGAGGAGGACTCGAGAATTAAGTCCTTAGGTCTTAGCTAACAAAGGGGGTTTTGATAGTTGTGGAAAAATAAAGTAAAATGCTAATAATCTACTCTTATGCAACGCCGCTATGCAATGCATCGCTAGGCAGGATGGAAGATTTCACTGGCCGCTATGCACCGAATTGCTGGGAGGATGGAGAAGTAGTCTGAATAATGAGGGTCGAGAGCACCTCTTTGCTACGCACGCTTCTAGTAATTTCTAGAACGGCAAAACGGGATGTGGCGGCGGATGGATATGCGGGAGCAACTAAAGCGTAAAACAATATAAGTTCACATAGACATGAATCACATAAAGTTTACAGCTAAAGTGCACATCATCAATATAAATAGATTTAAACACCAATATTCAGCAAGAAAGCAAGAACAAGTCAAGAGATCGACCGAATCCGAAGGTTCGTCGAGGGGTCGTGGAAGGATTCGCCGGGTTGTCAATCCGTGTCCAAGCTCGGTCCTCAACTACGTCTGGGGAAGAGAAGGGTTGTCACTACCTTCTAATGGACCCGTCTTCTTCGTGTCACGATGCGGAAGAAAGTTGCAAGCTTCCCTTTGCTTGATGAATACAACGTCAAACCATGAAATGGAGCTCAAGCGATGATGGAGAAGGCCAAGAGCAAGCACTGGCAAGATGTAGGCTTCGCAAACATGTTCAGAGCTTCTATCCTTGGTGGAAGATGAAGGGCGGAGGTGTAAGGGCGGAGCTTTGCCCTAAAAGGCGGTTGGAATGGCTCAAAACGAAGGTCCTTCCAAAATAGCAGGAAATCTGCCCTTAAATAAAAAAGATCAAAAAATTGGTCACGCACGGTCTGGCGCACGACCGTGCATAAACAGTGCGATTTTGGCACGCAGAAAATGGCTTGCGGGAGAGATGCGTTGACCCGTGCGTTTCCTTGCGCACGGGGACTTATGCCCGTACATGAAGGAAATCGCACGGGTAAACAAAGAGCGCAGGAACGTAGTGCTGGTATAGGAGAACCGTGCGTTTTAATCACGCACGGGCGCTTCCGCCCGTGCATGAAGGAAAATGCACGATTAACAACAGAAAGAAGAATCAAGAGAAAAATATTCAGACCGTGTGATTCCTTCTCGCACGGTTTGGCCGAAACCGTGCGGGAACAAAACGCACGGGTAGCCACAGAAGTCCCCAAAATTACAGTATAAAACGCACTATTGGAAGAGACTGTGCGAAAAGAATAATGCAAGACCGTGCATTTTGCATAGAAACTAGAAAAGGAGACAGGGACATCCCGACTACCTGCACATCAATGAAACCAACTGGAAAGAACCACGGGAGCACCATGTGCTTACCCCCGAAAATAGAATGTGTAATTGCACACCATTGTGGCAAAACAGTGCACCAAATGGTCAATGACCGAACGATGCAAATATAACCAAAATCCGGTTGAAATGCAGTGCACGAGTGAGAAAACAAGCACAGATGAGTCCGAAAATCCCAATATAAATCGGACTCATCATCTATCATTTGCTTTGTGCTTTGAATTAGCCCGTTATAAAACGTCAGCACATGCAACCATACAGGCAGCGCGTGATGGGGCATCGTCTTAAGAGTTATTTAAATCATTCCTAGGTTTTATATAAGGTTTCAGAATCTATTTGTCCCAAGGAAGAAATATCATTCCAAAGTTTTGTGGTTTTAGCTGGCGGAAAATACTTTGCCAGAAATTTTTCAGTTAGTTGATCCCTGGTGGTGATGCTGTTTTTTGGTAGAGTGTTCAGCCATTTCTTAACCTTGGTTCGTAGGGACAAAGGGAATAGTCTTAGCCTAATAGCATAATTTGTAACACCATTGATTTTAAAGGTGTCACAAATCTCAAGAAAGCTAGCTATATGCGCGTTCAGATCTTCATCTTGAAGTATGTCATATTGCACATACTGCTGCACCATTTCAATTATACTAGGCTTAAGTTCAAAATTATCATTAGCTATAGTAGGGCAAACTATGTTTGATTCTGTACCCTATAGATTCAGCCGTGCATAATAGAACATAGGCCTATGTAGGGCTTCCTCTATGACGGGCTCTTCCATTCTTATGGTAGAAAATGACTCGGAATCCTCAACCGATATTTATAGAGTAGGGCCTTAACATCATGATCTTATCAGAAGAGTAAGCTCAATTTCGTGGTCCAGGTCCAAAATATTTAACAAATTTCTGCATTCTTGCTCTAGCAGAAGAAAGATGAAGAAAGAGAAAAATAAACTAGAAGAAGAGAACTACTATTTTTTTTTGAAATAGATTTTTTTTAATGTTTTAACACCCAAACGTCCCAAGGACTACCCGATAAAGGGTTCGCAAGGTACTAGACAAGATTGTGGTATTTAAGCCACATTGCCCTTTTCGAGAGAGTTAGGTGGTATAGAAAAATTGTGATGTGGGTTTCTATAAAGAGCGTTAATATTTTTTGAATTTTTTAATTTTTAAGAAAAAGGGTGAGAAAGAGAAGTGATAAAAGTATTAGGTTCGTGTTTTTGAATTATCAACAAAAGTTGGTCCCCGGCAACGGCGCCAAAAACATGGTGGACAGAATATTCGCAAAGTGAATAAAACCGAACAAGCAATCCAACTAGGCAAGTATACCTATTGAATTATAGCAAGGGGACACAAGTGTCGTATTAAAATCCTGGAACTGTTGAGTAATCTTACTCACACGAAGACTATTATCTTATCGAAGAAACTTTTTGTAACATCCCATTTCCAACTAGAGCCCTAAGAGTGGTTTTGATCATGACCAGGTCATGACAAAGCCCTATGGAACTAAAAAGGGCCAGGTAATCGAAGGCCAAGGTTAGAATCACCTTGGTCTGCCTATGACACAACCTCATCACCAAACCTAGGGTTTGACCTTAAGGCTTCACCATGACCCCATGACCCCACCACAACACCACTAACCTATTAGAGGACGCACTTTAGCCTTAAGGGTCCATTAGAGTCAACCCAAAGTGGCCAATTTGACCTAGGACCACCATAGGCCTAAATTGGGCAAGGTGCCCTAATTAAGGGCAGTTGGACTCAAATGTGCCCAACAAACCTTGCCCAGGTCTCCCTAGACCTAAAGTGGTGTTAATGGGTCACCAAAGATCCATTGGGGTCAACTCTAGAGCCTGAGTTTACCCAAGTTAACCCTTGATCTAAAGTGGTGAAAGTGCGCTTACCAAGGGTCATGTGACCTCCAAAGTGTCAAGTCAACCCTACCCAGACCTACCTAGATCCTAAGAGGGGCCAATGGGTCAATAAAGATCCATTGGGGTCAGCATTAGAGGCAAGGTGGACCAAAGTCAACCCAAGACCATTTTGGGTCAACCTAGCCCAAATGGGCTAGCCCAAGCTCAAGCCCCCTCATGTGGCCTAATAAGAATATAATTTGTATGAGTGGGGTGTCTTTAGACCACTGGTTTGATCAAGTCAACTTGGTGACTAGGAGAGAGAGAGAGAAAGATTCATTTCCCTTTAATGGAGGAGAGAGAAAATGGTGGAAGTAAGCCATTGATGGCCCAGGAAGCCAAGGGCCAATCTCTATGGCTAGCCCAACTCCCCACCGGATCCAGGGAAGACCAGGAGGCCATTTTGGTGGCTGTTCATGGTTAGGAGGTGGCTGCATAGCCATGGCCGAGCTTCACCTTCAAGGGCCATTAATTGCCATTGAAGCTTTGGGTCACCTCCCCACCCCAATTATGGCTGGATTCAACTCCTCTGTGGAAGAGGAGGAGTTTCCAGCCATTTCCTGGACAGATTGAGCCATATACAGCCCCCCTTGCCATGGCCGAAATCACCTTTAATAGGCCATTAATGTCCACCACCATTTAGAACCCTCCCCTTCCCCGTTTTATCTTCTTAAAAGCATCCCTGGACCCAGGGGATTCTTTTCCACCACATACCCAAAGGAGCCATTGCAGTTCACAGTGCTGTTGCAGAAGCCGAGCGCCGTCGCCGTCGACATTGGCATCCCATCGTTCCTCCCGTATTCAGGCCGCCGGAAAGGTCCTCCTCCTCACCTCTCTTCATGGCAAGATCATAGAAATCGTTTAAGTTAGGAATCGGGCTTAATTGAGCCCAATCCAATTCTCCAAAAACATGAATTTCGGGCGAAAACCAACCCATCGAGTTCGCCGGAAAAGCTACCTCCGGCAGCCGTGCCGTCGGCTGAGGGTAGCCACCACATCCACGAAGGAGGTGGTGGCGGTGGCCGGCCGTGGAAGTGGACGGGTGGCCGGGAAACTAGCCCGCAAGGCGACCAAGGACAGGAAGATCGTGGCCTTCGGCTTAAGGAAGAAGACAACCAGCTGCCCTTGGATTTGCGCCAAGATTCGTGCGGCACATTTGATAGGAATTATAATAAGTTGATTTATTTCATTTTTTGTCACAAAAATTACAGTAGATGGTTTTAAATTTTAAAAATACTTATGGCCCTCTTGTGGGAAAACTTTCAATATGCAAGTTGTAGCCCTATGGGTCTACCTTAATACAAAATTGATTTGAACCCATTTGAACTTTTGGTTTGTCACGGGCACCCATTTTGGTGGGGCCTATACCTAGGGCTAACCTGAGGTTCAAATTGGTGCCCACCCTTCATCCCTTGTCCAAATGGAGTGAAATTTGGACAGGCGACCAATCTTAACCATATCTAGGGACTGTCCAAAAATGAGAATTTTTGGAGACACTTTGGATAAAGCTTTTGTTTTTATTTAATAATGCTAGGGTAATTAAATTAAGTAGTCAAATGATCTCCAAACCCTTCCAAATTTTGGTGAGTGGTCCCTGGCATCCATACCTAGCTCTGCACAAAGATACAACACATTTGGTAGAGTTTTGGATTGGAAATCACCTAACCCTAATTAGGCCTTATAAAGGTATTTTGAATAAAAAGTGCACCATGGGCTTAGAGTGGTCACCTCCCCTCAAAAGACGTTGAGTCATCTACCACTTGTTTATTATGGCCATTGTTACCCCTTTGGGGAAAATGGTGTGGATTAGGGTTTATTTACCCTTGGATTCAAACTAAAACCCTAATTAAGGGCCCTTGAGTGTTATTAAGGACACGGGGGAAAATGCCCTTGTATGACTTTGAAAACTTAGTAGAGTTGATGTTAGCATAACTTAAGTCCTCTGGTAGGAATCTTAGAGGATTTGGAGGTAGGTAGACACCTCAAAACCCTAACCCTAGTTTTAGGGTAGAAGCTCAAATATGGTAACACAGTCACTAACTTTTAATTAAAAGTTGTGAAACTTGGGTAGAGTGAGTTTTAGTCTAGGTTTAACTCTTAATAATTTTTTTTAGAATTTAATGGGTTATATTTACTAGTACTTTATTTTTTAAGTATCAATTTGTCCAAACAGGTGTTTTAATTATTTTGATTTCTCTATTCATTGGAATCTAATGATATTTGGCCAAGAGATAATTTAGGTTTAACTGAATAACCCTGAATTTTGCTACTAATTTTTAGTTTATTATATTTAGTACTTCCTTCATAAGTTTCAAAATGGCAATTATGATCAACAAATCATTTAGATCAAATTACTCACTGTAAAATTATTAAACCTAGCCACTGATGTTTTCAGATCAATATTTAGTTGTAGGATTTTATTCATGATTTTTAGGAGAACATTTACAATACTTGCTTCACAAGCATAGCTTTTTGAGATTTTGGTAATTATTTATTCTAGATCAATTCCCATTGAAGAATTATGAAATTTGGCCACTGATTTTTTTAGGACATTATCTGCTCTAGAAGATTAATAAAGATTTTTTGGATGATTATTTACTGCACTTACTTCATTAATGAAATGAAAAAAGATTTATTTTCAAAATTAAATTAGAGTCCTTAAATTACTGGAAAAATTGTTATATCTTGGATTTTCTAATAAATTGTTGTATAAAAATATCATGATTTTATGAAGCTTTGTTCTTATCTAAAAAGTGCACTTTATGTTCAATTGGTAGCTCTTGGAACACTTAAGAAAATTAATTAAATATCAGAATAATTAGGAAAATTATAATCTTCTGTATTTAGTCTATTTGTGTCATGATAAGTCTCCAGTAAATAATTTAGGGCATTCAGATGATTATTTAGATTATCTCCTATCCGGTTCGACGTATAGTGTAGGTTAGTCTGCACTTAGCAAATCATTAAAGTTGCAATAGGATATGATTTGGGATAGCTATTAGAGTTAGTCATTTTGCTGGGTCGGATAGATGTGGATGATTTCACCATAGAAGGATGGGAGGGGTAGTAAGAAGTGGTTTGGCTAGAGTGTAGAGGTTCTCGGGTTCGACGAAAGATCGTCTTTCCCGAAGAGAGGAAGGTTAAAAATCACACTAGGTTAGTCAATCGTAACACGAGAAGAAAATGGGTAAGGGGAATCAACCAATAACAATAAGTTCCTTGCGAAAGGGAACGATGGGCTTCGACAACAATCATAGTTCCTAGTGCCCTTTGAGAGCCCTTCACATGGAATACCGGGGGCAGTCTTGGGTTAACGTAAACTGTATTAACAAACTGAAAAGAGTAACCTAGTAATTAGGATCTCACATTCCACAAACACATGTTAACGCAGGAAGATTAGTGGGAGCCTCGACTCGGTTAGTTTTCAGACGGACAGTTTGGTCCAGGGAGCTTCGGCTCGATTGGTTAAGAGACGGACGGAATGGTCCGGGGATCTTCGGCTCGATTAGTTTGATACATTAAATTTGCAAGTTCATAAAAGTAAAAAAAAATAAAGGTGGTGGGTCTTCGGTATTGGAAGGTCGATGCACCGACGCCAATACGCTGACTCGGCAAGTGTGGTTAGCACTTTGCCAACAGAAGTCCAGTGCGCTTGCCGGCAAGAGTACGCAGGAGTCCGCTTCGTGCACCATGCATTGAGGCTTACGATAGGTCTGACCGGTAGTGCTTTACTGGTTTAAAGTGGGCGAGGCCCAACCCACCGCTTTAGTCGGCCACTACGGAGGTATCCTGGGAGGTAACGGCTCCGAAAGGGGGAACTAAAGGTCTGTGTGCACAGAGTTGGGTGTGTGTGTTGCACTTGCATGATCCATCATACCTACTAGCATGTCATAGCATAATCGAATCATTTAACCCCTGATACCTAAGGTATAAGTGGAATGGGACGCTTATACATTTGGACTTGCAAAACGACCCCTTGGTCTATAAGCTTGTGTGGGCAAGTTTATAAATTAAGGTCAAATTCTTTATATATATACTACTGCTAATAACTAACACCCCAACGTATAAATTGGTATGAGACTCTTTATACGATGAGAGCCCTGCAGAAGATCCCTTGGCATATGCGTTTCCGCACATAAGTTAAGGTTATTTTTCCATACTTTACTTTACTGCCACATATATAATAAAATTGCTAGTATAGGTCCGCTGCCACCTGCTTTTGAGTACTCTCCACCTTCAAGTCCTCCCATTTCTTCCTATCTGCTCGGTGCCTAGGGGCCATGGGGGAAGGGGCGGGGCATGATAGGGCTTAGTCCTATAGACTAACGGTTTTTGGACCACATCATTTAGGGGATCGTGGATCCCAGCATGGAGGAGCACCCTCGGAAGTCGGCCCGTTTGGAGATAGGGCAGTCTAGCTCAGGAGTTAAGACAGCTTGGACTGTGAGTCCCGACTTATAGTAGATGTTATAGTTTGCTTCCGCATGAGTGATTTGTAGTGAGGACATGATGTACCGGGCATGAGTCCGTATTTTAGTACTCTGATATATTATTCTGTGGACACTCCCTTTGTGGAGACTTGTATTACTCTGCTGTGATTTTTATTATGGATTTTATGGCTAGAGTTTTACTACATTTTTTGTTTACTCTACTATTGCTGCTTTTCTGTGAATAAATCGACTGGAAGAATCGGCGTTTTACGGTGTTGAACCTCAGGGCGTGAAGGGTCACCGCAAAGCGATGGTTCTGGGCCTAAGACCCCGGTGTTTTAAAAAGGAAAAAAAATTGGGTCTTACAAGTGGTATCAAATGCAACCTCGATCGGAAGAGTAGCAGTCCACTAACCCTGGGTCACCCCCGCTCGAGTTTAGTTTGGGGACAAACTAAGCAGCAGAAGCTGTGGTGTGCCCATGTGGGGATCACATATAATTGTCCACTATTAATTAGGCTTGAGTAAATTTCTTACAAACGGTTTTTGATATGCAGTCTCCAGCACAGCCTACACCACAGGGCAGAGTCCAGCAGATTCCGAATGATGCACCACCTCCCCCGGTCCCCACTCCATTCCTACAGTCGGAGATGGGGCAGACTCTGACAACCATTCTGGAGGCTTTCAGGGCTCTGCAGGTTCCGGCTCCGCAGCCAAACCTGGGGGCCAACTGGCATAAGCATCTTCCGAGGACTCTCACCCCCATCCTACTTAGGGATAGAGTCAGCTGTCCTGACAGAAGAATGGCTGGACATTATGTACGAGATTTTGACAAGGAAACGGTTCCCTTGGGAGGAGAGAGTGCCATTGGTGGTCTCTTGCTTGGAGTCTCATTCCAAGAGATGGTGGAAGACGCCACTTGACACAACCTTTGCGGATATGGATATTGCAGAGATTACTTGGGGGGAGTTCAGGGCTACGTTACTGGAGAATTTTGTTCCACAGTCGGCTAAGGATGAGCTGGAGGACAGGTTTTTACACCTTAACCAGGGCACCAAGACGGTGGTGGAGTACCACCGAGAGTTTAACCACCTAGCCCAGCCTTAGAACCCAGAGAAGGTCATAGAGGGTACGCCAAGATGTTTAATGGTTTGAATAGAATTCACTTTCTCAGTTGTTAAATTTTGTTGAACCGTACTAGATAGAATAAATAGGAAACAAAAACTCGTTATAGAATCCTAAGACATTTAACCACCCCAGGCATAGTCTTCATCAGCGGCAAGCCTGCCCGCATGCTTTTCGATACTGGAGCTTCTCACTCCTTAGTGTTGGAGACGTTCGTAGATGAATTGGAAGGCATGGAGCGATTCATGGGCTCGGTGATGAGGGTGCGACTACCCGATGGATCTGAACTCCTTACCTCGAACTACTGCAAAATGGAGGTAGAAATCGGTGGAAAGGCGTTTGAGGCTCCGACGACGCTTTTGAAGTTGACGGACTACGAATTGATCCTGGGCATGGTATGGCTGCACTAGAACCATGCCCAGATTGATTGCCAAGCAAAGAGGATCACCGTGAGACACGGGGACTCTTTTATTATTATTGAAGGTATAATACTTGCCTCCCATATTCTCTTATCATCAGTTCAGGCCGTTAAGGACAATCTACTAGGGGAGGAGGTTTATCAGGTTCTATTTGAGATGGCGGAGGTCAAGGAATCTGTGATGGACATTCTAGTAGTACGAGATTTTGCCGATGTTTTTCAAGAGAAGTTGCCAGGTCTACCTCCACACTGGGAGCAGGACTTCAGGATATAGCTTGTGCCGAGGGCCGAGCCAGCATCTAGGGCCCCTTACCGGATGGCCCTGAAAGAGTTGACAGAGTTCCGAAGTCAGTTACAGGAATTAGTAGAGGCAGGGTTTGTCTTGCCAAGCTCTTCACCTCGGGGAGCCCCGGTGTTATTTATCAAGAAAAAGGGCGGAAGTCTTCGCTTGTGTTTTGATTATCGAGCGCTGAACACACTGATGGTCCGGAATACATATCCGCTGCCACGGATTTCCGAGTTGTTTGATCAACTGGAGGGAGCGCATTTCTTCTTGAAGCTTGACTTGAGGTCAGGTTATTACCAGCTACGGATTCGAGAGGAGCACATTCAAAAGATCGCCTTCAGTGGTAGGTACGGACTGTTTGAGTTTACAGTGATGCCCTTAGGGCTCACTAATGCGCCGTCAGCATTTACAAGCCTCATGAACAGGGTATTCGAGGAATATTTGGATGTATTCATCATTGTATTTATTGACGACATCCTCATCTACTCAAGGACGGAGGAAAAGCATACACGACACCTGACGTTGACTCTGGAAAGGCTAATGGAGCACCAGTTGTATGCGAGGTTCATCAAATGCCAGTTTTGGTTAAAGGAGGAGGCCTTCTTAGGTCATATTATCAGCGGTGCTGGGTTGGTAGTAGACCCGGCCAAGATTCTGGCAGTTTAGGATTGGCCATCGTTTAAGACAGCCACGGATGTACGAAGTTTCCTGGGGCTTGCCGAATATTACCGAAACTTTGTCGAAGGATTCTCCCAAATTGCACTCCCTCTTACTTCCTTGACGAAGAAGGAATCCCTTTCGTTTGGACGCCACAGTACGAGGCATCCTTTGTGGAGTTGAAAGGTCGGCTTACATCGGCTCCCATTCTCGCTCTTCTGTCAGGAAGGGAGGGATTACAGGTGTACACAAACGCCTCCTACCAGGTGATGGGTGCCGTTCTGATGCAGAACGGGCACGTGATAGCCTACTCCTCTCGGCAGCTGAAGATACATGAGAAGAACTATCCGGTGCATGATCTTGAGATGGGTACAGTGATCTTTGCTCTGAAGATTTGGCAACACTACCTCTACGGGGTTCACTGTGACATATTCTCAGATCAAAAAAATTTGAAATATGTGGACACACAGAAGGAACTCAAAATAAGACAGAGACGTTGGGTGGAGTTCCTGTCGGATTACCAGTACACCATGCACAACCATCCCGGGAAGGCGAACGTGGTGGCAGATGCTTTGAGTCGGAGAGGAGATACCTCAGGTATGGGACCACATCAGATGACCATGGAGCTAGTCTGGTCATTCAGAGATATGCAGATATCCCAAGTATCCGAGAATGATCCGGAGCTGTATAGGGAGTATCTAGCATCGATGGTTGTCATAGACGATATTCGGGACTGCATCCGAGATGGACACAGGACAGATGCATGGGCAGAATCGATATTCCAAGCCTTGGAGGAGGGTTCAACGGGAGATTATTCACTGAGAGATGGATTATTATATTTCAGAGGAAGGGTCTATATACCCGCAGGGGGATAGATTCGGAAGGACATCATGGCGGAAGCACATAATAGCGAGAATTCTATACACCCGGGGATCACCAAGATGACTGCAGACTTGAAGAAGACGATGTTCTGGCCGGGGATGAAGAAGGACATTACATACTTCGTGACTCATTACGAGGCATTCCAGCTGGTGAAGGCGGAGTGCAGGAACCCCGTAGGATTGCTACAGCCACTTCCGGTGTCGGAGTGGAAATTTGAGGACATCGCGATGGATTTCATTCATGGCCTCCCCCGATCACGGACGGGAAACAATTCGATTTGGGTCATCGTCGATCGGCTGACGAATGTGGCTAGATTCATTCCGATCAGGAAGGATGACTCGGTTGGGGTACTGGTGTGGAGATTTGTATAGCAGTTCATTCGTTACCACGGGGTGCCTAGGACTATCGTGTCAGATCGGGATGGTCGGTTCACACCTAGGGAGTGGAGATCCGTGTATACTTACTTAGGCACGCGGCTGAACTTCATCACAGCTTTTCATCCCTAGACGGATGGGCAGACGAAACGCACCAACCGGACATTGGAGGACCTCCTAAGGTTATGCATCTTGGATCGAAATGAACCATGGGGGAAGCTTTTACCACTAGTTGAGTTCTCCTATAACAACAGCTATCAGTCCAGCATTAGGATGGCTCCCTATGAAGCCTTATATGGTAGGAGGTGTAGGACTCCGCTTTCATGAATTTAGGACGAGGATCCGAAGGTGTTGGGATCAGAGTTTGTCGAAGACACCGAGGCTCAGGTGAGATTGGATACGAGACAGGATGCTGGAAGCGCAGAGCAGACATGCCAAATACTATGACACCAGGCACCATCAGGTAGAGTTCCAGGTGGGAGACCAGGTTTTCTTGAAGATCTGACCCATGCACGGAGTTTCACGGTGTGTGGTCGGAAGAATAAGCTCAGCCCTAGGTATATAGGCCCTTATAGGATCTTGGAGCGGATCGGGCCTCTAGCTTACATGCTGGAGTTGCCACCGGAACTGGCATGGTTACGCGACGTATTCCATATTCCTTTACTTAGGAGGGCTCTACTATGCCCGGAGCAGCAAATTTTGACCACAGATGGGCCGGTAGCTTCAGACTGGTCAGTTCACTTGGAGCCAGTTCAGATCGATGACAGAGGAGTACAGATCTTGCATCGCAAGAAGGTTCCGTTAGTCGAGGTTCTATTGAGGAACCATGGCCAGGAGGAGCATACCAGGGAACCGCAGGACCTGATGTGGCAAAAGTATCCAGAGCTGTTCAGTAAGGTATACCTCACAACCTCTCAGGATGTTCAATTTACTTTCCTATTTTAAACAAGTAGGACTGTAATTTCAAGAGTAGGGGCTAATCTTTTGTTTATTGGGGTCTAGACGTTGCCAATTGGGCGAATTAGTCATAGACGTGAGTTTTCCATTTTTAACCTCGCTTAGCAAACATGGCGTTGTGATGTAATCTTTAACTTCTCATGGGATATTACAAGATTCTTTCTCTCCGATAGGAATTCCCGTAGGCTTAACCTTGATTTCGGGGATGAAATCTTTGTTTTGTTTATTGGGATTTGTAACATCCTAGTTCCAACTAGACCCCTAAGAGTGGTTTTGATCATGACCAGGTCATGACAAAGCCCTAGGGAACTAAAAAGGGTCAGGTAATCAAAGGCCAAGGTGAGAATCACCTTGGTTTGCCAATGACATAACCTCATCACAAAACCTAGGGTTTGACCTTAAGGCTTCACCATGACCCCATGACCCCACCACAACACCACTAACCTATTAGAGGACACACTAGAGCCTTAAGAGTCCATTAGAGTCAACCCAAAGTGGCCAATTTGACCTAGGGCCACCATAGGCCTAAATTGGGCAAGATGCCCTAACTAAGGGTAGTTGGCCTCAAATGTGCCCAACCAACCTTGCCCGAATCTCCCTAGACCTAAAGTGGTGTCAATGGGTCACCAAAGATCCATTGGGGTCAACTCTAGAGCCTGAGTTGACCCAAGTAAACCCTTGATCTAAAGTGGTCAAACTGCCCTTACGAAGGGTCATGTGACCTCCAAAGTTCCAAGTCAACCCTACCACGACCTACCTAGACCCTAAGAGGGGACAGTGGGTCAATAAGGATCCATTGCGGTCAGCCCTAGAGGCTAGGTGGAACAAAGTCAACCCAATCCCAGTTTGGGTCAACCTAGCCAAAATGGGCTAGCCCAAGCTCAAGCCCCCTCATGTGGCTTAATAAGAATATAATTTGTATGAGTGGGCTGTCTTTAGACCACTGGTTTGACCAAGTCAACTTGGTGACTGATGCGTGGAAAATACGGCAAGCGCACCGGTCGCTCAAGTAATAAAGTTTGGGAATAAATCCCCGAGTGTCGGTCTCTTGAGGAACACAGTAAGGGATGAGTTAATGTCGAGGAGGACTTGAGATTGAAGTCCTCGGGTCGGCTCAAAAAGGGGGGGTTTTGATTGTTGCGGACACAGGAAGTAAAATCTACAAGCTACTCCTATGCAACGCCGCTATGCGATGCATCGCCAGGCGGGATGGAAACTACACGGGCCGCTATGCACCGAATCGCTTGGCGAATGGACGAGTAGGCTAGAGGATGAGGTGGTTAGAATGGAGGAATGAGGGTCGTGAGAACCTCTTCGCAACGCACGCCACTAGCAATTGCTAGTACGGCAAGGGTGGATGCTGGAGGATGGAATATGGCGCACCTCAAGTAAATATAACAAAAACACTAACTCATATAGACATGAATAAGAGTAAATGTTAACTACAAATAAGCATTCTTCATCAATACATGGAAAATAACTAAGCTAACAACAACAAGAGGAAGAGGTGTGCAAATCGACCGAATCCGAAGCCTTATTGAGGGTTCACGGTTGGAATCCCGGGTTGTCAATCCGAGTCCAAGCTCGGTCCTCAACTGCGTCCGGGGTAGAGGAGGCTGTCACTCAATCCCAATGGACCCGTCTTCTTCGTTGAAATGACCATGTAGATTGCGGCTCCAGCTCCTCCTAGCTTGATGTAGAAAGCTCGGTCAAAACTCTGCTTGAAGCTTGGGGATGAAGGAGGAGGCCGAGGGGATGCTCCGGCTTTGATTTGGCGTTCAAGGCTTGCCCGGAGCTACTCCCTATGGTGGAGGATGATGGAGGGCGGCGAAATCCCTCTTCGGAGAAGAAAACGGCGGAAAATCGCGGAAAGGGGCGATCGATCCGGATTAGGGCGAGACATGCGATATAGAGGCAGAAAAGTGGAAAAAGATGGCATGACTGCGCACAACCGGCAGCGCACGTGCAGTGATCGTGCGCGGTATGGCAAGTGATCGTGCGGAAGGTTCAAGACAGAGATTTCACAAATGAGGCCGGGCTGCGCACGATCAGTGATCGTGCGCCAAGAGTTCGATGGTCGTGCGTGGGTAAAAACGCACGACCACTGACTCCTTTGCCAAAAAATAGTGAAACGCCTATCCCGAATGCCCTCACGATCGCCAAACCTGCAGGAAAACTGCATGGGACATCGATCGTGGCAGGCACAACAAACAATAATAATCATAGCAAGAATGAAGTACACACACACACAGAAATAGGCTAAAAAGGGTGCACAAGACATGGAAAACCGTAGCGAACCAAAAGGAGTGCAAATGACGCTAAACGGTGTGCAAAGATAAGGAAATAAGCCTACATGAGTCCGGAATTAAGTATAAAATATGGACTCATCACACCCCCAGACTTAACTCTTTGCACGTCCCGAGCAAACAAAACCTAAGCAGACGGGGAAAATGAACTAGCTAAAAAGAAATTACAAAACGGAGTACCATGCGAAGTCGCATGCTCGCGTGCATAAAAATAAAGTAGAGGAAATTCTTAAGTATACAAAATGTTTTATATTTTTCACAATGCGTATCAAAAATTTATTATTACTCAAAAGTGGAATCACGGTGAATCATCTGGTCCTACGTAGGAAGAAAGTAGGCAGGCCACTAAGGTGAGCATTGCCGAAGACCGGGGTTTGGGATCACCTCCAAAGGAATCCACCAATGTCAGAAACCATAAGCTTGCCCGTTCGCACTCTCTCCACGACACTAGTCAACTCAAGCGCAAGTCCGTAGGACTTCGGGTAATAATGGGGCTTGGGTTACGGTGAGGAAAACAAGGATAAACATGAAGGGTATGCACCTAACCCAAATGAGCTAACGTACAAAACTAGTACCCGCTGCCCACAAAATAAACATGAGTGCACCACACCCCCAGACTTAACTTTTACTAAATGGGTGTGTGCACCACCTACTCCAAATCCAAATCATCCCAAATAAAGATTTTCAATCAAACTTTTTCTTTTTCTTTTTCTTTTCTCTTTTTCTCTTTTTCAAATATTTTTCTTTTAAATATTTTCTTTTTCTTTTTACAAAATCAGCACATTTTTCTTTTGGGCACAACCACATATCACAAATACGAATCACCACATCACAACCCAACATAAAATGTAAACTACTAAAGCTCGAATTGGGTGTGCGACTAGGATCGGCTATGAGGCTTTGGCGAATATAGTGGAGCTGAATCAAAAGGAAGGGTAGGCACAAAGGGGCTAGCAAGGGCGATGTTAGGAATGGGTACAAAGCTCAACCGGGCCAAAAGGTGGCCTACATCACTCTCACGCTAGACTAACCGTGTACCAATGCTTCAATAATAGCTTGGGGCAAGTTCTTAATAACCGAGATAGATAATCCTTCCTCACGACTCAAGCAATGCGAGTCTAGTGGCGGCTACACACATTCCTTCGCTACCGTTTGATTCACACCGGATTCACCAACTTTTGAGTAGAATAAGAAATATTTACGCAAATAGAAAAATATAGAACTATAAGCATGCGAAAAAATTAAGTCTACACAAATTTCTATACAAAACGAGAGCAGTTGACTAGAAACACAGCAAGGCCAACATTTTACTCCGTCGCACAATCCTAAACTAGCACTGAAATTTTCCAAATCTAACAAAGATACAAGTTCAACTCGTGGCACACTAACAGCTAAGCTCGCGCTCATGTGGGTGCAGTGGTGTGCGAAGCAATGAACATAAACAAAATAAAACACGAAAAGCTTCTAGTATGTAAAAGAAATGTGCACGTGCAAAAGGTAAACATGCTCTCCCCCAGACATAAACTAAACAACACATCAAATGATAGAGAAATTAAAATCAGAATGAGCTAAGGGAAGAGGTTACCCAATGCTCAGCTAGTGAGCATACCATAAGACGCGTGGAAAGTAGCAGCAGGCCCGCCAAACGAAGAATCACAACCTCGCCAGAATGAATTCACAATGGAAACCTGCAGGGGTGAGCTCCGAAAAACAAAAGAAAAATATACAAAAAGAAATGCTAGAATTAAAATAGACATGAAAATGAAAATGCAGCAAATAAGATAACTACTGGGGTTATTGTCATCCCAGCACGACTTATAAAATTCTATACAGTTCTAGCTAATGGGCCTATGGAATAGAAAATGAACAGGCAACTGTTCCAATATCCGTTGCGGTAACGGGTACCGATACGGCGATAGAAAAGTTACCCCTCTACCTAGATAATAATACCTGAAAAGCTCAGGTAGATGAAGCAGGAAATAAGATGAGGAGGCAACCTGGTCCTCGCTCATCTCATCACAAAAAGAATCCTTGCCTAGCAAGGGGTCATCCCACACAGGTGCGTAGGAGTCAATGGCTTGAGCACAAGGCTCATCGTCATCCCAGCACACCAGCGGAGAATCAACCCGCACAGGCTCAGATATGGAAGGGGGATCAAGGAATAAAAGAGAAGAAGGACAAAAATAATCAGAAATCGGGGGAGTGATCCCGGTATCACCCCCAGCAGGATCCAAACAATGATCTTCGTCAGTGTCATATGAGTCGTATTGGGGAGAATCCGAGAACTCGAAGTCCGCAGTGGAAAGGGGGACCGCCTCGTCAGATAGGGGGGTTCAAACCTCCGCATTCGAAAGGTAATACGCCACGTCCCACCGGGGTGCGTCATAGTGGTCCGAAGATCCACATTATCCATCAGAGATAGCAGAATCGTCATCCCACTTCGGCACAACCTCAGGCACCGAATCATCCACAATAACGGCCTTATCAGCCGACACACAAGAAAAAGGAGTAGAAAACTCCGGCAAATACTGCGTAGGGGCAAAGCTGCTCTCAAAATCAGGCATAGAATGCGCAGGCCCCTTCGCAACATCATCCGCAGATGCCACCCCGTCGACGACCGGAACACTCTCATCGTCCCATACAGGATCGTCCATGAGTTCCCGATCCACTCCTTGCGGGCTAACATACGAGTGAGAGTGATCACTCAAAGGAAGCTCGTAAAAAGGGGTTGAGGAACCCATGAAGGAACTATATGCGGCGAGAGATTCTTCCGTAATCTCAACGGGCAAAGATCAAGCAAGGTGCGCCATGTCAGTGTATGGGCAAAGCAACACCCTGGTAGGCCCGTCCACAGTAGTCTCCCGCGAACAGGGGACTGCTGCGGATACGTCCACAGAGGTAGAAGGCTTGCACAAGCGAGGGAAATCCTTCAACATATGGCCCACACCTTGACATAGAATACACCGAAAATAGTGCTCGGCATTAGAAACAGCCATGGCATCGATGCAACTCTGCAAAGTGTCAAAAATACGGCACTCGGGAGCAGAATCCATCGCGAACAGAAATATTTACCGGAAATTACTACACACAAGAATAAAATAACTCGGATCTGCAATATTAAAAAAAAGAAAACAAGGAAGGGACAGGAAAAATAAAGTAAACAATTTCAAAAACTAAAATAAAGACAAAACAGGGTATGAACAAATGGACAAGGGCGACTATCTCGCATCTACCTCTTCAAAAACTCAAACGATTGTGTTCCCCGGCAACGGCGCCAAAAACTTGATGCGTTGAAAATACGGCAAGCGCACCGGTCGCACAAGTAATAAAGTTTGGGAATAAATCCCCGAGTGTCGTTCTCTAGAGGAACACAGTAAGGGATGAGTTAATGTCGAGGAGGACTTGAGATTGAAGTCCTCGGGTCGGCTCAAAAAGGGGGGGTTTTGATTGTTGCGGAAACAGGAAGTAAAATCTACAAGCTACTCCTATGCAACGCCGCTATGCGATGCTTCTCCAGGCGGGATGGAAACTACACGGGCCGCTATGCACCGAATCGCTTAGCGAATGGACGAGTAGACTAGCGGATGAGGTGGTTAGAATGGCGGAATGAGGGTCGTGAGCACCTCTTCACAACGCACGCCACTAGCAATTGCTAGTGCGGCAAGGGTGGATGGTGGAGGATGGAATATGGCGCACCTCAAGTAAATATAACAAAAACACTAACTCACATAGACATGAATAAGAGTAAATGTTAACTACAAATAAGCATTCTTCATCAATACATGGAAAATAACTAAGCTAACAACAACAAGAGGAAGAGGTGTGCGAATCGACCGAATCCGAAGCCTTATTGAGGGTTCACGGTTGGAATCCCGGGTTGTCAATCCGAGTCCAAGCTCGGTCCTCAACTGCGTCCGGTGTAGAGGAGGCTGTCACTCACTCCCAATGGACCCGTCTTCTTCGTTGAAATGACCCGGTAGATTGCGGCTCCAGCTCCTCCTAGCTTGATGGAGAAAGCTCGGTCAAAACTCCGCTTGAAGCTTGGGGATGAAGGAGGAGGCCGAGGGGATGCTCCGGCTTTGATTTGGCATTGAAGGCTTGCCCGGAGCAACTCCCTATGGTGGAGGATGATGGAGGGCGGCGAAATCCCTCTTCGGAGCAGAAAACGGCGGAAAATCGCGGAAAGGGGCGATCGATCCAGATTAGTGCGAGACCTGCGCTATTTATAGAAAGCAGATTTAAACACTGCGCACGATCACAGGCGCACGACCAATGGTTGTGCGCGATATGGTCAGTGATCGTGCGATATAGAGGCAGAAAAGTGGAAAAAGATGGCATGACTGCGCACGACCGCCAGCGCACGAGCAGTGATCGTGCACGGTATGGCATGTGATCGTGCGGAAGGTTCAAGACAGAGATTTCACAAATGAGGCCGGGCTGCGCACGATCTGTGATCGTGCGCCAAGAGGTCGATGGTCGTGCATGGGTAAAAACGCACGACCACTGACTCCTTTGCCAAAAAATAGTGAAACGCCTATCCCGAATGCCCTCACGATCCCCAAACCTGCAGGAAAACTGCACGGGACATCGATCGTGGCAGCCACAACAAATAATAATAATCATAGCAAGAATGAAGTACACACACACACAGAAATAGGCTAAAAAGGGTGCACAAGACATGGAAAACCGTAGCGAACCAAAAGGAGTGCAAATGATGCTAAACGGTGTGCAAAGACAAGAAAATAAGCCTAGATGAGTCCGGAATTAAGTATAAAATATGGACTCATCAGTGACTAGGAGAGAGAGAGAGAGAAAGCTTCATTTTCCTTTAATGGAGGAGAGAGAAAATGGTGGAAGAAAGCCATTCATGGCCAAGGAGGCCAAGGGCCAATCTCCATTGGATATCCCAACTCCCCAACGGATCATGGGAAGACCTCTAATGGCCTTTGAAGCTTTGGCTCACCTCCCCTCCCCCATTATGGCTGGATTCAACTCCTCTATGAAAGAGGAGGAGTTTCCAGCCATTTCCTGGATGGAATTAGCCATGTACATCCCCCTTGCCATGTCCGAAATCACCTTTAAGAGGCCATTTATGGCCACCACCATTTAGACCCCTCCCCTTCCCCGTTTTATCTTCTTAAAAGCATCCCTGGACCCAGGGGATTCTTTTCCACCACTTTCCCTGAAGGAGCCATTGCAGTTCATAGTGCTATTGCATAAGCCGAGCGCCGCCGCCGTCGACCATGGCATGGCGTCGTTCCTACCGCATTCAGGCTGCCAGAAAGGTCCTCCTCCCCTCCTCTCTTCATGCCAAGATCATAAAAATCGTTTAGATTAGGAATCGGGCTCAATTGAGCCTGATCCAATTATCCAAAAACGTGAATTTCGGGCGAAAACGAACACCTCAGGTTCGCTAGAAAAGCCGCCTCCCACGGCCGTGCCATCGGCTGAGGGTAGCCACCACATCCACGAAGGAGGTGGTGGCGGTGGCCGACCGGGGAAGTGGACGGGTGGCCGGGAAATCGGCCCGAAAGGAGACCTAGGATGGGAAGATCATGGCTGTCGGCTCAAGGAAGAAGTCGACTAGCTGCCCTTCTATTTGCACCAAGATTCGTGCTGCGCATTTGATAGGAATTATACTAAGTTGATTTATTTCATTTTTTGTCACAAAAATTACAGTAGATGGTTTTTATTTTAAAAAATACTTAGGGCCCTCTGGTGGGAAAACTTTCAATATGAAAGTTGTATCCCTTTGGGTCTACCTTAATCCAAAATTAATTTGGACCCATTTGTACTTCTGGTTTGGCCAGGGAACCCATTTTGGTGGGGCCTATACCTAGGGCTAACCTGAGGTTCAAATTTGTGCCCACCCTTTATCCCTTGTCCAAATGGAGTGAAATTTGGACAGAGGACCAATCTTAACCATATCTAGAGATTGTCCAAAAATTAGAATTTTTGGAGACACTTTGACTAAAGTTTTTGTTTTTATTTAATAATGCTAGGGTAATTAAATTAAGTAGTCAAATGATCTCCAAACCCTCCCACATTTTGGTGAGTGGTCCCTGGCATCAATACCTAGCTCTATACAAAGTTTCAACTCATTTGGATGAGTTTTGGATTGGAAATCACCTAACCCTAATTAAGCCTTATAAAGGTATTTTGAATAAAAAGTGCACCATGGGCTTAGAGTTGTCACCTCCCCTCAACAGAGGCTGAGTCATCTACCACTTGTTTATTATGGCCATTGTTACCCCTTAGGTGAAAATGGTGTGGATTAGGGTGGATTTACCCTTAGATTCAAACAAAAACCCTAAGGAAGGGCCCTTGAGTGTTGTGAAGGACATAGGGGCAAATACCCTTGTATGACTTTGAAAACTCAGTAGAGTTGATGTTAGCATAACTTAAGTCCTCTGGTAGGAATCTTAGAGGATTTGAAGGTAGGTAGACACCTCAAAACCCTAACCCTAGTTTTAGGGTAGAAGCTTAAATATGATAACACAGTCACTAAATTTTAATTAAAAGTTGTGAAACTTGGGTAGAGTGAGTTTTAGTCTAGGTTGAACTCTTACTAATTTTTATTAGAATTTTATGGGTTATATTTCTAGTACTTTATTTGTTAGGTATCAATTTGCCCAAACTGGTGTTTTAATTATTTTGATTTCTCTGATCATTGGAATCTAATAAAATTTGGTCAGCAGATGATCTAGGTTTAAATGAATAACCCTGAATTTTGTTACCAATTTTTAGTTGATTATATTTAGTACTTCCTTAACAAGTTCCAAAAGGGAAATTATGATCAACAAAACATTTAGAGCAAACTACCGACTATAAAATTATGAAACCTTGCCACTGATGTTTTTAGATCAATATTTAGGTGTAGGATGTTATTCATGATTTTTAGGAGAACATTTACAATACTTGCTTCACAAGCATAGCTTTTTGAGATTTTGGTAATTATTATTCTAGCTCAATTCCTATTGAAGAATTATGAAATTTGGCCACTGATGTTTTTAGGACATTATCTGCTCTAGAAGATTAATAAAGATTTTTTGGATGATTATTTACTGCACTTACTTCATTAATGAAAGGAAAAAAGGATTTATTTTCAAAATTAAATTTGAGTCCTTAAATTACTGGAAAAATTATTATATCTTGGATTTACTGATAAATTATTGTATAAAATTTATCGTTATTTTATGAAGCTTTGTTCTTATCAAAAAAGTGCACCTTATGTTCAATTTATAGCTCTTGGAACACTTAAGAAAATTAATTAAATATTAGAATAATTAGGAAAATTATAATCTTCTGGATTTAGTCTATTTATGTCATGGTAAGTCTCTAGTAAATAATTTATGGCATTCAGATGATTATTTAGATTATCTCCTATCCGGTTCGACGTATATTCTAGGTTGGTCTTCACTTAGCAAATAATTAAAGTTATAATAGGATATGATTTGGGATAACTGTTGGAGTTAGTCATTTTTCTGGGTCGGATAGATGTGGATGATTTCACCATAGAAGGATGGGAGGGGTAGAAAGAAGTGGTTTGGCTAGAGTATAGAGGTGCTCGGGTTCGACAAAAGATCGTCTTTCCCGAAGAGAGGAAGGTTAAAAATCACACTAGGTTAGTCAATCGTAACACGAGAAGACAATGTGTAAGGGGAATCAACCAATAACAATAAGTGCCTTGCGAAAGGGAACGATGTGCTTCAGCTACCA
Source organism: Platanthera zijinensis (assembly GCA_039513925.1). Taxonomy (NCBI): domain Eukaryota; kingdom Viridiplantae; phylum Streptophyta; class Magnoliopsida; order Asparagales; family Orchidaceae; genus Platanthera; species Platanthera zijinensis. Next base: position 133,720,137 of record CM077086.1, on the reverse strand, counting down.
TCATAGTTCCTAGTGCTCTTTGAGAGCCCTTCACAGGGAATACCGGGGGAAGTCCTGGGTTAACGTAAACTGTATAAACAATCTGAAAAGAGTAACCAAGTAATTAGAATCTCACATTCCACAAACACATGTTAACACAATAATGATTGTTGGGAGCCTCGGCTCGGTTAGTTTTGAGACGGACAGTTTGGTCCGGGAGCTTCGGCTTGATTAGTTAAGAGACGGACGGAATGGTCCGGGGAGATTCGGCTCGATTGGTTTGATACATTAAATTTGCATGTACATAAAAGGAAAGAAAATAAAGGTGGTGGGTCTTCGGTATTGGAAGGTCGATGCACCGATGCCAATACGCTAACTCGGCAAGTGTGGTTAGGACTTCGCCAACAGAAGTCCGGTGTGCCAGCCGGCAAGAGTACGCAGGAGTCCACTTCATGCACCAAGCGTTGAGGCGTACGATAGGTCTGACCGGTAGTGCTTTACTAGTTTAGAGGTGGGCGAGGCCCAATCCACCGCTTCCGTCTGCCACTGCGGAGGCTGGGAGGTAACGGCTCTGAAAGGGGGAACTAAATGTCTGTGTGCACAAAGTCGGGTGTGTGTATTGCACTTGCATGATCCATCATACCCACTAGCATGTCGTAGCATAATCGATTCATTTAACCCCTGACACCTAAGGTGTAAGTGGAATGGGACGCTTATACATTAGGACTTGCAAAACGACCACTTGGTCTATAAGCTTGTGTGGGCAAGATTATAAATTAAGTTCAAATTCTTTATATATATACTGTTGTTAATAACCGACACCCCAACATATAAAATCGTATGGGACTCTTTATACGATGGGAGCCCTGCAGAAGATCCCTTGGCTTATGCATTTCCGCACATAAGTAAAGGTTATTTTTCCATACTTTACTTTACTGCCACATGTATTATAAAATTCTAGTATAGGTCTGATGCCACCTGCTTTTGATTACTCTCCACCTTCAGGTCATCCCCTCTCTTCCTCTCTGCTCGGTGCCTAGGGGCCATTGGGGAAGGGGCGGGGGATGATAGGGCTTAGTCTTATAGACTAACGGTTTTCGGACCACATAATTTAGGGGATCGTGGAGCTCAGCATGGAGGAGCAGCCCCGGAGGTCGGCCCGTTTGGAGATAGGGTAGTCTAGCTCAGGAGTTCAGATCACTGGGATTGTGAGTCCCGACTTATAGTAGATGTGATAGTTTGCTTCCGCATGAGTGATTTGTAGTGAGGACATGATGTACCGGTCATGAGTCTGTATTTTAGTACTCTGATATATTATTCTGTGGACACTCCCTTCATGGAGACTTGTATTACTCTGATGTGATTTTTATTGTTGATTTTTTGGCTAGAGTTTTATTACATTTTGTGTTTACTCTACTATTGCTTCTTTTCTGTTATCGAATAGGCTGGCAGAATCGGCGTTTCACGGTGATGACCCTTTAGGGCGTGAAGGTGCCACCGCAAAGCGGCGGTTCTGGGCCTAAGACCCCGGTGTTTTAAAAAGAAAAAAATGGGGTCTTACACTTTTAGGGTTGTTACTGATAGTTTGTTTTGTATTTAAGCTATTAAGATATTTTTAGGTCTTTATTGTGCAAGTCTTGTCATATTAGCTTATATGCCCCCCCCTCTTGTATTAATTTATGCCACTAATGTTTTTTTGCTCTTTTGCAGGTTTTCTAATTATTCAGCCAAAATGACCTGATACGACCACCAACACAGCCGTGTGATGGGGCGTGTCACTTGTTCCCAAGGAATTCAACCACCAGAAGAAAGTCCAGAGTTCATCCTAAGTAGGACATGACCGTAAAACATGGCTGTGTTGCTTGTCGTGTTAAGCTGTCCGTATCAACATGAGGCATGTCACTAGAAGCCGATGACTTTCTAGAGAAGGACACGACCACCAACACGGCCTTATCGTCGGGCATGTCATCACCTCCTTATAGTATGCAGCCCGCCATTAATGCGCCCCCATCAAAGCCCATCAACAGAATAGGACACGGCCAATAACACGGCCATGTCATTGGCCGTGTCAACATGGGCGTGCCCTCCAATTAGGCGTTGAAAGGACCATTCCACCCAGAACCAGATCCTAAGGTCAACCACCACAGGACACGGCCACAAACACAGCCATGTCGCCGGCCGTATCATCCCCTCAAGATTTTCTATAAATTCAGCCCTTCCCCCTTGTTTCTAGGGGAGGTCTTCGATGGAGTTAGGAGGTGCTGCCCTTTTGTTTTTTGAAGTTTTTCATGCATTTTCTTAAGTGTATTTTCTTTCTCTCTTAGGCTTTACTTAAACACTGGCTTAGTGAGCTCCTAGTTCTTGTAATTTGTTTAGTAGTTCAATGTTAATGCTAGCCTTGTTTTATTTTCCGTGCACTTGCAATTTACATTTCCAAGTTGTAAGCCTTCTTTATCATTAATAAAAAAGTGTTTTTTTTCTCTCCTCTTTCAAACATGTCTTCATTATGTTTTTCTTCTCATCTCCTTTCCTCCACTTCACCATGAGTAACTAATACTCCTTGTACTCGATCTTGATGATCTGAGGTTCGAGTTGATAAAGTTATAATGCGTTAATTTTTCCTCTTCTTTTGATGGTTAAGACCTTAGATTACTCCATCCTAGCTTTCATTCTTGGCTAGCCAAGAGGCCGATTGTTTGAAGTGAGCACTCAAGAGTAAAGAGAGTTACACGCACCCCTCGAGAGAGGCAAACGTTAAATATCCCGGATTTGAGTGAAATCCAATAGCGGGGTTCACAGTGTAAGGCGAGGATTAGGCCTCTGATTTAGACGAGAGTCGGTCGGACCTTCCTAAGCTCAGGTGGGCATGTCTTTGAGAGAAGCGTGTTCATGCTTTATGAACCTCCACGTTCAAGGTACTTTACCTTATTAATCTAGAGTGTTTTTATCGCATTTGTTTATTCAATTTTTGCCAAGGTGATTCTCGATCGAGTACTTCTTTTTTCCCATCGTTCAACCCCTTGTTTTAATCGATAGTTATGGTCTTTCTAGTTTAGTGTCATTAGTACTTTCATTTTATGCAAGTGTTTTTCTTTATGCTAGTAGTCTTTCCTTTTCGTTAGTAACAACACTAGTTTTCCTTCGATAAGATAATAGCTTTCGTGTGAGTAAGATTACTCAACGGTTCCCGGATTTAAATACGACACTTCTGTCCCCTAGCTATAATTCGATAGGTATACTTGCCTAGATGGATTGCTAGTTCGGCTGCTTTTCTTTTCTTAATGAATAGCAAACCACAAAGTTTTTGGCGTCGTTGGCGGGGAGCAACTTTTGTTGATAATTTGAAATCACGAACCTCTTACTTTTATCACTTCTCTTTCTCACCCCCTTTCTTAAAACTTAAAAATCAAAAATATTTTAACGCTCTTAATCGAAACTCACATCACAATTTTTCTACGCCACCTAACTCTCTCGAAAATGGCAAGCCAGCTTTAATTGTAGCTATCTTGTCTTGTACCTTACGAACCCTTTGCGGGGTAGCCCTTGGGAATATCGAGAGTTAAGCTATTAAAAACATCAATTTCAAAAAAAAAAGAAGGTTTGCCCTTTCTCTTTCCCGTTTGTCTTTCTAGTTCTTCTTTTGTTTCTTCTTCTCTGTCTTACTTTCTTCTTTTAGTGCATGACCCGCGGAAATCCATCAGTTATTTTGGACTTGGACCACGAAAATGAGTGTACTCTTCGGAGAAGATCGCGATTTCTCCAAATACTGGTTAAGGATTACAGGTCATTATCTACCTTAAGAATGGATGAACTCAATGCACAAGGAATCCAGCCATAAGTAGATGAAGAATTGCAAAGAACATTATCATTTTATGCAAGGATGAATCTCGAGGGTCATAATCTATCATAGTTCTCCCTGCGATAGTTAATCACAATTATTAACTTAAGCCTTGCATAATTCAAATGGTGTAGTAGTATGTGCAATATGACGGACTTCAAGATGAAGATCCAAATGCACATATAACAAGCTATCTTTAGATTTGTGACACCTTCAAGATAAATGGTGTTACAAATGATGCAATTAGGCTAATAATCTTTCCTTTTTCTCTTAGAACTAAGGCTAAGCAGTGGCTGAACACTCTACCTAAAAACAACATCAAAACCTAGAATCAATTAACTGAAAAATTATTGGCTAAGTATTTTCCGCCGGCCAAAAACCGCAAAACGTAGGAACGATATATCTGTTTTTTTTCAAATAGATTCTTAAACTTTGTATGAAACCTGGGAAAGATTTAAAGAACTCTTAAGACGATGCCCCTATCATGCGCTGCCTGTATGGTTACAAGTGTAGACGTTTTATAACGGGATAAATCAAAACACAAAGCAAATGATAGACGCAGCTTCTGGCGGTACTTTAAACAGCTAAACCACAGAAGTAGCTCTTGAGCTTTTTGAGGACATGGCCATGAACACCTATCAGTGGATTGTGCCTAGGTCCCACCCAAAAAAACCTTCAGGTATCTTTGAAGTAGACAACGTTTCCCAGTTAGCTCTACAAGTGGAAGTATTAAGTATAAAAATTACGGAGATGTCTGCTGCCTCGGCCCCTCAGGTATGGGAATATGCAACTCCTTGCTCCCGAACTATTAGATTATGTTAATAATATGCCTAGAAATGTTTTTCATAATTTTTCTGCTGCAAATTTTCCTGCGCCCGATTTTTCTTTTCCAAATAGTTATAATCCTGCTTTAAGAAATCACCTGAATTTTTCGTGGAGTAATCCCTCGAACGCAATGCAATCGCCACCATAAAACGATTTTTCTGCACCACCACCACCTCCTCAAATTTTTCAAAAACCTCTAAGATTGGAGGAAATGTTTTAAAAATATATGAATGTTAATGACACTTATATAAGAACACTAGCCGGGACCGTTAAAAGTTTAGAAAATCAAGTAGGACAACTCGTAAAACTTATTTCTGAGCGACCCACCGGGTCTCTTCCTACCAACACTGAGCCCAACCCGAGAGAGCAAGCGAAAGCTATAACTCTTTTGAGTGGGAACCAAGTTTCCGGTAGTGTTAGCAAAGAGCCCGAGGCAAGCTCCGCCACCATTTTAAAAACTCCACCCTCTATTGAAAAAGAAGTTAACACCCCTCTCCACATTTTAGAAAAAGATCTAACTCCACCACCCATATTTAAAAATAATCCAACCCCGTCATACCCTTCCAAACTTAATAAGCAATGTTAGGACGATCAGTACTCCCGCTTCCTAGAAATGTTCAAGCAAATCCACATTAATCTCCCCTTCCATGAAGCAATCTCCCAAATGGCAAAATACGCTAAGTACCTTAAGGACCTCCTGACCAATAAATGTAAGTTAGAAAACATTTCGGATGTCACGTTAAAAGCCGAGTGCTCTGCGATCTTGACAAACGGTTTGCCGAAGAAGATTATTGATCCAGGAAGTTTTCTTTTTCATGTGTCTTCGATGATCTTTTTGTCAAGCACGTATTAGCCGACTTAGGTGCGAGTATAAACCAGATACCCCCCCTCGTTGTTTAAAAAGTTAGGAATTGGTAACCTAAACCCAACACGCATCAGTATCCAGCTCACCGACAGATCAGTCAAATACCCGTTAGGAATCGTGGAGGACGTCTTAGTTAAAGTCGACAAGTTCATCTTCCCGATTTACTTCGTCATATTGGACATCAAAGAAGACATCGATGTTCCCTTGATCCTTGGCCAACCCTTCCTTGCCACTTCCCGAGCTATCATTGACGTAAGCAATGGTAAGTGATGAGTTCAATTTATATAGGGTTTTTTGGACTCATCTGGGCTAGATTTTGGGCCTTTGCACTGCACTTTTAGGTAGTAAACGTTGATATTTCATTTCTTCTGGGCATCACAATTAGTCCACCTTTTTTGCCCGTGGATGCGCAATTGAGCATTTGTTTGCTGGGGGAATGCACATGGTGCTCCCCATTGCTCTTTCCTGTGTTTTGTTGTTTTTTTGTGCTGCTAGAGGGTCCTACTTTGCTGTATTTTTGTTGCTTGCAGGTGGTAAGTTTTCCTCATTTTAAAATGCTGATTTGTGGAAAACGCACGGTCGTGCGTTTTCTTAGCGCACGGTTAATTCTGATCGTGTGTTTTTTGCAAGTTATTCTGGAGGATTGACTGAACCCTATGATTCCTTTATGTACGGTTTCTTCAGAACCGTGCGCGAAGGAAATGCACGGTTTTCCTGTAGGTTTTGTTTTAGGCCGTTCTGTGGTTAATCGTGTGTTTTCCTTCATGCACGTGTGGAAGCGCCCGTGCGCGAGTTAAAGGCACGATTCCACTTGTTTTCCTTCGATTTGTGCATTCTGTTGTTACCAATGCGATTTCCTTAGCGCACAGGCGGAATCGCCCGTGCGTGAGTAAAATGCACAGGTCAACGTGTAACACCCCGAAACTCAAAAGAGGGACGGGTGACGTTTTAAGCCAAGTTTGGGACTTGGATCAGGTGACACGGGCGTGTCACGGGCGTGTTCGGCAACAGGTCATGTGGTCGACGTTTTGATGATCGGCGATCGTCGAGTTGAGGCAGACAGCCTGGGACACGGGCGTGTCCCAGGGCATGTCCCGCTAGGGAGTTTTCTTAGTCATCTACACGGGCCATGACACAGGCACAGACACGGGTGTGTCACATGTGATATGGGTGTGTCGGGTGCCGTGTCGCAGGCCGTGTCCTCCTCAGGAAACAAGTGTTAGTAGTCGCACACGGGGCGTGACACGGGACTTGATACGGCCGTGTCACATATAACACGGGCGTGTCGGAGGTCGTGTCGAATGTCGTGTGCTGGTTTGAACGTCGGATGAGACGGTGAATAGGTGACACAGCCATGCATATGGCCATGTTGCAACCCGTGTTCTGCCCAGATTGTGTATTTTTGGCCCTGATCGTTGTCGTTCGTTTTCTCTTGATGGGATCTGACGGTGGGGATTTTGTGCTGGCAGTTTAAACCCAGAAATAGGGTTTAGAAGCCCTCATTTCACTTGTCCATTCTCTTTCGACAAGTCTAGAGAGAAGGGAGAGCAAGGAGGAGGAAGAAGGCCAAGATCCGGTCACCGGCGGAGCTTCGGAGCTCCAAATCGCGAGCCATCTTCGGATCCACGGAGGCAAGGAGATTGCGGTGTTTTTCATCCGGGTGGATTTCCATGGCGCCAAGGAAAAATGCAAGGGTAACGATTCTCATCCTTGGGATTGTGAAGCCCTCTTTTCCTTTGTATAGGAAGCCCTCTCTCGCGAGTGAGTGAAGAGTGGAGGCGTTCCTTGGGGTAGATATGTAAAGTCTCCCTTGTGTAGAGTCCGTATGCGTAAACGGGCATAGGTATTGTGTGTAAAGCCTATCCGGACAAGTTGGTCTAGATCGGTGATGTTGCATTGCATTTGAACCGGGGAAGACTCTGGGTGTTTGGGCGTTTTCGGGTTTTCTACATGGTAGATTGCAGCAGGGAGCCTTAGAGATTAACTCCAAGGTACACCCAGAAAACTGGGCAAAAGCGTGCTTTGCTAACATGGTGGCCGGGGAGCCAACTTGAACATAACCGGGTTATGTGATTATTGTGGTGGAAACGGGACTCGCTGAGTCTTGACCTGCGCATATGGCTTAAATTGTCATTGTGGTGTGAGCACGGGTAAGGAAGGAACCGTACCCGATCTATGTCATTCGGTGGAACCGTTGGCATGGATGAGGGTCTTCGGCAGTATATGGCTTAAATTGTCATGACCAAAGCTAGGAAGGCAAAATGCTCATATGGTTGGCCGTCCAAGGGGCGGTGGTGGAACGGGAACGTCTATGGCTTGAATTGACGTGACCTTTGCCAATCTACCATGAATGTGCCCTGAGTGCACGGGGCGTACGGTTGTGCGAGCCTGCTCCTGCTCCTGTGATGAAGTGTGTTTACACTACTTTGATGCTTATACGAATAAAGTGCAGGGAAAGAGCATCGCCGCCCCAATTTTTGGGGCGGGATCGTTATAATTTGGTCAGCATAGCTGACCGTTATTTTTTTTACCAGCGGGTGGTGGATTGTGGCTTGTAGGTGCTGCGGAGCCGAGCGGGAAATAGCGGGCTAAAGCCCATGATGCTGTGCCGGCACTCAAAGGCCGAACTTTTTAATGTTTTCCATTTATCTCATGTATGGCCGGCCTGCGTGCCGAGGTTTGAAAGACATGTTTTATAAAGCAAACATTGTAAGGCCTTAAGGCCAGTTCTTGTTTTGTGTATTCAACATTCCTATGTTTTGATTCAGTGGACATTCATGTTAGCAAGGTTCTTAACTATGATACTTAATAATTACTTTAGCCAGGTGATGTGTAGGACGTTGTGATTGGTTTAATGGTTTCAACGCATAACCAACCGGTCTGTCCGTAGTATATGGCGTCGGGCCCCGACCGGACCTACTGTTATATGCCATGTGATGGATAGGGGTGTTACAAATTGGTATCAGACTATCGGTTTCAGTCAAGCTTAAATGAATTCGTGGACGAATTCACTTTAAGGTGTGGTGAGCAAATGTGTGTGCGTCATCGTTATAACATGAAAAGAACCTATGAATGTCCACTTAGGAATGAAAATACACCTTTTTGAGGAACCTGCATGTTCCTATAATTGCTATTTGCAATATTGTTGGGTCGCTTATCGGTGTTTTGCACGATTATAGGTGACCAGAAATGGTGCTGGACCGTCTGAACTGCCAGGTTCTGAGGCAAGCAGCGCACCTAATGATGCGCCTGCAACACCTCCGTCTACCGAGACCATTGGATTGGTGGCAGAAACCGTCTTTGCTATGATCAATGCGCAAACTACAAGGAAGGTGCAGCAGCTTGCTCCTGCGGTGGTGCAAGTGCCGCTCTAAGCGGCGGAGCCTAGAAGGGTGGAACAGGTGGCGGTGGAGCCTGAGTTGCCTCAGAGAGCATGATGAGTCCCTATTTTATACCTTATTTTGGACTCATCTAGGCCTTTTTACTCTGCTTTGCACTACCTTTTAGCGCCATTAGTACTTCTTTTGGTTAGCTACAACATTTCACGCCCTGTGCACCTTTTTTTGCCCATTTCTGTGCTTGTGTGCATTTGCATTCTTGCTATGATCATTATTGTTTGCTGCGACTGCCACGATCGATGTCCCGTGCAGTTTTCCTGCAGGTTTGGGGATCGTGAGGGCATTCGGGATAGGCGTTTCACTATTTTTGGCAAAGGAGTCAGTGGTCGTGCGTTTTTACCCACGCACGACCATCGACCTCCTGGCGCACGATCACTGATCGTGCGCAGCCCGGACTCATTTGTGAAATCCCTGTCTTCAACCTTCCACATGATCACTTGCCATACCGCGCACGACCACTGCTCGTGTGCTGCAGATCGTGCGCAGTCATACCCATTTTACAAAGTTCTGTCTGGCTATTTCCGCACGATCATCAGTATTGCCTCGCACGATCACTGATCGTGCGCTGCTGATCGTGCGCGACCATTGATTTTCTGATGCAGGTCTACAGGTTGCTCGCGCACGGGCGCTAACCTTGGTCGCGCACGACCACTAGTCGTGCGCTAGTGGTCGTGCGCCCTATTTATTCTGCAAGCTATAAAAAGCCCTGTTCCGCGAATTAGGGTAACGGGACACGTTACGGAACCTCTGCCAGTCCGCCATTTCGCCCTCCAGCAATTCCATTCGCCTCCACCTTCATCCCCATCATCGGGAGGACCTTCTCCGGCGATTCCAAAGCATTCCGCATCCTCCGGTGACCCTCCCGGCCATTGAAGCATTCTTCTCCGAGCTTTCCACCAAGGAAGAAGACTAAGCATGCCTAGAGAACGGAATTACAGGCCCTCGAGGGGACAGCTCGGTGGTACCGGAAGCCCTCCTCGGACTGCGCTTGGAAGCGGATTGACAACCCGCACCTCCGGCCAACAACCGCGGTGGATCTTCAATCTCGTGGTTTTGCATTTTCTCTCTTTTCTTGTTGCATGGATTGTTTATGCATGTAATGAACATTAATTTCTAGTGTTAAATTGGATCATTTGTGTTTCATCGTGCTTGTGAGAATTATCCTTTGATGCGCCTCGCTCCATCTCGCTCCACTCCACACGTTCGTTTCACTCAATTTCACTTCGCACTAATCACCTCACTCGCTAGACTTCCGTCCATTCACCAATCGAAGTACGGCATCGCGGCCGCTACATCCATCTCGCCTTAAGAAGCGGTGATTGAGACCCGCATAGTTTACATTAGTGTAATCGGTCGTAAGACCACCAACCAAAGCCCCCTTCTCTTTTTGTTTAGTTCAATTAACTCTCATAACAATAGTTTTAGAGTCTAAATCGTTCGGCGCTAATTGCATTCCTCAAGAGACCGACTTCCGGGGATTTATTCCCAACTTTATTAATTGTGCGACCGGTACGCTTGTCGTATTTTACGCGCATCAAGTTTTTGGCGCCGTTGCCGGGGAATGCAACTGTTGAACGATTATGATTTCTGAAAATATTGATATACGAGTTAATTTGTTTTGCTCTGTTTCATTTCTTTTCTTATCTGCTGTAGTTCATTGTCGGAATTGTAAGTTTTGCGCGATGAATCATTGCAAAGAAGTTGCTTCTGTTTGACTTTGATATTTCCGCAATGTGGGCCAATTTCAATATTCGTTGCCCTCATTGTGGAGATATCTCGCATGCAAGTGATAGATGTCCCCAGAAGTATAGTCCCCAGGAAATTCATGACTCTACATTTCGTAGACATAAGCCGATCATCCACCGACCCGCGGAGCCATTACCGCACTACTTTTTCTCGGCTTCAGCAAACGCTTCACCGCGGAAGCCGGCTAAGCAGTGCATCTTTTGTCGAAGCTGGGATCATGCATTGAAGGACTGCACCGCTTACTTAGCTGAATTGGAAGTGGATAATGAGCCGGACTTCCAGATTATTCCCACTTCCACCGTGTGCGGCACCCCTTCAGCCTCGGGATATGCATCGATGCCATCTCCATGTTTTGGAGAAAGCATTTCTGGTACATGCCCCGATGCTTGTGTTGATCCCCATCCCGGCATGGATACGTATACTTCTGATGAACATGCATCACCTAGCATCGAGTCCGGTTGCGATGAGCCAGTTCTTGACTTCCCGTTGAGTTCTGTACCTCCGTCTTCCGCTTTGCATAGTATTCCTTCTTTTTCTGATATTTCTGTTGAGGTTGATTCGCAGGTGGAAACTAGCACTCTCAGCTTTCTGTTAGATCCTGTCGAGGAGGACATTTCTGTGGTAGAGGTTGCTACCTTCACCCCATGTGAGGATGTCCAATGCGCGGACGAAATGGATGCTGCACTAGGAACTTCTTGCACCATCCTGGACAGTGGTGTTCAGATTTTTGCAATTCCACCAACGGGAGATGATTCCGGGATCATTTCCAAGATTAAGGATTGTTTATGTTATTCTTCTAATTTATTTCTTGACCCCGTTCTTGTTTCCACTTCCCTGCAGGATTCCATCTTGGAACCGGTTCAACCAGTGCAAGGGCCTGTAATGCGGCCTATGTCTGCTAGCAACCAGATGCGGGTGGAGTCAGAAACGGCGAACTTCACGAGCTATTTCCTGTCCATGCCTGACACCCATGACAGGTATATTTATATAGGTAGTGGGGAATATGTTCTATCTCCGTATTGGTACCCGGTACCACGTTGCGAATTGGAGCAATTGGCTGAGCATTTCTATTTTCATACGCCAATCAGTTGAGAAATGCTGAGCATTGGGAATAAGTCTTATTGGGAGATAGAAAACCCAATAGTTATCTTGTTAATGTTTTCTTTTTTTACTTTTATTTTTTTTAGTTGCATTGCTCTTTTTACTCTTTAAGTTTTTGTTGATCTGGTAGCTCCCCAGCATCCGATGGTTTCCCCTTGCGCACCCTTAGTGTCTCCCGAGCGATCTTGGTATAAATCTGGATACGCTGATTTTATTATAACGCGCACGATCACTGATCGTGCGCGCTATTTAATTCGCACGATCAATGATCGTGCGGTCGGCCTAGTTTTTATAAAAGGACCGACCGGGCCACACTGTTCGTGCGCCCTAACTCTGCGATCCGCGGCCCTGTTCGTGCGCCGTATCCTCGCCGATCTCCCTCTTCCTCCTCCTACTCCGGCAACTCCCTGGGAGATCTCTTCTCCTCTCGCGACTCCGGCTCTCCGTTGTGCGATGGCTACTCCCTCCAACCGCAAGATTGTCAATGCCAACCGGCGCTCCACTCCGGCTCAAGTTTTAGCGAAGATGGGGACGTTCCAGAAGGATGCCCACATGCGCAGGTATAACGCTTTGAAATGCAAGCCCTTCCTCTCCCAGCGTCTTGTGGATTGGGAGGAATTGCGATCCATTGGTGACGGTGGCACCCTAGCCAATTCGGTACTCCATCTTTACTCTTTCGACCAATGGAGCCGCGTTTTCGAGTGCCGCGAACCTGGATTTAGAGAACTCACTTTGGAGTTCCTCTCAACGTTCGAGTGGGAATGCGATGCTTCCGGCTATCGACCTGTTGTATGTTCCTTCCGGATGAGGGGACAGGTCATCTCTTTGACCATCCATGAGCTCGGCGTCCGAGCTGGATTTTACTCAAGTGAGTCAGCACCACATGATTTGGGCTCCGGCTTCCCTGAAGGTGTCACCCATGCGACTGCTTGGCGTGAAATCACCGGCACCGACGAGGATTATGTGGCTCGAAAGGCCAAGCCTACAAAAATCGTATCCCCTGCCTTGCGGTACCTTCAGCATCTCCTTAGCCATTCGCTTACTGCTCGCGCACTTAGCCAAAATGTGGTTGGGTGGCAAGATTTGGTTTGTCTTTATAGCATGCTCAAGCGGGAACCCATTCACCTGGGGTATATGTTGGCAACATTCTTCCATCACGAGGCCACGTACAGCCTCGCCGGTTCGATTGGTGGTGCTTACTACATCACCAGCCTCGCAAAGGGTTTGGGTGTCTGGGATAGCTTACCCCCGATGGAGCAGGTTACCTCGCCCTCTTTGATCACTCGTGCTAGCATGGTCAGTTTCCATTTGCTGCGTGTTGTTGGGCGCAGAGCAAATCGCCGTTTTGAGATTGTGATGCCGGGTGACGCCCGGAGAGCCAGACCAGATGATGAGGAGGAAGTTGCACCTGAATCATTCGCCATGGGAGGGCGCAGAGCTGCGGGAAGTTCACAGCCGCGACATTCTCAGTCACCACAGCCGCCGCCAGCCATGCCTCATAGCCAGCCAGGCCCTCACTTCAGTGCTGCTCAGGGCCCGGGCGTTCCATATCTGCATGAGCGCCTCGCGGACATTAAGGCCTCTCAGTATTGGATGCAAGACCTGGTCTATCAGCAGGCGTTGCGAGGTGGCCTGAGCATTCGTCCACCGCCAGCACGTGTCTCCCCCGCCGCTTCTAAGCCCCGTTCGCCACCTGTGGAGATCGGCAGTGATGACGACGAATCAGGATGTTAAATTTTCTCCGCAGCTTCCATTTCATTTCCCTTCGCTCTTTGTTTCTTGTTGGAACATTTTGAGTTTTATTTTATTTTGCTGCAAAAACATTATATACAACTGCTAATACAGGTATTTGGTCCACCTTAAGGACGGTAAACAAAAGGGCTATTCGGGAGACAACCCAAGCTTGGACCTTTTGGTCCCCTCGTTTATGCTTTTTATTTTATGTTTTCTATTTTGTGTATTTTCTGTTGTTCGGCCTAATTCGCAGGTTCAGCTTATCTTTTGTGCGAAACAGCAACTCCCGCGAATCATCACGCAATCTTCTTGTATGCTCCCCTCTTTGGAGCATAGGTACTCTCTCTCGCTTCAGATTTCATTCCTTTGTTGAATGTCTATTTTACTTGCTTATGTTTTCATTCAAGTCAGGGGGGAAGAGCCGCCTGTGCACTCCACGAGCACATTTAATTTCGCATGCCAGTAGTTTTCCTTTTTGCTTCATTGTTTTTGACTCCTGCTGCACACACTTTGCCACCCACATGAGCGCGCACTTGACAACGCGTGCGGCTCGAGTTGATGTATTATTTCGTGTAAACTTTAAGATGGTGGTGCTGACGTAGGATTTTGATTTAGAGTAGTTCGAAACTCGTGCAGTGCTCCTAATCGAGTGCTCACGTTGTGTAGAAATTGTATAGATTTAGTTTTTCTTTATGCTTGCAATTTATATTTTTTCTGCACTCGTAAATACTGTCTGTCCTTCTCAAATCTATGAATCCGGAGTAATCACTCGGTAGTGTAGGAATGTGTGTAGGCGTCGCTAGCTTTGTATTGCTCGAGTCGGGAGGACGGATCACTTTTCTCGGTCACTAATGAACTTGCCCCAGGCTACTTTCAAAGCATTGGTGCACGGTTAGTCGAGCGTGAGCGTGACGTAGGCCATCACTTTGGCCCGGTTGAGCCTTGCACCCATCCTAACATAGCCCTCGCTAGCCCCGTTGAGCCTACCTTCCTTTTGTTTCATCTCCACACTCAATTCACCAATGCCTCAAGCCAATCCTAGTCGCACACCCGCGTCGAGCACTAGTTCCTAGCATTTTCTCGTTGGGTTGTTGATGTGGGAGGTGGTTTTGTGAATAATGTGGATTTGCCATCTTGTTATATTTGCTGAAATTCAAGAATTTGAAAAAGAAAAAAATTTATAAAAGCAAAAAATTGTGAAAAAGAAACGAAAAAGAGAAAATAAAAAGTATAAATGAAAATCTATTTTTTTTAGAAATCTGTTTTGGGGTAGGCGGTGCACACACCCATGTTGTAAAAACCAGGTCTGGGGGTGTGGTGCACTCGCGCTCATTTTGCTAGTGGGAAATCTGTTTTTGTGCGAGCTCCGTTGGGTTGTGCGTAGCCTTCGTTTTCATCTTTTTCATCCATACCTACGTCTACACCCAAGCCCCAACTCTTCACCTAAAGTCCTACGGATTTACGCTCGAGTCGAACTAGCATCGTGGAGAAAGTGTGAACGGGCAAGCATATGGTCCCCGACATTGGTGGATTCCTTTGGATGTGATCACGAGCCCCGCTCTTTGGCAATGCTCCGCCATCCGACTTGCCTATTTTCTTCCTACACTTGACCGCGCGATCCTCCGGAAATTCAATCTTTGAGTAGTGACAGTATTTATTTACGTTTGTCAAAAATTATAAATTGCATAGCATGATTAAAAACTCCTTCTATTATATTTTCTATGCACTTGTGTTTCTCGATTTCTCGTCCTACTGTATTTTGAAATTGCTACGTCAGCTAGCCATTTTTGAGTCCACAAGGTGATTATTTGCCCGGGACATGCAAATGGTTAAGTCTGGGGGTGTGATGAGTCCCTATTTTATACCTTATTTTGGACTCATCTAGGCCTTTTTCCTCAGCTTTGCACTACCTTTTAGCGCCATTAGTACTTCTTTTGGTTAGCTACGACATTCCACGCCCTGTGCACCTTTTTTTGCCCATTTCTGTGCTTGTGTGCATTTGCATTCTTGCTATGATCATTATTGTTTGCTGCGGCTGCCACGATCGATGTCCCATGCAGTTTTCCTGCAGGTTTGGGGATTATGAGGGCATTCGGGATAGGCGTTTCACTATTTTTGGCAAAGGAGTCAGTGGTCGTGCGTTTTTACCCACGCACAACCATCGACCACCTGGCGCACGATCACTGATCGTGCGCAGCCCGGACTCATTTGTGAAATCCCTGTCTTGAACCTTCCGCACGATCACTTGCCATACCGCGCACGACCACTCCTCATGCGCCGCAGATCGTGCGCAGTCATACCCATTTTACAAAGTTCTGCCTGGCTATTTCCGCACGATCATCAGCATTGCCTCGCATGATCACTGATCGTGCGTTGCTGATCGTGCGTGACCATTGATTTTCTGATGCAGGTTTACAGGTTGCTCGCGCACGGGCGCTGACCTTGGTCGCGCACGACCACTGGTCGTGCGCTAGTGGTCGTGCGCCCTATTTATTCTGCAAGCTATTAAATGCCCTGTTCCGCGAATTAGGGTAACGGGACACGTTACGGAACCTCCGCCAGTCCGCCATTTCGCCCTCCAGTAGTTCCATTCGCCTCCACCTTCATCCCCATCATCAGGAGGACCTTCTCCGGCGATTACAAAGCATTCCGCATCCTCCGGTGACCCTCCCGGCCATTGAAGCATTCTTCTCTGAGCTTTCCACCAAGGAAGAAGACGAAGCATGCCTAGAGAACGGAATTACAGGCCCTCGAGGTGACAGCTCGGTGGTACCGGAAGCCCTCCTCGGACTGCGCTTGGAAGCAGATTGACAACCCGCACCTCCGGCCAACAACCGCGGTGGATCTTCAATCTCGTGGTTTTGCATTTTCTCTCTTTTCTTGTTGCATGGATTGTTTATGCATGTAATGAACATTAATTTCTAGTGTTAAATTGGATCATTTGTGTTTCATCGTGCTTGTGAGAATTATCCATTGATGCGCCTCGCTCCATCTCGCTCCACTCCACACGTTCGTTTCACTCAATTTCACTTCGCACTAATCACCTCACTCGCTAGTCTTCCATCCATTCACCAATCGAAGTACGGCATCGCGCCCGCTACATCCATCTCGCCTTAAGAAGCGGTGATTGCGACCCGCATAGTTTACATTAGTGTAATCGGTCGTAAGACCACCAACCAAAGCCCCCTTCTCTTTTTGTTTATTTCAATTAACTCTCATAACAATAGTTTTAGAGTCTAAATCGTTTGACGCTAATTGCATTCCTCAAGAGACCGACATCCGGGGATTTATTCCCAACTTTATTACTTGTGCGACCGGTACGCTTGCCGTATTTTACGCGCATCAGAGCAACAGAGAGACAGCTTAAGCATGTGATGGGCTTCCACCCACCAGTGTTCTCGGGAACAGGAACCCCGACTCAGGCAGAGGATTGTCTATCGAGATTCAATAGAGTGCTGACAACAACAGAGACTAAAGAGTGGAAGAAGACAACGATTGCAACATTCTCGTTGGACGGGGACGCGAGGTTATGGTGGGAAGGGCTGGAGCTACACCACCTGAGGGAAATACAGTTGGTGGATGTCTCTATGGGGGAATTATCGAGGTTGTTCATGGCTCGATACCTCCCCTCAGCGCAGAGGATCGCGCTGGAAAAAGAATTTCAAAAGTTGGTGCAAGGAGACAACACCGTGGACGAGTACCTCCACGAGTTCACTCGTTTGGGAAGATACGCTAGCGCTACCTTTGCCGATGAGGAGCGCAAGACGAACCGCTTCTATGAAGGGTTAAGAGATGAGCTGAGGTTGTTACTATCGGGGCCTATGGCGCAGGGTTTACTAACCTTGGTCAACACGGCCCGGTCCTTGGAAAAGGACATGAAGAACGTGCAAGCGAAGAAGGAATCTGGTGGCAAGAAATCGGAGTTAAAAGCGCCGACTACGTCGAAGTCGGGTTATCGCAGGTTCTACAAGAAGGCTAGGACGTCGGGTCCAGCCCCTTCTTCAGGTGCCTCGGGGACGACTACCAACTGAACCCTGGGCACTTGTTTTACTTGCGGAAAGACGGGGCACTTTGCCCGCGATTGCTGGAGCGGACGTCCAAAGTCCGAGAGAAAACAAGGAGCCACTTATGAAGAAAAGGGGAAAGCGGTGGAGTCAACCGCGTCCCATTATGCTCCGACTTAACCTAGAGTCTACAACTTGGGCCAGCAAGATGCCATCAAGTAGGCCAACGTGGTGACAGGTACTGTTTAATTTATAGCAAGTTAGCTTTAAATACTATTACCTAGTGCTTGTTAGCTTATACTGTTTGTGTAGTCTTTGTTCTTATTGGCGATAGTCTAGCACGAGCACAATTCGATACGGGAGCCTCACAGTCCTTTGTGTCCGAAAGCTTTGTATCGTGCATCGGAGTCCCTTCTTCGATGGCGAAGGACAAATTTGATGTGCTACAACCGAATGGTTGTTTGATGTGTGCGGACAGAGTGTGCGGCGTAAAAGTTCTTATTGGAAACCAAGAGTTTGACTTGATAGCGTCATTGCTGCCGCTAGTAGAGTTCGACGTTATCTTTGGGATGGATTGGCTTTTGGAGCAGAAGGCCTATATTGATTGCGATGGTAAGGAGGTCAAGCTGGGTGTTGGGCGGGAGACAACATTCACGAGACTTAAGGGGTCGAGCAGGATGCTGATGTCTGCTCTTCAGGTGGTAAAGACAGTTCGTGCTGGCGCAGAGCTGTTCTTCACAATAGTGGGGGCTTTAGAGCAAAAGTCCGAGTTGGATAGTATTCCCGTGGTTTGTGAATACCCTGATGTATTCCCGGATAGTCTTCCCAGAGCCCCACCGCAGCATAAGATCGACTTCACAATCGAGCTCATGCCAGGTGCCAAACCTGTGTCACGTTCTCCTTATAGGTTAGCGCCTAAGGAGATGGCAGAGCTGAAGGTTAAACTGATTGATTTGATAGAGCAACGGTATGTGCATCCAAGCTCATCGCCTTAGAGTGCACCGGTCCTCTTTGTAAAGAAGAAGGACGGGAGTCTGCGGCTGTGTATGACTATAGGGAGTTGAACAAGCTAACGGGGAAGAGTAAATACCCGATCCCAAGGATCGATGATCTCTTTGATCAGTTAGTCGGATCTTCGGTGTATTCGAAGTTGGATCTGAAGTCTGGGTATTATCAACAGAGGATAAGGGAGTGTGATATCCCGAAGACGGCGTTCAGCACAAGGTATGTGCATTTTGAATTCATGGTCATGCCATTTGGACTTACGAATGCGCCATCAGTGTTTATGGATCTGATGAACAGGATGTTCCGAGATTTTCTGGACCGCTTTGTGATCGTCTTTATTGACGATATATTGGTATACTGGCAGTACGAAGAAGATCACTTCAAGAACTTGCATCTGGTCTTTGAGACACTGAGGAGGAATGAACTCAATGCAAAATTCTCTAAATGCGAGTTCTGGCTACCCTCAGTATCATTCCTTGGTCACATTGTCAGTGGGGAAGGTATAACGGTGGATCCGGCGAAGATTGTTGCAATACGGGAGTGGCCTGTGTTGTCTTCGGTAGCGGAAATCCGGAGTTTTCTTGGGCTTGCCAGCTATTACAGGCGCTTCGTGGAGAACTTCTCGCGGATAGCGTTACCTCTCACGAAGTTGACAAGGAAGGATCAGAAGTTCTTGTGGACGCTAGGGTGCGTGCAAGTGTTTGAGGAGCTGAAGGGACGGTTGACCACGGCGCCGGTGTTAAGCTCGCCGAGTGGGACCGAGGGCTTCAAAATTTATAGTGATGCCTCAGGTAGTGGTTTGGGCTGCGTACTGCTGCAGCATGGGAGCGTAATAGCGTATGGATCGCGTCAGCTCAAAGTGCACGAAAGGAATTATTCGGTCGATGACTTGGAGTTGGCGGCCATGATATTTACGCTTAAGGTGTGTATACACTACTTGTACGGCGTAAAGGTCGATATCTATAACGACCACAAGAGCCTGTAGTACCTGTTGGATCAGAAGGATCTCAACATGAGGCAGCATAGATGGATGGAGTTCCTGGGGGACTACACGTTCAAGATTCAATATGTACCCAGGAAGGGCAATGCAGTTGCAGATGCGTTGAGTCGCAGGGCACCCGCCCAAGCCAACTGGTTGTCTGTTCATGATGAGAGGCTAGTACGAGATTTTGAGGCTTTGGAGATCAGTTGTGTGGACAAGCAGTCTAGCGCCAAAGCATTGTTGAATTGGACGGAAGTTCAGTATGACCTGGCTGATCGCGTTCGGCAGGCATTGGAGTTGGATACTGGCATGAAGGAGCTTATTGATGCAGCTTCAGATGGGTCAATTCCCAGTTTTCGGTTATGGATGGGCTCCTAAGAAAGGACCATCGTTTGTGCGTCCCAAGCGGGGGAAATCTACGGGCGGAGTTGATGTACGAGGCCCATAATACCAAGTACTCAATCCACCCAGGGAGCACGAAGATGTACCAAGACTTGAAGAAGCTGTTTTGGTGGCCAGGACTCAAGTAGGATGTGGCACTGTTTGTGGCTAAGTGTCAAACCTGCTCCTTGGTAAAGGCGGAGTGTCAAAAGCCTGAAGGATTCTTGAAATCCTTTCCTATTCCGGAGTGGAAGTTCGACGATACATCAATGGACTTTGTGCATGGCTTGCCAAGGTCGCAGAAGGGGAACGATGCCATTTGGGTGTTCGTAGACCGGTTAACAAAGGTGTCGCACTTTATTCCGCATATGAAGGATGACTAAGTGGAAAAACTGGCAAAGCTATATGTGGATAATATAGTAAGATTACACGGTGTATTGCGCAACATCGTGAGTGACCGGGATTGGTATTTTACGTCCAACGATTGGAGGTTGGTGCAACAGATGTTGGGGACTAAATTGAAGTTTCGGCAAAGCCTTTCATCCGCAAACGGATGGGCAAACCGAGAGAGTCAACAGAACGTTAGAAGACATGCTCCGCATGTGTGTTTTAAAGACTTCGAGAAGCATTGGGAAGACCACCTATATTTGGTGGAGTTTGCGTACAACAACAGCTACCAGGAGAGTATTCAGATGGCACCCTTCGAGGCCCTATATGGTAGGAAGTGTCACACGCCGTTATCGTGGCTGGAAACGGGTGAGGCAAGGTTGTTCAAGAAGCAGGAGGTGGAGAGTTCTACTTCTTTGCTGTGCGGATCATTAGAGAGCGTTTGCTTATCGCTTAGGACAGGCAAGCTAAGTACTACAATGCCAAACACCGGAACGTGGAGTTCGGGGTCGGCGATTGGGTGTACTTGAAGATAAAGCCGTTCAAGGGTGTTTCGCGAGTGAGGTGCTTGAAGAAGCTGAACCCAAGATACCTTGGACCCTTTGAGATTCTGGACCGGGTTGGCGAAGCAGCTTATCGTTTGAAGCTATCGGTGGAGTTGAGTGGACTACACGATGTATTCCACGTCTCTGTGTTGCGGAAGGCGGTGCAAGAACCTTCGCAGGTGATCGCAGTGGATCTAGTACCGGTGGACGAACGATTGACGACTAAGGTCAAGCCCGTTCGTATTGTATACTTTGAAACTAAGCGACTCCGTAAAAATGATATCCGGATGGTCAAGGTCCGGTGGTAAATTGCGGTCGGGAGGAGCTCTCTTGGGGGCGAGAGCAAACTTTGCTGGAGGAGTACCCGGAGTTATTCCGCTCAGGTACTGCTTAAAGTTTTCCGTTTTATTTCTTTTAGTAATTTCGTGGGCAAAATTCTTTTAAGTGGGGGAGAGTGGTAACACCCCGAAACTCAAATGAGGGACGGGTGATGTTTAAATCCAAGTCTGGGACTTGGAGCAGGTGACACGGGCGTGTCACAGGCGTGTTCGGCCATGGGTCATGTGGTCGACGTTTTGATGATCGGCGATCAAGTTGAGGCACACGGCCTGGGACACGAGCGTGTCCCAGGGCGTGTCACGCTAGGGAGTTTTCTGAGTCATGTACACGGTCCATGACACGGGCACAGACACGGGTGTGTCACATGTGACACGGGCGTGTCAGGTGCCGTGTCGCAGGACGTGTCCTCCTCGGGAAACAAGTGTTAGTAGTCGCACACGTGGGGCGTGACACGGGACTTAACACGGCCGTGTCACATGTGATACGGGCGTGTCGGAGGCCGTGTATAATGTTGTGTGCTGGTTGGAACGTCTGGTGAGATGGCGAATGGGTGACACGGCCATGCACACGGCCGTGTTGCAACCCGGGTTCAGCCCAGATTTTGTATTTTTGGCCCCGATCGCAGCTGTTCGTTTTCTCTTGATGGGATCTGACGGTGGGGAGTTGGTGCTGGCGGTTTAAACCCAGAAATAGGGTTTAGAAGCCCTCATTTCACTTGGCCATTCTCTTTCTACAAGTCTAGAGAGAAGGGAGAGCAAGGAGGAGGAAGAAGGCCAAGATCCGATCACCGGCAGAGCTTCGGAGCTCCAAATCGCGAGTCGTCTTCGGATCAGCGGAGGCAAGGAGATTGCGGTGCGTTTCATCCGGGTGGATTTCCATGGCGCCGAGGAAAAACGCAAGGGTAACGATTCTCATCCTAGGGCATGTGAAGCCCTCTTTTCCTTTGCATAGGAAGCCCTCTCTCGCTAGTGAGCGAAGAGTGGAGGCGTTCCTTGGGGTAGATATGTAAAGTCCCCCTTGTGTAGAGTCCGTAAGCGTAAACGGGCATAGGCATTGTGTGTGAAGCCTATCCGGACATGTTGGTCTGGATTGGTGATGTTGCATTGCATTTGAACCGGGGAAGACTCCGGGTGTTTGGGCATTTTCGGGTTTTCTACGTAGTAGATTGTAGTAGGGAGCCTTAGAGATTAACACAAAGTTGCACCCGAAAAACTGGGAAAAAGCGTGCTTTGCCAATATAGTGGCCGGGGAGCCAACGTGAACATAACCGGGTTATGTGACTATTGTGGTTGAAACAGTACTCGGTGAGTCTTGACCTGCACATATGGCTTAAATTGTCGTTGCGGTGTGAGCACGGGTCAGGAGGAACCGTACCCGATCTATGTCGTTTTGTGGAACCGTTGGCATGGATGAGGATCTTCGGCGGTCTATGGCTTAAATTGTCGTGACCAAGGACATGAAGGCAAAATGATCATATGGTTGGCCGTCCAAGGGGTGGTGGTGGAACGGGAACGTCTATGGCTTGAATTGACGTGATGTTGGCCGGTCTGCCGTGAATGTTCCCTGAGTGCACGGGGCGTGCGGCCGTACGAGCCTGCGCCTGTGATGAAGTGTGTTTACACTACTTTGATGCTTATACTAATAAAGTGCAGGGAAAGAGCATCGCCGCCCTGATTTTGGGGGCGGGACCATTATAATTTGGTCAGCATAGCTGACCGTTATTTTGTTTACCACCGGGCGGTGGATTGTGGCTTGTAGGTGCTACGGAGCTGTGCGGGAAATAGCGGGCTAAAGCCCATGATGCTGTGCCGGCCCTCGAAGGCCTAACTTTTTTTTGTTTTCCAATTATCTCATGTATGGCCGGCCTGCGTGCCGAGGTTTGAAAGACATGTTTATTAAGCAAACATTATAAGGCCTTAAGGCCAGTTGTTGTTTTGTGTATTCAACATTCCTATGTTTTGGTTCAGTGGACATTCATTTTAGCAAGGTTCTTAACTGTGCAACTTAATAATTGCTTCCGCTAGGTGCTGTGTAGGACGTTGTGATTGGTTGAATGGTTTCAACGCATAACCAACCGGTCTTTCCGTAGTATATGGCGTCGGGCCCCAGCCGACCTACTTATATATGCCATGTGACAGATAGGGGTGTTACACAACGCTTCTTCTTCTTTAGGCGTGTTCTGAAAGTTAATATCGCACGGTTTGCGCACATTTGTGCTTCAAACTGTGTGTGACCATTATTTCTGACTTTAACTATTTAAGACGCAGATTTCTTATGGACCGGATCCAACTCCGCTTCCCCCGCCATTTACGCTCCTTTAAGCACGAAATCATCCCTCCAGCTGTCACTCTCTCTCCACCATTGGAAGCTCCTCCGATCATTGTTCTCCTCCAAAGAGCATGCAAAAGCTTCATCTCCAACCACCATTGCCATTTTCGACCTACAAGCCACCATTCGAGTTCCTTGTTATTTCACTTGCGAAGTTCTCCGTTCATATCCAACTTAACAACTCAACACGAAGAGGACGAGTTAGAAGAAGGAAGTGACAGCCCTTCTAGATCTTGGACGCCTTATGAAGACCGAGCTAGGACGAGGATCGATAACCGTTGCTTCCGGCAGTGAATCTTGGAGAGCTTTTGTGTGCTTGGTTGTATTCCTTCACTTTTTCTTAAGCTTGCTATGTTCTCAACTTGTGCTAGTGAGCTTGTAACTTGATAACACTATTTTTGCTTGAGGTTTTAGCGAAGTTTGGTAGTGACATTTTAATCTTGGCTTGTGTTGTAAAATTCAGTTCTACTAGTGTGGATTGTGTTTGAGCCGTTCTAGTAATTGCTAGAAGTCCGCGCGGCGAAGAGGTGTTTTCAACCCTCGAAAGTTCGTTCATCTACGTTATTACTCGTTACAGTGATCCACCCGTACGACGCGGTGACGACGACACGCACTAGTTTCATTATTCTTAACTTTGGAACACAAAACCAAACACACATTTTTTCATAGTTGCACTTACACTCGTTTTTCCAAAAAGTGAAATCCATGCTCCCTACTTGCACTCCGCGTGAGACCGATATCTGGGGAAGCCACTCTTCTTCTTTAATACTTGATCGGGATCGGTAAACATTCGGAGAGCGCATTAGTAAGCTCTTCCTTCGAGTAGGAGATGATGAAGTGACTTTCTCTATCACCCCCTCGATGAAGAACAACCTAGCAAATGACGACTCATGTTTTTTTCGTAGAAGCTGATGAGTTGTAAATATACCTATATTTTCGTATTTTATTTAAGTCAATTTTGTTTGTTTTTTGTCTTTTTTTATCTGTTTTATCCAATAAATTGTTTATTTTTGTAAATATTATTTCTAACTTAGCTTTATTTTTATTGCAGAAAATTTCCAGAAAAATTCCAAAAATAGTCAAAAAGTTGACTGACACGCCCGTGTCACATGACCGACACGCCCGTGTCATGCCCTCGACGAACACCAACCACAGGTGCCAGCTCGACGATCGGCGGTCATCAAACCCAGCTCGACACGCCCTTCGACACGCCCGTGTCAAGGTGTGACACGGCCGTGACCTTGCCACCTGGCCCGACGTGACGCGCGTGACTTTGCGGCCGGACCGCGCCTAGATCGACCTCCCCGACACGCCCCAGTCACGCCCGTGACTGACACATGTCACGCCCGTGACCTAGGGCGTGACCGCCACGTTTTCAGCCGAAGTCAACTTTCTAGTCAAGTCACCCGATCAGCTCATGAATAGTGTCGACACGCCCCCCTGTCACGCCCTAGTCACGGGCATGACCAACCCGAAAATTTGTCTATAAATAAGAGCTTCCAGGAAGCTTATTTTGTCCACTTTTTTGACCACTTTGCTTAGGGGAGGTGCTGCCCATTTGGATTCCATACTTATGTAAGGAGAATTTCTCCCCCCTCTCTCTCTCTTAGTTTGTATTAGGGTTTTTACTTTAATAAAATTTGAATTTTTCTCTCTTAATTAGTATGAAAAATCCATTTGAATGCGCCTACTTAAGCAATTTTTCGTTCATCTTTTTGTGTTTCTTTTATGTTTTCATCTTTTTAGTTTCATAACTTAGTTAGATTTAGGATTTATCGGCATTTCTAGCCGTTGTGCCGTCCGTCTAGTTTTCATTTTCTGCACTTTTTAGCTTTAGCTTTTTCTTCTTTATCATTTTTATTCATATAGGTTTTATAAAAACCCCCCTAAAAGTGTTCGTTTTTATTTTCTTTAACTTAGGCTCTTAGGAATGTAAAACTTCTCGTTCCTTTTTAGTTTTATTCTCACTTTTTTGGAGGTTTTATAAAAACTTATGAATAAAAATGTAGTCGTTATAATTTTTCGCTCACTTCATTTTAGCTTTTTATTCGAAAAACTTTTAGTCCCTTTAATTTTTATTTCATCTTTTTATACATTTCTACCGCATTCTAGCGGTAGAAATGAAGTTGTATTTATTTTTCAAGTACTTCCATTTTGCGTTTATTTGCAAAACAATTTCGCTCGGTTAATTTTATTTTCACTTTTTATGCATTTCTACCGCATTCTAGCGGTAGAAATGCAGTCGTTTTAATTTTCTGAGCACTTTGTTTTTCTTATTTTTTCAAGTGTGTGTGCGTGTATGAGTTAGGTTTTACTGCTTTATTTCAACTCCTATAGAGTGCGTGTGTGCGTATGCATTTATTTCCGCCTACTCGTTAAGAGTTAAATGGCGCTCTGCTTTCATTTCCCGACCACTCGTTTGAGTGGGACTTGTCTTTTTACTGCTTTCATTTTCTTCCTACTCACTTGAGTAGGAAAACTTTGTGTGGGTGCGTGTGTTTTCATTTCTGTAGAGTGCGTGTGTGTGTTTTACTTTCAAGTAGAGTGTGTGCGTGTATGAGATAAATTTACTCCCGCCCACTCATTTGAGCCGGGACTTGCAATTTTATCGCTTTCTCAATTATGTAGAGTGCGTGCGTGTAGGAGATAATTTTACCGCTTTATTTATCGCTTTCTTCAATTAAGAAGAGTGTGTGCGTGTGTGCATTTATTTCCGCCTACTCATTTGAGTAGGGTTTGCTTTATTTAATTTTCTTTATGGTTTTGAAGTGTGTGTGAGTGCCTGCATCAATTAGCCTTCAATTTATCTAATTGTCTAATTTTTCGTGTTTTCTCTTATAATTGTTCAGTGCTCAATTTAACACTCATGCTTCACCTAAAAACATAAAGCCGTCCCCATACCGATGAGTGGCTAATCTCTTTTAGCCTTCGGCATCGAAGAGCATTGGGACATTAAAAATGATTTGAAATAATTAAAAAACTTTATTTTTATTTTAATTTAAGGACTTAAGGTTTACCACGGGTTAACGACGCATAGGACCACATAATCGATGTGTGGGCTCTATTTCCGTTATCCATACGCGACGCCGAGAGGCTGCACGTATGGACCGATCCCCCTTGGGTAAAGAGAACTGCGTATGCCCCCTCGAAAGAGGAGAAACGTAGTTCTGCCGGATTGGGTTCCCCACCCAATAGCGGGGTTCTTAGCGTAATGCGGGCGTTAAGGGGAATCCTTCGTCGGACTAACGTTCGGTCGAATAACCTTAGCGCCCAGGTGAGCGATATCCCTATACCAAGGTGAGCTCATGTTCTTGGAACCTCCACGGCCAAGTGCCTTTTATTAAATTAAAAACAAAGTTCAATAATTGTTAAGAATTATTTTAGTCTTAATCCGATTCGATGCCGAGCGTTAACCCGTCATCGAACTAACTTAGCAAAATTCTACTTTCTTTCTTTCCATTTTAATTAAACAAAAAAATCCCACCTTACTGTTAGTAAGATAATAGTATTCCTGGAAGAGTAGATATAATCAACGCATCCCTGAGAATAATGCGACCTCGGTATTTTCCCGAATACCGAGTACTACTTGCGATAGGTGCACTTGCCTCCTCTCGTTAGAAAACTCGATCTTCTAACCGGCCCGCGGAATCTGACCATTTCGAACCAACCACAGTAGGTCTCTATTTCGCGGCCATCAAGTTTTTGGCGCCGTTGCTGGGGAAGCACGGTTGTTATATTGAATCCGGGACTCTATTAATTTTACTTTATTTTCAAATAAAAAATTTTATACAAAAAAAATCCTTCCCCCTTTCGTTTTTTTAGGGTGCATGACCCGTGGACAACCTTCGAGTTCTGAAAATCTTGAATTCGACCCGAGATCGACCGCTCTCTTGCGCGTATCCGATCTCTCCGTCGAATTCCCTTTTTAGACCCCGCAGAATCTATCGGAGAACCCTCTTCTTCTTCTATGGCCGACCCGAATAATGCCCAACCGGCCGAGCGTACAATGTCTTACTACGCTCGGCCCAACTTGGATGATATAGGGTCGAGTATTGTTTGGCCCGCTGTGGCCAACAATAATTTTGAAATTAAGTCAAGTGTGATTCAAATGATCCAAAATGCCGTGCAGTTCGACGGACTGCCGGATGAGGACCCCAATAATCACTTGTCTAATTTTCTTGAAATTTGCGATACTTTTAAAATTAATGGTGTCACTGATGACGCCATTCGTTTGCGCCTTTTTCCCTTCTCTCTTAAGTCCAAGGCTAAGGCGTGGTTACTCTCCCTCCCGCGGGGATCCATCACGTCCTGGGCGGAATTGCCTGAGAAATTCCTTACGAAGTATTTTCCGCCCGCGAAAACTGCAAGACTGCAGGCGGACATATCTTCGTTCGTCCAAAACGACTCCGAGTCTCTTTACGAGACTTTGGAACGCTTTAAGGAGTTCCTCCGTCGGTGCCCGCACCACGCTCTGCCAACGTGGTTTCAGGTACAAATTTTTTTATAATGGACTGAATAGTCAGACGCGTCAAATGATTGACGCGGCTGCCGGGGGCACTCTGAACAATAAGGCCCCCGAGTCCGCCCTGGCCCTTTTCGAGGAAATGGCGGTGAACGCCTACCAGTGGAATGTCCCGCGGGCATGCCCTAAGCAGGCGAGCATTTTTGAAGTGGATGCCACTGCTCAGCTAGCCCTCCAAGTGAAAAGGCTAACTAAGCAGGTGGCGGAGATGTCTGTTTCCTCCTCCACTCCGCCTTGTTTTCTCCCCCCCTGTAACGTCTGCGTAGTCGATGAATTCGTGGACTACATGGGAAATCCGGTGCGCCCCTCCTTTCAAAACAACCCTTATTGTAGCCACTATAATCCGGGTTGGAGGAACCATCCGAATTTCTCATGGAGCAACCCGAACAATGCGCAGCATCCCCCTCCCCCTCCTATGAAGCCATCCCCCGTGGAGGAAAATTTTAATCGTTATGTCGCGTCCAACGAGTCCAATATCCGGAACATCACCGGATCGCTAAAAAATTTAGAACTCCAGGTTGGACAGCTGGCGCGACTTATGTAAGAACGCGCCCTGGGGGCACTGCCAGGGAACACGGAGCCCAATCCAAGGGAAACCGCCAACGCTATAACCCTCTGTAGCGGTAAGGAGGTGGTCGATCCAAAACGGATCGATCCTCAGGTACATATTTCACCTCCGACCCCTCTTCCCTCTTCTTCGATTACGCAACCCTTACCGATTTTTAACGACAAACCTATTTTAAACAAGACGTTGCCCTACCCGCATAAGTTAGATAACGAGCGAGTGAACGCGCAATATGAAAAATTTATTTTATTACTTAAACAAATCATATTAATGTTCCTTTTTGCGAGGCTATCTCGCAAATGCCTAAATATGCGAAATTTTTAAAAGAACTACTTTCTAATAAACGCAAACTCGAGGATATTTCACATATATCTCTCAACGCTGTCTGCTCGGCGACTCTTACTAGTAAATTGCCCTTAAAACAAAACGACCCGGGAAGGTTCTCCATCCCGTGCCTTTTTGGCAATGTATTAGTAAAATACGCCTTGGCAGACTTAGGCGCGAGCATTAATTTGATGCCGTTCTCGCTCTTCCTGCGTTTAGGTTTGGGTACTCCTGCTCCTAACAATATACGCATCCAACTAGCGGATTGCTCGGTTAGGTTCCCCAACGGGGTTGTTGAGGATGTCCTTGTCCGAGTAGACAAGTTCACCTTCCCGGTGGACTTCGTCATCTTGGACATCGAGGAAGACGCCAACGTACCAATAATACTTGGTCTCCCTTTCCTCGCGACCTCACGTGCGTTAATTGATGTAAGTAATGGTCAGCTTCTCCTTCGGGTAGGAGACGACCAAGTTACTTTTTCTATTAACTCCTCTATGGAAGACTCGTCGCCGAGCGACGATTTCTGCTTTTCTTTAGATTCTTTTTATGGAGATTGTTCTTCTCCGGTTTTCGAGTTCGAATTTTTAAACGAAAATATTTTTTCGCTCGAAAATTTTTATTGCGATGAGGACGAGTCTACGAATATGCCTTTTGAACCAATTGGTTCAAAAGACATTAGCACTAAAACCTCACTAGAAGAACCGCCCATCCTGGAACTCAAACCATTACCCGAATCCCTAAAATACGCCTTTTGGGGAAAAATGATACACTCCCGGTAATCATTTCTTCGTATTTAAGCGATTCGGAGACCTCCGATTTATTGGAGGTTTTGCTTTAACATCGCCACGTAATTGCGTGGCAAATTTCTGACCTAAAGGGGATTAACCCTTCTTTCTGCACTCACAAAATTTTCTTAAACGATAATTGCCGCAAAACCATTCAGCCGCAGCGGCGTCTTAACCCAAACATGAAAGACGTCGTGAAAGCTGAGATAATTAAATTATTAGATGCGGGGATTATTTATCCCATTTCTGATAGTGCATGGGTTAGTCCCATTCATGTCGTGCCCAAGAAGGGCGGTCTAACCGTAGTGGCGAATGAGCATAACGAGCTCGTCCCAACTCGTACTGTTACAGGTTGGCGTGTGGTCATCGATTATCGCAAACTTAATGATGCCACCCGCAAAGACCATTTTCCACTACCGTTCCTTGACCAAATTCTTGAGCGTCTTTCCGGTCATCCTTTTTATTGTTTTCTCGACGGTTTATCGGGGTTTTTCCAAATCCCTATTTTCCCCGAAGACCAAGAGAAAACAACTTTTACTTGCCCCTTTGGCACCTTCGCCTATCGAAGAAAGCCATTTGGCCTCTGCAATGCGCCAGCTACATTCCAAAGATGTATGCTAGCAATTTTTGGCGAGCTAGTAGAAAATATTATGGAAATATTTATGGATGACTTTTCTGTATTCGGATGCTCATTCCCGGATTGTCTTCGTAATCTCGATCGTGTCCTCCAGCGATGCGAGGACATGAATCTTGTTTTAAATTGGGAAAAGTGTAACTTTATGGTTCGAGGAGGTTTGGTCCTCGGCCATAAGATTTCGATTAAGGGGATAGAGGTCGATAAGGCCAAAGTTGAAATCATAGAAAAACTTCCTCAGCCGACAAACATAAAATCCATTAGGAGTTTCTTAGGCCACGCGGGCTTTTATAGGCGCTTCATTCAAGATTTTTCAAAAATAACAAAGCCGCTTACTCACCTCTTGGAAAAGGAATCACCTTTTGTCTTTAGTAGCGATTGCGAGTCTACTTTTAATTTTATAAAACAAAAACTTATCAATTCTCCGATTCTAGTGGCCCCTAATTGGTCCCTTCCGTTCGAAATCATGTGCGACGCTAGTGATATTGCCTTAGGCGCCGTTCTTGGCCAACGCGTAGAAAAACATTTTCATCCTATTTATTACGCTAGCAAGACGCTCACTTACGCACAAGTGAATTACACGACGACGGAAAATGAACTCTTAGCCGTCGTTTTCGCTTTCGATAAGTTTCGCTCGTACCTTACGCTATCTAAAGTTATCGTTTTCACCGATCACTCCGCCATTAAATATCTTTTAGCTAAAGCCGACGCGAAGCCCCGCCTTATTCGATGGATTCTCCTCCTACAAGAGTGATAGTTTTACTTTCAAGACAACCTAAACACCTAGAGGGGGGTGAATAGGTTCTAATTTCTTGTTTATACTTTTAGGCAAAATTCAATTACAAATTAATACATCTAGCACAGCATTCACAGATAACTAAGCATCACAGATTGCACAATGTTTTATAGTGGTTCCCCAAGGTCTGGGTACATCCACTTTCCCCCTTCACCTATCTAGCAGTATGCTAGATTCGGCCAAACTTCCACTATTCTCAGATCCTCAGATCCTACAGCTCAGAACCTGGATAGGTTCCTACAACTCAGGCTCAACAGCCCTACCTCAGCCTTGCCTCAAGGCCTACCACTCAGAGAATAACTTTCTCCTACACTCAGGCAAATAGCCCTACCACTCAGAGATCACCTCTCCTACACTCAGCCTTTATAACACAGGCTTACAACTCAGATCTGTGTAAACAGATCCTACAGAAATTTAGAAAAGATATTTTAATGTCTTGCCTTTCTTGAGAGAGAAGAGGACAAGACACTTCTTGATCAGCTGATGAAATCAATTGAATCTGAGCTTTCTTCAAAGCTTCTTGAATCTGAACTTAGCTGAGTTGATTTCCAAACAACTTCTTGAGAAACCACTGATGGCTTCCTTCTTCTTCTTTAAGATGACTGGATCCCTCTCTATCCAACACCTTTTTTGATACTTCAGATTTCTTCTTCTTCTTAGATCCACTGATGAAGATCTTCTTTAGAGCTTAGCACTTTCTTGAATTGAAACTACAACAGGATCATAATCCTTCTGTTTCTTCTTCTTAGATCTTCTTCAGTTATCTTTCTTAGTTTTATTTCCTTCTGAATATGTCTATTTATAGACTTTCTTCATGGTAACCGGCTGATCCGGTTTCTAACTGTTTTCTGACAGGTCTGACAGCTTCAGTTAAACGGTGGCAACCCACAGCTATCAAGTCTTCAAACAGTTCCTGAACCTTAGCCTTGGACAGCAAAATGTCGAGACAGTCTGTTAGAAAGTGTCGAGACCAATCTGTCTATCTGTGTCGACACAAGTGACTTTGGTGTCGACACAGTCTTTGATGATGTCGACTAAGTTGCCTTTAAGTCGACACAGCTTTTTCAGAAAATAACTTGGTCTAGACTCTGTAGTGTGTCGACACAAGTCCTGTGTGTCGACACAGTTGTTGTAGATTCAGAACTCAGTATGTGTCGACTCAGCCTTCAGGTGTCGACACAGCAATCTTCAACTCTGCCAAAATGTGTCGACTCAGTCTTCTGGTGTCTACACAAGCATAGTCGACTTCTGCCAATATGTGTCGACTCAATCTTCTGGTGTCGACACATCCACCCAGTGTCGACACAGTTGAGGTCGACTATCTTCTTTTGTGAGTCGACAATCTTTCTCTGGTCGACTATCTTTCACTAGTCGACTATCTTCCACTAGTCGACTATTTTTCTCTGGTCGACTATCTTTCACTAGTCGACTAACTTTCTCTGGGTGTCGACTATCTTTCACGGTGTCGACACTGCTTCCCAGTGCTGAAGTCGACGATTTTCTTTATGTGTCGACACTGCTTCCCAGTGTGGACATAAGTGTGGTCGACTATCTTTCTCTGTGTCGACACTGATATTCTGAAGTGTCGACACAAATATTCTGAAGTGTCGACACAATTTCTTCAGGTGTCGACATGTGGACTTAGAATATTTTTCTGCATTCTTTAATACTTCTTCACTTGCACATGTCAACTCAAAACAACATCAAATACACCTTGATGTATATCATTGAGCTAAGTTGGGCTTCTTCAAATCAGGTACACATTTTCCAATGTACCCAACAATCTCCCCCTATTTGGAGAAGTCATAACCCTATAGCCAATGATATACACCATTTATAAAAAGTATAAACTGATGATATATGACATATCAGGAATACTTAATATAAACAAAATAAAAACAATCCATCACAGAATGATCATTACATGATACCAAACAACATTTTGTTTATAACTTGATAATTTTTGAATACAGAGATTTACATTTAATGATTTAATCAAAACATTACAAAATACTTTGAAAGAACTAAAAATTAAGACTGATCAGGCTCTTTAATGACAATCCCTTTGCCAGATAGAACTTGAGCCTTCACAGGAGCTTCAGAATCTTCAGCTGGCTTCTTGCCTTTTAGATCTGCCTTCTTCTTTGCTTCTTCCTTGAGCCTTTGCCTTTCAAAATAATGAAAGGGCTTTGGGAAGTACTTGCTTGGCTCCTGAGCATCTGGAGGCTGCCAACCCAGCTTGGCTTTTCTTCTAAACTGTACTATGGCCTCTTGCCTGGCTTCATACTTCTGCCATTCCATCTCATTGTACCACTTGCCTCTTTCCTACACTTGGTCTTTGACAGCCTTTCATGCAGTGAGTATTATATTTCTGGAAGTAGGACTCCACTGCTCAAAGTCTGGCTTAAGTTCAGCCTGCTTTCTAAATCTTTTCTTAGAAAGTAGAGCATCTTGCTGGTCTTTCAAAGTAGCCTCAGGCTTATCAACCTTCCCAATAACAACATTAGTAACCTCCTTTGGAGGACTATACATTCCTTGAACTTGCTGATCAATCATATCATAATCTGGAGGAGGGTAAATGACTTGGGCAACCTCAGGTTGATTGCCTTCAAGTAGACTTGTTTGTATTCCTAACTCAGCTACCATAGCATCATCACACAATGGTGGATATCCCAATGTGGCTCGAATACTATTGGTCACCCATTTGGTGTGATTTGAGCCTGCATGAACTAACATCCTCTCCCCCTTTATGGCTTCTCTAGAAATATGATCTCTTAGATCTTCCTTCTGAAATCTGATTTGGCCATCCAGATAATTCACACCCTCTTTAAAGAATGGTTTTAACTTTAGAAGCTTGTCAGATATTTCCTTTTGAGAGGTAGTGATAGCAGTTTTAACAGAATCAATAGCAGCTTGAAAGTTCTTATCAAATTCTTCCATTTCTTTTGCTCTAGCTGCAGGCAGGCCTGGAACAATCTTGTTCAATTCCTCAATGATCTCATGATGAGATTCAGTTAAATTGTCATTCATCCTTAACTGATTTTCCAAGAAATAGCTTTGCTTTAAAGCAATATCATCCACCTTAGGGATGATAGTCTGCTGTTGTTTTGCCAAATACACCACAGCATTACCTCCCTTATGGAAGCAAGCTGTCATCTCCTTTTTATGCATATTGACCTCAAACCTAATAGATTTTATATCTTGAGCTAAGTCAAACTGCAGGGACTTGTTGTTCTCACCAACATATTTTTCAATGGCCACTCTGTGTTCATCCAATTTCACTTGTAAATCGACCAAAAACCTGTTATAATCAAATTCAGAAGGAGTGTGATGTGCTGTAGACTGTAGAGACTGCTTGTAGCTCTTGCTCCTTCTCTGGAAGACCATAAGTTTTCTCTTCTTAGCCACCCTGGCTTCCTCACTCTCAGAATCAGAAGTACTATCAATTTGAACTCTTTCTTTGGGAGGAGGAGGAACAGCTGCTTCAGTGCCATGTTGTTCAGTCTCAACATGCACAGGCTCCCCCTCAATTTCTTGCTCCACTTCCATGCTATCAGTAATTATTTCATCATTTGGAAATAACTCTTCCAGAGTATATTCCTTCTGGGCTGGAACATCTGCAGTATTCAAATTTTGAGATATATCAATTTGAGCATCTTCTTGCACTTGCTCAGACAGCTTCTCCCCCTGTACTTGTTCAGTATTGGGGATGTCCTGGACAGGTGAGGACACTTCCTTTTCCTGGACCTGTGCAGAAATAGAAATATTAGAAATGTCTTTTGTAGGAAAATACACCAGCTCCCCCTGCACCTGTACCTGGTCATGAGTAGATACAGTCTGTGTAGGTGAATAAGCTTGCTGAGCTGGTATTCTTACTTCTTCTTCTTGAATTGCAGGTATTGTGGCATCCTGAACTTGTGTAGAAGCAGGCTGATCATCAACCTCTTGTCTTACTTGCTCTTCTTGTGGGTGCTCAGTACTGGTAGCATGACCTGGGGATTTCTCAGGTGAATCCTGCCTTTCCACTTCAGGCATCTCTTTGGTCAGCACCCTATCCCATCTGGAGAACAATCTCATGTCCATCCTTCTCATGTGATTAATTTTTGTTCCAGGTTGTTGTTGCATAACATCAGGAATCTCCTTACTTAGGTAGATACTCATTATTCTAGCCAGATTTGGCTTCTTGATTCCTTCCTTAATCTTTTCAAAGATTACAGTTGACCAATCTGTTGGAATTGTAAACATAATCCTTGTTATTAGGCTGAACATATAGGCAGAAATCCTATCATGTCTAACTGGCTTGCACAGAATAACTTTTCCAACCACCTCAGACAGGAACTTGCCCTGTTGATTCATTCCTTTCCTGTTGAATGCTGCTCCAATTTTCATGGTGGAATCCAATCCACACCATTGAAGAGCCTCCCTTAATTTAGAAGCAGGGACATCCTCTTCATTCTCAATTATACGTAATTGTAGAATTGTTCTTAACTTACGTGGTGTAATCTCCACTGGTGACCCATGAACTGTGGATTTTATCTCATGACTCTCATTGTCTATAGATGCAGATGTAAAGAACTCGTGCACCTCCTTCTTCCAAATCTTAGATGGTTCGGAGACCAGAAATTCTAATCCTGAGTCGGAGAGGAGAGAGATAACCCCGAGAACATCTGGAGGGGCAGCAGCAAAGGCCTGGCGCACCATCTCATATCCTTCATTCACATTATCTTCAATCTCTGGCGCCATTGATCAGTCGAGAAAGCTTGAAAGATGAGAGAAAGAGAGAGAGAGAGAATGTCGACACAGGGTTTCGAAAACCTTGTAAGCGTGTCGACAGAATGAGTTTTTGACCTATTTATACCTTCTGTTTAAAGAAGATCAAAAGTCGCCAAAAACAGACTATAAGTGTCGACACAGATGGAATGTGTCGACACAGGCTTCTATTGTCTCGACATCAAGTCCGTCTATTATGTGTCGACACCAATTTGCTGTTATGTCGACACCAGAGATATATAGTAGAGCATCAGAAATTCTATGTCGACTCTTAGTATAAGTGTCGACACAAAATCTGTAAGTGTCGACACCACTATCGTGGTGAAGTCGACACTACATTCCTGGATAAGTCGACAATAAGATTCTTAAGTGTCGACACATATTTTCTGTGTCGACACATATTTTCTGTGTCGACACAATATCTCTGACTTGTCGACATTACTATCCTGAGTCGACACAATATTACTGAATGTGTCGACACCATCTTACTTAGCCAATTTCTGTTTGTTCAACACAACTTATAAGTACTACAAGATACTTGATACTACTTCAATGTGTCTTTATATCACTTGAATGCCTTGTTACCACTTCAACTTCATTGTTGATGATTTTGTGATTACACAAATCAATGGTTAACATACCTAATTCAATTTTGAATTTATTGAATTTGGTCTCATCTAGGGGCTTAGTAAACACATCTGCTATTTGATAATCTGTTTTCACAAATTCCAATGAAATGTCTTCTTTTTCTACATGTTCTCTAAGAAAATGGTATTTTATTTCTATATGCTTAGTTCTACTATGAGAAACAGGATTATTAGCAATAGAAATTGCACTCTTAGAATCACACAAAAGAGGTGTTCTACTTACTTGAATACCATAATCCTTAAGCTGATGCTGCATCCATAATAGTTGTGCACAGCAGCTTCCAGCAGCAACATACTCAGACTCAGCTGTGGAAATTGCCACACTGGTCTGCTTCTTACTACTCCATGATATTAGTCTTCCTCCCAGGAATTGACAAGTACCTGTAGTACTCTTCCTATCCTCTCTACATCCTGCAAAATCTGCATCTGAATAGCCTGTTAGTTGAAAATCTCTATTCCTAGGGTACCAAAGACCTAGATTAGGTGTGCCCTTAAGATATCTCAGAATCCTTTTGACTGCAGTATAATGAGATTCTTTAGGGCAGGCTTGGTACCTAGCACAGACACATGTAGCATACATAATATCTGGCCTACTAGCAGTGAGATATAGTAGTGAGCCAACTATTCCTCTATACAAAGTCTCATCAACAGGTTTACCTGCATCATCTTTGCATATAGGCATACTTGTTCCCATAGGAGTTCTCATGGTAGAGGATGACTCCATACTATATTTCTTAATCAATTCTTTGGTGAACTTAGACTGGGATATGGACAAGCCATCATCAGTCTGTCTTACTTGGAGTCCCAAGAAGAATTTCAGTTCCCCCATACTGCTCATCTCAAACTTCCCTTGCATAAGTTTGGCAAACTTTTTACAAAGGTTGTTTTCAGTAGATCCAAAGATTATGTCATCAACATAGATCTGAACTAAGATGATCTTGCCTTTGGATTCCCTAAGGAATAGAGTTTTGTCAATTTTTCCTCTTGAGAATTTATTCTCAATAAGGAAAGTAGACAGGGTTTCATACCAAGCCCTTGGGGCTTGCTTTAACCCATACAGAGCTTTCCTAAGCTTATAAACAAAATCAGGTTTAAGAGGATCTACAAAACCTGATGGCTGCTCTACATATACTTCTTCTTTAAGATCACCATTCAGAAATGCTGACTTCACATCCATCTGGTATACTTTGAAGTCTTGATAGGCTGCATAGGCAAGGAATATTCTGATTGCCTCCAGCCTTGCTACTAGAGCAAAGGTTTGATCAAAGTCAATCCCTTCTTCCTGCCTGTATCCTTTTGCAACCAATCTTGCTTTATTCTTTACTATTATTCCACTTTCATCTAGCTTGTTCCTATATATCCATTTTGTGCCAATTATGTTGTGGCCTCTTTGTTTAGGAACAAGCTCCCAGACATTGTACCTTCTGAATTGATTCAGCTCCTCTTGCATAGCATCAATCCAGTGCTGGTCATGGATAGCTTCTTCAAACTTCTTAGGCTCCATTTGTGACAGGAAACTTGAATGTAGAACTGTGTTTTGATTTCTGCTTCTAGTTTGCACCCCCTGTCTTGGATCACCTATTATCTGATCAGCTGGATGATCTCTCAAATGTCTTGTAGCTGGAGGAAGATTCCCTTCTGGTTGAACATCTCCAGCTCCTTCATTTAGCTGAATCTCTTGGTTTTCATCAGCTTCTATAGTGTCTTGTTCTCCCCCTGGACAGAAGCCTTCAATTTCCAATGCCCCATCTTCCTTTGATCCTTTAGTAATGGAGAGCTTGTCCATACTTTTGCTTATACCTGTTGAGTCATTTGATCTACAAGACAACTCACAATTGATTAATCTTGTTTCATCAAACACAACATGCACAGATTCTTCAACAACTTGAGTAGTCAAGTTGAAGACTCTATAGGCCTTACTATTAGTGCTGTAACCAACAAATATCTCATCCTGGGATTTGGCAGCAAACTTAGTCAAATATGACTTGCCATTGTTAAGTATATAACACTTGCAACCAAAGATCCTAAAGTAAGATAGATTTGGTTTTCTGCCTTTCACAATCTCATAGGGAGTCATTTTGTGGATTTTGGTGATAGTAGCCCTATTGATTACATGACAAGCAGTGTTAACTGCCTCAGCCCAAAAATATTCTGGGAGAGAGGTGTCACTCAATAGAGTTCTACCAGCTTCAATAAATGTTCTATTCTTTCTTTCAGCAATTCCATTTTGCTGAGGTGTTCTAGGTGAGGAGAACTCTTAGAAAATCCCAAAGTCTTTACACAATTTTGTTATGCTTTCAGATTGAAACTCAGTACCATGGTCACTTCTGATTTTGACCACTGTACTATTTAGTTCATTCTGAATTTGCTTTACAAAATTAAGTAATACACTTGGGGTTTCTGATTTTTGTCTCAGGAAGAACACCCATGTAAATCTTGAATAGTCATCTACAACCACAAAAGTGTAGACTTTCCTACCTAGACTGTGAACTGGCATAGGACCAAAAAGATCCATATGCAAGAGGTATAAGCACCTCACAGAATCCTTGTTTTCAAGGCTTTGAAAGGAGGATTTTGTCTGCTTGCCCTTTTGACAAGCTGAGCATATCCCTTCCTTTATACACTTAACTTGAGGTCCATTCCTCACTAACTCTTTGCTAAAGAGTTGGCCAATTGTCTTGTAGTTTAGATGAGCCAATCTCTTGTGCCACTTAACACAATGAGAAGCATTGTCATCAGCTACAAGACATATGGGAGAAGCCTTATTCTCACATTCAAAATTAAGACAATATACATTTCTCTTCCTATACCCTGTCAGTATGATCTTTTGATCACTTGACCTCTTGATATGACATCCATCTTTAACAAATGAAATGTCATATCCTAAATCACTTAGCTGGCTTATGCTTATTAGATTATGTTTCAAACCTTTTACATAAGCCACTTGAGTGATAGTAATTAGGTTAGAAGAAATGTTACCAAACCCTTTGATGATTCCTTTTTCAGATCCACCAAAGATCACTTTAGGTCCATCTTTGACAGATGAATACTCCTTCAGCAGCTCCTTTGTTCCAGTCATGTGCCTGGAACAACCACTATCCAAGT
Organism: Platanthera zijinensis; assembly: GCA_039513925.1. Taxonomy (NCBI): domain Eukaryota; kingdom Viridiplantae; phylum Streptophyta; class Magnoliopsida; order Asparagales; family Orchidaceae; genus Platanthera; species Platanthera zijinensis. The sequence goes on along the minus strand of CM077086.1, from coordinate 133,680,532 downwards.
ACCATATAGGGGCATGGTTACTTGGATTCACCTGCAACACAGAATTACTTACCCTTAGAACCCAAGTAAGTCTTGGGTCCTTGGTTCAGGTTAGCATTAATAAAGCTACCATAACCTCTTCTAACAGGTAGACTATTGTTCTTTATAACACTTGGGTTATACCAGCAGTCTAGTGCAAAATGGCCTCTCTTGCCACAGCACCAACATTCAAACTTATTGTATCTAGATCTAGATACATCCTTGTCAGAAGAATTTCTGTTCATTGCTGGTGCTGCAGCAACTTCACCTACTGATTTCTTAAAACCATTGGGTTTATGACCATAGGTAGGCCTGCTTGCATTTACACCCTTGTTCTTCAGAACATTAGTCTTAATATGACCTTGAATATCTTCATGATCATATTTGTTAGAAGGCACTTTCACCTTACTAAACTTTATGGGGACTGAAAGGTTTAGTGGCTGAACAGGAGCTTTGCCTTTTCTCTTGAATCTGCCAGCCCTGAAGTTACCTTTGAATCCTAATCCAGCCTTACCCTTTTGAGTGACAAATTCATCTATCAAGGGTAAGACAGATTTTGGCTTAGAGTAACTAGCCACTAAATCCCTTTCAATTCTAAGTCTGGCCTCCAGACTCTTCACTTGATCATTAGTATAATTAATTGTGCCCATCTGAATAATAGTTATATTCTTCAGCTTGGCAATTTCATTTAATTTTTGATCAATAACTTTCTCTAACTCAGTTGTAGCAACCCTTAGTTCAGCAATTTCCTGAGCCTGAGATTTAACCAGGTTCTTGCTTTTCTTAAGGGCCTGCAACAAGTCCCCATACTTGTCTATCAATTGATAGACATCTCCTTCAGATTCAGATGCATCTACTTCACTTGATGCAGATGTAGCTGATTCTTCACTTGTACAACAAACAGATGTAATAGAAGGACATTGTACCTTATTAGGACCAGAGTGATTCTGGCATATGTCCTCTTCTGATCCTGCCATCAGCCCCATACACTGATGATCCTTTTGTTCATTGATGGAGTCTAGCAACTGCAGAAACTCCTCTTCTTCAGATGCAGCATATAGTCCAATATATGCTTCAGCTTCAGATTCTGACTCTGAAGTTGACTGGTCTGTTAGACTCTTATCTTTCTTTGCAACAAAGGATTTCTCCTTGTTTCCTTTCTGATGAGTCTTTTTCTTGTCTGAAGACTCCTTTCTCTTATCAGGACAGTCAGCCACTACATGTCCAGGCCTATTGCAACAATAGCAGACAATTTTGAAGTAGTGGCTTTGCTGGGCTTTGATCTGCTCTTCTCTTTCCTTGATGACCTTTTCTTCTGATAATAGTCATCAACTTGCTGTGATGTGGAAGGCCTAGACTTCCATTGCTTCTTTTTCAAGAACCTTCTGGAATTGCCTTGTGAATGCAGCAAATTCTGCATCTGAATCACAGCTTTCTGAACCCTTATCTGAACTTTCAGAACTATCTTCTGCAACTTCCTTAGGAGGAGATGGTGATTTCCTCCTATTCTTTCTAGTGGCTTCTGCATTGAATGCCACAGTCTTTTCTCTATGCTCTCCTCTTGAATTCTTTTCCTCCTCCTTCCTCACCACAAGTTGCATTTCATAGGATAGCAACTTTCCAAACAAGGTGGGAGGAGATATCTCTGCCAATTTAGCCACTTCTCTTATGGCACAGATCTTTGTATCCCAATCCTTTGTTAAGGATCTCAAGAATTTGTCATTCAGTTCATAAGTACTGAAGACTCTTCCATAGGACATAAGCTCATTCACAATTCTATAGAATTTCTTGTAGCACTCAGTTATGCTATCAGATTTTCCTTATCTAAAACTTTCATACTCCTGATTGAGCATAGATTTCCTGTCCTGCCTTACTTCTTCAGATCCCTCCATGTAGACAATTAATGTGTCCCACATCTCTTTGGAGGTCTTGCAGTGAATCAGATTCTGAAATGTTGAATCATCTATGGCACTAACAATAATGTTCTGAGCTCTTTTATCCATGGTTGCCAAGATGATTTCATCCTTGGTCATTTCTGAATAACTCTTTGGAGTTTGGATGTTTGCATCAAGAACTGATACCTTCATTGGAATGAAGGGGCCTTCCTGTACTATGATGTAAATCCTTGGGTCAGATGCCTCCATAAACAGTCTGACTCTTTCTTTCCAAATTCCAAAAATTTCTTTCTTGCATATGGGTAATTTCATAGACCCTAGATGATTCTCACCAGAACCCATCTTATTGAATCTTTATTCTGCCTTTCAGATCTACCTCAGACTGTTAAGTCCTTTTTGAGGAACCTCCCTCTGATACCACTTGATAGTTTTACTTTCAAGACAACCTAAACACATAGAGGGGGGGGGGGGTGAATAGGTTCTAATTTCTTGTTTATACTTCTAGGCAGAATTAAATTACAAATTAATACATCTAGCACAGCATTCACAGATAACTAAGCATCACAGATTGCACAATGTTTAATAGTGGTTCCCCAAGGTCTGGGTACATCCATTTCCCCCTTCACCTATCTAGCAGTATGCTAGATTCGGCCAAACTTCCACTATTCTCAGATCCTCAGATCCTACAGCTCAGAACCTGGATAGGTTCCTACAACTCAGGCTCAACAGCCCTACCTCAGCCTTGCCTCAAGGCCTACCACTCAGAGAATAACTTTCTCCTACACTCAGGCAAATAGCCCTACCACTCAGAGATCACCTCTCCTACACTCAGCCTTTATAACACAGGCTTACAACTCAGATCTGTGTAAACAGATCCTACAGAAATTTAGAAAAGATATTTTAATGTCTTGCCTTTGTTGAGAGAGAAGAGGACAAGACACTTCTTGATCAGCTGATGAAATCAACTGAATATGAGCTTTCTTCAAAGCTTCTTGAATCTGAACTTAGCTGAGTTGATTTCCAAACAGCTACTTGAGAAACCACTGATGACTTCCTTCTTCTTCTTTAAGGTGACTGGATCCCTCTCTATCCAACACCTTTTTTGATACTTCAGACTTCTTCTTCTTCTTAGATCCACTGATGAAGATCTTCTTTAGAGCTTAGCACTTTCTTGAATTGAAACTACAACAGGATCGTAATCCTTCTGTTTCTTCTTCTTAGATCTTCTTCAGTTATCTTTCTTAGTTTTATTTCCTTCTGAATATGTCTATTTATAGACTTTCTTCATGGTAACTGGCTGATCCGGTTTCTAACTGTTTTCTGATAGGTCTGACAGCTTCAGTTAAACGGTGGCAACCCACAGCTGTCAAGTCTTCAAACAGTTCCTGAACCTTAGCCTTGGACTGCAAAATGTCGAGACAGTCTGTTAGAAAGTGTCGAGACCAATCTGTCTATCTGTGTCGACACAAGTGACTTTGCTGTCGACACAGTCTTTGATGATGTTGACTAAGTTGCCTTTAAGTCGACACAGCTTCTTCAGAAAATAACTTGGTCTAGACTCTGCAGTGTGTCGACACAAGTCCTGTGTGTCGACACAGTTGTTGTAGATTCAGAACTCAGTATGTGTCGACTCAGCCTTCAGGTGTCGACACAGCAATCTTCAACTCTGCCAAAATGTGTCGACTCAGTCTTCTGGTGTCGACACAAGCATAGTCGACTTCTGCCAATATGTGTCGACTCAATCTTCTGGTGTCGACACATCCACCCAGTGTCGACACAGTTGAGGTTGACTATCTTCTTTTGTGAGTCGACAATCTTTCTCTGGTCGACTATCTTTCACTAGTCGACTATCTTCCACTAGTCGACTATTTTTCTCTGGTCGACTATCTTTCACTAGTCGACTAACTTTCTCTGGGTGTCGACTATCTTTCACTGTGTCGACACTGCTTCCCAGTGCTGAAGTCGACGATTTTCTTTTTGTGTCGACACTGCTTCCCAGTGTCGACATAAGTGTGGTCGACTATCTTTCTCTGTGTCGACACTGATATTCTGAAGTGTCGACACAAATATTCTGAAGTGTCGACACAATTTCTTCAGGTGTCGACATGTGGACTTAGAATATTTTTCTGCATTCTTTAATACTTCTTCACCTGCACATGTCAACTCAAAACAACATCAAATACACCTTGATGTATATCATTGAGCTAAGTTGGGCTTCTTCAAATCAGGTACACTTTTTCCAATGTACCCAACAAAGAGTTTGACTTGGAGATCCGAGATAAGAAGGGCGCGGAGAATCTAGCGGCAGACCACCTCTCCCATTTAGAAAATCCGGGTGCGGAAGCGCTCGTCGAATCTGAAATAAATGACAGATTCCCCGAGGAACGCCTTCTCGCCATTCGTTCGTCTTCGTCATCTTCGCCTTGGTTCGCAGATTTTGCGAACTACTTAGTCGTGCGGGTACATCCAAAAGATTTTTCAAGTCATCAAAAGAAGAAATTCTTTTCCGACTTCAAAAATTTCTTTTGGGATGACCCCTTTCTTTTCCGTATCTGCGCGGACCAAGCAGTTCGAAGATGCGTCGTGGGAGTGGAGTGCACACAAATATTGAGGCACTGCAACGAGGGTCCAGCCGGGGGGCACTATCAAGCTAACCGGACCGCTAGGAAGGCGCTAGAGGCGGGCTACTTTTGGCCCACTCTCTTCAAAGACGCGCACAACTTTATGCGCGCATGCGATAGCTGTCAGCGGTCGGGTAACATCTCACGTCGCGACGAGATGCCCCAAAATATGTTTTTAGAATGCGAAGTCTTCGATTTATGGGGCATAGATTTTGTTGGCCCCCTACCTCCTTCTTATAAAAATATGTATATTTTAGTGGCGGTCGACTACGTATCACGGTGGGCGGAAGCGCAGGCTCTCCCCACCAACGATGCGCGAGTCGTCGTTACCTTTCTAAAAAAATTATTTTCACGCTTCGACACGCCTCGCGCTATTGTTAGTGATAGGGGAACGCATTTCTGTAACGCTCTAATGGCTAAGACGTTAGCTAAATACGGAGTCACGCACAAACTTGCCACCCCCTACCACCCGCAAACAAGTGGCCAAGTTGAGGTAGTAAATCGAGAGATAAAACGCATATTAGAAAAAACCGTTTCACTTAATAGGAAAGATTGGTCCGCTAAGCTCGACGACGCGTTATGGGCGTATCGTACGGCGTACAAAACCGCTACCGGTTGTACCCCGTTTCGATTAGTCTATGGCAAAGCGTGCCATTTACCCGTAGAACTGGAGTACCGCGCACTTTGGGCATTAAAACTCTTAAACCTCGACTCTAACTTAGCCGCTCAGAATAGAAAACTGCAACTAAACGAGCTCGATGAATGGCGTGCGAATGCTTACGAGAGCAATAAGTTCTATAAGGAGCGTTCTAAGTTTTATCACGATCGAAAAATTAAAACCCCCAAAAATTTTTCTCCGGGCGATCTAGTCCTTCTTTACAATTCACGTCTTAGGCTTTTCCCGGGTAAGCTAAAATCGCGATGGTTGGGCCCCTTCAAGGTTGAAGAGGTTTGGCCATATGGGACCATACTCATCTCCCACCCCGAAAAAGGCACTTTTAAGGTGAACGGTAATCGGTTAAAGTCTTATATACCGGGCGACCCTGTGATTAGTAGGAGCGAAACCATAACCCTTCTCCATATATAAACCCGCCACTATAGTCAAGCTACGCGACTATAAACAAAGCGCTCCTGGGAGGCACCCCACGTCCATCTTTTTTACGTCTTTATTTATTATGTTTTCTATTTTTCTAATAAACGCAGGGTTTCTAATGGGCTTCCCCGAGCGCGGATCAGGGACGTTTTCTGCCCCCCTCTTTTTCCTTTTTTGTACATATACCTCCTGTCTTGTTCCACATGCTTAGCATACAACATTGGGGACAATGTTGGATCTAAGTTTGGGGGTGTTTTCGTATTTTCGTACTTTCTTTTTCACTTAAAAAAAACAAAACAAAAACAAAACAAAAAAATATTTTTTAAAAACAAAACTTCAAAAAATATATATATATAACACAAAAAATCAAAAAAAATTTAATTAAAAATTTTTGAAGTTTCATTTTTGAAACTGACTTATTTTTAACTCGGTCCGCGAGATCAGGCTCATCGAGCCATCCACATAACGAGTCATCTCGCGGCTACCTAGTTTGTATTTTTGTAAATATTCTTGTAAATATTTTTGTAAATAATTTTTGTAAATACTTTTTGTAAATATTCTTTCTCTTTCCCCTCTCCCTTTTTCCCTCTCATCCTTGTAAATATTTTTTCTTTTTCCCTAAATTTTTGTAAATAGAATGAAAATTTCATTAAAAATACAAAAAAATTCACAAAATTTTAAAATACAAAAAAAAATTCACAAAACTTAAAAATCCAAAAAAAAAAAATTTCGCATTTTTTCTTTCTTTTTAGTATGTATATATTAAAGATATAAATACAAAAATACAAAAAAAAAAGAGCATAACTTCAAAAAACAACAAAAAATTTTTTTATGTATGTTTTGAAACAAATAAATCAAACATTTCATTCTTAAGTTTCTTGTTATCCAAAATTATCGTTTTGAGTTTATTTATATGCGAATTTGATCAATTCTTTGTTCACTATTCGTTTGTTAATTATAGATTGAAAAATCTAAATAGCCGGGGTTAAGTTTTAAAGAATTTATTATACTAAAAATAGGGGACTCGTTTTAGGCACTACTTCTAATTTTTCATAGATAGGAGCATGTGTACCATGTTAGAAAATAACGACTATAGAATTCAATTATGCTTGCTTTTAGCTTTCTGAAAAATTGGAACGTACAATTTATAAAGGTTGCTCTCAATTATTTTTCAATTAAAAATCTAGTTCTCTTTTCTCCCCTTACTTATCATAACCTACTTGGTATGATAAAAATATTTCCCCAAAAAGAAAAAGATCTTATGTCAATGGGAATAAGATTTCATTCCGTAAACATAGGCACCCAATAAATTAAAAGATTGTACGTTACGGAGTAAGAGGATAAAATTCATTACTCCAACACATATACATTGGGTTATTTATGAAGAAGAAAAAATTTTATGTTAAGGAAAATAAGATTTCGTTTTCCTTTAACATCCAAATCAAAAAAAAATGGAGGTTCGAAAAAAATAACCTCGCCTCAAAATCCAAGCATCTTCATAAACCAACATCAACCCGCCTTAGCCAATTTCATGACTCTAGAATTAATTCAAAAATCTTTTTGAGAGCATAATTCGTAAATGGCATTATTTCCGATAACACTCCTATAAGCTAAAGTTCGTATAACTCCAAACTATTTTCTGTTAATCTAACCAATACAATTATTGTTTTCTATTTGATTACATCAAGAAGTCTTTTGGCCAAAACTTTTGCCCTGTTTAAATCATCTAAATAATTTTAGGACTTAACTCTTATACCCCATATATTTTTATTTGATCTCTCTTATAATTAATTTAGCGGTAGCAGAACTTAGGGTTTTTTATTATTCCTTATAAGTTCACCTCAAACTTTTGCTCTGGAATAGCAAAAGCTTAAGTATGGGGGTGTTTGATGAGTTGTAAATATACCTATATTTTTGTATTTTATTTAAGTCAATTTTGTTTGTTTTTTGTCTTTTTTTATCTGTTTTATCCAATAAATTGTTTATTTTTGTAAATATTATTTCTAACTTAGCTTTATTTTTATTGCAGAAAATTTCCAGAAAAATTCCCAAAATAGTCAAAAAGTTGACTGACACGCCCGTGTCACATGACCGACATGCCCGTGTCATGCCCTCGAAGATCACCGACCACAGGTGCCAGCTCGATGATCGGCGGTCATCAAACCCAGCTCGACACGCCCTTCGACACGCCCGTGTCAAGGTGTGATACGGGCGTGACCTTGCCACCTGGCCCGACGTGACGCGCGCGACTTTGCGGCCGGACCGCGCCCAGATCGACCTCCCCGACATGCCCCAGTCACGCCCGTGACTGACACATGTCACGCCCGTGACCTAGGGCGTGACCGCCACGTTTTCAGCCGAAGTCAACTTTCCAGTCAAGTCACCTGATCAGCTCATGAATAGTGTCGACACGCCCCCCTGTCACGCCCTAGTCACGGGCGTGAGCAACCCGAAAATTTTTCTATAAATAAGATCTTCCAGGAAGCTTATTTTGTCCACTTTTTTGACCACTTTGCTTAGGGGAGGTGCTGCCCATTTGGATTCCATACTTATGTAAGGAGAATTTCTCCCCTCTCTCTCTCTCTTAGTTTGTATTAGGGTTTTTACTTTAATAAAATTTGAATTTTTCTCTCTTAATTAGTATGAAAAATCCATTTGAATGCGCCTACTTAAGCAATTTTTCGTTCATCTTTTTGTGTTTCTTTTATGTTTTCATCTTTTTAGCTTTCATAACTTAGTTAGATTTAGGATTTATCGGCATTTCTAGTCGTTGTGTCGTCCGTCTAGTTTTCATTTTCCGCACTTTTCAGCTTTAGCTTTTTCTTCTTTATCATTTTTATTCATATAGGTTTTATAAAAACCCCCCTAAAAGTGTTCGTTTTTATTTTCTTTAACTTAGGCTCTTAGGAATGTAAAACTTCTCGTTCCTTTTTAGTTTTATTCTCACTTTTTTGGAGGTTTTATAAAAACTTATGAATAAAAATATAGTCGTTATAATTTTTGGCTCACTTCATTTTAGCTTTTTATTCGTAAAACTTTTAGTCCCTTTAATTTTTATTTCATCTTTTTAAGCATTTCTACGGCATTCTAGCGGTAGAAATGCAGTTGTATTTATTTTTCAAGTACTTCCATTTTGCGTTTATTTGCAAAACAATTTCGTTCGGTTAATTTTTATTTTCACTTTTTATGCATTTCTACCGCATTCTAGTGGTAGAAATGCAGTCGTTTTAATTTTCTGAGCACTTTGTTTTTCTTATTTTTGCAAGTGTGTGTGCGTGTATGAGTTAGGTTTTACTGCTTTATTTCAACTCCTGTAGAGTGCGTTTGTGCGTATGCATTTATTTCCGCCTACTCGTTAAGAGTTAAATGGCGCTCTGCTTTCATTTCCCACCCACTCGTTTGAGTGGGACTTGTCTTTTTACTGCTTTCATTTTCTTCCTACTCACTTGAGTAGGAAAACTTTGTGTGGGTGCGTGTGTTTTCATTTCTGTAGAGTGCGTGTGTGTGTTTTACTTTCAAGTAGAGTGCGTGCGTGTATGAGATAAATTTACTCCCGCCCACTCATTTGAGCCGGGACTTGCAATTTTATCGCTTTCTCAATTATGTAGAGTGCGTGCGTGTAGGAGATAATTTTACCGCTTTATTTATCACTTTCTTCAATTAAGAAGAGTGTGTGCGTGTGTGCATTTATTTCCGCCTACTCATTTGAGTAGGGTTTGCTTTATTTAATTTTCTTTATGGTTTTGAAGTGTGCGTGAGTGCCTGCATCAATTAGCCTTTAATTTATCTAATTGTCCTATTTTTCGTGTTTTCTCTTATAATTGTTCAGTGCTCAATTTAACACTCACGCTTCACCTAAAAACATAAAGCCGTCCCCATACCGATGAGTGGCTAATATCTTTTAGCCTTCGGCATCGAAGAGCATTGGGACATAAAAAATGATTTGAAATAATTAAAAACTTTATTTTTATTTTAATTTAAGGACTTAAGGTTTCCCCCGGGTTAACGACACATAGGACCACATAATTGATGTGTGGGCTCTATTTCCGTTATCCATACGCGACGCCGAGAGGCTGCACATATGGACCGATCCCCCTTGGGTAAAGAGAACTGCGTACGCCCCCTCGAAAGAGGAGAAACGTAGTTCTGCCGGATTGGGTTCCCCACCCAATAGCGGGGTTCTTAGCGTAATGCAGGCGTTAAGGGGAATCCTTCGTCGGACTAACGTTTGGTCGAATAGCCTTAGAGCCCAGGTGAGCGATATCCCTAGACCAAGGTGAGCTCATGTTCTTGGAACCTCCACGGCCAAGTGCCTTTTATTAAATTAAAAACAAAGTTCAATAATTGTTAAGAATTATTTTAGTCTTAATCCGATTCGATGCCGAGCGTTAACCCGTCATCGAATTAACTTAGCAAAATTCTACTTTCTTTCTTTCCGTTTTAATTAAACAAAAAAATCCCACCTTACTGTTAGTAAGATAATAGTATTCCTGGAAGAGTAGATATAATCAACGCGTCCCCGAGAATAATACGACCTCGGTATTTTCCCGAATACCGAGTACTACTTGCGATAGGTGCACTTGCCTCCTCTCGTTAGAAAACTAGATCTTCTAACCGGCCCGCAGAATCTGACCATTTCGAACCAACCACAGTAGGTCTCTGTTTCGCGGCCATCAGAAGCCCTAAGTGAAGAATCCTCCAATTGCCTCTCTAAATTTGAAAAAGAATTTTCTGATTTTTGTTCCTCCTCTACTCTTCCAACTTAATCGCTGCACCTAAGTGAAGAATCCTCCTATCATATCTCTGAATTTTAAAAAGAATTTTCTTATTTTTTTCCTCCTCTACTCTTCTAACTGAATCGCTGCAAGAAGCCGACATGGCCACCAGCTTCACCCCATTCAATTTTAGGAATAAAGAAAAAGTATACGAAAATATTGTTTTTGAACAAGAAAGAATTTCTAAAACATCATATGATGAACCCCCTACCCTAGAATTAAAGGAACTACCCAAACATCTTAGATATGCTTTCTTAGAAAAGGACTCCAAGCTACCAGTAATAGTTTCGGCCTACCTCACGGATGCGCAAAATGATAAACTTCGTTTAGTTTTACGTAAACATCGCCGAGCTATTGCCTAACAAATTTCTGATATCAAGGGCATAAGCCCATCTTTCTGCACTCACGAAATCCTAATGGAAGAAAATTCGTGTAGTTCAATCCAACCTAAGCGCCGCATAAATCCCAACATGAAAGAAGTAGTTAAGGGCGAGGTTATGAAATTGTTAGACGCAGGAATTATCTATCCTATATCTGATAGTAAGTGGGTTAGCCCAGACCAAGTAGTGCCAAATAATGGACGGATAATGGTAGTTAGAAATGAGAATAATAAATTAATCCCGATACGGATGGTGAACGGGTGGCAAATGTCTATTGATTATCGTAAGTTAAATGATGCCACCCGCAAGGATCACTTTCCCTTACCGTTCATCGTTCAAATTTTAGAAAAGTTATCCGGCCATAACATTTATTGTTTCCTCAATGGCCTCTAAGGGTACTTTAAAATCCCTGTCTCTCCTAAGGACCAGGAGAAAACTACGTTTATTTGTCCCTTCGGCACCTTCGCTTACTGAAGAATGTCGTTTGGATTGTGCAATGCGCCAGCTACATTCCAACGATGTATGCTCGCTATCTTTGACAAGTACGTAGGAAGCATTATGGAGGTATTTTTGAATGATTTCTCCGTGTTCGGCAATACTTTTTATAGTTATTTAGAAAACCTCACAAAAATCATAGAAAAATGCGAAGAAACTAACCATGCCCTAAACTGGAAAAAATGTCATTTTATGGTAATGGAAGGGTTAGTTTCGGGTCATAAAATTTTTGCGAGAGGAATTGAAGTAGACATTGTCAAGATAGAATTTATCGAGAAGCTACCGCCGCCTACGAACGTCAAAGCTATAAGAAGTTTCCTAGGTCACGCGGGCTTCTACTGCCGCTTCATAAAAGATTTCACCAAAATCACCAAACCCCTTACTCATCTGCTAGAAAAAGACGCCCCATTTGCTTTTGATGACCTTTGTCTAGGTGCTTTTAATTTAATAAAAGAAAAATTAATTAATGCCCCAATTATGATAGCTTCGGTGTGGGACCTTCCCTTTTAAATCATGTGCGACGCGAGTAGTTACGCGGTGGTAGCCGTATTAGCTCAACGAATTTCTAAGAACTTCCACCCCATCTATTACGCAAGTAAAACACTCACATCTGCACAATAAAACTATACCACAACCGAGAAAGAGCTTCTCGTTGTTGTTTTCGCCATTGATAAATTCCGTTCATATATTATGCTTTCAAAAATCATCGTTTTTACGGACCACTCGGCCCTCAAATATCTTCTTGCTAAAATGGATGCCAACCCGCGCCTGATTCGCTGGGTTTTACTCCTCCAGGAGTTTGATTTAGAGATCCTTGATAAGCGAGGAGCCGAGAATTTGGCCGTCAACCATCTCCCATGATTAGAAAACACGCACATAGAAAAGTTAGACGAAATATCATTTAATGATTATTTTTTTGATGAGAAGCTGCTGTTAATTAACACAACGCCTTCTCCTTGGTTTGCATAAATACCCAACTTTTTAGTGTCCTCGGTGCTCCCAAAAGAGTTATCCTCTCAGCATAAGAAGAAAATCTTTTCTGAGTTGAAGAACGACTTTTGGGAGGACCCGCATCTTTTTCGAGTCAGTGCGTACCGGGTGATAAGGAAATGTGTCTCATTTGAAGAAGGATCAGATATTTTAGAGCATTTGCATGAAGGACCGACAGGTTGGAACTATCATGCTTCTCGCACCACTCCCAAAGTGCTAAGCGCGAGTTTTTGCTGGCCTAGCCTGTTTAAAGACGTGCAGGCCTTTGTGAGTAGGTGTGATAGTTGCCAACGGTTGGGTAATATTTCCAATAAAAGAAAAGCACTCGATCGAGAATCACCTCGGCCTAAGTTTATCAAAAATGTTATAATAAACTCTAACTTAAAAAGGCAAAGGACATTGACCGTGGATGTTCCTAAAGCATGAACATGCTTCTCTCGAAGTCGTGCCCACCTGAGATTAGGAAGATCCGACCGAACACTCATCCAAATCAGAGGCCTAAAGCTCTCTTTACGCTGTGAACCCCGCTATTGGATTTCACTCCAATCCGGGAGATTTAATGTCTGCCTCTCTCGAGGGGTGCATTAAACTCTCTTTACTCTTGAGTGTTCACTCCAAACTACGATCCTCTCGGCTAGATAAGAGTGGAGACAAAGATGGAAAATATACATCGATGATATATCTACAACCACGATTAATCAAGAGTAAATAAAGGTCTAAACCTTATAAAGAAAAAGAAAACTAGAGCTTCATAACTTAATCAACTCGAACCTCAGATCATTAAGATCGAGTACAAGGAGGATTAGTTACTCATGGTTAAGTGGAGGAAGAGAGATGAGTAGGAGTGCATAGAAAAAAATAGAGACAAGAAAAAGTAAACAAACTTTATATTAAATCCAACAGAGAGCTACAACTTGAAATATAAAAATATTACACTTGGAAGAAATGAAAACTAATCTAGCACTAAAACTGAAACTGAAACTAAACTAAACTATTACAGAAGAGTAAAACTGAAAAAATAAATAGAAAAACTAAAATGGGAACATGAGAGTTGAAGAACACTAAGGGAGAACTAAAAATGGCATCACTTCCTGTAACGTCCTGATTCGCGCTAGGCCCGTCGTGCGTGCTTCTGAGTCAAAAAAGCTTCCTTGGGCCCAAGGAGTGCAGGCGACTAGGCTTAAACTCGTGTGGAAAAGAGAAACTGGTCCAGAATTGGACACGGGTAGAGACACAGGCTTGTCCTTACCCGTGTGCATCGAGTAGAACTCGAAAGGTGTCGAGTGGAACATGACAAGGCCTATCCCGAGCAGGACACGGGTAAAGACACGGGCATGTCCCTACCCGTGTACGTTGAGTGAAGATCAACGAATGTGTCCCGAGCAGGACAAGGGTAGAGAAACGGGCGTGTCCCTACCCGTTTGCATATCTCCAGCAAGCAGGCCGTGTCTCCCGAGCAGGACCAGGGTAAGAACACGGCCATACACATGGCCATGTCCCGTGACACGGGTATTGGACATGGGCGTGTCCCTACCCGTGTCTGTGTGCATACGATGCTATAACCATCGATGACGCTTCACTGAGCGGGACACGTGTAGGAACACGGGCGAGTTCCAACCCGTGTTAGTCCTATTTATATTGTATTTGGCCGTTTTTCATCCTCTTCCCATGCCTTATTTTCTGTGGAGAAACTGCTGGAGGAGGGAAGGAGTTACTGGAATCAACTATACTCCGTGAAGAACTGCCGCTGCCAAGGATATGAGGATGCTTCCGTGAAGAGTCACGCGATCTATGACCGGAAATAACGGAAACGCTGGAAATGATGTGAGTTTCCTACCCTCTCCCTTGGTGCTAGATCTGTAGTTAATCCTAGGTGAGATATCGACTCAAAAGCGTCTTGATGTGTGAGATGGAGACTCCTAGGAGGAGGCCAAACTAGGACTTGTGTTCTAGGGTTTAGTAATCTTCAACCTCTGCTTCCTTCAATGTGATGGTGGGAATGGTCTCGTGAAGAGGAATGGCCTGATTAGGGTGAATAAGGTAGGAGGATTTCTATGTGTGATTTGGGAAGATTCGCTAGAGACGGAAGATGAACCGATTTCGTTCATTCCGCCTCAAAAATGCGTGTAGAAATCTGTATTCTTCACGCAGCGATCTTCATGGCCATTTTCATGTATGTCATGCCAGATCCGGGCTTTCGACTAAACATGAAAGTCGTAGGCCATGGAGAGATCTTTCTAATGATGGGTTACACATTTTCGCCGGATTCCGTAGCGTCAGGAATCCCCGTTTGAAGCTTTACTCTCTATAAAATTCATGCATGCTTGGTTCTTTGTTAATATAAACCTAATTTAGTATTATTAGAGGAATCGTGAACAGTTGAATTAAAGTTCGTGGTGAGCTGTTGGTTGATCCTTTATAATCAAATGATGAAGTAAAACTTACTTGAATGAAATGGTTGGATGGTAGATCCCTAAGTGAACTAGTGGGTAGACAAGTTGGATTGTATAAACAACTAGATATGTGAATCGGTAACGTGAGCTGTGAGCTCGAATTGGTTGAAGGGGATTGAATATGGTTAGTGTATGGATATGTGGAAGGGTTGATAGTGCGTGAATGTTTGTTGTACTTGATCATTTGTGTTGATAAGGGATTTAGTAAGGGAACCCTTGTGAGCTGTTGAGATCGAGACATGAAGTAGCATGTAGTGTGAGTCGACACGTGGTGTCGTAATCCTGAGTTAAGGATAGTGTTGCAGGTCTAGGAGCTCGCTATTCATCACACCGACGGGAGTTGACAGTTAGACCTTGGGTAGTTGGGCTTGGTCCTCAATGCCCATTCCCGGGGCTTCTTCCATGCCAAGTGAACGGTTGGACTTGGTCCTCGTGCTCATTTCCGAGGCTCCTTCCGGGTCACATCATAGGCCAGTTAGGGGCTAGTTTCTCGGTGCACATCTACCTGAGACACCCGCTGAGCCGTAGTACGCTTGTGAACTCCACTGATGTATTCTTAGCGTTGAGGCATACAGAGGCCTAGGCTAAGTAGTGTGGATGCCGACCTAGTAGTGGAGATGCCCGCTCTACTATCACCGTCTGGCCACGATGGTTGACACTAGAGAGGTTAGCTACCTTCTCGAAAAGTTGGAACTTCAGTGTCTGTGTTGTCACAGCAGTTTGCTTGTGCGTGTGCATGTTGAGTCATAGCATAGCATTCATTGCATCACATTACATTGCATAAACAAGATCCTCATCGTATAAGTTTGTATAGGCACTCTTATACGATGAGTTACCTTTCTGTTGAGCCGATCCTCAACTTATATGTCTTTATGGGCATTCATATAAGTTGAGTTACTTTCAGTTATATCTTACATTCTCATACTCTGTTTTTAATGTAGAATTGCTAGCTTAGAATTTTGATGATACCGTTATTTTTTACTTTACTGCTACTTATGTCATATATATTACTCACCTTTTTGTAATACTGCTTCATTAAATATATTTTACCCTGATCCTTCCTCTGCCCGGTGTCAAGGAGTCGCTGGGAGAGCGGATATGAAACCACTTAGTCTTTAGGACAAACGGTTGCTACGTCCTCCTTTTTAGGAGGAAACCCCGCAGGCGGAGCAACAACAAGTATTGCAGCAGGACAGTCAGGCCAGGACTACAGGGCCTGAAGGGACGGTGTCGTCGCTACTGTCAGTGACAGATGGGAGTCATAGAGTGACTTTATTATAGTCCTTTTGGGCAAGACTACTCATACTATGATAGTTTAGAAGCTCGATATAGCATCTATATTTGTTATATTTGTACTTATATGATTATGTTTGTATTTGACTTCTGTTTTTATTACTCTGGTTGGGTTGGCATGATTGATATTGGTAAAGGCCGGCAGAATAGGCGTCTTTTAGTACAGGCTAGCCCGAGTGCTAGTGCTACCGCAAGGCGGCTATTTTGGGCATAAGTTTCCCCTCGTGCCATGTTCTGTGTTCCGGGAGGGGGGTCTTACAAATTGTATCAGCTTGCTACGATTCTGAATTAGAGAATTCATTCAACAATGGTGCCACCCCCGCTCGATTAGTCAGTTTGGGGACAAACTGACTTAGCAGAAGCAGTGGTGTGCCCATATGTAATTCATACTAAGTATGTCTAACTTTGACCTTAAGATTAGCCAACCTAACCTTAGGTTTGTATTTTACGTGTAGGTCCCAGTGCACGTTGATCCAGTGGGGGGCACCCCCACCCCGTTCGTAGCCACACAATTTCAACAATCAGAACAAGGGCAGACGCTCACAGCTATCCGGGATGCCTTCAGATCCTAACAAGCCCCCGTACAACAACAAGGTCCGGGTTCAAATTGGGTGAGGACTTTTCGATCTCTCTCCCCTCCTGCTTACCTTGAGACAGAGTCGGCAGAGTGTACGGAGGAATGGCTCGACACTGTGCAAGAACTTCAGGCCGGAATTAGATGCCCAAATAACATGGCTGTGACCCAGGAAGTGACACTCCTAGAACAGAACGCCAAGAGTTGGTGGAAGTCCCTCATGAGCTTCACCTTTCAAGGGCGAGTGTATACGTAGATTAGCTTGAACGAGTTCTCGGGAGCCTTCCTAGAGAACTTTATCCCTTCGTTAGCCCGAGATTAATTTGAGGAAAGGTTTCTTTAGCTGAAGAAGGGATCCATGTCAGTGACGGAGTACCAGCGGGATTTTTAGAATTTGGCTAGATTTGCTGACTCCTATGAGTTAGACGATAGAGGATATGCTAAAAGATTCTACAAAGGCTTGCGAGACCCCCTGAGGCAAGCCCTTTTGTTTATAGTGTACTCCAGTATGGCGAAAATAATTGAAATGGAAAAGAGACTGAAGCAAACCACTTGGGAAGTGGTAAGGGTCCTGCTGAAGGGGTGATGGAAGCTGGCCCGAGCAATAGAACGAGACACGATTACAGAAGACGAAAAGGATATTAGAGAGGTGGCAGGCACTTCCACTGAAATTATAGAGTGGAGCACCCGGTTCCACAGCCGTCATCATTGCCTCCACAACCACAGCCTCAACAGTTTTAGCATCCCGGTGGGGGGCAGGAGCTAGTGTGCTTCGAATGCAACCAACTGGGCCACTTTCTATGCTAATGCCAGAAACTATTTGGAAATGCACCTCTTGCTCTCACCCGGCAGCTCCTCGAGGGTGGGGGCACATGCGTGGTCAAGGACAAGGACCACGAGGAGGAAACCTTGGACCTGCTCGAAATCAGGTGTTCGTGTTGGACATGAAACAGGAGCGGAACCCTCAGAAGTTGATTGCAGGTATGATTACATGTAGTCATCTTATTTTCATTGTTAATCTTAAGTTGCTTAAGATATAAAAGACATCTAGCTTTGAGTATTGCTATTGGTACTTAGGCACCGTGGTGGTCGGCGGGAAACCGGCCTATACGTTATTCGATACCAGTGACTCACACTCATTTGTATCTGCGGACTTCATTAATGACCTAGAAGGAGTGCAATCCTTCACTAGTATTGCTCGAAGAGTACACCTTCAAGACGGTTCTGAGATGACTACAACTTACAAGTGCGAATTGGAGATACTCATTGGGGGAAAGATCTTCGATACCCCTGCCACAGTTTTGAGAATGCCGGAGTTTGATCTCATTCTAGTCATGGGGTGGCTGGATTGGCACTACGCAAGAATTGACTGCGCGGAGAAGCAAATCTACTTGAGGCATGGGGATACTGATGTAATCTTCCAAGGTATAGAATTCACACCACTTTTATTATTGTCTTCGATTCAGACCTTGAAAGCTCACCTGAGAGGGGATGAAGTCTACATGATATGTTTCGAACTGAAGGAGATAAAAATAGATATGAAGGACGTGTGGGTAGTGCGGGATTTTCCTAAGGTATTTCCTGAGAAATTGCCAGGATTACCCCCGCATAGAGAAGTTGATTTTCAAATTAAGCTAATACCAGGATCCAAGCCTATCTCACGGACCCCTTACAGAATGGCCCCTAAGGAACTCGTAGAGTTTAGAGTTTAGTTGCAAGAGTTGGTAGAATCAGGGTTTGTTCGCCCCAGCTCATCACCTTGGGGAGCCCCTATTCTATTTCTTAAGAAGAAGGATGGAACCTTGCGATTATGTATAGACTATCAGGAGCTCAACCGACTGACGGCACAGAACACCTTTCCGTTACCTCGGATCGATGAGTTGTTCAACAAATTGGTAGGAGCGTATTGGTTTCCCAAGTTATATTTGCATTTGGGGTATAATCAGTTGAGAATACAAGAGCAGGACATTCAGAAAACGGCCTTTAGCTCAAGGTACGGCTTGTACCAGTTCACTGTGATGCCGTTTGGGCTTACAAATGCCACTTCACCCTTCATGAGCTCTATGAACAAAGTGTTCGAACCTTATTTAGATGTCTTTGTCATCGTTTTCATCGATGACATTTTGGTCTACTCTAAGACGGAGGAAAAGCCTGTCAAACGTCTGACCTTGGTACTGAAGAAGCTAAAAGAGCATGCCTTATTTGCCAAGTTCAGCAAGTGCGAATTTTGGCTCCAAGAGATTGCCTTCTTGGGCCATGTGATCAGTGGGGCTGGGTTAGCTGTGGATCCGGCCAAAGTGCGTGTCGTAAAGGAGTGGTCTCCCTTAAAGTCAGCGACCGATGTGCATAGCTTCCTTGGACTTGCCGAGTATTATCGCAAGTTTGTAAAAGGGTTCTCAATGATTGCCCTTCCTCTTACTACGCTGACAAAGAAGGGTGTGTCGTATGAGTGGACACCCAAGTGTGAAGCTACATTTTAGGAACTGAAGGACCGACTTACGTCTGCACCCATCCTAGCCCTTCCGTCCAAGAAGGAAGGATTTCAAGTATACACCTACTCATCATATCAAGGTATGAGAGCAGTATTGAAGCAGCGCGGGCATGTGATCGAATACACTTCGAGACAGCTAAAGAAGCATGAAGTCAACTATCCAGTACATGATCTTGAATTAGCAGTGGTGGTGTTCGCTCTGAAGATTTGGATACACTATCTATACGGCGTCCACTGCAAAATCTTTTCAGATCACAAGAATCTGAAGTACATCGATACCCAGAAGGAACTGAATTTGAGAGGCGGTGATGGTTAGAGTTTTTGTGCGATTATGAATTCACCCAGAATTACCACCCCGAAAAAGTAAATTCTATAAACGATGCTTTGAGCAGGAAGGTACCAGAAACAAGCCCCGAGTCTGGGTTAATGCGTATGGAGTTAGCTCAGATGCTTGAGGAGATGGAGATTACTTTATTGTATAAGGACCAATCCGAAGGGCATTCGGAGTACTTAGCAGCGATGAGCATAGTTTGTGACATTCGAGACCAAATTCGGGACAGAGCAAGGAAAGGATGCTGCTCTGGTCCCGACAATCAAGTCGATTGAAGATGGGATTACTGACGAATATTCACTGCAAGACGACCTCGTCTACTTCCGTGGTCGGCTCTACATTCCCAAGGGCGATAATTTTCGGGAAGATATCTTGAGAGAGGCACATTACTCTCAATATTCTGTGTATCCTGGGATTGCCAAGATGTACACCGACTAGCAAAAGACCATGTCTTGGCCAGGAATGAAGAAAGATGTCACGCATTTTGTTACGCATTGCGAGTCCTGTCAAAGGGTGAAAGCTGAGTGCAGGAGTCCCGACGGATTATTACAGCCATTACCCATCCCTATGTGGAAGTTCGAGGATGTCTCAATGGACTTCGTCCACGGTTTTCCTCGCTCAAGCTCAGGGAATGATTCAGTATGGGTGATCGTTGACCGCCTGACAAAGGTAGCCCGGTTCATTCCTATGAAGAAAGAAGCTAATGTGGATGTTTTGGTATGCCTCTTTGTGGAGCAGTTCGTACGGTATCATGGTGTGCCAAAGATGATTGTTTCTGACCGGGATAGTCGGTTTACCTCTAAAGAATGGAAGGCGGTACAGGCATATTTGGGATCACGTCTCACCTTTAGCACGGCGTTTCATCCTCAAATAGATGGGCAGTCTAAAAGGACTATCAGGACATTGGAGGATCTACTGAGTTTGTGTGTGTTGGATAGAGAAGAGCTATTGGAAAGGCTCTTACCCCTGGTAGAGATCTCATACAAAAAACAGCCATCAAGCTAGCTTTGGAATGGCGCCCCATAAAGCACTTTACGGAAGAAGGTCTAGAACACCCTTGTCATGGGTGCAGGATGAGGACCCGAATACTTTGGGAAAATGATTACATTGATGACACTAATGCGGTTGTGAGACAAATACGGGACCGCATGCTTGAGGCTCAAAGTCGGCAGGCAAAATATTATAAGGACAAAGTACAGGATGGTGGAATTTCAAGTGGGAGAAAAGGTGTTTCTAAAGATCAGGCCGACGCATGGAGTATCACGGGTGCATGGTGTGAAGCAGCTCAGCAAAAGGTACGTTAGTCCCTACATAATATTGGAAAGGATTGGCCTGTTGGCCTATCAGTTAGAGTTTCCGCCAGAGCAAGAGAATCTTCATGACGTATTCCATGTGTCATAACTTCGAAAGGCGTTGTTGCGGCCCGATCAATATGCTCCCACCACTGACAGAGTAGTTGTGACTGATAGGTCGGTTCGACTAGAGCCTGTGCGGATAATAGACAACAAGACAAGGATTTTGCACCGCAAAAGTGTTCCTCTGGTTAAGGTGTTGTGGTCTAATCATGGGAAGGAGGAGTATATGTGGGAGCTGGTGGACTTGATGCAAAAGGGCTAGCCGGAGCTGTTTCATCAAGGTAATCTTTAAAAGCATATTTTATTTCATTTTATGCTTTACTTTCCACCATATCCTTAGCCTTATTTCGTGAACGCAATCTATTATTTTGTTTATAGGATTTATAACGTCCTGATTTACGCTATGCCCCTCTTGCGTGCTTCTTAGTCACGAGAGATGACTTGGGCCCAGGGAGTGCAGGCAACAAGATTACACTCGTGTGGAAAAGAGAAACTGATCCAGAATTGAACACGGGTAGAGACACGGGTGTGTCCCTACCCATGTGCGTCGAGTAAAACTCGAGAGGTGTCGAGTGGAACTCTACAAGGCCTATCCCGAGCAGTACACGGGTAGAGACACGGGCGTGTCCCTACCCATATGCATTGAGTGAAGATCCACGAATTTGTCCCGAGTAGGACACGGGTAGAGATATGGGCGTGTCCCTACCCGTTTGCATATTTGCAGCAAGCCGACCGTGTCTCCTGAGTAGGACACGAGTAAGAACACGGCCATGCACACGGCCGTGTCCCGTGATATGGGTAGTGGACACGGGCGTGTCCCTACCCGTGTCTATATCCATACGATACTATAACCGTCGACGAAGCTTCACCGAGCGGGACAAGAGTAGGAACACGAACGTGTTCCTACCCGTGTTGGTCCTATTTATATAGGATTTGGCAATTTTTCATCCTCTTCCCAAGCCTTCTTTTCTGTGGAGTAACTACTGGAGGAGGGAAGGAGATGCTGGAATCAACTATACTCTGTGAAGAACCATCGCCGCCAAGGAGAAGAGGATACCGCAGTGAAGAGTCACGCAATCTATGGCTGGAAATAACGGAAACGCCAGAAATGATGTGAGTTTCCTCCCCTCTCCCTTAGTGCTAGATCTGTAGTTAATCCTAGGTGAGATATCGACTCAAAAGAGTCTTTATGTGTGAGATGGAGACTCCTAAGAGGAGGCCATACTAGGACTTTTGTTCTAGGGTTTTGTAATCTTTAACCTCTCCTTCCTTCAATGTGATGGTGGGAATGGTCTCATGAAGAGGAATGTCCTGATGAGGGTGAATAAGGGAGGAGGATTTCTATGTGTGATTTGGAAGATCCGCTAGAGAAGGAAGATGAACTGATGCCGTTCATTCCACCTCAAAAATGCATGCAAAAATCTTTATTCTGCATGCTGCGATCTTCATGGCCATTTTCATGTATGTTTTGGCCAGATCCAGGCTTTTGACTAAACATGAAGGTCGTAGTCCTTGGAGAGATCATTCCAACGATAGGTTATATATTTTTGCCAGATTCCTGTATCATCAAGAATCCCCATTTGAAGCTCTACTCTCTATACAATTCCTGCATGCTTGGTTCTTTTTAATATAAACCTAATTTAGTATTATTAGAGGAATTGTGAACAGTTATCATAAAGTTCGTGGTGAGCTGTTGGTTGATCCTTTATAATCAAATGATGAAGTAAAACCTACTTGAACGAAATGGTTCGATGGTAGAACCCTAGGTGAACTAGTGGGTAGACCAGTTGGATTGTATAAACAACTAAATATGTGAATCAGTAACGTGAGCTGTGAGCTCGAAATGTTGAAAGAGGATTGAATATGGTTAGTGTATGGATATGTGGAAGGGTTGATAGTGCGTGAATTTTTGCAGCACTTGATCGTTGTGTTTATAAGGGATTTGGTAAGGGAACCCTTGTGAGCTGTTGAGCTCAAGACGTGAAGTAGCATGTAGTGTGAGTCGACACGTGGTGTCTTAATCCTGAGTTAAGGATAGTTTGGCAGGTCTACGGGCTCGCCAGTCGTCACACTGACGGGAGTTAACAGTTAGACCTTGGGTGTTTGGGCCTTGTCCTCGGTGCTCATTCCCGGGGATCCTTCCGTGCCAAGTGAACAGTTGGGCTTGGTCCTCGTGATCATTTCTGAGGCTCCTTCCAGGTCACATCATAGGCCAGTTCGGGGCTAGGTTCTCGGTGCACATCTACCCGAGACACCCGCTTAGCCATAGTACGCTTATGAACTCCGCTGATGTATTCTTACCGTTTAGGCATACGGAGGCCCAGGCAAGGTAGTGTGGATAATGGCCTAGTAGTGTAGATGCCCGCTCTACTGACACTATCTGGGCGCGACGGTTGATGCCTGAGAGGTTAGCTACCTGTTCGAAAAGTCGGAACTTCAGAGTTTGTGTCGACACAGTAATTTGCTTGTGTGTAAGCATGTTGAGTCATAACATATCATTCATTGCATCACATTACATTGGATAAACAAGATCCTCATCATATATGTTTGTATGGGCACTCTTATACGATGAGTTACCTTTCTGTTGAGCCGATCCTCAACTTATATGTCTATATGGGCAGTCATATAAGTTAAGTTACTTTCAGTTTTAACTTACATTCTCATACTCTGCTGTAGATGTAGAACTGCTAGCTTGGAATGCTGATGATACCGTTATAGTTTACTTTACTGCTACTTTTGTCAAATATATTACTCCACCTGTTTGTACTACTACTTCATTAAATATATTGTACCCTGATCCTTTCTCCGTCCAATACCGAGGAGTTGCTGGGGGAGCGGATGTGAAACCACTTAGTCTTTAATACTAACAATTGCTACATCTTCCTTTTTTGGAGGAAACCCCGTAAGCGGAGCAACAACAAGTAATGCAGCAGGACAATCAGGCCAGGAAGACAGGGCCTGAAGGGACGGTGTCGTCGCTATCATCAGTGACAGATGTGATTCATACAGTGACTCTTATTGTAGTCCTTTTGGGCAAGACTACTCGTACTCTGATAGCTTAGAAGGTAGATGTAGCTTCTATATTTGTTATATTTGGACTTAAATGCTTATGTGTGTATTTGACTTCTGTTTTTATTACTCTAGTTGGGTTGGCATGATTCATATTGGTAAAGGCCGACATAATAGGCGTCTTGTAGTATAGGCTAGACTTAGTGCTAGTGCTACCACAAGGCGGCTGTTCTGGGCATAAGACTCCCCTCGTGTCGTGTTCTATGTTCCGGGAGGGGGGGGGGGGTCTTACACTTCCCCTCTCTCAAAATTATATATTTTTTCTTCAAGGGGAGGGGCTCTATTTATAGATTTTTCAAAGAGCAGGAAATGCCCTTGTATCCAAACATGAGTTTACCTTAGTACCAGATCTTGCAGGAAATGATGATTGCCTTGGTATGGGTGACGTGCATTTATGGCAGCAGCATGCTTTTGTGAAAAAGCGGGACTTGTCCTCTTGCAGCAGGTATGCTCGACGAACTGGGAGAGAAGAGAAGGCGAGTTTGACGAACTCATAGGAGAATGAGGGAGAGCTCGATGAAATGAGAAAAGTGAAGGCGGAGGGGAGATCGATGAACGCCAAACGTAGAAAGTATATGGAAGATTGACGAAATTGAAGATGTTCGTCGAACACAGAACTGAAGGCTGAGCTTGATGAACTAGATGAAAGAAGGAGCAGGAGAGCTCGACGAGTGTTGAGGTCGACAAACACTAGCGAGCTCAACGAACTGGCTGAGTTCGACGAAATTGTGGTCGATGAATTCTTGCGAGCTTGACGAGCTAGCTGAGTTCGACGAAATTGGCTGAAAACTAAAAACCTACAAAGAAAAAAAGAGAAAACTTTAGTTACATTAATATATACAAAAGGATGTCAAAATAAAGCTTTAAAAGATAAGATTTTTATAATAAAAATTTATAATTACCCTAGTAGTTTAAACTATAAAATGTATTTTCACTGTCTCAGTGGCAACATGAGTTTCAGGAAGCTCCCCCTCCATTCCTGCACTCAGTCTATCAGGAATCTCACTAGAGGAGGAAGTAGGAATCCTTTCCTCATGTACTTCCTCTTCCTCTACCATAGGCGGGTCTATGGCTCCCACTAGCCTTAAGATTTTCCTATCCTACTGCGAGAAAAGAGATGAATCAATTTTCTGCAGGTCGTGTATAGGGAAGCCTTTGTAAATATCTAATGTATCCCTGTCCATCTGATTCAGATTCAAACTTAGAATCCTTTCAAAATTGGGAGTGTGGAGGCTACCTTTGATCCTGGAAAAAAGGATAGCAGCCCAATCCATTTTCTTCTGACAGATGATTGCTACTAGAATCTTAAACATCTCAAAAGATAGGTAGTCATGCGAAACAGTTTTGCATAACAAAACATTGCCAATGATGCTTGACATCCGCTTTCCTTCCTCGTTCATACCTTTTCTTTTAATAGCTTTTGTGCCTCAGGGCAGTCCACAAAACAACATGGCTCTTGTAAAGACCTCCTCTTTGAGGTGATCAGCTTCATCACAAGCTTGAAACATCAAAAGTCGGGTGAGGAGAGAACCCTTCAACTCGACTTTAACCTAATGAACTTTCTCTTGATTACAGTATCTTCACGTTTCAGCTTGTCATTCTGAAAGAACTCAAGGACATCCTGATCCAAATCCTTACAGGGGTGTTCTAGGAAAAAAGAGAGGCCGGCTATTTCCAACATCAGGATCACTTTCCTGAACTCAATTAAAGCTGAAGCAAATCCAATATGAACCAATTCTCCACCGCCTAACAAACCGCTTCTTCTTTGAGGAGCCATGGTGTCACAAACCACATTTTCTCAAATTTAAGTTATGTCACAGTAAGAGAAAATAAGCGTCGTGATGCCACGTCATGCAGGGTATAACTGCAGGCACTCAGGCAAAACTCCAAACTTTATAGTTTATATGAAATCCATAAGTTATTAAGTAAAAACCTATTTAAATTTGATGGTCGTATCCCTCAGCACAGTGGATCAACTAGTCAACGAGTAAAAGTATAGTTATATGCTGTGGAAATTATTTTAGTTTTGTTGATTAACACCCTACATTTGTATAAACATCCCCAAAGGACAACTCATGGCATGCAAGACTCTAGATTTATTATAAGTATGGAAATAGTCTTTACGTTAGCTAGAAAATAAAATATTAGTTTTAGAAATATGAGATGAATGAAGTACTAGTACTAATGCTTTTATAAGTGAAAATACCTAACATGCAACCTAGCATAAAATATTCCCAGAGAGCATGTAAAAACAATCACAACAGGTACAACTAGCAGCTTAGCAAAGTATTCAGCAATTCAAAAGAAAACCACCAGTGGGCGACAACAAACTGACACGAACCCACTAGTCAGTATGTGTGTCTGAACTAACAAGAAAACAACGAAGAACTACCTCTCAAGGTAGAGGAAACCTCTGCAACATTGCAGTCCACTAGCAAACACCAAATATAGTCGCTCAACCGGCTACTATCCTGAACCTGAGGCATTCAAAGAAAGAACACCTCAACAAGAAAAAAACAAGTGGAAAACAAAACTTTCAGTAAACAAGGGAGTAGTAAGATTATTAATTAAATCCCGAATAACTTTCAAAAACACAGAAAACTAACTAGAGATTAAGAACGAAAGAGGTAAGTTATAAAGTTAAAAGGTAATGAAATTTGCACCAAGTGCGAACAGAGTCATACTCCGAGAACATCTGCGAGAATAGGCAGAAATAGCATAAGTTTAATCCATAGGAAACAAAAACGAGACAAAGGCTCAATAAACACGTGAATCATTAACACCGTAACGCAACCAGATCTGAGTAGGGACCAACCGGTTAAAATTGCACTAACAGACCAAAACATCTCAAAAATGGGACTACTGTGGTGGCCATCTGGTCTAACACAACCCAAAAAAATAAAGCACAAACATGCCCGAGTGAAATGATTCATGAAACTAAGCCAACCAAACAAAACCCCATATCTCAAATACCCATAAAACCCAAACTCGAAAAATTCAGCAAAAACCCGACGATTCTAACTTGGCAAAACTAAGCCTTTAGAGATACACATAAAATAAGTGAAAGGACACACGTCTAAGGGAAATGCGTCGAGTACACTCGATGCCGCGTCGAGTGCAGTCAACGCACTCGATGCCATAACTCAGCACACTCAACGCTTAAACACAGCAGCAAGAACATACGATGGAATTGAGTGAGTTCAGCTCGCTCAACGCTTTACCACTTAGCTGACAAAATTAGATGATGACATTGAGTGAGTTTAGCTCACTCAATGTTGTCAACGCTTTAACACATAGATTGCGTAGTTAAAGCGACAACGTTGAGTGAGTTCAGCTCACTCAACGCAGTCAACACTTTTCAATCTAAGAGACAACATTTAGTGAGTTCAGCTCACTCAATGTTGTAATGGATTTAACATTTAGCTTTATAGAATAAGAGACAGCGTTGAGTGAGTTAAGTTCACTCAATGCTATCAACGCTTTCTACTAAAGATTTAACAGACTAAGATATGGCGTTGAGTGAGTTAAGTTCACTCAACACTATCAACGATTTTCTAAACTTAGATTACAGAAAAAGAGACGGCGTTGAGTGAGTTCAGATCACTCAACACTATCAACGATTTCTACTAAACTTGCCGAATAAAGTGACGGTGTAGAGTGAGTTAAGCTCACTCAACATTGTCAATGCTTTTTGACTTAGCTCCTAGAATTTATGGAATGGCGTTAAGTGTGCTAAGCTCACTCAACGACTCGTTGAGTGAGTACCACTCACTCAATGCTTTTTAACTTAGCTTCACAGACCTCTCATAAAGGCGTTAAGTGCATTCAACACATTCAATGCTTTTATACTTGGGCCGAAACCTGAACTTCTACACTAAGATTACACTCAAAGCTTTAGTCTATATACACTCAGTTCAACTCAAAGCTTTTAGATAGAAACCTGCCAGAGGGTTATCATCCCAATAGTACCATACTAATAATTTTTAACTATGTCTAACCTAGACCAGAGATGATTTTACAGCCATGCTAAGAGTCATCTGGTCTACCAGAATAGAAAACCGAAGGGCAAAAAGCTTGGCAATGGTGTAAACACCACTTGCCTCAAGATCTATAAAAAATCATTTTTTTCATGGGGGAAATCCTACCCTAATCCAACCGATTTCTGTAAGTTTGGAAATCCTATAAGAAATCATTCCTTATATAGATCAAGGTAACAAAAGAGAGAGGAAGAACAAGCAAGGGGAAAATCTCCACTTGCCTCAAATCTCTAGAAATTAGGCCAAGCAACGCCCCGCCTCACAGATCTAGCCGCAAGAACACTTAAGCAAAAAAACCTAAAAATTTTGAGAGGAAAATAGTATAAAAACTACATACGTAGACCTCTAAAAATAAAAGAAACTTGAAAAGCTTACCGTAGAAACATAGATCTAGGCGAGATCTACCCGGATCCACTCTCCAAAGATGAAAATCGAGTACCAAAGCTCCAGAAATCGGCGGCCATAGGCTTAGGATGTCCGCCGCTCTCGATCTTTCAAACTGGCCGACGATATTACAAGGGAGAAAATGAATTGGGTTTTGATGCGATGGGTTTCTATTTATACTTCTTTATCCGATTATTTGAATATAGGATACCATAATTAATTAAATAAAACGTCAAAATGACCCGAAAACAAAACTTACTCGGAAATCTACGAAAATTGCACCGTAGCTAAAAACCGTTGCTATGAATCCAAGAGCGAACTCAAAATCGAAATCCGACTAACCAATCTTGGGTAAAAATCTCCCGAAGCCAAAACACAAGCATTCGCAAAGAGACTCCACGGAGTCACCAAAACAGACCTGGTTCGCTAGGAAATCTTACAAATAGGCTAAACCTAGCCACACACAGAAAAATGAAGAGCTTAAACACAAGCTTTAACAATGGCACATGACAATCATGCATTAACGTAACGCCCTGACGTCATAAATATGCCAAATAAAAGAATTAACTAAACATCGAAAAATCAGGGCGTTACAGCCACTCCCCCTAAAAAGAAGTTTCGTCTTGAAATTTTACGCACCAAAAGATTCCATAAAAAGTAATATAATCAAAGATTATTGATGGGGAAATGCATACCGTAAGAAACTAGGAGAACATATGAGGATGAGCCTCCCTCATAACTGACTCCAACTCCCATGTGTCGCTTTCCACGTCTGGGTTTCGCCACAAAACTTTATCCATTGGTATGGTTTTCATCCACAACACTCGATCTCGAGTATCCAGAATGCGGATAAGCATCTATATATAGGAAAGATTAGGCTCTAACTAGGGCACATCATCAAGAATCTAACAGTCGCAGAGCACACATTTCCACAACTGGCTCACGTGAAACACGTCGTTCACAGTAGGAAAATTTGCGGGCAAATCCATACTATAAGCTTATACACCAATACGCTCAACAACCTTAAAAAGTCTCACATACCTCGGGTCCAGCTTATGATTCTTACCAAACCTTTTAACTCCAGACTTTAGGGAAACTTTGAGAAACACCAAGTCCCGTACATCATAATCTAAATCAGACCTACGCCGATTGGCGTTCTTCTCATATCATTCCTGCGCTATCCGAATCTTTTCCCGAATAAGCTTCACAGAAATTTTCATTTCTTCTAACGCTTCAGGAACCAACAACGGTCTCTCACCAACCTCGGCCCAAAATAATGGAGTTCTGCATCGCCTCCCATACAAGGCCTTAAACGGGGCCATCTACAAACTTTCTTGATAACTATTATTATATGCAAACTCCATCAATCAGGGTCGCTCATCTCACGCTCCTCTGTAGTCCAAATGTAACATCTGATCATATCCTCCATGATCTGATTCACTATTTCTATTTGACCATTTGTCTGCGGTTGATAGGCTGTGGAATACCTCAAATCGGTACCCAAACCTTCTTGTAAACTCTTTCAAAAGCGAGACGTAAACCTGGAGTCTCGATCTGATACAATACTAACTGGCACTCCATGTAATCTGATGACTTCATCTAAATATATCTAAGCTATCGTCTTCGTTAGTCTATCAACAATAACCAACTAAATCATGTCCTCGGGGAGATCTCGGTAAACCAGTAATGAAATCCATTGAGATACTCTCCCACTTCCAACTTGGAATTTCTAAGGGAATTAACATGCCACCAGGCCTTCCCGGATCGGCCTTTACTCGTTTTCACGTAAAACATTCTGAAACGAACTTCGCTATATCACCTTTAATTTCGAACCACCACGCCTTTCTTCAAATCTTGGTACATCTTAATTAAACCTAGGTGATAGGAAACACTGGAACAATGAGCCTCACTGCACAAATTAACTCGAATACCTTCAACATCAGGGATACAAAATCAGCCGCGGTACTTCAAGGTACAAGCATCATCGATCGAAAAGTCTGGCAACTCCCCTTACACAATCCTCTTGTAAAGGTGCAACAAATCAGGATCTTCCATCTGATGCAATCTTGTGAGTGCAATCCAAGAAGGCTCAGCTACCTCCAAAGTACAAGACGAGTTACAACTCCCAACAGAAATGTTCTTCAAGAGAAATTCTTCTACCAGAGAATCCACTGAGAGGTTAAAAATGTTAGTTGTCTTCCTACTCAAGGCATCAGCTAAAACATTGGCTTCTCCCGGATGGTACTGGATCTCAACATCATAGTCAACAACGTACTCTTACCATCTTCGTTGGCGCAGATTCAACTCACTTTGAGTGAAAATGTATTTCAAACTCTTATGATCCATGTAAATCTTCCATAATGTGCCATACAGTAAGTGCATCCACAACTTTAATGCATAAATAACTGCCGCAAATTCCAAATCATGCATTGGGTAATTCCTTTCATGAATCTTTAACTGTCTAGACCCGTACACAATTTCTTTTCCTTCTTGCATCAGCACACAACCAATTCCAACGTGCGATGCATCCACATAGACATAGCATAATCCAACCCTTCAGTAGGCATATAAAAAACTAGAGCAGTGCACAATCTCTTCTTTAATTCCAAGAAAGCTTCCTCACACGTATCGCTCCAGACGAAAGCTGCGTTCTTCTTCGTCCGTTTTGTCAGTGGCGCAGGCAACGTAGAGAAACCCACTACAAACCTTCTATAATAGCCATCCAATCTTAGGAATCTGCTTATCTCCTTAGTTGTGGTTAGCCTATTCCAATCCATAACAGTAGCTATCTTCTAAGGGTCAACTGAAATTCCATCTTTATTTACCGCATGACCCAAGAACGAAACCTGAGGCGACCAAAACTCACACATTTTCAGCTTTGCAAAAAGCTTATGGTCCCACAAGGAAGACAAAACTAAACGCAAGTGCTGTGCATGCTCATCTGCACTGCTGGAATACACCAAAACGTCATCTATAAACACGACCACGAAATGGTCCAAAAAATCCTTAATCACGCTGTTCATCATATCCACAAATGCAGTGGGTAGCATTAGTCAAACAAAAGGACATTACCAAAAACTCAAAATGTCCATGCCTGGAACAGAAAAAAGTCCGTGGGTTATCTTTCTCATGAATCCTTAACATGTGGTAGCCCGAACGAAGGTCAATCTTTGAAATATTGTGCTACGATGTATTTGATCAAACAAATCATCTATTCTCGGTAAAGGATATATGTTCTTAATAGTGACTTTATTTTGCTCTCTATAATCAATACACTGCCTCATTGATCCATCCTTTTCTTTACAAACAAGACGGGAGCACACCGAAGCGATGAACTCGGCCTAATAAAACCATTCAGGAGCAACTCATCCAACTGAGTACGCAACTCCTTCAACTCACACTGCGACATCCGGTATGGTGTATTAGCAAAAGTACGGGTACCCAGCTCTAGATCTATGACAAACTCCCCGTCCCTCTTAGTCGGAAGACCAGGAAGATTAGCTGGAAAAACATCCGGAAACTTATGCACAACCTAAATCTCCTCTACACGCGACAAGTTAACAACGGTTTCCAAAACTGAAACCAAATAAGCAAAACATCAAGAATCTAAAAGCTTCCGAGCACATATCGCATAAATAATTGGAGAAACTTGGCGCGGATATCCATAAACACTCCTGGTTTGACGGTTGTCCTTCTTTATTCCAAGCGCTTAACCTTGCACCGGGTAACAACATCATATTTGGACATCCAGTCAATGCCCTAGATCAAATCAAAATCTTCCAAGTCTATCACCTTCAAATCAGCAACTTCTAGAAAATCGCCAAACAGAATCGGACAACTCTGAATACCTTGGTCCGATATCACAGAATCACCAGAAGGAAACTTGACACAAAACTTGTCACCAACCTGATAAAGAGCCAAACGATGATACTTTATGAAAGCCCTAGCCACAAACGAGTGGGTAGCACTTGAATCGAAAAGGACATGTTCCTAGTGATTCTTTACTTTAAATTTCCCTATACAAAGCTTACATAACTAATCGAACAACATCGAAACTATATCTATGAGCTAAAAAAAATAAAACTAGGTTTGGAACTAACCTAATATCACTTGGGTAGAATTCTGTTCTTCTTCCAGAGACAGCACGTTCAGCTTTCCCTTCCCTTTGTTTACAGGCTGCGGTAGTGGCAAGGCCCGAAGCAGAACTGGCTGCAGCGCAGGGTAAGACTGCGGGCACTTTGACTTGACGTGACTTTTTTTCCGCACTGAAAGCAGACTCTAACCTTATCCCAATAGTGGGCAGCATTATGTTCCTTCCATTTGCACGAAGTACAAACAAAATCTCCCTTAGGAGAACCCTGGGTCGCATGGACCTAATCATATCTATGAGCTCCTATCCTCTTGAAACATTTCTCAAACGGGTGGCCTGGCCGGCCACAGAAACTGCATATTTCGTTGTTCCTCTTCCTCGAAGCAGCACCAGGTTCCGGGGAACTCTTACTCTCACCACTCTTCCTCTTATACATTCTCATTTGTTGTCCTCAATTCTTGGAATTGTCGATTGCATCAACCTTAAGAGCTGCTCTGACTGCTTTAACATAACTCTCCGATCTATAAGCACTTGCCAACTGCTGGATGTCACTCTTCAGACCACCCAAAAAATGCTTGACTCTGCTGGCTTCAGAAAATACTAAATCCAGGGCGAACCGGCTGAGTTTGCTAAACTCCACCTCATTCTAACTCATAGTGAGTTGTATCTGCTTTAACTGCAGGAAATCATTTAACCTACAGTCTCGGTTGACTGATGGCATAAACTTCTTCAGCAAAAGCTCTTTGAATGCTACGCAAGAATAACCATCCTTCAAATTTTCCTTCCCCCTTATCCACCAACTCTTTGCCAAACCTTTGAGCTGGTAGGCAGCGACCATTACTCTCTAGTCCACTTAAACTCCGGAGTAAGAAAACATATCCTCGATGGCTACACTCCAGTC
This sequence comes from Platanthera zijinensis, assembly GCA_039513925.1. NCBI lineage: Eukaryota > Viridiplantae > Streptophyta > Magnoliopsida > Asparagales > Orchidaceae > Platanthera > Platanthera zijinensis. The sequence goes on along the minus strand of CM077086.1, from coordinate 133,647,287 downwards.
ATCCAAAGCTATGAAGACTTCCCTACCATCATAAGTAGGGTTTCCTAGTTGCTGGAAATGTGAGATGAAGTTCATCTCTGGTTTATGCACAACTGGGGGCACCACAAGAGTAGGAGGAACAGGAACAGCTTGAACAACGGTTGGGTCCTCAACTCTAAGTGGCTATCATGCAATGACAATCAACAAGTCTTGGATCTACGACTACATCTCCAACATTTGCCTAGACAAAGCTTCATTACTCTGTCGGAATCCTCTTATCACGGCCTGATTTTGAGCACCAGACGACTCGCCCTCTGACTTGGGAGTCTACCTTGAAGTAGGACGTCTCAACATTCTAATAATTACAACAAGCAACTAGTCAAAACCTAGCTTAATCACTAGAACTAAACAACAAAGTACAGACAAAACATACATAAATACTTGCTATTGCTGCTAAATTCCTCTAGGAATTTTATAAATGATGAAATGCTTAAACCTATGATGATATACCATCATCCTATTAACTCTTGTGCATAGTCCATGAATGCATGAATTTGTATACTTTCGACTCAAAACAATGTGTGTACATATGTCATCATATAAATCATTAGCTTGTCACGTGTGCAAATGCTATGTTATGCTATGCATTCTAAAAAGGCCTTAATGCATGTTATGAGCGGCGTACACATGAAATATTATGCATCCCATACTACATAATATCGCATGTAATGAAAAAGTAAAACGTGTTAATGGGCATCCATGTGAAGATGGTTATGCATCCCATACTACATAACCGTCACATGTTGCCACATAAGGTGAATTCATATAGAAACACATTTTATACATCCCATACGATATAATATTCCCCATATACTTCTTATCTTGCTTATGAGTGTAGTGTTCATGCTTCATCCTAGACGTACTAATGACACATCGGTGTGTGTATGAAATGACACAAAATAACTAAAACTAACTATAGATGGTTGCCCGACCAATTGTCAAACAACCTATCCCTCTAATACCAACTGTCACAACACGCATTTTCTATACATTTAAGTTATAACATAGTAAGAGAAAATATGCGTCGTGAAGCCACGTCGTGAAGGGGATAACTGTAGGCGCTCAGGAAAAACTCCAAACTCTACAGTTTATATAAAATACATAAGTTATTAAGTAAAAACAAGTTTAAATTGGATGGTCGTATCCCTCAGCACAGTGGATCAACTAGTCCACGAGTAAAAGTTTAGTTATACGCTGTGGAAAATAATTTGGTTATGTTGATTATCACCCTACATGAGTATAAAGATCCCCAAGGGACAACGCATACCATGCAAGACTCTAGATTTATTATAAGTATGGAAATAGACTTTACGTTAACTAGAAAATAGTATTTTAGTTTTAGAAATATTAGATGTATGAAATACTAGTAGTAATGCTTTTATATGTGAAAATACCTAACATGCAACCTAACATAAAACATTCCCAGAGAGTAAGTAAAAATAACCACAAAAGGTAAAACTAGCAGATTAGCAATGTATTACACAATTCAAAAGAAATCCACCAGTGTGCGAACCCACTGGTCAGTATTTGTGTCTTAGCTAACAAGAAAACAACAAAGAACTACCTCTCAAGGTAGAGGAAACCTCTGCATTACTGCAGTCCACTAGCAAACACCAAACCTAGCCGCTCAACTGGCAACTTTCCTGAACCTGAGATATTCAAAGAAAGAACACCTCGGCAAGAAAAATACAAGTGGCAAACAAAACTGTCAGTAAATTAGGGTGTAGTAAGATTACTTATCCAAACCTGAATAGCTGTCAAAAACACAACAAACTAACTGGAGATTAAGAACGAAAGAGTTAACTTATAAAGTTAAAAGGTACTAAAATTTGCACCAAATGCGAACGGAGTCATACTCCGAGAACATATGCGAGAATAGGGAGAAATAGCATAAGTTTAATCCATAGGAAACAAAACCGAGACAAAGGCTCAATAAACACACGAATCATTAACAATATAACGCAACCGAATCTATGTCGGGACCAACCTGTCAAACCCGAACTAGTAGACCAAAATGTCTCAAAAACGGGACTTCTGTTGTGGCATCTTTTCCAACATAACCCATCATCCAAAAAAATAAGACCCAAACATGTCCCAGTGCAATGATTCACAAAACATAGACAATCAAACCAAACCCCATATCCCAAATACCCATAAATCAAAAAATCGATAAATTCAGCAGAAACCCGACGATTCTAACTTGACAAAACAAAGCCTTTAGAGATACACTTCTAATCAGATAAAGGACATAAGTCTAAGGGAAAAGCGTCGAGTACACTTGTTGCCGCATCGAGTGCAGTCAACGCACTCGACGCCATAACTCAACACACTCAACGCTTAAACACAGCAGCAAGAACAGACGATGGCATTGAGTTTGTTCAACTCACTCAACGCTTTACCACTTAGATGCCAAAATCAGATGATGGTGTTGAGTGAGTTCAGTTCACTCAATGCTATTAATGCTTTAACACATAGATTATAGAGTTAAAGCGACGATATTGAGTGAGTTCAGCTCACTCAATGCTGTCAATGCTTTTCTATCTAAACGACGGCGTTGAGTGAGTTCAGCTCACTCTACACTATCAGCACATTAACACTTTGCTTTACAGAATAAGAGATGACGTTGAGTGATTTCAGCTCACTCAACGCTGTCAACGCTTTCTACTTAGGATTTAACAGACTAAGAAATGGCGTTGAGTGAGTTCAGCTCACTCAACGGTGTCAACGCTTTTCTAAACTTAGATTACAGAAAAAGAGACAGCGTTGCGTGAGTTCAGCTCACTCAACGCTGTCAACGCTTTCTACTTAACTTGCGGATTAAAGTGACGACATTGAGTGAGTGAGTTAAGCTCACTCAACGCTGCTAACACTTTAGACTTAGCTCCTAGAATTTACAAAATGGCATTGAGTGTGCAAAGCTCACTCAATGCCGCGTTGAGTGAGTACCACTCACTCAATGCTTTTTAACTTATCTTCACAGACCTCTCAGCAAGGCATTGAGTGCATTCAACACACTCAACGCTTTTATACTTAGGTAAGAAACTGAACTTCTACACTAAGATTACACTCAAAGCTTTAGGATATATACACTCAGCTTCACTCAAAGCTTTTAGATAGAAACTTGTCAGTGGGTATTCATCCCAACAGTACCATACTAACAATTTCTAACTATGTCTAACCTAGACTAGAGATGATTATATAGCCATTCTAAGAGTCATCTTGCCTACTAGAACAGGAAACCAAAGGGAAAAAAGCTTGGCAAGAGTATAAACACCACTTGCCTCAAGATCTTAAAAAAAAAATCATGGGGGAAATCCCACTGATGAGTCCCTATTTTATACCTTATTTTGGACTCATCTAGGCCTTTTTCCTCAGGTTTGCACTATCTTTAAGCGCCATTAGTACTCCTTTTGGTTAGCTACGACATTCCACGCCCTGTGCACCTTTTTAGCCCATTTCTGTGCTTGTGGGCATTTACATTCTTGCTATGATTATTATTGTTTGCTGTGGCTGCCACGATCGATGTCCCGTGTAGTTTTCCTACAGGTTTGGGGATCGCGAGGGCATTCGGGATAGGCGTTTCACTATTTTTTGGAAAAGGAGTCAGTGGTCGTGCATTTTTACCCACGCACGACCATCGACCTCCTGGCGCACGATTACTGATCGTGCGCAGCTCAGACACATTTGTGAAATCTCTGTCTTGAACCTTCCGCACGATCACTTGCCATACCGCGCACGACCACTGCTCGTGCGTCGCCGATCGTGCGCAGTCATACCCATTTTACAAAGTTCTTTCTGGCTATTTCCGCACGATCATCAGCATTGCCTCACACGATCACTGATCGTGCGCTGCTGATCGTGCGCGACCATTGTTTTTCTGACTCAAGTCTACAGGTTGCTCGCGCACGGGCGCTGACCTTGGTCGCGCAAGACCACTGGACGTGCGCCAGTGTTTGTGCGCCCTATTTATTCTACAAGCAATAAAAAGCCCTGTTCCATGAATTAGGGTACGGACGTTGTTACGAAACCTCCGCCAGTCCGCCGTTTTGCCCTCCAGCAGTTCCATTCGCCTCCACCTTCATCCCTACCATCGGGAGGACCTTCTCCGACGATTCCAAAGCATTCCGCATCCTCCAGTGATCCTCCCGGCCATTGAAGCATTCTTCTCCGAGCTTTCCACAAAGGAAGAAGACGAAGCATACCTAGAGAACGGAATTACAGGCCCTCGAGGTGACAGCTCGGTGGTACCGGAAGCCCTCCTCGGACTGCGCTTGGAAGCGGATTGACAACCCGCACCTCCGGCCAACAAAAGCGGTGGATCTTCAATCTCGTGGTTTTGCATTTTCTATCTCTTCTTGTTGCATGGAATGTTTATGCTTGTAATGAACATCAATTTCTAGTGTTAATTTGATCGTTTGTGTTTCATCTTGCTTATGAGAATTATTCTTTGATGCGCCTTGCTCCATCTCGCTCCACTCCACATGTTCGTTTCACTCATTTTAACTCCGCACTAATCACCTCACTCGCTAGACTTCCGTCCACTCACCAATCGAAGTACGGCATCGCGGCCGCTACATCCATCTCGCCTTGAGAAGCGGTGATTGCGACCCGCATAGTTTACGTTAGTGTAATCGGTCGTAAGACCACCAACCAAAGCCCCTTCTTTTTCTGTTTATTTCAATTAACTCTCATAACAATATTTTTAGAGTCTAAATCGTTCGACGCAAATTGCATTCCTCAAGAGACCGACATCCGGGGATTCATTCCCAACTTTATTACTTGTGCGACCGGTACGCTTGCCGTATTTTACGCGCATCACCTACCATAATCCAACCGATTTCTGTAAGTTTGGAAATCCTACAGGAAATCATTCCTTATAAAGATAAATGAAATAAAAGAGAAAGGACGAACAAGCAAGGGGAAAATCACCACTTGCCTCAAATCTCCAGAAATTAAGCCAAAAACACCCCACTACACAGATCTGGCCGCAAGAACACATAAGCAAAAAAACCTGAAACTTTTGAGAGGCAAATAGGGTAAAAACCGCATACCTAGACCTCTAAATATCAAACAAACTGGAAAAGCTTACCGTAGAAATGTAGATCTAGGCGAGATCTACCCGGATCCACTCTCCAAAGACGAAAATCGAGCACCAAAGCTCTAGAAATCGGTGGTCGAAGGCATTGGGATGTCCGCCGCTCTCGTTCTTTCACAACAGGCCGACGGTTTCATGAGGGAGATAATGAATTGGGTTTTGATGCGATTTGTTTCTATTTATACTTCTTTATCCGATTATTTTAAAATAGGATATCATAATTAAATAAATAAAACGTCAAAATGACCCGAAAACCAAACTTACCCAGAATTCTACGAAATCGCACCGTAGCTGAAAACCGTCTCCACGAATCAAACAGCGAACTATAAATCGAAATCTGACTACCCAATCTAAAGGAAAAACCTCTCGAAGACAAAACACAAGCATTCCCAAAGAGGCTCCATCGAGTCGCCAAAACAGACCTGGCTCGCTAGGAAATCTTGTAAACCGGCTAAACCTAGCCACACACAGAAAACCCAAGATAAAACACCCATACTCTAACAATGACACACGCCAATCATGCATTAACGTAACTCCCTGACGTCATAAATACGTCAAATATAAGAATTAACTAAACATCGAAAAATCTGGGGCATTACACATGGAGAATCAGATAGCTGAGAGCTTAGAGAGTTGTCTCTAGAGTACTATCGGCTATGGAACTGGATGTCTTTCCCTACACGAATCGTTAGGAACAAGTTGTCGGGATCAAATCTCTAGGTGAATCATCGATGAGCGGAATCAAGCCGACGGGAAGAAGAGAATGAACAGTATGTGGTATTCGAATTGTCAGGAAAAGATTTTCGGCAAACTCGGATGGCTTATTTCGACGAAGTGAAATGCGTATTGTTTGCCTAAAAACTTCTATATATATATATATATATATATATATATATATATATATATATATATATTAAGTTTAATACATATGAAACAGAACATACCTGAAAACCGTGACTCTTTAGATCCAATATAAGAAATAAAAGTTGACCTAAGTGTAATTCGTCGAGATTCACCTTAAGTCAAGTCAAATTCGCCGAGTTTCGTTTTGACTACTGGACGAATTTCGACAAATTATCGAGGTCCAATGAGTGATATCCAACGAATTTGCCTTAGTCATATTTCTTTGTCTTGATTAGTATTTCTCGAGTGAATTCCTGTCTTCTTAGACATCTTCACTACTCCTTGTTTAGCATGCCCAGTTCTGTTTTGAAAAACGAGAACTTGGCCTCATCCAGTGGCTTCGTGAATATATCTACGACCTGCTTATCCGTCGGGATATAACTGAGGGTTATGTCTTTGTTCTCCAAGTGCTCCAAGATGAAGTGTTATCTTACTTCGATGTGATTTGTCCGGCTATGAGAGACGGTATTTTTTGCGATCCCTATCACACTAGGGGAGTTGTAAAACATCAGAATCTCTTTAAATTTTAGGTTATAATCCTTGAAATTATTTCTGATTCAAAAAAGATGTGCACAAAAACTACAGGCAGAGATGTACTTTGAGTCGGCAGTTGAAGTTGCCATGCAATTCTACTTCTTATTGCTCCATGAGATAAGCCATCTTCCGAGGAATTGGCACGTCCCGAAGTGCTTTTCCTATTATCCTTGCTACCTACAAAATCTGTATTTAAAATTCGAATTAGCTCGACATCATTACTTCTTGGGTACAATAAGCCATGATTTTGTGAACCCTTAAGGTAACTTAAATTTCGCTTTGCACCTTCATAATGAGATTCCTTCGAGTTCACCTGAAATGTAGCGCACACACATGTCGAGAACAATATATCGGGTCTACTGGCAGTAAGGTAGAGCAAGGATCCAATTATGATTTTGTACTTGGTTTCATAAAAAGGTTTCCCATTCTCATACTTGTCCAGAGACATAGTTGAACCCATTATAGTACTCAACAAGGTTGTGTTCTCCAATATAAATTTCTTATCTAACACCTTGGTGAACTTCAACTGAGAGTTGAAAATTCCATCTTCAGATTGGTTCACCTGAAGTCTTAAGAAATACTTCAGCTCTTGCATACTGTTCATTTCAAACTTCCCATGCATAAGCTTAGAAAACTCCTTACAAAGGCTGTCTTCCGTAGAGCAAAAAATAATATCATCGACATAAATTTGCACTACCAAAATCTTTCCTTTTAATTTCCAAAGAAATAATGTTTTATCTATCTTTCCTCTTTTGAACTTGTTCTCAAGAAGATAGCTAGATAGAGTATTGTACCTAGCTAGTGGAGCTTGTTTTAGATCATAAAGAGCTTTATTAAGAAAATATACATAGTCATGGAAACTAGAGGTGAAAAAACTTGGGGGTTGCACTATGAATACTTCCTATTTCAGATTCCTGTTAAAGAATGCTGACTTCACTTAATTCCATTTTATAGACCTTGAAGCCTTTGAGGGCAGCATACGGAAGAAATAATCTGATTGCTTCGAGTATTGCCACTGGAGAAAAGGTATGATCGAATTCGACTCCTTCTTCTTATCTGTATCCTTGTGCTACAGGCATGGCTTTGATCTTTATGATTACGCCATTTTTGTCTAGCTTGTTTCTGAATACCCACTTGGTACCGATCAAGTTTTGTCCCTTAGGCCTGGGCACTAACTCCCAGACTTTGAATCTTTCAAACTGATTTAGCTCTTCTTGCATGGACATTATCCAAGAGGTATCCTTGTTTACTTCTTCAAACTTATTTGGCTTAACCTGAGACAAAAAACTAAGATGTAGAATTTCATTAGCAGTACCTATTCTAGTTCTGACACGATCATCTGGCTCTCTATTGATCTAAACAACTGGCTGATTTATCAGGTGTCTGAATGCTAGATTTCTTCCTTTCCCAATAACACGTTCTTCCATGCATTTAGTATCTCCTATAGGTTTAGGATGTTCTTCGTCTAGTCGTTCTTCATCCACCATACTTGGATCGACGACCTTGACAGAGCTTAGATCATCTTCCTTAACCGCTTCTTCCAAGCTTAGATCCTTTAACTTATTACCTACCTCTACACCAACAACACTAGATGAGCTGCTATGAAACATGCTTGTCTCATAAAATAAAACATTGATAAACTCTTCTACCACCAGGGTTTTCATATTAAAAATCCTATATGCCTTATTAGGGCTACTATAACCTATAAAAATACCTTCAAAACATTTGTCACTAAACTTCGTTCGGTAATACTTTCCGTTGTAATGTACGAACCATTTATTGCCAAAGATCCTAAAGAAGGAAATAGTTGGTTTTCTGCATTTCAATAGTTTATAGGGAGTCATACGATGGTTTTTTGTTGATTAGTGCTTTGTTTTGCATGTGACAATCTGTGTTGACTGCTTCGGCCCAGAAGTACTCTGGTAGTGAAACATCATTCAACATAGTAATACATGCTTCAATGAGTGTTCTTTTCCTTCTCTCGGCAACTCCATTTGTTTTGGAGTATGCGGGGAGAAAAACTCATGAAAGATACATTGACTTCCACTGAATTTTGTCATGGTACAAGACTAAAATACTATTCCGTGATCAATTCTAATTTTGACCACTGTGTAGTTAAAATCATTCTGAATTTGCCTAAGAAAATTAGTGAAAGCTTCAAAAGTGTCTGACTTGTATTTTAGAAAGAACACCTAAGTAAAACGAGAGTAGTCGTCAACAATTACCAATGTATACACATTACCTCCTTAACTGTGAATTGGCATAGGATCGGATAAGTCCATTTGAAGTAGGTAAAAATTTCTAGAGTATTCTTTTTTAGAAATAACCTTAAAGGTAGCCCTTGTCTGCTTACCCATTTAGAATGCATGGCATGGACTATCTGTAAGGCACTTAATGTTTGAGCATCATGCACTAAGTTATGAGAGAATAGCATATTTATAGTTGTGAAATTAATATGTACTAATATCTTGGGCCATTGGTCAAAGAGAGATGCTCTATCTTTTACCAAAAAGCACACTGGTGTAGAATTTTCTAAACATCGAAAATTTAAATAGGAAATATTTCTAATCCGAGTGCCAGTTAAGATATTCTCTAAATTTACAGACAATTTTATCAAACACTTGTACTTGTAGAACTCAACAATATAGCCTTAGTCACATCATGGACTTATGCTTATCAAATTATAATGTAATCCCTTAACATAAGCCACATCTGTGAAAGAGACTATGTCGTTGGAAATCATACTGTAGCATTTAGTTATTCCCCTATCAGACCCTCTAAAGATATTTTTTGGTCCGTCTTGAACTGGGGTAAATTCTTGCAGTAGGCATGTAACGCCCCGAAAATTGTAAACGAACCGGTCGCGTCCTAAGGAATTTTTGGTTCCTATATAGGGCTACACAACTTGGGACACGGGCTTGTCTACGGCCGGGTCCTTCTTTCTTGGTTGGGCTATGTCCAAGAAGGATATGGCAGGAAACACGGTTTTTAACAGTAGTGACACGGGCATGTTAGGGGTGATACGGGCGTGTCCTAACCCGTGTCACCACCCGTGTTCTTCTCGATTTGAAAACCTGGAGTGTGTTGACAGGAGTGCACGGCAGGGTTACACGCGCGTGTACTAGTCGATACGGGCGTGTTCCTTTTTGCACGGGCATGTCCTTACCCGTGTCCACCAAGATACGTGACGGTTGGCGTGACGGTTGGCATGGCAGTTATCTGTGACACGCCCCTAGGTCATTGGCGTGCCGGGACCTGACACGGGCGCGTCAGGTTGAGATACGGGTGTGTCTCGACCCGTGTAATTTTCTGTACTCGACGATCATTCCTACATCGGGGCACATGGCCTGGGACACGGCCGTGTGCAAAGTCGTGTTCGGCCCAGGATAAGAAATAGACGATCGTTCCTAGATCAGGGCACACGTCCTGGGACACGGCCGTGTGCAAAGCTGTTCTTTTTCTTTAAATACGATCTGACGTCCCAAATGAGGTCCTACTGTGTTAAGTTCGGGATTAGAGGATTAATCCCTTATTTTCCTCTTAAAATCTCTCTTTCTAAGGAGTTAGGGAGAGGAGAGAGTAAGGAAGAAGGAAGGGAGGAATCTGGCCGCCGGCGGAGCATCGGAGCACCAGATTGAGAACCGAGACCAGATCCGTGGAGAGAATTTCCTTGCGAATCCTGCCATCTGGCTAGTTTTCATGGCGCCAAAGTGTACTTCAAGGGTAACGATTCTAAATTTGGACATATGAAGTCCTCTTCCTTTCTCTATGGGAAACCCACTCCCGCGAGTGTGCAGTGAGTTCGCGGTGTTCCTTGGGGTAGATGTGAATAGTCCCCCTTGAGTTGCATGTAGAGTCAGGAATCGAAGTACGGGCATAGAAATTTTGTGTGAAGCCTACCCGAACGTGTTTGTTTGGATCGGTGTTGTTGCATTGTGCATGGATTGTCGGAGACGACTCCGTATTGTGTTGTTTTTTGGGTTTTCTACACGGTAGATTACAATAGGGAGGCTTGGGGATTAACTCCAAGGTGCACACGGAAAACTGGGCGGAAATGCATTTCTGGAAACGAGGTTGCATGGGGCCAACCTTGTATATAATTGGGATTTTATATGCGAGGCATGTATCCAGGAGACATATAGGGTCTTTCTTTGGAAAGCGGTGAGCCAATGGGGTTTTGAATTATTAGGCCAGGGAGCCGAATAGGAGAGTCAAAACCGACCCGCACCCTGCAGGTTTGCCCATGAGTACTACGGTATTCGGAGACGGTAGGGCGACTTGAGCAACGGGAAATGGTGGAGTTGTACCTACGTTATGTAGACTATGACAGGAGAGTAGCGGAAATTGGCTCTCGTCGGTGGCATAACGAGAGTCTCAGGTTAGGGGCCGTAAAGACTGAAATGCTCAAAGTAATCGTCAAGTCAAGGACCTCTAAACGGACGTGGTATCCGTGAAGTCGGGTACACCGTCAATGTGCCCTGAGTGCACGGGGTGGGCGGCCGTGCGAGCCTCCACCTGTGGTGAATTGTGCTAGGTTGTACTTTCACTAGGATTTTTTGGATGTACTAATGAAATGCAGGGAAGGAGCACCGCCGTCATAAATAAGGGGCAGGGTCATTATAATTTGGTCAGTTTTAGCTGACCATTGCTTTGTTTGCCACTGTACGATGGAATGTTGCTTGTAGGTGCTGCGGAATAAAGTACCGAATAACGGGTTGAAGCCCAAGCTGTTGTGCTGGCCCTCGAAGGCCAAAGCAAACTGTTATTTTACTTCTATCATATGTGGCCGACCTGCGAGCCGATGTCTGTAAAACACTATGTTGTTAAGTGAACATTTGTAAGTACTTAAGGCCAAGTACTTTGTGTATTTTGGTATTTCATTCATATTGTGGTTAGTGGACATTCGTGATTCATACTACCTGTTATTTGGGTTCTTTCAACTTCTTAAAAGCTTCCGCTAGTTGATCTGTGCATGACATTTGTGATTGGGAGAATGGTTTCATTCTGTAACCCTTCGGTCTGTCTTTAGTATATGGCGTCGGGCCCCGGCCGGACCTACTGCTATATACTATACGACGGATAGGGGTGTTACAATTTGCTATCAGACAACCGGTTTCGGTCTTGCTTATTGGAATTCGTGGGCGAATTCTTGTAAGGGGTGGTGATCACATGTATGTGCGTCATCGTTATAACATAAAAAGAACCCATGAATGTCAACTTAGGAATGAAAATACACTTGTTTTTGAGGAACTTGAGTGTTCCAATGATTTCTTTTAGCAATTTGAATGTCACCTAATCTATAGTTATGCTATATAGGGGAGTACGAGTGGTGCGGGGCAGTTGCAAGGTCAGCACTCCACGGAGAGTAGTGCACTTAACAGCGTGCCTGAGACCCTGCTTTCTATTGAAACCATAAGAAGGATAGTTGAAGTGGTGTTGGCGGTGACTAAAGCACAACTTGGAGGGCAAGTGCAGCCCCCTGTCCCTGGGGTGACTTCAATACCGAGTGGTGTGATGGAACAATTGGCATGTATAAGACCTTTGGATCAACAGTTGAACATGCTTTTAGTGCAGGGTACGCACTCAGTTGAGGAGTATTTGAAGGCATTTCTTATCATAAGGCGCTACCCAGGGTTTGATTTGGAGAACGAGCAGACTATAGTTAATAGATTCTATACCAGTCTGCGTGATGAATTATGACTGCTACTTGTAGGACCAAAGCTACTTGTATTCCGAGCGTTATTGGAGTCGGCTAGAGCTTTGGAAGCAGATCTGGCCAAAATCAACCAAACGTCAGAGTACAGCTTACCAAACTCCCCAGGTCCCGCAAATTCTGTACACCGAAAGAGGAGTAAAGTGAGGCCTGACATATCTGCTAGGCAAACTCCATATTACTGTTATAAATGTGGAAGGTTTGGTCACTTTGCCCGAGATTGTGGTAAAGACGATCATGGGAAAGAGAAAGCTATGAAGGGAGTCCAAGAGAAGAAAGACTTTAGTGCTGAGAAGGCAGATTTCAAGGCGCTACCCACCTCAAATTCCGGTTTTCGTAGATGGTGTAAGAGAGCAAGGAGGTCTGGTCTAGTTCCTTCTTTTGGTGCGTCTGGAAAAAGTATTGGCCGAGACCCGGACGCATGCTTTTGTTGTGGGAAGCTTGGACACTTTGACTGAGAGTGTCGAAGCAGATGTCTGAGTCCGAGAAGAAGCCTAGAGCGACCTATGAAGAGAAGGGCAAGGGGTTGGAGGCAGCTACACCTCAATATGCTCCATCCCAACTTAGAGGATACAACTTTGGCAATCAGGAGGTTATGTAATATGCTGACATGGTGATAGGTATTGTTTAATTTTTGGTATGTCAGCTTTAGATACTTATTGACTTAAACATGTTAGCCTATGTTTGGTTGTGATAGGATTTGCATTAATTTTCTGAGTGTCCGGTGAAAGCACTGTTTGTCATGGGAACTTATCATTCCTTTTTGTACGAAGGATGTGTATCGTTCATCGGAGTTCCTTCTTCGATGGCAAGAGACAAATCGATAGTACTGCTTCATATCGGGTGCTCAATACACGTGAATAGTGTCTGTTGTATGATGTTATGGATAGGGAGTCGGGAGTTTGACTTGCAAGCGTTGCTACTACTGTTTATAGAATTCGATGTAATCTTTGGTATGATTGGCTCTCGGAGCGGCGTGCGTACATCAATTTCAAACATAAGGTGGTCAGTTTGGTACTAGCTATAGGTTGTGAGATGTCGAAACTAAAGTATTACTTCAAAAGCTGGTGGAACAGAGTTATGTGCATCAAAGTTTACTATCTTGGAGCACATCGGTCCTCTGGTTAAAAATAGGATGAAAGCGTACAACTCTGTAATGGTTACTAGAAGTTGATTAAGTTAACGGGAAAAGAATAAGTATCCAAACCCAAGTAGTGATTATCTATTCGATCAACTCAATGGGTCAAGTGTGTACTCAAGTTGAATCTGAAATCCGGATATTATTATTTATCGCTAAGGGAAAGTGATATTCCCAAAACGGCATTCATCACACGATATGGGCATTATGAGTTCATCGTTATGCAGCTTGTGCTAACAAATGTGTCGTCTGTGTATATGGATTTGAGGTATAGGGCGTTCAGCGAGTACCTGAACAAGTTTTTGATAACCTGTATAGACGACATACTTGTATACTTTTAGTATGAGGGTGATCAATCCATGCATCTGGATTCGGTATTGGAGACGTTAAGGAGAATTCAGTTGTATGCCAAATTCTCGAAGTGTGAGCTTTGGTTACACTCAGTAGCGTTTGTTGGTCACATCTTGAGTGGAGAAAGTATCGTGGTAGACCCATCAAAGATATTTGTGATACGTGAATTGCTTGTGTTATCTGCATTGGAGAAAAGTCCGAAGTTTATAGGACTTGTCGGCTAGTACAGACGCTTCATAGAGAACCTCTAGCGGATAACATTAACCCTCACGACTTTGGTGAAGAAAGATAAAAAGTTTGTGTGGTCGCTGGAGTGCGCGCAAGCTTTCGTAGAGCTGAAAAGTCGGTTGACCTCGCCAACTATTCCATGTTCACCGAGTAGGACTGTAGGAGTTGATATTTACAGCGATGCTTAGGGCAGTGACTTGTATTGTGTTATGCTCCAGCATGGGAGTGTAATAACATATAGCTCGCGTTAGTTGGAGGTACACGAGAGGATTTATCCGGTCCATGACTTGGAGTTAGCGGCCGCGATATTCGCCATGAAGTTATAAAGGCGCTACCTAAACGGTGTGAAGGTCGGTATCTAAATCGATCGCAGGAGCCTGAAGTACTTATTGGATCAAAAGTACTTAAACTTGTGGCAGCGGAGGTGGATGGAGTTACTGGGGGACAACACCTTCGACATACACTTTGGCGCAAGATTTGGAGATATTGGAGATCACTTGCGTGGACAAGCAGATCATGGATGATTCTTTTGATAGGTCAAATTCCCAATATGTTTTTGAAGACGGACTATTGTGGAAGGACAGTCGTCTGTGCGCCCAAAGTGTGGAGAGTCAGCAGAAGGAGTTGATATACGAGGCTCATTATACCAAGTACTCAATTCACCCGAAGTGCACAAAATGTTTAGAGGTTTGAAGAAGTAGTTCTGATGGCCAGGACTGAAAAAGTATGATCCGGTGGAAAAGTTCGCCAAACTCTACATGGATAACATTGTTCGGTTGTATGGTTCACCCCGCAGTGTTGTAAGTGACTGAGATGAACGCTTCACGTCTAATGATACCAGACTGGTGCATAATTTGTTGGGAACTAAGCTAAGCTTCAGTACAGTCTTCCATCTGCAGACGGATGGTCAGACCGAATGGGTCAACAAAACGATGGAGGACATGCTTCACATGTGCCTCTTGGATTACTGAAAGAAGTGGGAAGATCACATGTACATGGTGGAGTTTGCATATAACAAACACTACCAACGAGTATACAAATGGCGCACTTCGAGGCCCTTTATGGTACAAAATGTTGCACGCCATTATCATGGTTATAAACAGGTGAGACAAAGCCTTTCAAGAGGCAAGAGTTGGAAGATGCAACATCATTGGTACGAACTATTCGAGGAACGTTCGAAGACTGCTCAGGAAAGGCAGGCAAAATACTATAACGCCAAAGCTTAGGAACGGGGAGTTCTTTGTTGGCGATTGGACGTATTTGAAAATCAAGCCGTTCAATGGTGGCTCACGAGTCCGTCGCTTGAAGGGGTTGAGTCAGAGGTACCTTGAACTGTTTGAGACCCTGGAGAGAAATTGTGAAGCAGGGTATTGACTGAAGTTATTAGTGGAGTTGAGTGGTCTACACGATACATTCTACATATCGGTGTTGCAGAAGACGGTACAAAAGCCTTCGTATGTGGTTGCGGTCGATTAGGTGTCGGAGGATTGTGGGATGATGACGAAGGTCAAGCCCATATGCATTGAAGACTTTGAAGTCAAACGACTCTGCAATAAGGAGTTCCGAATGGTAAAAAAGTCTGATGGGATAATTGCGGTCGTGAAGAGCTTTCATGGAAGCGAGAGCAGATTATGATGGAGGAATACCCCGTGTTATTCCGTGTTGGAACACCCTATTACTATTTGGGTCAGGATGACTATATTTCTATAGGGATTTTGTGTTGTGACCTCCTTGTTGTTATAAAGGTCACATAGGTTAGTTAGAGTCGACTTCAGCTCGACGCAGAGTCGACCTCAGCTCGACGCTGAGTCGACCTCAGCTCGACATGGAGTCGACCTCAGCTCGACGTTCCGTCAAACCCAGTTCTGCTTTCTGAAACCACTCTCTGGCCGACGTGTATCGTGCTCAGATCGACGTTTTATTGTGAGCTCGACGTTTTCCAGGCTCCCGTCAGTTTTGAATAGGAATTCAAATTCCTTCTGTCAGAATAATTAATGCTGAAGATTTATTGGCCGTTACAGCAAATCTAGTGCACGGCTCAAGGAAATTTCTAAGGAATGTTTGTCTGACACTTCCTTTGAGACATGGACATTTAAGGAAAGCATTTAATGCTTGCTGCCAACGGCTATCAAAGACTCAGAAGAAGAACACAGAGATATCATTCTATCAGTCAATAGAGAACAACAAGACTTCTTCTTCTTGCTCTCTGTGATATTCATTCAAGCTTACACACAGGAATTCTGATTGCTTCAGACACAACCATCCAACTTGTTTGGATCATCTTTTGCTGGAGCAGATCAGATCATTGAAGACCTGTCACCCTTGTGCAAAGCTCTCCTTCCTGAACTACTTCTTGATCTCAGGGGGAGCTTTGACAACATCAACAGATCCACTTTGCTTCTCTCTACTTATTGATAGAGAAGACAACATTAGCTTTTTATTTTTCTTTCTGTACAGGGTTTTAACTCCCTTCAAAAGTTACCTTTGGTTTTGCTGAAACCTGGTCAAAAATCAGCCCTTTGGTTTGTGAGAACCTGGTCAAAAACTCTCTGGTGCTCAAGACACCTGATCAACTCATCTTGAAGTGGATTCCTATCAAGGGTGATAGAAGAGTGGACTACCCAAGATTTTGGGGAACCACTATAGCTCCTTGTGTATTCTGGTTGCTTGTTTCTTTGTGTTTTGCTTTGTGCTGTGATTCTCTTCTTACTTTGATTAATTGCTATAACACCATACACTATGTAAATCTAAGCCTTCTCTCCATACAAGTTTTAATTTGCAAAACTATTTTAAATCACTCTATTCACCCCCCCCCCCCCTCTAGAGTTAGGATTGATCTTATCCCTCACTTTCAATTGGTATCATAGGGAGGTTGATCATTCATACAGGCTAACACCTGGATCAAAAGATCTCTGATAAGATCATTTCTCTCAAAAGGGTTATTTCTTTTAGTTTTACTTATCCTTAAAACTCATGGCACAAAACAAGGACTTTGCTAGCACCAGACCTCCTATGTGCAATCTCTCTAAGTTTGCACTATGGAAGGCAAGGATTAGACTTTACATGAATTCATTTGCTGAGGACATCTTTAATTCTGTGTTGACAGATTGTCCAAGGCCTCCCACAGGAACAAGTACATCAGTTGTTCCTCCTCCTTCAGGAACTGATGCTGACATAAGAAAGTGGAAGGCAGCAGATGCTAAAGCCATGAACATCTTGGCTCAAACCATGTCAGATGACATTTTCCAGAAAGTAGCTGAATGCAATACTGCCAAAGAGATCTGGGAAAAACTTTCAAAAATTGTATCAGGTTCTGCAGATGAAAGAAAGGATAGGAGATCCTACCTCATCACCCAGTATGAGAACTTCAAAAAGGCAGAGTCTGAGTCAGTTGCTGACATGTACAACAGACTGAGTCTAATCATCAGTGAGCTTAGATCACTAGATAAGGACATATCTCTCACTGAGATAAATGACAAGATACTGACTTGTTTCCCTATCTCTTGGGACTCAAGAATCTGTTCAATTAAAGATGGAAGGAATGTCTGTGAGTTATCCACAGAAGCTCTTCTAGGAAAGCTCAAGAGTTATGAGCAATTCATTAAGAAGAGAGAAGAAGAGCAGAAGATATCCACACCAACTGAAAAGGTTGAGAAAACCATTGCCTTCAAGGCACAGGAAGAATAACCTAAAGGAAAGGTGTTGGGAAATGAAGAGCTTATGATCCTACTTGTCAAAAGGTTCAATAAGCTGAATAAAAAGAACTTCAGAAGATGGTCATCCAAAGACAAAGACAAGCCAAGGTATGACAGATCTACTAATAAAGATATTATCTGTTTTGGCTGCAGGAAACCAGGACACATTGTCCCCAACTGTCCAGAAAATCAAGATAAGGACAGAAGGGACAAGAAGGAAAGAAAAGATAAAAGGAAGGATAAGGAGTCAAGGAAGTACCATGACAAGCCTTCCTCCAGCAACAGTAAGCACACCAGAAAAGGATTTGTGGCTGAATCCTGGAGTGACTCTAATGAGTCTGCTTCATCATCCAGCTCTAGTGATGATGAGGATGATGCAGAAGAAAAAGGATTCTGCAAGATGGCCATCAATGCATCTCAAAAGAATACTGATTCAGAGCTTGATGCTGACTACCTATCTGAACAGGAACTTACTGAGGATCAGGTAATATATTCATTTGATTTTAATTCTGATGAATTTAAATCTGAGTTCAAATCTATGTGCGTTGACTTGATTGAATCTCAAAAGTTAATTATAACTCTTAGAGAACAATTGATTGAATGCAAATCCATTAACTCAGATAATCTTAGACTCTTAGAAGAGTTGAAGAAGTGTGGGGAGGAGATAGCTTCACTGAAAGGTGAACTATCTAAGGCCAAACAATTTGAAGAAACCCTTAATGGGAGAAGTATCAAATTAATGGACATCACAAGTATAGTGAACTCAAGATTGAATGGTTCACTGGGCTTGGGTGCTTCATCCAGCCAACCCATAGTGCTGACAACTCCAATCAAATTTACCAGTGACAAAGGTAAAGGAGTCTTGATAGTGGCTAGGAAGAATGCTAACTTAACCCAGGAAACTAGACAAAAAGCGTCGAACGAAGCTTGACGGAGGTCGAACAGAGCTCGACGTAATCGCAAGAAAACGTCGAACTCAGGTCGACGCCTTCTACCTTCTGAACAAAGCAAGACTTCGCCGTCGAATGGAGCTCGACGCACTCACCAGAGTCCGTCGACCGAAGCTCGACGTGCGTCGAGCCAAGTTCAGAGCAAAAGTCAGTTCTCAGGGGTTAATTCAAGATTTAATTCCAGCTCCACATCTCATCACTTTAACCCTTATGCTGAATGGATAATACCTCCTAGGAAATATCATCCTGTAGGCTATAAGAGTCATTCTGAGATGTCTTTTATTTCAGAGTTTAAAGGATATCAAGAAAGGCCCAAGGTAAACTGGGTCAAAAACAATTGATTTGTTGTATGTGCAGGTAAAGACCTATCCAATTGAGAACCAGCAGTGGTACTTGGACAGTGGGTGCTCAAAGCACATGACAGGCAACAAGGAGAACCTTGTGTCCTTTAAAGCCAAACATGGACCCAAAGTAATCTTTGGAGATTCAAACTTTGGACAAACAAAAGGCTATGGCCAAGTCAAAATAGGGTCAATTACATTCAAGAAAGTGGCCTATGTGGAAGGACTAAAGCACAACTTAATCAGCATCAGCCAGCTATGTGATGCTAGTTATCAGGTTTGGTTTACCAACTCAGCATGTAATATTGCATTAAATAACAACATTGTTTTAATTGGTAATAGACAAGATAACATATATCTAGTTGATTTCAATTCATCTAAAGTAGATATTTGTTTATTTAACTCCCTTAGCAAACCTAATGAACTATGGCATAAAAGATTAGGACATGTGAACCTTAGAACCATTGCTAAGTTATCCAAAGACAACCTTGTTAGAGGACTACCTTCTGGTCCCTACAAGAAGGAAGGACTTTGCAAGGTTTGTCAATTAGGCAAGCAAACTAAAAATAGTTTCAAGTCACTTAATAAGAGTGATTCACCTAGAATTTTGTACTTATTGCACATAGACCTTTTTGGACCAATTAATGTACAAAGCCTAGGAGGGAAATCTTATGCTTTAGTAGTTGTAGATGACTTCTCAAGATTCACTTGGGTGTTCTTTCTGAGAAAGAAGTCTGATAACTTCAAGATTTTGACATATTTTCTCAAAGGCATACATATTGAGTTCAATACTCACATTGCCCTGATCAGAAGTGATCATGGGACAGAGTTTGATTCTCTTCTTATGCTAGAGTTCTGTCAGAAGGAAGGTATCAGGCACACTTTCTCAGCTCCGAGAACTCCTCAACAAAATGGGGTAGTTGAAAGGAAAAATAGAACCCTTATTGAATCTGCCACAACATTGTTGACAGATGCTCACCTTCCTCTAACTATGTTTTGAATAGAAGCCTGATACATAAACTGAAGGGTAAGACTCCCTATGAGTTACTCAAAGGGAAGAAACCTAAAGTAAATTATTTCAAAAATTTTGGTTGCATTTGCTTCATTCACAATAATGACAAGAAATACCTAGCTAAATTTGAAGCCAAAGCTGATGAAGGAGTGTTTCTGGGATACTCCATGATTAGCAAGGCTTATAGGGTTTTTAACAAGTGCTCTAATAAAGTTGAAGAATCCATGCATGTTACATTTGATGAAACTAATATGTCTTATAAGGAGAAGGAGACTTCTACCATAAGCAATTTGCAGGAACATTCAATTTCAGAAAATCTGAAGCAGCTTACCATCACAGACAAAGATTCATTACCTTCAACAATTCAACAAGACGCTGAACTTAGTGACAATGAAGAGGAATCTCATGTTTTGGAAAGCTCAAATGGTCAACAAATTGAAGAACCAGTTTTTGTTCCACAAGAGGAAACAACAACACAGGTTGGTGCACCATCAACACCCCTTGTTGATTTAGTAACAACAAGAGATCACCCAATTTCACAAGTAATTGGAGATATCTCAGTAGGTGTGCAAACAAGGAATCAAGTTAATCACAATATTATGCACACTTGCTTTCTTTCTCAAATTGAGCCTCAAACAATACAAGATGCAGAGCAAGATCCAAACTGGATCATTGCAATGCAAGAGGAGATGAATCAATTTGAAAAGAATAAAGTTTGGGAATTAGTACCAAGACCAAGGAACTAGCAAATTGTTGGAACCAAATGGGAATTCAGAAACAAGTTGGATGATCAAGGAATAATTGTGAGAAACAAGGCAAGACTTGTTGCACAAGGATATTGCCAAGAAGAAGGGATTGATTATGACCAAACCTTTGCACCAGTTGCAAGGTTGGAGGCCATAAGAATCTTTCTTGCATATGCAGCTCACAAGAGATTCAAGGTATATCAGATGGATGTCAAGAGTGCATTTCTCAATGGAGACATCAAGGAAGAGGTTTATGTAAAGCAACCTCCAGGTTTTATCTCTCCAACCTCTCCTGATCATGTTTTTAAACTGCATAAAGCTTTATATGGTCTCAAGCAAGCTCCTAGAGCATGGTATGAGACCTTAGCTTGTTTTTTATTGGAAAATGATTTTAAAAGGGGTAGAGTAGACCAAACTCTCTTTATTAGAACCCATAGGTCCCATATCCTACTAGTACAAATTTATGTAGATGATATCATATTTGGGTCTACTGATTCAAACTTATGCAAAAAGTTCTCACAACTTATGCATTCAAAGTTTGAAATGAGTAGCATGGGTGAGCTTGCTTTCTTTCTAGGATTGCAAGTTAAACAACATGTGGATGGCATTTTTATTTCTCAAACCAAGTATGCAAGAGAACTGGTTAAGAAATTTGGAATGTCTGAAGCATCTTCTATGAAAATACCTATGCCTACAAATATTGTTTTAGATGCTGATGAATCTGGAAAACCAGTTGATCAGACAAACTATAGAGCAATCATTGGCTCATTACTTTATCTAACAGCTAGTAGACCAGACATAATGTTTGCTACATGCATTTGTGCTAGATTCCAAGTAAGCCCTAGAGAGTCCCACCTCACATTAGTTAAGAGGATTCTTAGGTATGTAAAAAGTTGTCCTAATCTAGGTCTCTGGTATCCACATGACTCAGGATTTGATCTAACTGGATTTTCAGATTCTGATTATGCTGGATGTAGAGTAGACAGGAAAAGCACCAGTGGAACTTGTCAATTCCTTGGTGATAGACTTGTCTCCTGGTTTTGTAAGAAACAAACTTCTGTGTCCACATCAACTGCTGAAGCTGAATACATGGCTGCAGGCAGTTGTTGCTCACAGATTTTGTGGATTCAAAACCAGCTCCTAGACTATGGCTACAACTTAGAGATGTCTAAAATTTTTTGTGATAATACTAGTGCAATTTGCATTGCACAAAATCCAGTTCTCCATAGTAGGACTAAGCACATAGAGATCAGACATCACTTCTTAAGGGATAATGTAGAAAAGAAGAAAATTGCACTAGAATACATTTCCATTGAACTACAAAGAGGAGATATTTTCACCAAGCCCTTGGATAAAAAGAAGCACTTCTTCTTCCTCAATCAGTTGGGAATGCTAGAAGGAGACAGTATAAATTAAAACTCCAAGATTTTGAAACCCATAATTAACAGGAATAGGAAAAATTTCATTTTAAAATTCCTCTATCTGAGTGGTTTCTTTGAGCTCTGAACTAAGCTCAACGCTGCGTCGAACTAAGATCGACGGTCCGTCGCCCTCAAAAGCATCGAACGTCGACCTCAACTTCTAGCGTTGAACTAAGTTCACAGCTCCCTGGCTTCTTGAGTTTTTCTCCCTTCGGTCGACGCCTTCGTTCAACGTCGACCTGAGCTCGACGTATAGCATCAGCCCAAGCGTCGAACGTCGACCTAAGCTGCACGCTGTTGAGCCGTTTCAGTTCTCCTAGAGCCTTAGAGCGTCGACCTGAGCTCGACGTTCTTTCCATTTCTGCGTCGAACCCTAGTATAAAATCATTCTTCTCCGTCATTCGCAGTTGCGCTATCATATTTTCTACTCAAGCTTTCTCCCTCCAAATCCTTTACTCTTGATCTTGGAAGGTATCTATTTGCAGGATAATGGCAATTGCTGCAGGTGCATTGACGGCAATGAAGTTTGATTCAGGTTTTGACATCGACATCGACTCCTTTGATGGATCATCGCAGAATTTTCTGGATATTCTGGAGCTATTCAAAGAGCAGCACCTGGTTAACTTCATGATAACCAGGATTCCTCTTCCAGAATCTGAAATCAAAGAGTGGATTTTTACTGCAGTGAATTCAGATAACAGTACGATGACTGAAACAATTTCAGGGAATGAGGTAGCCATTTCTCCTCAAATCATTTCAGAGGTTTTCGGTTTTGCTGTTGGAGATGATGAGATAGAACTCTCTGTGGAAGAGTTTGCTGTGATGCTAGACAGAATGGGGCATAATTCTGGTAACCCCTCTAAACTTTTAAAAGTTAACCTAGCTATTGAGTTTAGGCTGTTAGCAGATATCACAGGCAAGGTAATTTGTGCAAAGAGGACTGCACATGATGCCATTACTAGGCATCAGTTTTGCATTATGGCTGCAATTTTGGATAAGAAGCATCCCAATTGGGGTTTGATTGTTTTTGATATGATTAAGAAGAAAATGGATAAGAACTTTGTCCACTTTGGAAGGGTTCTTGGTTTGATTCTGAACCACTGTTGCCCTCAGTTGCTTGTGTCCTCAAAGAAGCACATCAATGCTTCTAAGAGGCTCACTTGTGCACTGATTGGCAAGTGGGACAGGAAGATTGTGAACTCCAGGGCAGCTGCAGCAATGAGGACTTCTGCAGACACCAGGACTGTAGAGGTCACTCTTCCTCAGTCTACTGGCCCAGAAGCAGGGGTTTTGCCATCTTCCTCCATCATCCTCCCATCCTCTTTCATTCCAACAACAACAATCATCTCATCCACTCAACCCATCCCTTCATCCATTTCTACTATTGCATCCTCCATTCCACCACTCATCACTTTCCATCCCCTCCACTATTTTCCTCCCATGAGCTTGGACTCTTCATCTCATGAGGACATCCTTTCCCTTGACATTCATGATGAATCCTTCATGGATGCCTCTCCCTCCTCTCCTCATGACTTCCACCCTTCATCAACATTTTCAGAACTTCTCCTATCCTCCATCCATGAACCAGCTATCCCTCCCATGTTTGCACCACCAACAACATCTTCTACCTTCACCTTCTCTGCTGCTCCCTCTACCTCTACTCAAGTCCCACATGAGCAAGTAGATCTTTTGCCTTTGGCCAATAAGCTTTTTGATATTTTGTCCCCTAGGCTCTCCTCTCTATTGGATGCCAAGCTGGCTCCTCTAGTCCTTTCCCTGAGCTCTCTCTCTGCCTCAGTCTCATCCCTCTCATCCTATCTGGCATGCCCTTCTTCTAGGGGCCTAGAGTCAGTTGCCACTAATTCTAGGCAGGGGGAGATGTCAGCAGAAGAAGAGCTGCAGCCTTCAGCAGTACAGGTAGTACAGGGTTGTTCAGAGAAAGTTTCAGCAGTAGAAGTTCAGATGACCTCTGAGGCTCCTCCTCAAGGTTCAGTTCAGATGATCAGCAGTGCCTTAGACTTTCAGTCCTTGGCATCTTCTGTCCAGAGCTTCTACCTTCCAGCACATCTTCACTTCAGAAACTACAGCCTCCTGCCTCCTCAAGAAGACCTGTCTAGGGCCATTGTCCCTTTTCAGAAGATCATTCCATCCTCCTTGGCTGTTGATGCCATGATCCTTGATGAAGCAGTGGTAGCTGTGGCTCCTGCTTGTGATGATGTTGTTGTTGAAGCAGTAGTAGCTGCTAAGACTGTTCCCTCATAAACTTCAGGTGAATTGATTGAGACACCAGATGATGTTGAGACCATTGTCTCCCAAGTTCTTCAAGAACTAGCCACCTCAGCCTCTATGGCTCCTGAGGCTATTTCCTTTCCTGCAGTGTTAGACTCCTCTTCTACACTGTCAGTAGACCTTCCTCCAGTTACTTCTTCAGCTGCTCCAGCCCCCATTCAATTTTCCTATCTCAAAGAGAACTTACATAGATCCTTATGATGAATCTCAAAGCTTAGAGGATGAATTTGCAACTGATTCTGATGACTCCTCTGCAACCAATGCAAGGAAGAGGAAAGCAAGATCCAAAGCTATGAAAAGAGTTCCATTGGCTAGAGCCACAGATCATGACATCCCTTACCACATCAAGTACAACTGTGAAATCACTGAGCCCTGGATGCAATATTCTCTAAACCAAAGAAAGGCAATGAAGAAGAAAAAAAAGTTCAATGAAGGCCCCTCCAAGCCTGTCCATCAGCCTCCACCTCCACCTCCTCCAGATGCAGGTGCAAGTGCAAGCCTCTCTTCCAATCCTGCCCCATCATCTCTGCATGGCAAGACCTATCAGTCAAGAAGATCCCAAGGGTATAACCAGCAAAGGGGAAATCAGCAAAGGGGAAACCAGCAAAGAGGATACAATAGAGGCAGGCAGTCCAGAGGAAGATCAGGATCTCAACCTTACCAAAGGGGAGGACCCATTGATCCAACCTCTGGTCCCTATCCTTATAGACCCAGAGTTGACTTCACTCCAAGAACTCATCAAGAACACTCTGCCAACAGATATGAACCAGCTATTCGTTTTGAAGATCCTACTAAAACTCCAGCTTACTGGAAGGCCAGGATGACTGAGATGGCTGCTCTGAATGAGATTGACAGAGCTAGAGCAAGAGGTCTGGACACCTCTCACATCAGCACCATGTCAGATCAAAGGAGAGAAGAATTGGAGAAATACAACTCAAAGAAATTCTTTGATTCTGATAAGTATATGCAGCTTCATCCTGCAGCTGTACCAGCTAGTGGAAAAGGTCAGAAATCCTTAGGTGCAGCTGAAGATTACAGATCCAAGAAGGATGCTACAAATCCTAACAGGGAAATTATCTTCAAGGGAAGTGATCAAGACAAAGCTCCAAAGGAAAAGTAATGTAAGGTGTTTTATTTCTTTTTCTCTGCTGGATATAGGGCATTAAACATTATTGCTGCTATATAGTGTTATATATATGCTGCTTTATTCTGTCATATGTCTGGTTGTATTTTATTCAGCTTTGTCTTGCTTTACTTCTTTTTGAATCCCTAAATTCATGTAAATAGTAATCCTAATCCAAATAGGGGGAGATTGTTGAAACACCCTATTACTATTTGGGTCAGGATGACTATATTTCTATAGGGATTTTGTGTTATGACCTCCTTGTTGTTATAAAGGTCACATAGGTTAGTTAGAGTCGACTTCAGCTCGACGCAGAGTCGACCTCAGCTCGACGCTGAGTCGACCTCAGCTCGACGTGGAGTCGACCTCAGCTCGACGTTCCGTCAAGCCCAGTTCTGCTTTCTGAAACCACTCTCTGGCCGACGTGTGTCGTGCTCAGATCGACGTTTTATTGTGAGCTCGACGTTTTCCAGGCTCCCGTCAGATTTGAATAGGAATTCAAATTCCTTCTGTCAGAACAATTAATGCTGAAGATTTATTGGCCGTTACAGCAAATCTTGTGCACGGCTCAAGGAATTTTCTAAGGAATGTTTGCCTGACACTTCCTTTGAGACATGGACATTTAAGGAAAGCATTTAATGCTTGCTGCCAACGGCTATCAAAGACTCAGAAGAAGAACACAGAGATATTATTCTATCAGTCAACAGAGAACAACAAGACTTCTTCTTCTTGCTCTCTGTGATATTCATTCAAGCTTACACACAGGAATTCTGATTGCTTCAGACACAACCATCCAACTTGTTTGTATCATCTTTTGCTGGAGCAGATCAGATCATTGAAGACCTGTCACCCTTGTGCAAAGCTCTCCTTCCTGAACTACTTCTTGATCTCAGGGGGAGCTTTGACAACATCAACAGATCCACTTTGCTTCTCTCTACTTATTGATAGAGAAGACAACATCAGCTTTTTCTTTTTCTTTCTGTACAGGGTTTTAACTCCCTTCAAAAGTTACCTTTGGTTTTGCTGAAACCTGGTCAAAAATCAGCCCTTTGGTTTGTGAGAACCTGGTCAAAAACTCTCTGGTGCTCAAGACACCTGATCAACTCATCTTGAAGTGGATTCCTATCAAGGGTGATAGAAGAGTGGACTACCCAAGATTTTGGGGAACCACTATAGCTCCTTGTGTATTCTGGTTGCTTGTTTCTTTGTGTTTTGCTTTGTGCTGTGATTCTCTTCTTACTTTGATTAATTGCTATAGCACCACACACTAAGTAAATCTAAGCCTTCTCTCCATACAAGTTTTAATTTGCAAAACTATTTTAAATCACTCTATTCACCCCCCCCCCCCTCTAGAGTTAGGATTGATCTTATCCCTCACTTTCATTCCGCTCAGGTAAAATTTAGGTTGTGCACTTTTACCTAACTTCGGGATGAAATTCTTTTAAGGGGGGGCGGAGATTTGTAATGCCCTGATAATTATAAACGAACCGGTAGCGTCCTAAGAATTTTTGGTGCCTATATTGGGCTACACGGCCTTGGACACGGGCGTGTAAGGCCATGTCCTCATGTGTTGGCTGGGCTGTGTACAGGAAAGGACACAGTAGGAAACACTGTTTTGAACAGTAGTGATACGGGCGTCTCAGGGGTGACACGGGCATGTCCTAACCCGTGTCACCACCCGTGTTCTTCTCAGGTTGAAAACCTGGGGTGTGTTGACTGGAGTGCATGGCAGGGTTACACGGGCGTGTACTAGTCGACACAGGCGTGTTCTTTTTTGTACGGGAGTGTCCTTACCAGTGTCCACCAAGGAATGTGACGGTTGGCGTGGCGGTTATCTGTGACATGATCCTAGGTCACGGGCGTGTCGGGACCCGACACGGGCGTGTCGGGACCCGACACGGGCGTGTCAGGTTGAGACACGGGCGTGGTCGACCGTGTCTCGACCCGTGTCCTTTTCTGTGCTCGACAACCATGCGTGGATCGGGGCACACAGCCTTGGACACGGTCATGTTCGGCCCAGGATAAGAAATTTTAGGCTAATCTGAGCCGTTCCTTTTCTTTAAATACTATCTAACGGCCCAGATGTGGTCCTGCTGTGTTAAGTTCGGGAATAGAGGATTAATCCCTCATTTTCCTCTTAAACTCTCTCTTTCTAATGAGTTCGAGAGAGAAGAGAATAAGGAAGAAGTAAGGGAGGAATCTGACCACCGACGGAGCATCAGAGCACCTAATTGATAACCAAGACCAGATCCGTGTGGAGAATTCCCTTGCGAAGCCTTCAATCCGGCTAGTTTTCATGGCGCCAAATCGGACTTCAAGGGTAACGATTCTCAACTTGGAAAAGTAAAGTTCTCTTTCTTTCTGCATGAGAAACCCGCTCCCGTGAGTGTGCGGTGAGTGCGCGGTGTTCCTTAGGGTAGATGTGAATTGTCCCCCTTGTGTTGCATGTAGAGTCCAAAATCAAAGTACGGGCATAGACATTGTGTGTGAATCCTACCCAGACATGTTTGTCTGGATCGGTGATGTTGCATTGTGCATGGATTGTCGGAGAAGTCTCCGTATTGTGTTGTTTTTCGGGTTTTCTACACGGTAGATTGCAATAGGGAGCCTTGGGGATTAACTCCAAGGTGCACCCGGAAAACTGGGCGGAAACGCATTTCTGCTTACTAGGTGTCCTGGGGCCAACCTTGTATATAATTAGGATTGTATGTGTGAGGTCTTTGTCCAGGAGACATGTACGGACTTTCTTTGAAAATTGGTGAGCCAATGTGGTTCAAGATTATTAGGCCAGGGAGCCAAATAGGATAGGCAAAACCGACCCATGCCCTGCAGGTTTGGACATCAGTACAACGGTATTCAGAGACGATAGGGCGACTTGAGCAACGAGAAATGCTGGAGCTGTACCTGCGTTATGTAGACTATGACATGAGAGTAGCGGAAATTAGCTCTCGTCGGTGGCATAACGAGAGTCTCAGGCTAGGGGCCGTAAAGACTGATATGCTCAAAGTAACTGTCAAGTCAAGGACTCCATAACGGAGGTGGTATCCAGGAAGTCTGATACACCGTCAATGTGCCCTTATTGCATGGGGTGGGCAGCCGTGCGAGCCTCCACCTGTGGTGAATTGTGCTAAGTAGTACTTTTACTAAGATTTTTTGGATGTACTAATGAAATGCTGGGAAGGAGCACTGCTGTCCCGAATAAGAGGCGGGGTCGTTATAATTTGGTCAGCTTTAGCTGACCGTTGCTTTGTTTTCCACTGTACGGTGGAATGTTACTTGCAGGTGCTGCGAAACCAAGTACCACATAGCGGGTTGAAGCCCAAGCTTCTATGCTGGCCCTCGAAGGCCAAAGAGAACTGTTATTTTACTTCTATCATGTATGGCCGGCCTGCGAGCCGTTATCTGTAAAACACTATGATGTTAAGTGAACATTTGTATGGCCTTAAGGCCAAGTACTTTGTGTATTTTGGTATTTCATTTATATTGTGGTTAATTTACATTCGTGATTTAAATTACCAATTATTTGGGTTCTTTTACCCACTTAAAAGCTTCCGCTAGTTGCTCTGTGTAGGATGTTTTTGATTGGGAGAATGGTTTCATTCTATAACCCTTCGGTCTCTCTGTAGTATATGGCATCGGGCCTCGTCCGGACCTACTACTATATACAATGTGACGGATAGGGGGTGTTACAAGGCATCTAGTCCCGGTCAAATGCCGAGAGCATCCAGTATTCAAATTCTAGATTGGTGTTTTGTTAGCCTTTGGACATACCTGCAAACATAAATCATTTTACCTTAGGAACCCAAACAAACTTGTGTTCGTGGTTCCTTTTTAGTTTAACACCACTTGGAGTATTAGCATTGCGAGTGGTCGGTTTTGCACTTTTAGCTCATGGAGTTTCAAACTTTACTAGATGAAACCAACAATCAACGGCGAAGTGAGCAATCTTTCCACAACAATAACAGTCAAACCTATTGTAACTTCTCTTGTACTCCTGCTTTACCTTTTATACGGGAGGTATAGTAGGTGCACAGACTCGGAAGAGGCCTCATAATAAAAGAATATGCAAGGATTCACAGTTTCCTTGGCCTTAAGAACAACAGTGTTGTCTTTTGGAGCCATCTTACCACTTTGTCTTGGAACGTAGGGACCATAGTTCTTTAGTGGAATTTCTTCATAAGATGCTTTAAAAAGACTCGCACCAAAGTGTCGGGGATGGGTCCATCCTTGATAACGGTCTTTATGCTACACATAAGTAGGCCTAGTAAAGTGACCAAAAGACGTCTCATGGTCAAACTTATTCGTCAAGGAAGATTACCATTTTAAATGAGTGTTGAACTATAGGTGCCTTCCTTTTGTCTTTGGTACTTGATTTCTTAGCAGCCTTATCTTTTCCAGCAATGTTGCCAAGACCACTACCCTTCTTAGGAGCGGAAAACTGATCAATGAGTGGTAGAATGGTATTTCTTTTCGAGTAGCTCTCGACCAGCTTCCTTTCCACTAAGAGCTTTCCTTCCAGCTCATCTAAGTATTTATCCTTCTAACTTAACAGTTCAGTGGAGCATTTCAATTTTTCTTGCAAGTATTGAACTTGACATCTAAGAGGAGTCAATTCAGCAATTTCCTCCCTCAGGGTTTGATTCCACTGCTTCAAGAGAAGCAATCTCTTTTAATTCTTCTTGACTGCCTTGCAGCATTTATTAAAAGCTTTCAAGAGTTGTTGATGCTGATACATCAAGTCAGAGTCATCTTTGTTGAGGTTTAAGACTAAGAGAGGATTGTATAATAGTTTACCTTCCCATGGTATTGGGAGTCTCCTACTTCCTCATCTGATTGAGCCATATGCCCGAAGTAAGATTCCTGATTTTCTGAACTTGACTCACTCAAGTCACTATCGCGAAGAGTCTTTGACTTCTTGGCGACGAAGCTTTTTTCTTCCTTCCTTTTTCCCTTGAAGGATCTCTTCTGTTCCTTCTTGGAACCTTCCTTCTTCTTGTAAAGACACTCCACAATCATGATCCCTGACTTATTACAACAATAACAAACAACGTCAGAGGAAGAATATTTAAATAGTTTAGATTTATACCGGTCCTCACGGTTGTAGTTTTTCTAAGAGAGATCACCTTCTCAATGTGATCTTCTGAAATCACAGGAGGAGGACTGCTTTTTCATTCCCCTCCTCTTGTTGAGCAATATTTTAAACTGCATGGGGATGTGTGAGAACTCCCCATCAGATAGCTCAGAGCCTGATGTGCTTGTCTCAGATTCTTCTGGAGTATCTGAAGCTCGTGTCCTTACTAGTGACATGACTTTAGACTTTCTCGAACCTTCAGCTTTCAAGGAAACTGACTTCTCTCTACTCAAAGACATGCTTCTTTGCTTCTCTTTCTTTATGGTGTTCATCTGAAGATCGTAGGAGAGCATCTTTCCGAAGAGATCATGGGCGTCAATCTCCGGCAGCTTCCCAAAATCCCTAATGGCTACAACTTTGGTATCTCATTATTTTGTCTAGGATGTGAGGAATTTATCGTTTAGTTCACCATTAGTGAAGGTGCGGCCGTAGCTTCTCATCTCATTGATGATCTTTAAGAATTTCTCGAAGCTGTCAGTTATGGTATCATTAGCACCTTGCTTGAACGCTTTGTATTCTTGATTAAACAAAGATCTGTGATCGTCTATAACTTCTTCGGTTCCTTCCATAAGCACAACCAGACAGTCACACATCTATTTGGCAGATTTGCAATGGAATAAATTTTGGAGCATCGAATCGTCCACTGCACCGGCTCTAATATTCTTCGCCTTCTTATCCAACGAGACCAAGTCAATTTCATCTTTAGTCAGATCTATCATCTTCTTGGGAATCCTGATAGTCGGATTTAGAGTAGAAGGTTTTGTAGGAATATGAGGTCCTTCTTCAACGATCTAAAATATCCTAGGATCTATCGCTTCCATGAAAAACATGACTCTTTCTTTCCACATAAGAAAGTTCTCTTTAGTGCACACAGGTAACTTCATAGAATACATATCCTTGCTTCTATCCATATCAACTGAGTGGGATCTATAAATATCTAGATGAGAGATATTGTCGAAGGTGTTAGCCTTATATAGAACAACCTCTCTCTTATACCAATTAAAAGTATCTAATGTCTACTTGAATCACCTAGAGGGTGGTGAATAGGTGAAGTTCTTGTCTTTTTCAGGGAATAAAAATAACTTAAAAATTAAATCACAAAGAACAAAGTGATCTATAGTGGTTCACCGAGTTGGTTACGTCCACTGTCCTGCCTCGCATATCTACAACGAAGGGCTACATTTGAGTACTTCACCTTTCTTACATTTCAACAAAACATACACCTCGGAGCCGTAACTCCTACAACTCGGATACAACGGTCCTACCACTCGGAGAACAACCTCTCATACAACTTGATCCAAACACGGATCTACAACTCGGAGGGAGAAATCTCCTACAAAAGTAAAAAGGAATTTGAACAAAATGATTATAAATAATCCTATTCAGATCTAAAATCTTCAATCCTCCGTTCTTCGAAAAGTTGATCTAGAAAGACTTGGAGAATATAGAAAATCTAAAAGCTTTGAAGACTTGGATCTGAAATCACGGATCGACTAGATCTGAAATAATAGGAATCTTTAGAAAGCAATGATCCAGTCAATTCGATGGAGGAATATCGAATTGTGCATCATGCTTGCGTCGACCGAGAAATGTCACGCGATACGGACAGAATCCGACAGAGTGTTTCTATTGGAATATTTCTTTATTTAAGATTGAGCATGATTAGAACGATTAGGGTTGAAGAATAATCCACTATAAATATATATGGGGATCCTCCTTTGTAATGTCTAGAAAAGACATACCATACCGGGAAGATCGCGAGATACTGTGCATAGCGTACTGTTCAGCCTGAGCCAGAATTTGAAAAATAGAAGAAAATAACCCTAAGTAATATTCATTGAGTATCATCGAGTATATTTGAGGATACTCACAAAACAATAATGAATCGCGACAAATTTTACTTGGAGAAATTCAACCCGATTGAATTTAACACTCAATGAAGAGCAGAAGAATCAATCGATGAATTCGACGAGTATCGCATAGTATACTCAACAAATTCGAAAAGTATCAGCTAGTATACTCGACGCATTCGATTCCTAACTAAGTAATATTTGACGAATATGACTTGAAAAATCTAGAGAAGAAAATTCTAAATGTCTCGATGAATTCGGCGTGTATCAACATGAATATTCTATGAATTCGGCGAGTATCGATAGATACATTCGACGAATTCAATGAGTACACACAATAATACTCGACGATTTTTACTTGACCGATTTTCCAACTTTAAAAGATTTTAACCTATGTATATATGATGAATTCAACGAGTGCTAGTAAATATATACGACAAATTCGACGAGTATCAAGTAGTATACTCAACGAATTCGATGAATATGCCTTACGATACTCGACGAATATTTCTTTGGTAAAATTCTGTTCTTCTAATTCCAAGACCTTGTCCTTCCTTGATCCTTCTCATGCACTTGGTATAGAAGTACACCCCAATAGAGAGATTACACGTGAGTCAACACATTGACCTAAATAATGAAGGATTACATTTTATAGTCCTATGTTTACTGACCCACCGTAACCTGACATTGGTGTGTACTTAGCAATATAGTCATGCAAGCACATAACTAAAACACACAACATCAAATACAATCTCAATTCATCTTATCTTGATGGGACCCTTCTTCAAATAATGGTTATTGTGGATATAATACCCAACAACTGGAGTTTTTTGTGCGAGAACAGGAGGGAGTCGGTTTTCTCTTCCTTCGATAGAGATGGCGGAACAGAGCACAGAGGTGGCTACCGAAACCTAGGAATGAAAGTTCTGAGTCTTTGTTCATCTCACATCTAGTAAATCAGAAAATAATATGCCCTTTATATGTCTTTGTAAAAACCGTCTACCGTCCGGGATAAGACTAGCGCCCAACGGTAGGTCGACGTACTTGATGCTGACAACAGTCCTGCAAATTTGGAAAAATAATAAAAAAGAATATTTTCCTCTTTTTTGTGGTAGCGTGTCACTGTAATAAGTTATCGCCTTGCGGTACTCTTGCTGTCTTCATGCTTTTTTTGCTCGTTGAGTGGGCTAGCACTGTGTGGTAAGAAGATAACACCTGGCAATACACCTGTCATCTCAACGATATCGATGTTCGTTGAGTGGGCAAGCGTGGTGCGGTAGTAAGATAACGCTGCACGATTATATCTTGAGCCCCTAGCTTAAATAAATCCTCAGGCTAGCACGGGCGGTAGTGCTAGAACTTAGCGGTAGCAACCCAAGCCCCATATAAATTTAATTCAGGTTACTGCTTAGCGGTAACTACTACCGCTTGGCAGTAGGTGCTAGAGAAGAGTTTTTCCGCTTCGCTGGAACCTGTAAACCAACATACTCTACCAAACATAATATGTGATCAAATACAACATGAGATTTAATATTATCAAACTGAGGATATGTGAACTGACAACTCCAATATACTCCGCCATTTCATAATATCAAATCCCGTTCATGAGATACAATAAATAAGATTGATGATAAAACATATATATAAGAGATATTATTTAAAGATCAGGTTTTAGGTTAAATATAACTTCCCCGACACACGCGCTCCCCCTATATGCGTGTTCTACACGCTCCCCCTATCTAAATACACACAGTGTAATAGGCTCCCCATACTAGTGAGCTTCCCAAACCCATGATTCATGAACAATTTAATATCCCGCTTTTATATTATCGAAAGGTCTGGCTAGAACAAAAGACACCAAATGCATGTACAGGAAAAAAATACAGTATATGATAAGCGTGATAAAGATAGAAAAAATTGCACGTTATAAAAAGTGAATTGAGAGGCGAACTACAATAGGGGTGACCAAACATAAATTTGAGAATATAAAGCATACAGGTCGAACAGATGAACAGAGTACCCAAAAAGAATTTAAATATGTTTTCAGAGTAATACAATTGGACAACACAGGTTAAACACAACACACAATGATTTAGAGTAAAATGCTAGGAGAGTTATAAAGTTAAACACATTGTAACATTGTATGAGTCAAGAGTTGAAATCACATACTAGTACTTACGTGTTATAGACATACAATGAAGTTTCAGCCCAATTCTTATGTTGGAAACGTTTGATAGAGAAATGACGTGTGAATGTGTAGAATCAAAAGAGAAAACATCAAGTTGAAATAACCTTCATTGGATGTTTTATCTCAATAATTCACTAGGTTATCACAAGTGAAATAAAGTGAAAAATCACATCACATTTCCATCTATGTCATACGAAGACTAAACTAGGGGCACTAAGCTTGAGGTTCAATCTTTGCACAAGATCTTGATGATTCTTTTGACCAAGGTGCTTATCTTCACAATGCTCATAAAGACTTATCAGGAGGAATGAGTAGTGCTTGGGGGGTATCCTTGACATATCAGTTGATAGCATGTTTTTTTCATCTTTTTTTCATTTATGAGTATTGTTCTATACATTTTAAAGTTTTAAATTCAAGGACCCCGAATTAATAAAAATCTACCCACATAGATAGATACACATTAACTTGTAAACAAAAGACTTGACCGCTAGAGATTTGGCCCAACGTTCTAACCATTATATAAACGCATATATATCGTGACATTGATTCTTCAAGTTATTTCTAACGTGTTAGACAAAATATAATGAGTTATAGCATGTAATAAAATAATTTATACGAGAGTGCTCCGTCTAATGATGTTCAAACAGTGTAAAGTCATTTCACTAACTAAATCATTGCACATACCAAAAGGCATATTCAACAAACATTGAAATGTCTAGTTGCACTCAGCCGTTAAGCACCTATAGATCTAACAAATAATGACATAAGTAGACAAAGTTCTCAGGGATTAATTATAACGTTCTGATTCGCGCTAGGCCCCTTGTGTGTGTGTTTTTGGTGTCGGGAGAGCTGGTGTAGGCTCAAGGGGGTGCAGGTGATCAGGTAAGCACTCGCGGAGAATAAGGAAATAAGTTGAAAACTGTGTTGAGTATGATATGGATAGGGACACGGGCGTGTCCCTAGCCGTGTTTAGTGGCACTGAGCGTCCGTGGGGTTGAGTGGAAATAAAATGGCGTTGAGTGGTGTGTCCCGAGAAAGACACGGGTAAGGACACGGGCGTATCCCTACCCGTGTTCAGTGGTGTTGAGTGACCATGGCTTTGAGTGAAATGGCTTAGAGTGTTTTTTCCCGAGCAGGACATGGGTAGACACAAGGGCGTGTCCCTAACCATGTTCCATGGCATTGAGTGTAGTGACTTTGAGTGCCATGGCTTTGAGTCTGGCCAGGGAAGGACACGGGTAGAGACACGGGCATGTCCCTACCCGTGTGCTCCAAGGATGGTTAAATGAGAAATGACCCGACCAGGACATGGGTATTAACACGGCCACAACCACGGCCGTGTCACCTGGACATGGGTACTGACACGGGCGTGTCAGTACACGTATAGGGGAACGAAACGGCAGTCGATCCGGTTCGCCAAAGCAGGACACGGGTAAGGACACGGCCGTATCCCAACACGTGTCACTTATGTATAAAAAGTAAAAGTAAACCCTAGCTGTTTTCTCCCTTAATTCCAGCCCTTTTTCCTGAGAGAACTTCCTGGAGGAGGAGATCTTGCTGGAGCAAACCTTAGAGGAGGAGAAATGCCATCGCCGTCACGGAAAAAGAGATGCCGCCGAGGAGGATGACAAGATCCATGGCCAGAAATGGTGGTACTGCTGGAAATGAGGTGAGCTTCCTCCCATCAAACTTGGTGCTAGATCATTAGATATTCTTAGGAGAGACATCTGCTCAAATTAATCTTGATGTGTGAGAAGAAGGTTTCTTAGGAAGGCCTATCTAGAACTTTTGATCTAACGTTTAGTCATCTTCAACCTCCCCTTCTTCAAAGTGATGATGAGGGTGGATTAGTGAAGAGTAATGGCCTTGAGAGTGAGAATAAGGGTGGAGTAACTTCTGGTTGCGATTTGGGGTGATCGGATTGAGGAGGAAGATGAACCGATGTCATTCATTCCGCTTCAAGATGCATGCAGAATCTGTGTTCTGCACGCAGCGGCCTTCTTGGATATTTTCAGGCAGGAAATGGTCCGATCTAGGCTTTCGACTAAACACAAAAGTTGAAGCCCATGAAATTAACTTTCCAACGAGTGGTTACATGCCTTCGGGTGAAGTCTGTGGCCACAAGAATATCTGTTTGAAGTAAGGGTTGTAAGCTATGCGCACAAAAATTATATTTTGTACGTTACAGGCTTTGGAGCCAATTTCATGTGGGTTATATTCTGATCTGGGTCGCAGGCTAAACATGAAAGTTGTAGCCAATGGAAAGAACTTTCCATCGAAGGGTTACATGCACTCACCAGATTCCTATAGCCACAGGAATCTTTGGTTGAAGTTGCTATCAAGATTTACTCTGTACCTTAATTTTTGGGTAGTGTATAACATGGATTTAGATTCGGTGGAATTAATGTTACAATATAATTTGATGTTCGGGTGAACTATTTTATGATAACCACCATAGTGTTATGAAGGTTGAAGTTTGTTAATTTGAATTCTTATAACGAGTTGTGAAGCAAGCTTGAATCGAACGAAATAGCTTGATATAAATTGGTAGATTATCATTTATGCGCATTTTGTTATATGATGTTGAAATCATTCGGTATGACATATAGTTGAATAAACTATGGTCATATGTATGTTGAATTTTTTGAATGAAATTTAGTAGTCCAATGCTTAGAGTGGCGTCTTACTACGGGTAGCATTGTGAAAGGTAATATGTGCGGTGTTGGCCGTCACTAGTCGGGATGGTGTTGAGATGAGTAAACTTGATGGCTGGGCTTGGTCCTCATGCTTTCTCCGAGGCTCCTTCCATGCCACGGTGTTGTGGAATTGCATGCATTGCTAGTCGACACGCGGTATAGTAATCCATGGTTAAGGATAGTGTAGCAGGTCTACGGGCTCGCCAATCGTCACACCGATGGGAGTTGACAGATACACTTTGGGCGGTTGGGCTTGTACCTCGGTGTTCATGTCCCGAGGCGCCATCCGTACTAAGTGAACGGTTGGGCTTGACCCTCGTTCTTATTTCCAAGGTTCCTTCTGTGTCACGCATCGGCCAGTTCAGGGCAAGGATCTTGGTGCATATTTACCCAAGTGAACCCGCTATGTCGTAGTATGCATGGGCTCCGCTGTTGTGTTCTTAGCGTTAAGGCGTACAAAGGTCTAAGTGAAGTAGTGTGGATACCCACTTAGTAGTAGATGTGCCGTTCTACTATCACGGTCTGGACACGACGGTTGGAGCCTGAGAGGTTTGCTACCAACTCAAAAAGTGGGAACTACTAGTCTGTGTCGACATAGCAATTGCATGTGCGTGATCATGGGTGAGTCATTGCATCACATACATAACATCGCACCTTATTATATACACAAGACTATCATCGTATAAGTTTATATGGGCACTCCTATATGATTAGTTACATACTGCTAAACGATCCTCAACTTATATACTTGTATGGGCATCCATATAAGTTGAGTTACTTTCTGTTATAACTCTACATTCATATGTTGTGATAGATGGTAGAAATGTTAGATTATCTTACAACATGTTATATCACTTGATTGTTTATACTCCTGCTTATATACATATATTTTACACTGTCTATTTCTCCGCCCGGTGCTGAGGAGTCGCCTGGGGAGAGGATATGAAGCCACATTGTCTTTATGACTAACGGTTGCTACATCTTCCATTTTAGGAGGAAATCCCGCAGATGGTACAGCAGGTCTTGGAGCCGACCAGCAAGGCCAAGACGACCGAACCTGAAGGGACGGTGCCGTCACTACTGTCTATTGCAGATGTGAGTATATGAGGGTTTATTGTAGCCCTTTGGGGCAATTTTATAGTTGTACTTTTATCTTATAGAAGCATGTTTAGGCTTCTCTATTACTGCATTTTTGGACTTATAGCTTGTGTGGATTTGATTTCTATTATTATATTGGTCGTGTTTGCATATATATATTGATATTGGTTGTAGCTGGCAGAATAGGAGTTTTGTGGTACATGCTAGCCCGAGTGTTAGTGCTACCCCAAGGCGGTTGTTCTGGTCATAAGACCCCTCTCGTGCCGTGTCTTGTGTTCCGGGAGGGAGGTCTTAACAATGGTATCAGTTTGCCACGATCCTCACCTAAGGTAGTCATTCAACAATGGGCCACTACCATTTCACTAGTCAGTTTGGGGACAAACTGACTTAGCGGAAGCAGTGGTGTGTCCATATGTAATTCACACTAAGTTTCTCCAACTCTGACCTTAAGATTAGCCAACATGACCATAAGTTTGCATTCTTCGTATAGATTCTAGTACGTGTTGAGCCATTGGGGGGCATTCCTTCCCCTTCCATACCCACTCAGTTCCAACAGTCCGAGTTGGGGAAGACGCTTACCGCCATCTTGGATGCTTTTAGGGCACAGCAGCCTCCTGTGCTAAACCAGGCCCTTGGCTCTAACTAGCTGAGTGCCTTCCGGGCTCTCTCCCCTCCCACTAACCTTGGGACTGAGTCAGTCGTGCACACGGAGGAATGGCTTGACACAGTACATGAGTTGTTAGCTAGTATCCGTTGTTCAGCCAACATGGCTGTGTGACTAGCGGTGTCTACCTTGGAGCTACATGCTAAGAGGTGGTGGAAGTCACTCATGAGCTCCACCTTCCAAGGCCGATTCTATACATAGATAAGTTGGAGCGAATTCTCAGATGTTTTCTTGGAGTACTTCATTCCTTTATCCGCTCGAGATGAACTTGAGGAGAGGTTCCTTCTACTGAAACAAGGATCGAAGACGGTTACAGAATACCAACGGGAGTTCCAACATCTCGCAAGGTTCGCGGACTCATATGAGTTGGATGATAGAGGATATGCCAAGAGTTTCTACAAAGGGCTAGGAAACCCCCTAAGGCAGGCCCTTTTATTTATAGCGGATGCTAGCTTGGCGGAGATCATCGATATGGCAAAAAGATTGGAGGCGGACCACTTGGGTAGTGGTAAGAGACCTGTAGAGGGCATCATGGAAGCTGGCCCGAGCAATAAAAGGAGACATGACTTTAGAAGAGGAAGAGGATATTAAGGAGGTCGAGGGCATGTCCACCAAAACTATAGGGTGGAGCATCCGGTTCCGCAACTGCCCGCATTGCCCTCACCGCCATAGCCTAAGCAAATTCAGTAACTCGAGAGGCATCCTGGGCTGGTGTGTTTTGAATGCAACCAACCGGGTCACAATTGTTTGGGAATTCTCCTCCCGCTCTCCCACTAGTGGACCCTCGAGGGAGGGGTTTCATGCGTGGTCGAGGACGAGTACCGCGAGGAGGTAACCCAGGCCCTGCCCCGGATCAAGTGTACGCGCTAAAAATGGCACAAGAAAGGAATCCCCAGAATGTTATTGCAGGTACGTGCAGTGAGCTTTCATGTTTTCTGTGTTAAACTTAAGTTTCTTACGACAAACTAGCTAACTAGCAATAAGTTTTGATTATTGGTACTTAGGAGCCGTGATAATTGGCGGGAAGACGGCCTATGCGTTGTTCGATACCGGTACCTCACACTCCTTTGTGTTTGAGGATTTCATTAAGGACATGGGGTGTGTGCAATATTTTACTCGAATAGCCTGACTAGTGCGCCTTCCGGATGGCTCGGATATGGTTGCACACGCTAAGTGCGATCATGAGGTACTTATTGAGGGAAGGAATTTCGTTATGCCTACCATTGTCTTGAAAATGCCGGAATTTGACATCATTCTGGGCATGACGTGGTTGTACTGACACTTTGCAAGGATCGACTGCACGGAGAATCAGATGTATTTGAGATATGGAGACTCTGACGTCATCTTCCAAGGTATTAACATCGCACCCCATCTGACGTTATCATCCGTTCAGGTTGTAAAAGTGCACATGAAGGGGGATGAAGTTTTTATGATCTGGTTCGAGTTAAAAGAAGAAACATTGGACGTAAAAGACGTATGAGAGGTGCGGGTCTTCCTCGAGGTATTTCTTGAGAAACTGCAAGGATTACCCCAGCACATAGAGATTGACTTCCAAATTATTCTCGTACTGGGTGCCAAGCCTGTATCCAAGGCCCCTTACCGAATGGCCTTGAAAGAACTCATGGAGTTTAGAGTTCAACTACAAGAACTGGTGGAGTCAGGGTTTGTTCGCCCCAGTTCTTCACCCTGGGGAGCCCCTGTATTGTTCGTAAAGATGATGGACAGAACCCTGCGTCTGTGCATAAATTATCAGAAACTCAATCGGTTGATGGTGCAGAACACTTACCCGCTACCTAGGATCGACGAGTTGTACGATCAACTAGTGGGAGCGCATTGGTTTTCTAAGCTAGACTTGCGCTCGGGGTATTACCAGTTGAGAATACAAGAAGGGGACATCCAGAAAACAGCCTTCAGTTCAAGATATGGGTTGTACAAGTTCACCGTAATGCCGTTTGGGCTCACAAATGCACCTTTGGCTTTCATGAGTCTAATGAATAAGGTATTTGAGCCCTATTTGGACATCTTCGTCATTGTTTTCATCGACGATATCCTAGTCTACTCAAGGATGAAGGAGGAGCATGGCGAGAACCTTACCTTGGTGTTGAAGAAATTGAAGGAGCACACCTTGTACGCCAAATTTAGCAAATGTTAATTCTGGCTAAAGGCGGTTGCCTTTTTGGGTCATGTGATCAGCAAGGCTGGGATATCTGTGGATCCGGCAAAGAGTGTGTCGTAAGGCAGTGGTCACCCTTGAAGTCGGCGGCCGATGTGCAGAGTTTCATTGGACTTGCCGGGTACTATAACAAGTTCATAAAGGGATTCTCTATGATTGCTCTTCCTCTTACTTCCCTAACAAAGAAAGGTGTGCCGTATGAGTAGACACCCCAATGTGAAGCTGCGTTCCAAGAATTGAAGGATAGACTTACGTCCGCCCCCATCCTTGTCCTTTCGTCTGGGAAGGACGGATTTCAAGTTTACACGGACGCGTCTAATAAACGGATGGGAGCGGTATTGATGCAGCACGTGCACGTGATTGCTTATGCTTCAAGATAATTGAAGAAGCACGAAATCAATTACCCAGTTAATGATTTGGAGCTGGGAGCAGTGGTGTTCGCCTTGAAGGTTTGGAGGCAATATTTATACGACGTCCACTGCGAGATCTTTTCAGACAATAAAAACTTGAAGTACGTCCATACTCAGAAGGAGTTGAACTTAAGACAACGGTAGTGGTTAGATTTTCTATGCAACTATGAGGTCTACTTGAACTACCACCCCGGAAAAGCAAACTCGGTAGCCGATTCGTTAAGTAGAAAAATACCGGACTCGAACCCAGAGTCCCGGTTGATGAGTATGGAGTTGGCTCAAATGATTGAGGAGATGGAAATTAATTTGATATTTAAGGCTCCTTCAGCAGAATATACAGAGTACTTGGCGAGCATGAGCATAGTTTGTGATATCCGGGACTGGATCCGGGAGGAGCAAGGAGTGGATGTGGCTCTGGCCCCGATAATCAAGTCAATCGAAGACGGGACTACCAGCAAATATACACTAAAAGACGACCTCGTTTATTTTTGCGGCCTGCTCTACATTCCCAAGGGCAATAAAATCTGGGAGGATATCCTGAGAGAAGCGCATTGCTCTCAGTATTCTGTGCACCCAGGAATTGCAAAGATGTACGCCGACTTACGGAAGACCATGTGTTTGCCAGGAATGAAGAAGGATGTCCGATATTTTGTTACAAATTGCGAAGCCTGTAAAAGGGTGAAGGCGGAGTGCATGAGTCCCGGCAGCTTGTTACAGTCATTGCCCATCCCCGAGTGGAAGTTCGAGGATATTTCCATACACTTCGTACATGGGCTACCTCGCTCATGCTCAGGGAATGATTCAGTATGGGTGATTGTTGATCGACAAACGAAAGTTGCCTGGTTTATCCCTATGAAGAAGGAGGCTCACGTGGATGTCTTGGTACGCCTCTTTGTGGAGAAGTTTGTACGGTATCATGGCATGCCTAAGACGATAGTTTCTGACCGTGATGGTTGATTTACCTCCAAGGAGTGGAAGGCGGTACAGGCATATATGGGCTCGCACCTTACCCTCAACACCGCGTTTCATCCTCAGACAAACGGGAAGTCTGAGCGGACAATCCATACATTGGAGGATCTGTTGAGATTATGTGTGTTGGATAGGGGAGAGCCGTGGGAAAGGCTCTTACCCCTGGTGGAATTCTCCTACAACAACAGCCATCAGGCAAGAATCGGCATGGCATTCCAAGAAGCTATTTATGGAAGGAGGTGTAGAACCCCCTTGTCTTGGGTGCAAGATGAAGACCTGAAGACCCTAGGAGTTGAGTATATAGATGACACTGATGCAGTGGTTAGGCTGATACGAGATCGCATGTTAAAGGCTCAAAGTCGGCAGAGGAAGTATTATAATGCAAGACACCATTTGGTGGAGTTTCAAGTGGGTGATAAAGTGTTTCTGAAAATCCGGCTGATGCATGGAGTGTCACGGGTGCGTGGTGTGAAGACGCTCAGCCCGAGGTATGTGGGTCCTTATACTATTCTG
The DNA here is from genome assembly GCA_039513925.1 of Platanthera zijinensis. Classification (NCBI taxonomy): domain Eukaryota; kingdom Viridiplantae; phylum Streptophyta; class Magnoliopsida; order Asparagales; family Orchidaceae; genus Platanthera; species Platanthera zijinensis. The sequence goes on along the minus strand of CM077086.1, from coordinate 133,604,017 downwards.
GAAAGGGTTGGCCCATTATCCTATCGGTTTGAGCTACCGCCCGAGTTAGAGAATCTCCACAACGTGTTCCATGTCTCATCTCTTCGGAAGGCGTTGTTGCGGCCCGATCAATACATCCCCACAACTAATGGTGTTGTGGCATCTGATAGGTCAGTGTGACTGGAGCCGATGCGGATTGTAGACAACGAGATAAGAATCTTGCGCCGCAAAAGTGTTCCCTTCGTAAAGGTGCAATGGTCTAATCATGGGAAGGAGGAATTCACATGGGAGCCAATGGATTTTATGTAAAGACACTATCCGGAGTTGTTTGCTCTAGGTAATTTTATTTAAAAGAAAATTTATTTTCTGTATGCTTCACTCCCCATAGCCATAGCCTGATTTCGGGGAAAAATCTTTTATTTTTTTATAGGATTTGTAACGTTCCAATTCGTGCTAGGCCCCTTGTGTGTGTTTTTGGTGTCGGCAAAGCTTGTGTAGGCTCAAGGGTGTGCATGCGATCAGGTGCGCATTCGCGGAGAACAAGGAAATAAGTTGAATACTATGTTTAGTATGACACGTGTAGGTATACGGGCATGTCCCTACCGGTGTTCTGTGGCGCTGAGCGTCCATGGGGTTGAGTGGTAATAAAATGGCGTTGAGTGGTGTGTCCCGAGAAGGACATGGGTAGGGACATAGGCATGTCCCTACCTATTTTCAGTGGAGTTGAGTTACCATGGATTTGAGTGAAATGGCTTTGAGTGTTTTGTCCCAAGAAGGACACGGGTAGACATACAGGCATGTCCCTAACCGTGTTCCATGGTGTTGAGTGTCATGGCTTTGAGTGCCATGTCTTTGAGTGTGGAAAGAGAAGGATACGGGCAGAGACATGGGTGTGTCCCTACCCATGTGCTCCAAGGCAAGCTAAATAAGAAGTGTCCCGACCAGGACACGGGTATTGACACGGCCACAACCACGGCCGTGTCACCTGTACACGGGTACCGACACGGGTATGTCAGTTGTAACACCCCCGATTTTTCTGCGATTATTTAATTCTCGTTTGGCGTTACGTCGACGCATTTTTTTTAACTTGTGCCATCTATGGAGAGTGTTCTTAACTCCTCAGAACTGGGTGCCCTATTTTGTAGCCTATCGGCAAGATCTCCCTCGCAAGCCGAGTCGTTTTGGGTGACCCGGTGTGGCCTCTCGGGGGATGCTTGTGTTTTGGCTTAGGGAGGGTATAACTCGAGCTCTGTTCGTCGAAAGTTAAATTCGACTTCTCCGTTGTGTTCGTAGTGTGGATATTTAGATACTATACGAATTTCGTCGAATTCCGAGATAGTTTGGTTTTCGCGTCGCTTTGGGTGTGCCATTAGTAAAGACTAGAAGAAATTCTCTTTTTTTATTTAAGGAGCTGGCAGTTGGGTTCGGTCCGTCTGAACCGATGCTTTAAAGCTTATATAAAGGCTTTATTAAAAAGTGGCGGGCCCACTTCTCTTTCCTCCTTCCCGAAACCTATAACCGCTGCTCCAGTTCGCGGAAAGCAGAGGCGGAAACGACGGACTGCCCTAGCCTTCGGCCGGCGATTTCGGGAGCTGTCTTGGACGGAATTCATTTACGAAAGCGGCGTAGGCTTGCTCTCGCTCAGATCTACGTTTCGACGGTAAGAGGTTTGTTTTTCGTGGAGTTTTAGGAGACTTGGATTTTCGGTCTCTTGTGGTTTTCCGCCATTAAAGTGCGGGTTTGCTTGTTAGGTGCTGCTCCTTCTAGTGTAGAGCGAAGAGGAGGGAAAGCTGACCAAGCTTCGCCGGAAATCGAGGCAAGTGGTATTCTTTCCCTTGCCATTGTTGTTCTTTTGAATTTTGGAATATTTCCTGGTTAGCCTTAGGGTAGAAACCAAGCATGTTCTCCTTTATCTTGCGAAATTTAGGGCTTAGATTCTCCTATGAGCCCCTTCCTTGTGCTGTTTGCTCAACCTGTTTATTGTGTTCATTATTTAGACTCAAGATTTGTAGTTCTAGTTGGGTGCTTTGGCGGGTGGAGCCGAGAGAGAGAGAGAGAGTGAGGAAGTTTGTTTTGGTACGGCTCTGGTTAGAACCAGTCATGGTAGACTCTCGGGTTTTGGTGTTGAGTGTGGTGCACACACTCAAAGCCAAAGGCCGCTCGGACTTGGCGTTGAGTGTGGTGGACATACTCAAAGCCATAGTTTGGTTTATTCTTTGCCACTGAGTGGTGGGGTGATTGAGTGAGAATTTTCGTCTAAGTCAAAATCGACGGGAATCACCAAGTGATTCCCACCGATTTCGACGTGTAACGTTAGTTATTCCAAGCGATCGGCGAGAATCATCCTTGATTCCCGCCGATTCGGGGAGAATCATTCTGGATTCCCGCCGATCGGCGAGAAACATCCTGGATTCCCTCCGATTCGGCGAGAATCATCCTGCATTCCCGCCGATTCAGCGAGAATCAGTCGGCATTCCCGCCGACCTCCTCTTGTTGGCGATGGTTTAGGGTTGTCCTGCAGGAATGAACTTTGTCGTAAGGTGAGTTGACCTCACTCAATGCCAAAGCTATTTTGGCGTTGAGGGAGGTGGACTCACTCAATGCCACTATTGGGTTTTGTGGTTTTGCTAGAGGCATTGAGGGAGTGGACCTCACTCAACGCTAAAGCTGTTTTGGCGTTGAGTGAGGTTAGCTCACTCAATGCCACTTCCTCTTTTGCTGAAGGCGTTGAGGGGGTGGACCTCACTCAACGCCATAGCTGTTTTGGCATTGAGTGAGGATAGCTCACTCAACGCCAGAGTTGTTATTGCGGAGGGCGTTGAGTGAGTGATTCTCGCTCAACGCCATGTCTGTTTTGGTGCTGAGTGAGGCTAACTCACTCAACGCCAAGGTCTGGTAAGGCGTTGAGTGGGTCCCACTCAACGCCAAGCCGTGTTGAGTGATTTCAACACTGTTTCCCTTATCTCGATTTTTGTACCCGAGTGAATTCCTTGATTATATTTTTAGTTTCTTTGTCAGCTATATTTTTCTTTCCTAAAGGCCGAATCGTGGGTCGTGGTTTGTAGTGGTGGTTTGAAGCTCTTCATGGGGGAGGTGTTGTGTAATTTAGCCAAGGCCACCCATATTCTTCTATCTTGCTCCAGGCACGGGCTGGGCAAGGGGGTGGAAGGTCCCTTGTGCTTTCACATGTAGACCCTTGAGCTTGTTGGCTTGGAAATGGAGGTTGGGGGACTGAGTTTTCCTCCAACCCAGATCCATGTTATTTGTTTTTGCTACTACCATCTCCCACAGCTTAGGGTGTTAGGTGTTACTTCCTTGGTAGATTGCAGCATTTTGGGCTCTTGGAATCCTAGTAGACCCAGCAGGACGTAGTTTTTGGGCAGGGTTGATGTTGTTTCCTCCCAAGTAGTGCATTCCTTGTTGTCTTGCCTTGGGGCATATGTAACTTTTACTGCTATGTGTTTTCCTCTTTCACTTACCCCCTTCCCCTGGTTGACACTTTCATGCAGTTCTTTCTTGTTTTACTTGCTTAGGTATTCTTTCTTCTTTTGAATGCCTCAGGTTCTGAGCAGTAGCCAGTTCGGTGGCTAGGTTGTGGTGGTGTTGCTGGTGGTCTCTTTGACCTTGGAGGTTCTGTTGCTTGTTAGTGAGGTAGTTTTTCTGTACTTTTCTTACAAACATACATATTTTCCAGTGGGTTCATGTCAGGTTGTTGGCGCTGACTGGTAGTTTTTTTTTACCTTTGTACTAGATATATTACTTTTGCTGCTACCATTTTCTAGAGATAGTCTACTTGCTTTGGGGAGGAATTATGCTAGGTTGCTAGTTATTTTGAAACTACAACTAATATTGTAAAGTTATTGCATGATCAACATGATTTATAAAAGTAAATCACTATTTTCGAAGCAGCGTATAAAGATCGTTTTCCTATATATAATATAAATTAAATGTAGAGTCTTGCATAGCATAAGTGGTCCTCTTAGGGCTCTTATGCACTTCTTAGGATGTCAAACCTGAATAAAGTATTTTTTCGCAGCGCTTAAGTATAGTTTTTAACCGTGGACTAGGTGATCCACCGAGCCGAGGGATACAGCCTCTAAGTATAACTGATTTTCTAATCATTAAAATCATGAATTTCTTTCTTAAAGTATTGTAGGTGGTTTTGCCTCAGCGTCAGCAGTTATCCCCTGCTTGACGTGGCATCATGACGCGTGTTTACTCATACTATGATAATTCTTTAGTTCGGAGAAAATGCGGGTTGTGACAGTTGGTATCAGAGGGAGGTTGCCTGACAAGTAAGTCGGGCAACCTTCCCTTTTGATTGCATTAGTAGTTCAGCATCATGTCATTCACACACCGATATGTCATCAGCACGTCTTGACAAAATCACGAACACTACACTCATAGCATAACATAAAGTATATGGGGCATATTATGTAGTATGGGATGCATAATATGTGTTCGTATAAGGATCCACCATAGGGGCAACATGTGAGGGTTATGTAGTATGGGATACATAACCTCACCACATGACTACGACTATCACGTTTTCTTTTTCATTGCATGCTAATGTTATGTAGTATGGGATGCATAACATTTTCATGTGTACGCCGCTCATAACATGCATTAGGGCCTTTTTTGAATGCGTAGCACAAACATGCATATCATAACATTGCATAAGCACAACGTGCCAAGCTAAAGATTGGAAGGATGGCATATGTACACACATAAGTTTTCGAGTAAAAAATAATATAAAGTCATGCATTCCCGATCTAGGCACAAAAATTAGTTGGTGGTGGTTAACCATCCTAGGTTATGGCATAATGTCAATTTGTGTAAAAAGGTAAACTCCCAGAGTAAGTTTAGCAGCTTTAAGTTCATATCTATATATATATTGTCTGTACTTGTAGTTGGGTCTAGCCGTTGTACTAGGATCTAACTAGTGTAGCTATGAATTTAGGATGGCGAGACATTCTTCAACTAGATCGACTCCCCTGTCTTAGGGTGAGTCATCTGGAGCTCAGAATGATGCGGTAATCGAAAGCTTGCGGCAGAGTAGCGATTCCTTGAGCAGGCAGTTGGTGGAGGTGCGAGCCCAGATCCGGTCTTTGGTGGCAGTTGTGGTAAGTCAGGCTCAGGGAGTGCAAGGCCCTGCAGGGGGGATTGATGTTCCTCCCCCTCCTGCACCCTTAAGACCTCCTATGGTGGTGCCAGCGGAGATGACCTTCATATCGCAGTTTCAGAGGCTGAGCCCTCCTACTTATGACGGGAAGGCAGATTTCATGGTAATAGACGACTTGCTGATCTCCATGGAGGAGATGTTCTCATACTCAGGGATTGCAGATGATCAGAGGGTGATGTTAGCCGCCTATCAGCTTAAAGGTTTGGCTATGAATTGGTGGCTGAGAGAGAAGGAGAGCTTGGTAGCTGGATGCTCTTGGGAGGTGTTCAAGGAGATGTTGTTGAGGAAGTTCTTACCCTCGGTCGAGCGTGACAGCCTCATGAACGACTTCCTCCATCTGAAGTAAAGGCAGCTCACGGTGGGTGAGTATGAGATAGAGTTCAGCAAGCTGAGCTGTTTTGCACCTAGATTGTTCAGCATTGAGGTTGATCGAGTTAAGCGATTTCTCGGTGGTTTGAGGAGCGTGGTGCAGCAGTTGACCAGTGCTTCTGGGTTAGAGACTTATGTAGGAGTAGTGGAGGCTGCTCTCAAGGTGGAGGATATTGAGACCGCGAAGACCAGAGGCCAGCAAATGAGGAAGTACAAGAGGAAGTCTGTGGAGGAAAAGAAACCCCAGGTACTTGATGCAGCTTCGGGAAAGAAGAGCAAAGTGGTGTGCAGTTTCTGTGGCCGGTCAGACCACCCTGTCGAAAGATGTTTCAAGAGGGCAGTAGCTCAGATGAAGGAGAAGGTTCATGCAATTCAGGGTGCTCCTAGGAGAGATGTCTCCTGTTCCGTTTGCAAGCGACCCGGGCATGATGCTGCCCAGTGCTGGTCTAAGGATAAGGTCTGTTTTAAGTGTGGGCAGAAGGGACACATCAAGTCTAGGTGTCCTCAGGTACAGCCTGCTCTTCCTGCAGTTCCTCTGCAGGCATTACCTCCACCTCAGCGTGTGGACAAAGGAAAGGGAAAGCTGAACGTGATCTCTTCCGAGGAGGCTCAAGCTTCGACTCAGGTCATCTCAGGTTAGTTGTCTTTCTAGCCTGAATGTTTTTTCTTGTCTTGCAGGAATGTTTGTAGTATTGTTGTGGTAGTTCCTTAGTTATATATGTTCCTATAGGGAAGTTTAAGGTGAAGAACCGCTGGGCGCGTGTTCTGTTAAACTCAGGCGCTACCCACTCATTCGTGGCTAGAGCCTTTGTAGAGCGACATCGGTTGACTTTAGATCGAGTTCGGGATACCTTTCATGTCAAGTTCCCCTCTGGTGAATCTGTGTTGTCAGATTTGTGCATGTTAGATTGCCCTATTTTGTTGGGGGACTTCCTTGCGAAGACAGACCTGAAGATGATTGATCTGGAGGACTTCGATGTTATTTTGGGCATGGACAAGCTGTTTAGGTATAATGTAGTCATTCAGTGCAAATGGAAGCGCTTGGACTTCATCAGGGACGACGGTCAGCCCGGAAGCATGTATGCAGATCTGAGCCAGGATTCTCCTGTCATCTCTGCGGTATGTGCTCAGAAGCTTCTTCTTTCGGATTGTTTTGCTTGTCTTGTCTCGGTGGTTGGGACCGCTGTTAGTGTACCGCGCTTATAGGAGATTCCAACTGTTCTTGATTTCGCCGATGTTATTCCTGATGACCTTCTTGGTGTTCCTCCCGAGCGGGATGTTGAGTTTGTGATCGATTTGGAGCCGGGAACGCGTCCTATTGCTAAGGCGCCGTACCGGATGGCCCCTCGAGAGCTAGAGGAGTTGCGAGTCCAGTTAGATGAGTTGTTGGCGAATGGGTTTATCAGGCAGAGTTCGTCGCCTCGGGGTGCTCCTGTTCTATTTGTGAAGAAGTAAGATGGGTCAATGCGGCTTTGCATCGACTATAGGGAGCTGAACAAAGTCATAATTAAGAACAGGTACCCTCTGCCGAGGATCGATGACTTATTTGACCAGTTGCGCGGTAGCACGGTCTTATCCAAGATTTATCTTCATTCATGCTATCATCAGCTTAGGATCCGTGAGGCAGATATTCCATGGACTGCGTTTAGATCGAGGCATGGACATTTTGGGTTTTTAGTGATGTCATTTGGATTGACAAACGCACCATCAGCGTTCATGGATATGATGAATCGGGTGTTCAAGGATTTCCTAGATAAGTTCGTGGTGGTCTTCATCGATGACGTGTTGGTTTATTCTCGTAGCGCTGAGGAGCATGAGCAGCATCTGCGCTTGGTTCTATCAGAGTTGAGGAACCACAAGTTATTCGCCATATTGAGCAAGTGCGAATTTTGGTTGCCTCAGGTATCGTTTCTGGGCCACGTGGTGAATAAGGATGGGATCTCAGTCGACCCAGAAAAGATTACAGCAGTGATGGATTGGAGTAGGCCGGACACGCCTAAGGAGATCAGGAGCTTTCTAGGGTTGGCCGGCTACTACAGGAGGTTCGTGGAGGGTTTCTCTACCCTAGCTGCACCTTTGACCAAGCTGACTCAAAAGAACGTGGCTTTTGTTTGAAGCGAGAAGTGTGAAGAAGCCTTCCTGGAGTTAAAGAGGAGATTGTGCACTGCTCCCGTTCTGACCCTGCCTACTGAGGGTGTGGATTATGATGTGTACGTGGATGCTTTGCATGTAGGTCTGGGATGCGTATTAATGAGGGTTGGTAAGGTGATTGCCTATGGGTCAAGGCAACTGAAGACTCATGAGAAGAATTATCCTACGCATGACCTCGAGTTCGCAGCGGTTATTTATGCATTGAAGCTGTGGAGACACCTATTTTATTGGGCTCAGTGCAAGATCTTCTCCGACCATAAGAGCCTGAAGTACGTGTTCACGCAGATGTAGTTAAATCTGCGCCAGCGTCGGTGGCTAGAGTATATGGCCGATTATGACGTAGAGATCGAGTATCATCCAAGCAAGGCCAATGTGGTGGCCGATGCCCTGAGCCATAAGACGGGAAAGATCTTTAATCTCACCGCCGATCGTTTAGTGGAGGAGTTCCTCCTTATGGATATATCAGTGGGATGTTGTGGCTTGCAGAGTAGTTTGTCAGTGGCAGAGCCGTCTTGGACTTCTTTGACCAGACTGCACCAGAAGGACGACTCGGATCTTCTACACTTATTCTCCAGGACTGTGAGAGGAGAGTTGCTGGATTATTCCATCGATGATGCGGTAACTTTGAATTACCGCGACAGATTTTGCAACCCCGCGGTTGGGGACATTAGGGGTATGGTTTGCAGAGAGGCTCATGGATCCAGCGTTGTCTACCATCCAGGATCAACAAAGATGTATCGTGACCTAAAGCAAATTACCTTGTGGTATGGCATGAAAGGCGATATAGCCCGATTTGTTGCGGTGCCACACTTGCAAGCGTGTGAAGGCCAATCATGGAAGGCCTGGTGGCAAGTTGACTTCGTTAGAGATCCCGACTTGGAAGTGGGAAAGTATATCTATGGATTTCATCACGGGCTTACCGAAATCCCCAAGGGGGTTTGATTCTATTTGGGTCATAGTGGATAGACTGACGAAGTGTGCTCACTTTATGCCATATAAGATTGATTACCCGATGAAGAAGATAGCGGAGTTGTACATGAATGAATTCATCTGACTGCACGGTGTGTCGGTTAGCATCATTTCTGATCGAGATTCCTGGTTTACTTCTCATTTTTGGCAGAGTCTGCAGGAGGGTTTGGGTACGGATCTGAGGTATTCTACTGCGTACCACCCACATACTAATGGGCAGACGGAGCGGGTGAATCAGATAGTTGAGGATATGATCTGATGCTACATTTTAGACCACGGTGGAGCGTGGGATGAGTGGCTGCGACTTATGGAATTTGCATACAACAATAGTTATCAGGAGAGCTTGCAGATGGCTCCGTTCGAAGCCTTGTATGGTAGGCGCTGCAGAACTCTGTTGTTTCTGGCTGAGGCTAGTGAGAGGCCTTTTTTTGGCCTTGATGCGCTCTAGGAAATGGAATTCGCTGTAAAGCTTGTTCGATAGAAGCTTCGTATAGTTCAGGAGAGGTACGAGAAGAATGCAAATCGCCATAGGTCTTCCTTGGAGTTTTGTGTAGGGGACCTTGTATTTCTTAAGGTTTCCTCGATGGTTGGTGTAAAGAGGTTTGGTAAGAATCGGAAATTGGACCCGAGGTATGTGGGCCCGTTTAAGATTTTGGAGCGGATTGGCGTGTCAGCTTACAGGTTAGATTTGCTAGCAAACTTCCCAGGTGTTCATAATGTTTTCCATGTTAGTCAATTGCGGAAGTGTGTGCGCAGCAGTGGGCAAGTTTTGGACGTTGTGCCCCAGTTGGAGCCCAACCACTCTTTTGTTGAAGTGCCGGTTCGTATTTTGGATACTCAGGAACGGGTGCTGCGAAAGAAGTCTATTCCGATGGTGAAAGTTCTTTGGAGGAATCAGGATTTGGAGAGCGCGACTTGGGAGTTAGAGTCGGCTATGACGGAGGCTTATCCTCAGCTGTTTCCCTGATTAGTTTGGTTTGTTGTTCTTCTTGTAAGGTTTGGATTATTACTTTCCTTATATAGTAGAAGTGTTGTGCGTAAAGTTTCGGGACGAAACTTTCGTTTAGGGGGAGTGACTGTAACGCCCCCGATTTTTCTACGATTATTTAATTCTCGTTTAGCGTTATGTCGACGCGTTTTCTTGGCTTGTGCCTTCTGTGGAGAGTGTTCTTAACACCTTAGAACTGGGTGCCCTGTTTTGTAGCCTATCGGCAAGATCTCCCTCCCAACCCGAGTCGTTTTCGGTGACCCGGTGTGGCCTCTCGGGGGATGCTTGTGTTTTGGCTTCGGGAGTGTATAACTCAAGTTCTGTTCGTCGAAAGTTAATTTCGACTTCGCCATTGTGTTCGTAGTGTGGATATTTAGCTACGGTGCGAATTTCGTCGAATTCCGAGATAGTTTGGTTTTCGCGTCGCTTTGGGTGTTCCATTAGTAAAGATTAGAAGAAATTCCCTTTTTTTATTTAAGAGCTGGCGGTTGGGTTCAGTTTTGCTGAATCGATGCTTTAAAGCTTATATAAAGGCTTTAATAAGAAGTGCAGGCCCACTTCTCTTTCCTCCTTCCCGAAACCTATAACCGCTGCTCAAGTTCGCGGAAAGCAGAGGCGAAAACGACGGACTGCCCTAGCCTTCAGCCGATGATTTCGGGAGCTTTCGTAGACGGAATTCGTTTCCGAAAGCGGCGTTTGCTTGCTCTCGCTCAGATCTACGTTTCGACGGTAAGAGGTTTGTTTTTCGTGGAGTTTTAGGAGACTTGGATTTTCGGTCTCTTGTGGTTTTCCGCCATTAAAGTGCGGGTTTGCTTGTTAGGTACTGCTCCTTCTAGTGCATAACGAAGAGGAGGGAAAGCTGACCAAGCTTCGCCGAAAATTGAGGCAAGTGGTATTCTTGCCCTTGCCATTGTTGTTCTTTTGAATTCTGGAATATTTCCTCGGTTAGCCTTAGGGTAGAAACCAAGCATGTTCTCCTTTATCTTGCTAAATTTAGGGCTTAGATTCTCCTATGAGCCCCCTCCTTGTGCTGTTTGCTCAACCTGCTAGTTGTGTTCATTATTTAGACTCAAGATTTGTAGTTCTAGTTTGGTGCTATGGCGGGTGAAGCCGAGAGAGAGAGAGAGAGTGAGGAAGTTTGTTGTGGTAGGGCTCTAGTTAGAACAAGTCTTGGTAGACTCTCGGGTTTTGGTGTTGAGTGTGGTGCACACATTCAAAGCCAAAGGCCTCTCGGACTTGGCGTTGAGTCTGGTGGACACACTCAAAGTCATAGTTTGGTTTGTTCTTTGCGACTGAGTGGTGGGGTGATTGAGTGAGAATTTTCATCTAAGTTAAAATCGACGGGAATCACCAAGTGATTCCCGCCGATTTCGACGTGAAGCGTCAGTGATTCCCACCGATCGGCGAGAATCATCCTTGATTCCCGCCGATTCGGCGAGAATCATCCTTGATTCCCGCCGATTCGGCGAGAATCATTCTGGATTCCCACCGATCGGCGAGAATCATCCTAGATTCCCGCCGATCGGCGAGAATCATCCTGGATTCTCGCCGATTCGGCGAGAATAATCCTGCATTTCCACCGATTCAGTGAGAATCAGTCGGCATTCCCGCCGACCTCCTCTTGTTGGCAATGGTTTAGGGTTGTCCTGCAGAAATGAACTTTGGCGTAGAGTGAGTTGACCTCACTTAATGCCAAAGCTGTTTTGGCATTGAGGGTAGGTGGACTCACTCAACGCCACTATTGGGTTTTGTGGTTTTGCTAGAGGCGTTGAGGGAGTGGACCTCACTCAATGCCATAGCTGTTTTGGTGTTGAGTGAGGTTAGCTCACTCAACGCCACTGCCTCTTTTGCTGAAGGATTTGAGGGGGTGGACCTCACTCAATGCCATGGCTGTTTTGGCGTTGAGTGAGGATAGCTCACTCAACGCCAGAGCTGTTCTTGCGGAGGGCGTTGAGTGAGTGATTCTCACTCAACGTCATGGCTGTTCTGGCGCTGAGTGAGGCTAACTCACTCAACGCCAAGGTCTGGTTAGGCGATGAGTGGGTCCCACTCAACGCCATGCCATCTTGAGTGATTTCAACACTGTTTCTCTTATCTCGATTTTTGTACCCGAGTGAATTCCTTGATTATATTTGTAGTTTCTTTGTCGGCCATGTTTTTCTTTCCTAAAGGCCGAATCGTGGGTCGTGGTTAGTAGTGGTGGTTTGAAGCTCTTCATGGGGGAGGTGTTGTGTAATTTAGCCAAGGCAACCCTTATTCTTCTATCTTGCTCCAGGCACTGGATGGGCAAGGGGTTGAAGGTCCCTTATGCTTTCACATGTAGACCCTTGAGCTTGTTGGCTTGGAAATGGAGGTTGGCGGACTGAGTTTGCCTCCAACCCGGATCCATGTTATTTGTTTTTGCTACTACCATCTCCCACAGCATAGGGTGTTAGGTTTTTCTTCCTTGTTAGATTGCAGCATTTTGGGCTCTTGGAAGCCTAGTAGACCCTGCAGGACGTAGTTTCTGGGCAGGGTTGATTTTGTTTCCTCGCAAGTAGTGCATTCCATGTCGTCTTGCCTTGGGGCAGTTGTTACTTTTACTGCTGTGTATTTTCCTCTTTCACTTACCCCCTCCACCTGGTTGACACTTTCACGCAGTTCTTTCTTGTTTTGCTTGCTGAGGTATTCTTTGTTCTTTTGAATGCCTCAGGTTCTGAGCAGTAGCCAGTTTGGTGGCTAGGTTGTGGTGGTGTTGTTGGTGGTCTCTTTGACCTTGTAAGTTGTGTTGCTTGTTAGTGAGGTAGTTTTTCTGTACTTTTCTTACAGACATACATATTTGTTAGTGGGTTCGTGTCAGATTGTTGGCGCCCACTGGTAGTTTTTTTTAACCTTTGTACTAGATATATTACTTTTGTTGTTACTATTTTCTGGAGATAGTCTACTTGCTCTGGGGAGGATTTATGCTAGGTTTCTAGTTATTTTGTAACTACAACTAATATTGTAAATTTATTGCATGATCAACATGATTTATAAAAGTAAATCACTATTTTCCAAGTAGCGTATAAAGATCGTTTTCCTATATATAATATAAAATAAATGTAGAGTCTTGCATAGCATAAGTGGTCCTCTTAGGGCTCTTATGCACTTCTTAGGATGTCAAACCTGAATAAAGTATTTTTCCGCAACGCTTAAGTATAGTTTTTAACCGTGGACTAGGTGATCCACCGAGGCGAGGGATACGGCCTCTAAGTATAACTGATTTTCTAATCATTAAAATCATGAATTTCTTTCTTAAAGTATAGTAGGTGGTTTTGCCTGAGTGTCAGCAGTTATCCCCTACTTGACGTGGCATCATGACGCGTGTTTTCTCATACTCTGATAATTCTTTAATTCGGAGAAAATGCGGGTTGTGACATCAGTACCCGTATAGGGGCACGAAACGGCAGTCGAGCCGCTTCACCAGAGCAGGACCCGGGTAAGGTCACGGCCGTGTCCCTACCCATGTCACTTCTGTATAAAAAGGAAAAGTAAAACCTGATGCAGCACCACCGCTAATTGATGATGACCTAGTTGCCGAGGCGTTACGGCATAAAGATCTTAGACGCCGTGATGACGCTGAAGGAAGTGCACGTTACAACCTCCGCCCGCGGCGTGCTCGAACCGTCATGAAAAATTAGCTTTAATTATTTTTTTCATGAAATCTATTTTATATTTTTAGAATATAAAATTATCCAATATTTAGTGATAATTTTATATTCATGGCATGTTTTATTTCTTTAATTAAAACAGTTTTATTTTTGGTGTGCACTTAGCCATTCGGGTGGATGAGATTACATCTCCATCATGAAGGGTTAAGGCTTGTTGTAATCTCCTATTTAAGGAGGTGTTTATGAGGAATCAAGTATTGAAATATTGAAAACCTAAATCCTCTCTTTTGAGAATTTTGGCCAAGCTTGTCCCAAGCCGCACCCCCCTTCCTTGGTGGTGTGAAACCGCCGGCCTCCTTGTGGTGGTGTGAAGCCGCCGCTCCTTGCCTCCTCCATCCGTTCGGTGCGACTCCGGCGCGGCTTCCTTGGTGCGACTCCGTAGAAGAAGGTTGCAAACCGTTCGGTGCGACGCCGGCGGATCCGTGGAAAGAGTGATTCTCCCACCCTATCCTTGTGTGAACGTTCATCCCGGTTGGGTAATCTCTTCCCTCTTCCTTGTGTGATTCTCCTCTTTAGTTGTGGTGGTTTCGCACTCGTTTTCTCCGGATCTTTAATTTAATCGCTGCAAGTTTTGAATCGAAATCGCCGTTGCAAGTCTTTTTAATTCCGAATCAGGTGGATCCTATTTGCTTGAGCGGATCTCGGCCTATAGCCTTGGTCTTGCTCTCTAAAAGGAGTGGCAACCTTTGTGTTTTCTTGGGGAATATTCTGACTCAAATTTCCGATCGTTGTTTTCAAGTCGACCATTCCTCCCGTGTTATTTGCGCTGCGTTCTTGCGACGAGAACTATTGTGGGTGATAGGTGTTGTGTAGGTGCGGTAGATCTACGACGTGTAGTGCGTAGGAAAGCGTTAACTTCATGGATACCTCCGACTCGGGCGTACCCCACACCAATTTGGTATCAGAGGCAGCCGTTTCAACTTCCACATTGCAAACATCCTCTCTGCGTTCGTCGTTGGTTGATCTGAATTTTCTAAGATCTGAAATTTCGGATTGGTCTGCGTTTAGTAAATCCGTCGGAATTTTAAACTTGTCAAAAAAATCTGAAAAAAAAACTGTAGCTTCCTGCTCTTATTTCCAGCAACTTTAAAACAAAAAATTTTTTGATTCGGCCTCGTTATGTTGGCCTGCAAATTAGAACATCGTAATTCTGTCTAGTTGGTCTGCAAATAGCGGGCTGAAATCTTCATTTTTCAGCAAAATTTCAAAAAAAAAAATTTTTAACGATCTCCGTGTTTCTCACATCAAGCTTTTCAAAAAAAATTTTATTTTTACTCTAGCTACAGCCCTAGGAAAAATCATCTTTCGTAATTTTCTGGGTCTTGCATGCGCACTAGGCTAGACACGGAATATACGGCGCCGTCTACGTCTAGGATGGCTGAGAACGGGAATGAACTTCATAACGCTGAAGCGATAGCAGGTCTACGTAATGATATGGCGGAGCTTAGAGCCACTTTAGCACAGATTTTACAAAATCAAGTTAGGCCACCACCACCACCCGCTAATGTTGAGTTGCCCCGCCGATGCCAACACATCTTCGATTCGGATTCAGATGGGGACTCCCCACGAGTGCCCCCTCGAGGCCGTCGCCACGAGCGAGAGTTTGACATTACTAGGGCCATCAAGATTGATGCCCCCACTTTCGACGGCATGGGAGATCCACAGAACTTCCTTATGTGGATAGTGGACATGGAATGTTACTACGACTGGCACCATCTCACGGATGCCCAAAAGGTCCAAGTTGTCAGGATGAAGTTGACAGGCCGTGCCAAAACTTATTGGCTAAATGAAGAGCGTAGGCTAGGTGCGGGAGACGGAAACCCAATTATTGGGTGGACTGTAATGAAGAATTTGTTGACCGATCAGTACGTTCCCGCGTACCATCGGACACAGATGTTTGACGAGCTTGCCACCCTGGGGCAGGGCTCAAATTCAGTAGCGGAGTATATGGGAGAACTGAAGGACCGAATGGTGCGTTGTGATCTGAAGGAAATCCCCGAGGTTACCCTTTCTAGATTCCGTAAGGGGCTTCAACCCGATATTCAGCGGAAGCTCTTACATTATGGCCACACAGATCTAAACACGACATTCAATGCCGCCCTCGACATTGAAAAACACTTAGCATCTAAGGCCCACTCCCGGTATTCCCATACGAAGGGAAAATCCACCACCGGAGCCTCGTCCTCCACATATCAGGACAAAGGGAAATTCCGGTCCGCCGAGTCCAAGTCTGTTGTGATCACTGCTAGGAACACTAAGAACCCTACGAGCGAACGTATTCCCATCGGAAAGGTTAGCAAGACTAACGCCACATGTTACTCTTGCGGCATTCAAGGTCACTATGCCTTCGAATGCCCAACGAAAACTAAAGCCATAGCCTTGTTAGAGTCGACGAATGATCTTGCGGATTACGTTTATGAGGCTGCTGAGGAGAGCGACCCGGAGGGGGTTCCAAGTGACTTAGAGGACGATCACCCCCTTATGGTGATGCGTTGTATCTTGGCCACTCCTCGTCCATTAGATGAGTGGAAAAGGACGAGCATATTTTCCCTGATTTTTAAGAGTGGCGAGAAACTTTGCAAGCTGATTGTTGATAGTGGTAGCTTTGTGAACGTCGTATCTGAGAACGCCATAGCACGTATGTCCTTGACCACAGAACCACACCCGACCCCATATAAGGTCGCTTGGATCAACAAGATCTCCGTACCCATTACCAAGCGATGCCTGGTCCCACTCTCATTCAAATCCTACGTTGATGAGGTGTGGTGTGATGTCCTTCCGATGGACGCTTGTCATGTGTTGTTAGGCCGCCCTTGGCTATATGACCGTGATGTTACTCATTTTGGTAGAGCCAACACTTATGAATTCAAATTCAATGGCAAAACCATCACCTTGAGACCGACCATCCCAAAGGAGCTTGTAGTCTTGGCTAAGGACACCACTATCCCGGTAGACCGGAAAACGTTGAATCTAGTTGGTAAGAAAGAGTTTGGGAGAGATCCGTTCCTTGATGAAATTATGTATGCGCTAGTCCTCCTAAGTGCGAAGCCCGATTCTAGCATTTTGGATGAGTTACCTAGTGAGTTACGGGTATTATTGGAAGAGTATAGGGACGTGTACCCGGATGAGTTGCCGTGCACGTTACCCCCACTTAGGAATATCCAGCACGCGATAGATCTCATCCCGAGGTCTTCCTTACCAAATCAGCCCCATTATCGACTCCACCCCGCAGCTCACCTGGAGTTGCAGTCCCAAATAGAGGGCTTACTGGAGAAGGGTTTTATTAGGACGAGTATGAGTCCATGTGCTGTACCAGCCCTACTTGCCCCCAAGAAGGATGGTACATGGAGGATGTGCGTTGATAGCCGGGCTATCAACAAAATCACCATCAAGTATAGGTTCCCCATTCCCCGCCTAGATGATTTGTTGGATGTCTTGTCTGGAGCCACAGTATTCTCCAAATTAGATCTACGGAGTGGCTATCACCAGATTAGGATACGAGAGGGCGACGAGTGGAAGACGGCATTTAAGTCGAAGGATGGACTGTACGAATGCCTTGTGATGCCCTTTGGGTTATCCAATGCCCCTAGTACCTTCTCCCGGATGATGACACATGTCTTTCAGCCATTCATGGGGAAGTTCGTTGTCGTCTACTTTGACGATATACTGATTTATAGCACCTCTACTACCGAGCACATCTCCCACATGAGAGTGATCCTTTCCACCCTGCGGAAAGAGACTTTATTTCTCAATCTTAAGAAATGCACTTTCAATGCCGCGGAGGTAGAGTTCTTAGGTTATATAGTCAGTTTTAAGGGTATTCGAGTTGATCCGGGCAAGGTTCAGGTCATTAAGGACTGGCCCGTGCCAACCACCCTACGTGAGGTACGTAGCTTCCATGGGTTAGCCACGTTTTATCGTCGTTTCATACGAGACTTCAGTAGTATTATGGCGCCTATCACCGACTGTATGAAGAAGGGAGAGTTTACATGGACGAAGTCCGCCACTTATGCCTTTGAACGAATAAAGGAGCTTATGACTGAGGCACCTGTCTTACGTCTACCTGACTTTTCTAAAGTCTTTGAGCTCACATGTGATGCGTCTGGGGTAGGGATTGGAGGTGTCTTGAGCCAGGAGGGCCATCCCGTTAGTTATTTTAGCGAGAAGTTGTCCGATCCTAAGCTGAACTACTCAAATTACGATAGGGAATTTTATGCTGTAGTTCGATGTCTACACCATTAGAGGCACTATCTCCTCTCCAAGGAGTTTGTGATCCTCTCTGATCATGAGGCTTTACGTTTCATCAACGGCCAGCATAAGATCAGCCCACAACACGCTAAGTGGGTAGCTTTCTTACAAGGTTACACGTTTAATCTCAAGCACCTTAAGGGAACTGATAACCGAGTCGCAGACGCCCTTAGTCGTCTGACTATTTTACTCACCTCTATGGAAGTACATGTTGTCGGATTTGAGTGGATTAAGGATGAGTACGCTACGTGTCCCGACTTCCAGGACTTTTATTTATCTGCCCAGGATAGTTCCCCCACTACGATATCTGCCAATGTTATCAAGGACGGTTACCTGTTTAGGAACGGGAAGCTATGTATTCCGCAGTCATCGTTACGACTACATATCATATGGGAATTGCATAGCGGAGGGTTGAGTGGTCACTTCGGTAGAGATAAGACCATTACGCTAGTCGAAGATAAATTCTATTGGCCAAAACTGAAGGTTATGGTGGGGCAGGTAGTGAGTAGCTGCCGCACATGTCAGGTGTCTAAGGGAAGTAAAACCAACGTTGGATTATATACTCCCTTGCCTATTCCCTCCATGCCTTGGGTGGACGTTAGTATGGATTTTGTATTAGGCCTCCCCATTACTCTTCACCGTCACGACTCAGTTTTTGTAGTGGTGGATAGGTTTTCAAAGATGACTTATTTCATCCCATGCAGTAGGACAAACGATGCGTCTCACGTTGCTAAACTATATTTTAAGGAAGTCGTTTGTCACCGTGGAGTGCCAAAGACCATAGTATCGGATAGGGACATAAAATTCACTAGCTATTTTTGGAAAACTCTTTGGATTTTAATGGGAACGAAATTATTGTTTTCCTCCGCCTATCACCCCCAAACTGATGGGCAGACGGAAGTGGTTAATCGGAGCTTAGGAAATTTGTTACGATGCCTTGTGAGTGATCATAAGAGCACTTGGGATCTTCTCCTTCCCCATGCCCAATTAGCCTACAATAACTCCAAGAATAGGTCTACGGGTCTGTCCCCGAATGAGATTGTCCACGAGTATAAGGCTCTTGTGCCGCTTGACTTGGTGTCGTTGCCCCCAACGTACAAGGCAAGTCAGTTTGCACAATCCTTCGCCCAACACATCCATGATTTACATGCACGTATACGGGACACTTTGACCACGCAATACGACTCTTATCAAGCGCAGCTAATTTATATCGGAGAGTATCAAACTTCAAAATTGACGATCTAGTTTTAGTCCGTTTGGTTCCCGAACGCTTGCCAACTGGCACCGTTAAAAAGTTAGCACCAAAGCGCGCCGGCCCTTTTCGGATTATTAAAAAGTTAGGTGACAACGCTTTCGTTTTGGACTTGCCTGCTGATTGGGGGATCTCTCCCATTTTTAACGTTTCGGATTTAACGATGTTTGTGTCGCCACCACAAGAGTTGATTTCTTTGTCGTCTTCTTCTCCTACTCAAAATTCTGATGGGTTGGGGAGTGGTAGTTCAGATGATCTCTCTCTTTCGGTCCCCGCAGGTATAACATCGGATGGTACGTTGCCTTCTTTTACTCCTACTGCTGACATGTTTCCCAGGTTTCCCAGGACATTCCTCGCTCCAGATATGATACTTGCTGCAGAACCGTTCACTACTCCGGATGGTACTTCTTACCACTTTCTGGTCCTTTGGCGTGACCACCCCCCTTCGGACGACTCTTGGGTACTCGCGACAGAGCTTCAACATTTGGATGCCGAGCTTCTTCGCCGCTATCTCTCCACTCACGCATCAGAGATACGTGATTTTGAGTGGGGGAGGATTGATGCAGCGCCACCGCTAATTGATGATGACCCAGTTGCCGAGGCGTTACGGAATAAAGATCTTAGACGCCGTGATGACGCTGAAGGAAGTGCACGTTACAACCTCCGCCCGCGGCGTGCTCGAACCGCCATGAAAAATTAGCTTTAATTATTTTTTTTCATGAACTCTATTTTATATTTTTAGAATATAAAATTATCCAATGTTTAGTGATAATTTTATATTCATGGCATGTTTTATTTCTTTAATTAAAACAGTTTTATTTTTGGTGTGCACTTAGCCATTCGGGTGGATGAGATTACATCTCCATCATGAAGGGTTAAGGCTTGTTGTAATCTCCTATTTAAGGAGGTGTTTATGAGGAATCAAGTATTGAAATATTGAAAACCTAAATCCTCTCCTTTGAGAATTTCAGCCAAGCTTGTCCCAAGCCGCCGCCCCCCTTCCTTGGTGGTGTGAAACCGCCGGCCTCCTTGTGGTGGTGTGAAGCCGCCGCTCCTTGCCTCCTCCATCCGTTCGGTGCGACTCCGGCGCGGCTTCCTTGGTGCGACTCCGTAGAAGAAGGTTGCAAACCGTTCGGTGCGACGCCGGCGGATCCGTGGAGAGAGTGATTCTCTCACCCTATCCTTGTGTGCACGTTCATCCTGGTTGGGTAATCTCTTCCCTCTTCCTTGTGTGATTCTCCTCTTTAGTTGTGGTGGTTTCGCACTCGTTTTCTCCGGATCTTTAATTTAATCGCTGCAAGTTTTGAATCGAAATCGCCGTTGCAAGGCTTTTTAATTCTGGATCGGGTGGATACTATTTGCTTGAGCGGATCTCGGCCTATAGCCTTGGTCTTGCTCTCTAAAAGGAGTGGCAACCTTTGTGTTTTCTTGGGGAATATTCTGACTCAAATTTTCGATCGTTGTTTTCGAGTCGACCATTCCTCCCGTGTTATTTGCGCTGCGTTCTTGCGACGAGAACTATTGTGGGCGATAGGTGTTGTGTAGGTGCGGTAGATCTACGACGTGTAGTGCGTAGGAAAGCGTTAACTTCGTGGATACCTCCGACTCGGGCGTGCCCCACACTAAAACCCTAGCCGTTTTAACTCTTCATTCCATCCCTTTTTCCTGAGAGAACATCCTGGAGGAGGAGATCTTTCTGGAGCAAACCATGGAGGAGGAGAAACGCCACCACCATCAAGGAAATAACAATGCCGTCGAGGAGGTTGACAAGATCCATGGCCGGAAATGGTTTTACCGCTGGAAATGAGGGTAGCTTCCTCCCCTCTCCCTTGGTGCTAGATCATTAGATATTCTTAGGCGACACATCAGCTCAAATGAGTCTTGATGTGTGAGGAGAAGTTTTCTTAAGAAGGCCCATCTAGAACTTTTGTTCTAACGTTTAGTCATCTTCAACCTCCCCTTCTTCAAAGTGATGATGGGGGTGGATTCGTGAAGAGGAATGGCCTTAAGAGGGATAATAAGGGTGGAGGAACTTCTGGTTCCGATTTGGGGTGATCGTCTTGAGGAGGAAGATGAACAGATGACGTTCATTCCGCTTCAAGATGCGTGCAGAATCTGTGTTCTGCACGCAGTGACCTTCTTTGCTATTTTCAGGAAGGAAATGGTCTGATCTGGTCTTTCTACTAAACACAAAAGTTGAATCCCATGAAATTACCTTTCCAACGAGTGGTTACACGCCTTCAGGTGAAGTGTGTAGCCACAAGAATGTCTGTTCGGAATAAGGGCTGTAAGCTAAGCGCACAGAAATTATATTTTGTACGCTGCAGGCTTTGGAGCCAATTTCATTTGGGTTATAGTCTGATCTGGGTTGCAGGCTGAACATGAAAGTTGTAGCCAATGAAAAGACCTTTACATCGAGGTTTTACATGCACTCACTGGATTCCTGTAGCCACGGGAATCTTCGGTTGAAGTTGCTATCCAGATTTACTCTATACCCAAATTTTTGGGTAGTGTATAACATGGATTTAGATTCGGTGGAATTAATGTTGAAATCTAATTCGAGGTTCGGGTGAACTCTTTTATGTTAACCATCGTAGTGTTATGAAGGTTGAAGTTTGTTAATTTACATTCTTATAACGAGTTGTGAAGCAAGCTTGAATCGAACAAAATGGCTTGATATAAATTGGTAGATTATCATTTATGCGCATTTTTTTATATGATGTTGAAATCATTCGGTATGACATATAGATAAATAAACTATGGCCATATGAATGTTGAATTGATTTAATGAAATTTAGTAGTCCAATGCTTAGAGTGTCGTCTCACTACGGGTAGCATTGTAAAAGGTAATATGTGTGGTGTTGGCCGTCACTAGTCGGGATGGTGTTGAGATGAGTAAACTGGATGGCTGGGCTTGTTCCTCGTGCTTTCTACGAGGCTCCTTCCATGCCACGGTGTTGTGGAATTGCATGCGTTGTGAGTCTACACGCGGTGTCATAAACCTGGGTTAAGGATAGTGTGGCAGGTAAACGGGCTTGCCAATCGTCACACTGATGGGAGTTGACAGATAGACTTTGGGCGGTTGGTCTTGTACCTCGGTGTTCATGTCACAGGGCACCATCCGTACCAAGTGAACAGTTGGACTTGACCCTCATGCTTATTTCTTAGGTTCCTTCCGTGTCATGCATAGGCCAGTTCGGGGTTAGGATCTTGGTGCACATCTACCCAAGTGAACCCGCTGGGCCATAGTACGCATGGGCTCCGCTATTGTGTTCTTAACATTGAGGAGTACGGAGGCCTAAGTGAGTAGTGTGGATACCCACTTAGTAGTAGAAGTGCCCGTTCTACTATCACCATCTGGCCACGACGGTTGACGCCTGAGAGGTTAGCTACCTGCTCGAAAAGTGGGAACTACTAGTCTGTGCCGACATTAGCAATTGCATGTGCGTGATCATGGGTGAGTCATTGCATCACATACATAACATTGCACCTCATTACATACACGAGACCCTCATCGTATATGTTTGTATGGGCACTCCTATACGATGAGTTACTTACTGCTGAATGATCCTCAACTTAAATGCTTGTATGGGCATCCATATAAGTTGAGTTACTTTCTGTTATAACTTTATATTCATATTTTGTGATAAATGGTAGAAATGTTAGATTATCTTACTACATGTTATACCACTTGCTTGTTTATACTCCTGCTTATATACATCTATTTTACACTGTCTATTTCTCCGCCCGGTGTCGAAGAGTCGCCGGGGGAGAGGATGTGAAGCCACTATCTTTATGACTAACAGTTGCAACGTCTTCCATTTTAGGAGGAAATCCCGCAGATGGTATAGCAGGTCGTGGAGCCGACCAGCCAGGCCAAGACGACCGGGACTGAAAAGACGGTGTCGTCACAACCGTCTGTAGCAGATGTGAGTATATAAGGGTTTATTGAAGCCCTTCGGGGCAATTTTATCGTTGTACTCTGATCTTATAGAAGCATGTTTTGGCTTCTCTATTACTGCATTTTTGGACTTATAGCTTTTGTGGATTTGATTTCTTATATTATATTGGACGGGTTGGCATATATATATATTGATATTGGTTGTAGCTGGCAAAGTAGGAGCCTTGTGGTACAGGCTAGCCCGAGTGTTAGTGCTACCCCAAGGAGGCGGTTCTGGCCATAAGACCACTCTCGTGCCGTGTCTTGTGTTCCGGGAGGGGGGGGGTCTTACAAATGGCATCAGTTTGCCACGATCCTCACCTAAAGAATTGATTCAACAATGGGCCACTCCCGTTCGACTAGTCAGTTTGGGGACAAACTGACTTAGCGGAAGCAGTGGTGTGCCCATATGTAATTCACATTAAGTTTGTCCAACTCTGACCTTAAGATTATCAAACCTGACCGTAAGTTTTCATTCTTCGTATAGATTCCAGTGCATGTTGAGCCCTTGGGGGGCATTTCTGCCCCTTCCATACCCACACAGTTCCAACAGTCCGAGTTGGGGCAGACACTTACCGCCATCTTGGATTCTTTTAGGGCACAACAGCCTCCGGTGCTACAACAGGCCCTGGGCTCTAACTAGTTGAGCGCCTTCCGGGCTCTCTCCCCTCCCACTTACCTTGGGACGGAGTCAGCCGTGCACACGGAGGAATTGCTTGACACAATACATGAGTTGTTGGCTGGTATCAGTTGTCCATAAAATATGGCTGTGTCACTAGAAGTGTCTACCTTGGAGCTACATGCTAAGAGGTGGTGGAAGTCACTCATGGGCTCCACCTTCCAAGGCCGAGTCTATACAGAGATATGTTGGAGCGAGTTCTCGGATGTTTTCTTTCAGCAATTCATTCCTTTATCCGCTCGAGATGAACTTGAGGAGAGGTTCCTTCTACTAAAACAAGGATCGAAGATGGTTACGGAATACCAACGGGAGTTCCAACATCTCGCAAGGTTCACATACTCATACGAGTTGGATGATAGAGGATATGCCAAGAGTTTCTACAAAGGGCTGCGAGACCCCCCTAAGGCAGGCCCTTTTGTTTATAGCGGATGCTAGCTTGGCGGAGATCATCGATATGGCAAAAAGATTGGAGGCAGACCACTTGGGTAGTGGTAAGAGACCTACAGAGGGCGTCATGGAAGCTGGCCCGATCAATAGAAGGAGACAGGAATTTAGAAGAGGAAGAGGATATCAAGGAGGTGGTGGGTGTGTCCACCGAAACTATAGGGTGGAGCATCCGATTCCGCAACTGCTCGCGTTGCCCCCAATTCCAAAGCCTCAACAAATTCAGCAACTCGAGAGGCGTCCTGGGCTGATGTGTTTTGAATGCAACCAACCGGGTCACATTCAATGCTTTTGCCCGCAATTGTTTGGGAATGCCCCTCCCGCTATCCATCTGGCGGCCCCTCGAGGGCGCGGTTTCATGCGTGGTCGAGTGTTGGAACACCCTATTACTAATTTGGGTAAGGATCACTATGTTTTTCTTAGGAAACCAGTTTGACCTAGATGTATAGTTTAAAAGGTCAACATTAGAATGTGTCTAGGGATTAGAACTTAGGTTTGAAGCTGCCCCCAGGACCATTCCAAGATCAAGGAAATAGAGCCAAGTAAAAGACAAATATCATCGAGCTTAGGTCGACAAAACGTCAAACTCTGTTCGACGCTCTCTGAGCTCAACTATACTAAATCGTCGAGCTCCGGTCGACGATCTTCGAGCTCAAATCGATGATCTGTCTTCGGCTTGTCCTTCAGGTCGCTGAGCTCCGGTCGACGATCTTCGAGCTTAGTTCGACGTCTTCTGTCTGATGATCATTTTCAGTCTCTGAGCTCAGCTCAACGATCTTCGAGCTCAGATCGACGTTTTTCCTAAGAGATCGACGTTTTTAAGGTTTCAAATTCAGTCTGACTTTGGAAGGTTTTTCAAATTCTCTCAGCATTTATGTCAAGAGATCTGCCAGCCGTTTTCATTTATTCTGGAGCAAGTTTCAAGGAATTCTTTTTGAGAATGTTTTATTGTACTTTCCTTTAGAAGACAAAATTGTATGGAAGGTATTTAATATCTATTAACGGCTATCTTGGATATAGAATCTTCAGAGAACAAAAACCCCTTCTCTTCTTCTCTCTACATACACAGACAGAGACAGATATAGTGAAATACACAGATAAGAAAGAAAAAAAGAACAAGTGATTCTTAGGACAGTCTGATCAACACAAGAAAACTCAAGTAATCAACCCTGGAGAATCAGTAGAACATTTTGGCATACTGAAAAAGTGATCTTAGCTTCATCTCAAGGACTCCAGACAACTCATCTTTCAGCATCTGCTGAAACCATCTTCTGCTAGAGATCTGAAGCTTCTGAACACCTATCACCCTGAAGCAAAGCTTCCACTCCTGAACTAGTCAACATCTCAGGGGGAGCTTTGACAACACAAATCCACTTGTGCTTCTCTCTTTGATTGAGACAGAGAAGACAACTTCGCTCTTTTTCTTTTCCCTTTCCCTCTGTAAAAGGGTTTTCAAAACTCCCTTAAAAAGTTTTGATTCTGGTTCTGAGAACCTTGTAAAAACTCAGTGGTGGCAAGACACCTGATCAAAAAATCTAGTTTGGTTTTTGAGCACCTTATCAAAAGCTCATTGCTGCCAGGACGCCTGATCAACCCTTCCTGCAGTGGATTCCTACCAAGGGTAGTAGAAGAGTGGATGTACCCAGGTTTTTGGGGAACCACTATAGCTCCTTGTGTTTTCTGGTTTGCTTGTGTGTTTTCTTTGCTGTGTGCTATGCTCTTCTTTTTACTGTCTTGTTAATTCTATAGCAGGCACATTACACCTATATATAAGTTAAATCTTAAAAGTTTTGCTAGTTTAAAATTGTTGATTTACTTTAAATAAACTCTATTCACCCCCCCCCTCTAGAGTTGAGATAGATCTTGTTCCCACTTTCAATTGGTATTAGAGGGAGGTTTGTTGTTCATACAGGCTAACACCTGAACCAAAAGATCCTTGATAAGATCAATCTTTTAAGAGGGTTATTTTCATTTTATTTAATGTTATATAAAGACATGGCACAGAACAAATATTATGCAAGCACCAGGCCTCCAGTGTGCAATCTATCCAAATTTGCACTTTAGAAAGCAAGGATTAGACTTTACATGAACTCTATTGATGAAGACATATTTAATTCTGTTTTGATAGTGTGCCCAAGTCCACCAGCAAGCTCAAGTACAAATGCCGTTCCACCTCCTTCAGGAACAGATGCTGAAATAAAGAAGTGGAAGACTGCAAATGCCAAGGCAATGAACATCTTAGCTCAGACAATGTCTTATGAGATATTTCAGAAGGTAGCTGAATACAACTCAGTCAAAGGAATTTGGGACAAGCTCTCTGAAATTGTCTCAGGATCTGCTGATGAAAGGAAAGACAGGAGATCCCATCTTATAAGCCAATATGAGAATTTCAAAAAGGGAGAAGCTGAATCAGTGGCTGACATGTACAATAGACTAAGTCTGATTGTCAATGAGTTAAAGACTCTGGAAAAAGAAATATCATTGACTGAGCTGAATGACAAAATCTTAATGTGCTTCCCCAGCACTTGGGATTCAAGAATCTGGCCAATCAAAGATGCCAGAAGTCTAAATGAGATTACCACTGAAGCTCTCCTGGGGAAGCTCAAATCTTATGAGCTGCTCATTAAAAATAGAGAAGAAGAACAAAAGGCTACTTCTCCAGTCACAAGGAAAGATAAGACCATAGCCTTCAAAGCTATAGAAGAGGAGCCTGAAGATAAAGCTACAGGAAATGATGAGCTCCTAAGTCTACTAGCCAAAAGATTCTACAAGATGGCCAGAAAAGACTTCATAAAGAGATCATACAAGGGACATGATAATCCAAGGTATGATAAATCAAATAACAATAAAGAAATTATATGTTTTGGTTGCAGGAAACCAGACCATATTGTGCCTGACTTTCCAGAAAACAAGAACAAGGACAAGAAAGATAGAAGAGAAAGAAGAAAGGAGAAAGACTTCAGAAAGAACAGCTCAGACAAACCCTCCTCTAGCAAGAACAAACATACAAGGAAGGTATTTATTGCTGAGACATGGAGTGAAACTAAAGAGGACTCTGAAGCCTCATCCAGCTCCAGTGATGATGAGGATGATGCTGATGAAAAGGAATTTTGTATGATGGCTATCAATGCCTCTCAAACAGATTCAGAAGCAGAAGAGTCAGAATCAGATTCAGAAGCTCAACTAGAAGAAGATCAGGTAATCAATTCATTTGATTTCAGTTCTGAGGACTTTAAACATGAGTTCAAAGTACTATGCCTAGATCTGTTGGAGTCTGAGAAGGAAATCACTTCCCTCAGAAAACAACTATCTGAGTATAGCACTGTAAAATCAGAGAACCTCAAACTCTCTGAAGAGCTAGAATGCTACAAAGAGGAGATAGCTTCACTAAAAAGTGAACTATCCAAGGCCAAGCAATTTGAAGAATCCCTTAATGGGAGAAGTATCAAGTTAATGGACATCACAAGCACAGTGAACTCAAGATTAAATAGTACACTGGGCTTGGGTGCTTCATCTAGCCAACCTATAGTATTAACCACCCCAATCAAATTTATTTCTGATAAAAGGAAGGGTGTTGTAGAGGTAGCTAGGAAGAATTCAGATCTACCTATGAAAAGCAAAGTTCAACAGAAAACGTCGAGCAGAGGTCGACGATCGTCGAATAGAGATCGACGATCTCAGACTGAAACGTCGAACTCAGCTCAACGATTCCTGAACTCTGAACTCCCTCACAGTCGATCTTCGAACGGAGCTCGACGATCTTACCCAAGAACATCGAACTCAGATCGACGATCGTCGAACGGAGCTCCGAACTTTGAACCTTCTTTCAGAGGCAAATCTCAATTCAATCCTAGAAGTGCTTCATCCCAATGCTTTAATCCTTATACTGAATGGATAATACCTCGTAGGAGATACCATCCTGAAGGTTATAAGAATCAACCTGGGATGTCTTTTATTTCTGAATTTAAGGGATATCAACCTAGGCCCAAGGTTAACTGCGTCAAAAACATATAAGCTGTTTATGTGCAGGTGCAGACCTATCCAACATCAAACCAGCTATAGTATCTGGATAGTGGGTGCTCAAATCACATGATAGGGAATAAGGACAACTTCACATCCTTTAAAGCCAAGCTTGGACCCAAAGTAATTTTTGGTGATTCAAACTTTGGAACTACAAAAGGATATGGTGTAGTCCAAATTGGGACAGTCACCTTCAAGAAAGTGGCCTATGTTGAAGGACTCAAGCACAACCTGATAAACATTAGTCAGCTGTGTGATGAAGGATATCAAGTGACTTTCAACAAAGAAATATGCAAGATCAAGTCAGAAGACAACACAACTGTGTTGACAGGTAACAGGAAAGGTAATATTTACTTAGTAGACTTTCATTCATCTAAGGTAGATATTTGCCTGTTTAATTCCATATCTAGACCTAATATTCTATGGCATAAGAGACTAGGACATGTTAACCTTAGAACCATTGCTATGCTATCCAAGGACAACCTTGTAAGAGGACTGCCTTCTGGCCCATACAAGAAGGAAGGACTCTACAAGGCTTGTCAATTAGGCAAGCAAACTAAAAATAGCTTTAAATCAATTAACAAGAGTGATTCACCTATGATTTTGTATCTGTTAGACATGGATCTTTTTGGACCCATTACAGTACAAAGCTTAGGAGGGAAATCCTATACTTTAGTGGTTGTAGATGACTTCTCAAGATTCACATGGGTATTCTTTCTGAGGAAGAAGTCTGATAACTTTAAGTGTTTAACAGATTTTCTCAAATGCATTCAGATTGAGTTCAACACTCACATTGCCCTGATCAGAAGTGATCATGGAACAGAGTTTGATTCTCTTCTCATGCAAGAGTTCTGTCAAAGTGAAGGAATCAGGCATACTTTCTCAGCTCCTAGAACTCCTCAACAAAATGGGGTAGCTAAAAGGAAAAATAGAACCCTCATTGAATCTGCAACTACATTATTGGCAGATGCTCACCTACCTCTATCCTTTTGGGCTGAGGCAGTGAAGACCTCCAACTATATGTTGAATAGAAGTCTGATACATAAATCTGAAGGGCAAGACTCCCTATGAATTGCTCAAAGGGAAGAAACCTAAAGTAGACTATTTTAAAGTTTTTGGTTGCACTTGTTACATTCACAATAATGACAAGAAATATTTACCAAAATTCCAAGCTAAAGCTGATGAAGGAGTGTTTCTGGGATACTCCATGATCAGTAAAGCCTATAGGGTTTATAATAAAACTACTCTAAAAATAGAAGAAACTGTCCACATTACTTTTGATGAAGCTAACATGTCTTTCAAGGAGAAGAATACTTCTACCATAGAACATTTGCAGGTGCATTCTCTAGCTGAAGACTTGGACAGATTACAAGTTACTCAAAAGGATGATAGTAGTGAAGATGAAGAAGCTGCTCAACATCAGGAAGAAAATCTTCTTGAAGAGCCAGTTGTTGTCCCACAAGAGGAAACAACAACACATGTTGGTGAACCATCAACACCCCCTGTTGATCTAGTAACAACAAGAGATCATCCAATCTCCCAAGTAATTGGAAACATCTCAGCTGGTGTACAAACTAGAAATCAGGTCAACCAGAACCTGATGCACACTTGCTTCCTCTCTCAAATTGAACCTCAAACCATTTAAGATACAGAGCAAGATCCACACTAGATCATTACAATGCAAGAGGAGTTACATCAATTTGAAAGAAACAAAGTTTGGGAACTAGTGCCATAAGCCAAAGGATCATTCCATTGTTGGAACCAAATGGGTGTTCAGAAATAAGCTAGATGATCAAGGAATTATTGTAAGAAACAAGGCAAGGCTAGTTGCTCAAGGGTATTCACAAGAAGAAGGGATAGACTATGACCAGAACTTTGCTCCAGTTGCAAGGTTAGAGGCCATAAGAATCTTCCTGGCTTATGATGCTCACAAGGGATTCAAGGTCTAACAAATGGATGTCAAGAGTGCCTTTCACAATGGGGAGATCAAAGAAGAAGTCTATGTCAGACAACCTCCAGGTTTTATCTCTCTAACCCATCCTGATTATGTTTTTAAACTACAGAAAGCATTATATGGTCTCAAGCAAGCTCCTAGAGCATGGTATGAGACTCTAGCATGCTTTCTGCTGAAAAATGATTTTGTTAGGGGGAGAGTACACCAAACTCTTTTTATTAGAACCCATAAGTCCCATACCCTACTAGTGCAGATTTATGTAGATGATATTATATTTGGGTCTACTGATTAAAATTTGTGCAAAAAGTTTTCCAAGCTTATGCACTCTAAATTTGAAATGAGTAGCATGGGTGAGCTATCCTTCTTCTTAGGATTGCAAGTCAAACAACATGCTAAAGGCATGTTTATTTCTCAAACCAAGTATGCAAAAGAATTGGTTAAGAAATTTGGGATGTCTGATGCATCATGTATGAAAACACCCATGCCTACCAATGCTGTATTGGATGCTGATGAACATGGGAAACCAGTTGATCAGACAACATATAGAGCAATGATTGGCTCTCTATTATACCTTACAGCCAGTAGGCCTGACATAATGTTTGCTACATGTATATGTGCTAGATTCCAAGTCAGCCCTAGAGAGTCACACTTAACTTTAGTAAAGAGGATTCTTAGGTATGTTAAAAGCTGTCCAAATCTAGGACTCTGGTATCCAAAAGATTCAGCATTTGACTTAACTGGATTTTCAGATGCTGATTATGCTGGATGCAGAATAGACAGGAAAAGCACCAGTGGAACTTGTCAGTTTCTTGGTGATAGACTTGTCTCATGGTATTGTAAGAAACAAACATCTGTGTCAACCTCAACTGCTGAAGCTGAATACATGGCTGCAGGCAGTTATTGTTCAAAAATATTGTTGATACAAAACCAACTCCTAGACTATAGTTACAACTTAGAGAAGTCTAAAATATTTTGTGATAACACCAGTGCTATTTCCATTGCACAAAATCTAGTCCTCCATAGTAGGACAAAACACATAGAAATTAGGCATCATTTTCTAAGGGACAATGTTGAGAAAAATAAAATTGAACTTCAATATATCCCAACTGATTTGCAAAGGGGAGATATTTTCACCAAGCCCTTGGATGAAAAGAAACACAACTTCTTCCTCAATCAGTTAGGCATGTTAGATGGAGGAAGCCTAAAATAAATAACAAGATTTTCAAAAGCTAAAAACAGACCAAGATTAGGCTAAAAACTCTCCTTTTTTTGTGTCTGTGGGATAGTTTTCTGACTCTGAACTACGCTCGACGTTTTCCCAGAAAGCGTCGAACGGAGATCGACGTTTTCCCAAAAATGTCGAGCTGAGTTAAGAGCGTGTCAGATAGTTGTACACTATCTCTTTCAGGCCTTCAATCGTCGACCTGAGCTCGACGTTCTCCCTAGATCATCGAACTGAGATCTACGATATTGAAGCCCTTTCAGCTTCCATCAGGAGTCCTGATCGTCGAACGGAGATCGACGATCCTTCCTTTTTCGCGTCGAACCCTAATATAAAATCATTTTTCGGCCGCCGCTCGTCGTTTACGCCATCATACTCTCTGCAACTCTTTCCCTCCAAACCTTCTACACTTGGTCGTGTTTGTTTCATCTTTGCAGGTACAGATGGCTGTGTCAAGTGCTGTTATTTCAAAGATGAAATTTGATACAGGTTTCGACATTGATATGAATCCTTTCGATGGAAGTGATCAGAGATTCAAGGATATTCTAAACCTTTTTCGAGAACAGAAACTGTTTCAGATCATGTCCACCAGAATGAAGATTGCAGCAGAAGAGATAAAGGAATGGTGTTTTACCGCCATGAATGAGAATGAGAATTCTGTAATCGGCTCAATCAAAGGGACTCAGGTACCGTTGTCCGCAACCCTTCTAACAGAGGTATTCCTACTTAGTACTGGAGATGACTCCATCGATTTTTCTGGAGAAGAGTATGACTATATGCTGGATAGAATGGGTCACACTGCTGTGAACCCTAACAAACTGCTGAAAAAGAACCTTTCCATTGAATTCCAATTTCTGGCTGATGTGGTTGGAAAAGTGCTTCTGGCAAAGCACTCAGCCCATGATACAATATCAAGATACCAATTCTGTTTAATGGGAGCATTGGTTGACAAGAAACATTTAGATTGGGGATCCATCTTTTTCAATCTGATCAAGAAGAAGCAGAACAAAAGCTGTGTAAGCTATGGGAGGATTTTAGGGGTTTACCTGCACTCCAGGTGCCCTGAACTGCTGACCTCTAGTGGGATGTACATAAATGCATCCAAGAGGCTTACCTGTGCCCTCTTCAGCAGATGGGACAGGCAGATCATCAACCCCAGCAGGGCTGCTGCAGCACCACTTGCTTCAGGCACCAGGACTATATCAGTCACTCCTCCTCAGGTATCTGCCCCAGCAGAAGAATTGCATGTTTCTTCTTCTCCTCCTCCAGTTGTTTCTATCCTAGTCCACACCTCAACTTCTTCACCAACCTCAACCTCTATCATCTCATCCCCCATTACAATCTCTTCACCAATTTCACCTCCTCCAGCCTCTACCTCAGAACAATTCCACCCTTTGTTCTCTTATCCATCTCTCACCACTCCATCATTTTCTCTTATAGATGACTCCTTCATGGATGATTCTCCTCCCTCTCCTCCAGAGCTTCCCTCTACATCCTCTTACCAACAACTTCTTCAAGACATACTCTCTCAACCATCCTTCACCCCATCCTTTGCCTCTTCCATCTCATCCATCTCCACCTCAGTAAAATCTATCTCCACTATGACTCCTTCAGAGCCATCCATCCCTACACCTCCTATCTCTACACTCTCCATTACATCAGCTCCAGCCACCCTCATTCCAGTCTCTTAGACTCCTACCTCTGCTCAAGCCAATCTTGAGCATGTAGATCTTTCAGCCCTGACAGACAAGCTCAATGTATTGCTAGCCCCCAGGCTAACCTCATTGCTGGAGACCTCCTTGGCTCCACTCCTGAAACATGTTCAGGAGCTGTCTACCAAGTTTTCTTCCTTCCTCTCCTCCCAGGCAATCCCTTCATCTGGGTGCCTTGATTCAGTTTCCACTGAACCCAGGCAGGGGGAGATGCCTTATGAAGCATTGGATGTGCCTGAGGCTATTGAAGGTTCTAGTCCTGCTCCTGTTTTTGCAGTGGACTTTCAGAGTCTGCTTTCTATATTTGATTCTGTTTATTTTAGTTCTCTGCCAGTGCATCAAGCTGAAGACCTCACTAAGGCCATTGTGCCTATCTCTGTATGTGATCCCAGCCTAATTGCCTTATATGTCAATTCTTTCAAGGCTGTGGATGTTGCTGCTTTCAGTTCTGCTGCTGCTGCTGTTTCTACAATTGTATCAGAAGATATTGACATGATTTCTGTTGTTGAGGATACTGCTGCTAAAGAACTTGTAACATATCTGGAAGGATCTGAAGCTGCTGCCTCTGTTACTTCTGCCCCTACTGCTTCTCCAATTCCTACTGCTGCTGCTACTGCTCCTGCTCTGACCCCTGATCAAGTAAAACAACAAGAAAAGTATATAAAGAGCATTGATGATTTATATGATAGACCACAAAGTTCAGACAGTGATCAGTTTCACACTGAATCTGATGACTCTTCTAATACTATTGCCAAGAAAAGGAAGGCCAGAAGCAAGGCCATGATGAAGGTTCCTCCTGCTCAAGCTAAAGATTCAAATGACATTCCATACTATATTTTGCATGATTGCCAAATTACTGAACATTGGATGAAATATTCTAAAAATCAACTAAAGGCCTTGAGAATGAAGAGAAAGTTTGAAAAGTATGAGAAAGGTTCATCTCAATTTCAGCCTCCTCCTCCTCCTCCTCCAGATTCAGGATCAGGTGGAGGCTCAGCTTCTCAAACCCCAGCTTCAAAGCATAGTTCCTCCCAGTCCTCACAAAGATATCATCCAAGGGGACAACACCAAAGGGGTTCTCAGTCCAGAAGGGGACAGTATAGAGGAAGTCAAAGATAACATAGATTTCATGCAAGGGAAGGACAAAGACACATGGACTCTGCTCAAGGTCCTTTCCCTTATAAACTAAGAGAAAAAGTTGAGACTAGAACTCCTATTGCTTTAGAAACAGTCAATAGATATGAGCCTGCAGTGCCTTTTGAAGATCTAGAGAACAATCCATTGTCATGGACTGCAAGGATTAAAGAACTGGCTGCCTTCGATTAGTTGAAGAAAGCCAGAGAATAAGGGAAAGACACCTCTAATATTACTACTCTATCAGATCAAAGAAAAGCTGAACTGGAAAGGTATTCTTCAAGAAAATTCTTTGACCCAGTGGACTACATGAAGTTGCATCCTGAGGCTGTGGTTCCCAGGACAAGAGCTCAAACCTCCTTAGGTGCAGATGATGATAGAAGGTCAAAGAAGGAAGCCCTTAATCCTAACATAGAAGTTATATTTAAAAAAGGAAGTGAAAAGAAGTAATTTCTGCAAGCAGACAGCACAATCTCTCTGAACATTTGCTGAAATTCCATTTGATCACTGTTATGATTGCTTGCTCTGCTATTTTGTTTTAGTTTATTGCTCTTCTATATGTTGT
Source organism: Platanthera zijinensis (assembly GCA_039513925.1). Lineage (NCBI taxonomy): Eukaryota > Viridiplantae > Streptophyta > Magnoliopsida > Asparagales > Orchidaceae > Platanthera > Platanthera zijinensis. The sequence goes on along the minus strand of CM077086.1, from coordinate 133,569,520 downwards.
TGTAGTTTTTATTTCTGAAATATGTAAATAGTAATCCTAACCCAAATGGGGGGAGATTGTTGGAACACCCTATTACTAATTTGGGTAAGGATCACTATGTTTTTCTTAGGAAACCAGTTTGACCTAGATGTATAGTTGAAAAGGTCAACATTAGTATGTGTCTAGGGATTAGAACTTAGGTTTGAAGCTGCCCCCAGGACCATTCCAAGATCAAGGAAATAGAGCCAAGTCTAAGACAATTATTGTCGAGCTTAGGTCGACGAAACGTTGAACTCCGTTCGACGCTCTCTGAGCTCAACTATGCTAAATCGTCGAGCTCCGGTCGACGATCTTCGAGCTCAGATCGACGATCTGTCTTCGGCTTGTCCTTCAGGTCGCTGAGCTCCGGTCGACGATCTTCGAGCTCAGTTCGACGTCTTCTGTCTGATGATCATTTTCAGTCTCTGAGCTCAGCTCAACGATCTTCAAGCTCAGATCGACGTTTTTCCTAAGAGATCGATGTTTTTAAGGTTTCAAATTCAGTCTGACTTTGGAAGGTTTTTCAAATTCTCTCAGCATTTATGTCAAGAGATCTGCCAGCCGTTTTCATTTATTCTGGAGCAAGTTGTAAGGAATTCTTTTTGAGAATGTTTTATTAGACTTTTCTTTAGAAGACAAAATTTTATGGAAGGCATTTAATGTCTGTTAACGGCTATCTTGGATATAGAATCTTCAGAGAACAAAAACCCCTTCTCTTCTTCTCTCTACATACACAGACAGAGACAAATATAGTGAAATACACAGATAACAAAGAAAAAAAGAACAAGTGATTCTCAGGACAGTCTGATCAACACAAGAAAACTCAAGTAATCAACCCTGGAGAATTAGTTGAACATTTTGGCATACTGAAAAAGTGATCTTAGCTTCATCTCAAGGAGTCCAGAAAACTCATCTTTCAACATCTGCTGAAACCATCTTCTGTTGGAGATCTGAAGCTTCTGAAGACCTATCACCCTGAAGCAAAGCTTCCACTCCTGAACTAGTCAACATCTCAGGGGGAGCTTTGACAACACGAATCCACTTGTGCTTCTCTCTTTGATTGAGACAGAGAAGACAACTTCACTCTTTTTCTTTTCCCTTTCCCTCTGTAAAAGGGTTTTCAAAACTCCCTTCAAAAGTTTTGATTCTGGTTCTTAGAACCTTGTCAAAACTCAGTGGTGGCAAGACACCTGATAAAAAAATCTATTTTTGTTCTTGAGCACCTTATCAAAAGCTCATTGGTGTCAGGACACCTGATCAACCCTTCCTGCAGTGGATTCCTACCAAGGGTGGTATAAGAGTGGATGTACCCAGGTTTTTGGGGAACCACTATAGCTCCTTGTGTTTTCTGGTTTGCTTGTGTGTTTTCTTTGATGTGTGCTGTGCACTTCTTTTTACTGTCTTGTTAATTCTATAGCAGGAACATTACACCTATATATAATTTAAATCTTAAAAGTTTTGCTACTTTAAAATTGTGGATTTACTTTAAATAAACTCTATTCACCCCCCCCCCCCTCTCTAGAGTTGAGATAGATCTTGTTCCCACTTTCATCGAGGACGAGGACCGCGAGGAGGTAACCCCGGCCCTGCCCGAGATCAAGTGTACGCGCTAGAAATTGCACAAGAAAGGAATCCCCAGAATGTTATTGCAGGTACGTGCAGTAAGCTTTCATGTTTTCTGTGTTAAACTTAAGTTCCTTACGACAAACTAGCTATCTAGCAATATGTTTTGATTATTGGTACTTAGGCACCGTGATAATTGGCGGGAAGACGGCCTATGCGCTGTTCGATACCGGTGCCTCACACTCCATTATGTCCGAGGATTTCATTAAGGACATTGGGTGTGTGCAATATTTTATTGGAATAGCCTGACTAGTGCGCCTTCCAGACAGCTCGAATATGGTTGCAACCGCTAAGTGCGAGCTTGAGGTACTTATTGAGGGAAGGAATTTCGTTACGCCTGCCACTTTATTAAAAATGCCGGAATTTGACTTCATTCTGGGCATGACGTGGTTGGACTGGCACTTTGCAAGGATCAACTGCACAGAGAAGCGGATGTATTTGAGACATGGAGACTCCGACGTCATCTTCCAAGGTATTAACTTCGCACCCCGTCTGACGTTATCATCTGTTAGAGTTGTAAAAGCGCACATGAAGGGGGATGAAGTTTTTATGATCTGGTTCGAGTTGAAAGAAGTAGCATTGGACGTAAAAGACGTACGAGTGGTGCGGGACTTACTCGAGGTATTTCTTGAGAAACTGCCAGGATTACCCTCGCACATAGAGGTTGACTTCCAAATTAATCTCGTACTGGGTGCCAAGCCTATATCCAAGGCCCCTTACAGAATGGCCCCGAAAGAACTCATGGAGTTTAGAGTTCAACAACAAAAACTGGTGGAGTCAGGGTTCGTTCGCCCCAATTCGTCACCCTGGGGAGCCCCTGTATTGTTCGTAAAGAATATGGACAGAACCCTGCGTCTGTGCATAAATTATCGGGAACTCAATCGGTTGACGGTGCGGAACACTTACCCTCTACCTCGGATCGACGAGTTGTACGATCAACTAGTGGGAGCGCATTGGTTTTCTAAGCTAGACTTGCGCACAGGGTATTATCAGTTGAGAATACAAGATGGGGACATCCAGAAAACATCCTTCAGTTCAAGAAATGGGTTTTACGAGTTCACATTACTGCTGTTTGGGCTCACAAATGCCCCTTTGGCTTTCATGAGTTTGATGAACAAGGCATTTGAGACCCATTTGGACTTCTTCGTCATTGTTTTCATCGACGATATCCTAGTCTACTCAAGGACGGAGGAGGAGCATGGCGAGCACCTAACCTTGTTGTTGAAGAAATTGAAGGAGCACGGCTTGTACGCCAAATTTAGCGAATGTGAATTCTGGATTAAGGAGGTTGCTTTCTTGGGTCATGTGATCAGTAGGGCTGGGATAGCTGTTGATCCAGCCAAAGTGCATGCCATAAGGCAATGGTCACCCTTGAAGTCGGTGGCCGATGTGCGGAGTTTCATTGGACTTGCCGGGTACTATCGCAAGTTCATAAAGGGATTCTCAAATATTGCTCTTCCTCTTACTTCCCTAACGAAGAAAGGTGTGTCGTATGAGTAGACACCCCAATGTGAAGCTGCATTCCAAGAAATGAAGGATAGACTTACCTCCTCCCCCATCCTTGTACTTCCGTCTAGGAAGGAAGGATTTCAAGTTTACACGGACGCGTCTAATCAAGGGATGGGAGCAGTATTGATGCAGCACGGGAACGTGATTGCTTATGCTTCAAAACAATTGAGAAGCACGAAATCAATTACCCAGTTCATGATTTGGAGATCGGAGCAGTTGTTTTCTCCTTGAAGGTTTGGAGGCATTATTTATACGGCATCCACTGCGATATCTTTTCAGACCACAACAACTTTAAGTACGTCCATACTCAAAAGGAGTTGAACTTAAGACAACGACGGTGGTTAGAATTTCTATGCGAAAATGAGTTCACCTTAAACTACCACCCCGGAAAAGAAAACTTGGTAGCCGATGCGTTAAGTAGAAAAATACCGGACTCGAGCCCAGAGTCCCGGTTGATGAGTATGGAGTTGGCTCAAATGATTTAGGAGATAGAAATTACTTTGATATTTAAGGCTCCTTCAGTAGAATATACAGAGTAATTGGCCAGCATGAGCATAGTTTGTGATATTCGGGACAAGATCCGGGAGGAGCAAGAAGTGGATGCGGCTCTGGCCTCGATAATCAAGTCAATCAAAGACGGGACTACCAACGAATACACACTAAAAGATGGCCTCATTTTTTTTTGCGGCCTGCTCTACATGCCCAAGGGCGGTAAAATCTGGGAGTATATCCTGAGAGAGGGGCATTGCTCTCAGTATTCAGTGCACCCAGGAATTACAAAGATGTACGCCGGCTTACGGAAGACCATGTGTTGGACGAGCATGAAGAAGGATGTCCGATATTTTGTTACACATTGCGAAGCCTGTCAATGGGTGAAGGCAGAGTGCAGGAGTCTCGGTGGTTTGTTACAGTCTTTGCCCTTCCTCGAGTGAAAGTTCAAGAATATTTCCATAGACTTCGTACATGGGCTACCTCGCTCACGCTCAGGGAATGATTCAGTATGGGTGATCGTTGATCGATAGACGAAAGTTGCCCGGTTTATCCCTATGAAGAATGAGGCTCGCGTGGATGTATTAATATGCCTCTTTGTGGAACAGTTTGTACGGTATCATGACGTGCCTAAGACGATAGTTTCTGACTGTGATGGTAGCTTTACCTCCAAGGAGTGGAAGGCGGTACAGGCGTATTTGGGCTTGCGCATTACGTTCATCACCGCGTTTCATCCTCAGACAGACGGGAAGTCTTAGAGGACCATCCGGACATTGGAGGATGTGTTGAAATTATGTGTGTTGGATTGGGGAGAGCCGTGGGAAAGGATCTTACCCCTGGTGGAATTCTCCTACAACAACAGCCATCAGGCGAGCATCAGTATGGATCCCCATAAAGCTCTTTATGGAAGGAGGTGTAGAACCCCCATGTCTTGGGTACAAGATGAAGACCTAAAGACTTGGGAGTTGAGTATATATATGACACTGATGCAGTGGTTAGGATGATACGGGATCTCATGTTAGAGCCTCAAAGTCGGAAGACGAAGTATTATAATGGTAGGCACCGTTTGGTGGAGTTTCAAGTGGGTGATAAAGTGTTTATGAAAATCCGTTCGATGCATGGAGTGTCACAAGTGCGTGGTGTGAAGAAGCTCAGCTCGAGGTATGTGGGTCCTTATACTATACTGTAAAGGGTTGGCCCATTAGACTATCGGTTGGAGCTACCGCTCGAGTTAGAGAATCTCCACGACGTGTTCCATCTGTCGTCGGTTCGGAAGGTGATGTTGCGGCCCGATCAATACATCCCCACAACAAATGGTTCTGTGGCGTCTGATAGGTCTGTGCGACTGGAGCCAGTGCGGATTGTAGACAAACAGATAAGAACATGGTGCCGCAAAAGTGTTCACTTGGTAAAGGTGCAATGGTCTAATCATGGGAAGGAGGAATTTACATGGGAGCCAATGGATTTTATGTAACCATGCTACCCGGAGTTGTTTGCTCCAGGTAATTTTATTTAAAAGCATATTTTATTTTTTGTATGTTTAACTCCCCATAGCCTTAGCCTGATTTCGGGGACAAAATCTTTTATTTTGATTATAGGATTTGTAACGTTCCGATTCGTGCTAGGCCACTTGTGTGTGTTTTTGGTATCGAGAGAGCGGGTGTAGGCTCAAGGGGGTGCATGAGATCAGGTGCACATTCGTGGAGAACAAGGAAATAAGTTGAAAACTGTGTTAAGTATGCCACGAGTAGGGACACAGGCATGTCCCTACCCGTGTTCTGTGGCGCTGAGGGTCCATGGGGTTGAGTGGCAATAAAATGATGTTGAGTGGTGTGTCCCGAGAATGACACGGGTAGGGACACGGGCGTGTACCTACCCGTGTTTAGTAGCGTTGAGTGACCATGGCTTTGAGTGAAATGTCTTTGAGTGTTTTGTCCCAAGAAGGACATGGGTAGACACATGGGCGTGTCCCTAACTATGTTCCATGGTGTTGAGTGTCATGGCATTGAGTGACATGGCTTTAAGTGTGGCCAGAGAAGGACACAGGTAGAGACACGGGTGTGTCCCTACCAGTGTGCTCCAAGGCAAGCTAAACTAGAAGTGTCCCGACCAGGACACTGGTATTTACACGGCCACAACCACGGCTGTGTCACCTGTACACGGGTACCGACACGGGCATGTCAGTACCCGTATAGCGGCACGAAATGGCAGTCGAGCCGCTTCACCAAGCAGGACCCAGGTAAGGACACTGCCGTGTCCCTACCCGTGTCACTTCTATATAAAAAGGAAAAGTAAAACCCTATCCGTTTTCACTCTTCATTCCTGCCCTTTTTTCTGAGAGAACTTCCTGGAGGAGGAGATCTTGCTGGAGCAAACCTTGGAGGAGGAGAAACGCCACCACCATCACGGAAAAAGCGAAGCCACCGAGGAGGATGACAAGATGCATGGCCGAAAATGGTGGTAGCGCTGGAAATGAGGTTAGCTTCCTCCCCTCTCCCTTGGTGCAAGATCATTAGATATTCTTAGGCGACACATCGGCTCAAATGAGTCTTGATGTGTGAGAAGAAGGTTTCTTAGGAAGTCCTATCTAGAAATTTTGTTCTAACGTTTAGTCATCTTCAACCTCCCCTTCTTCAAAGTGATGTGTGGGGTGGATTCGTGAAGAAGAATGGCCTTGGGAGGGATAATAAGGGTGGAGGAACTTTTGGTTGCTATTTGGGGTGATCGACTTGAGGAGGAAGACGAACCGATGCCGTTCATTCCGCTTCAAGATGCGCGCAGAATCTGTGTTCTGCACGCAGTGACTTTCTTGGCTGTTTTCAGGCACGAAATCGTCCGATCTGGGCTTTTGACTAAACACGAAAGTTGAAGCCCTTGAAATTACATTTCCAATGAGTGGTTACACGCCTTCGGTTGAAGTCTGTAGCCACAAAAATGTCTGATCGAAGTAAGGGTTGTAAGCTAAGCGCACAGGAATTATATTTTGTACGTTGCAGGCTTTGGAGCCAATTTATTGTGGGTTATAGTCTGATCTGGGTTGTAGGCTGAACATGAAAGTTGTATCCAATGTAAAGACCTTTCCATCGAAGGGTTACACGCACTCACCGGATTCCTGTAGCCATGGGAATCTTTGGTTGAATTTGCTATCCAGATTTATTCGTTACCTAAATTTCTTGGTAGTGTATAACATGGATTTAGATTCGGTGGAATTAATGTTGCAATCTAATTTGAGGTTCAGGTGAACTCTTTTATGAAAACCACCTTAGTGTTATGAAGGTTGAAGTTTGTTAATGTGAATTCGTATAACTAGTTGTGAAACAAGCTTGAATTGAACGAAATGGCTTGATATAAATTGGTAGATTATCATTTATGCGCATTTTGTTATATGATGTTGAAATCATTCGGTATGACATATAGATGAATAAACTATGGTCATATATATTTTGAATTGATAGAATGAAATTTAGTAGTCCAATGCTTAGAGTGTCGTCTCACTACGGGTAGCATTGTGAAAGGTAATATGTGCGGTATTGGCCGTCACTAGTCGGGATGGTGTTGAGATGCGTAAACTGGATGGATGGGCTTTGTCCTCGTGCTTTCTCCGAGGCTCCTTCCATGCCACGGTGTTGTGGAATTGCATGCGATGTGAGTCAACATGCGGTGTCGTAATCCTGGAGTAAGGATAGTGTGGCAGGTATACGGGCTCGCCAATCGTCACACCGATGGGAGTTGACAGATAGAATTTTGGCGGTTCGGCTTGTACCTCGGTGTTCATGTCCCGGGGCGCCATCCATACCAAGTGAACGGTTGGGCTTGACCCTCGTGCTTATTTCTGAGGTTCCTTCCATGTCACGTGTAGGCCAGTTCGGGGATAGGATCTTGGTGCACATCTACCCAAGTGAACCCGCTGGGCGGTAGTACGCATGGGCTCCGCTATTGTGTTCTAAGCGTTGAGGCGTACGGAGGCCTAAGTGAAGTAGTGTGGATACCCACTTAGTAGTAGAAGTGCCCATTCTACTGTCACCATCTGGCCACGACGGTTGACGCCTGAGAGGTGAGCTACTTGCTCGAAAAGTGGGAACTACTAGTCTGTGTCGACATAGCAATTGCATATGTGTGATCATGGGTGAGTCATTGCATCGCATACATAACATTGCACCTCATTACATACACAAGACCCTATTCGTATAAGTTTGTATGGGCACTCCTATACGATGAGTTACTTACTGTTGAATGATCCTCAACTTAAATGCTTGTATGGGCATCCATGTAAGTTGTGTTACTTTCAGTTATAACTCTATATTCATATGTTGTGATAGATGGTAGAAATGTTAGATTATCTTACTACATGTTATGTAACGTCCCAATTCGCGCTAGGCCCCTTGCACGTGTTCTGAGTTTGGAGACTCAGTTCGGGCTCGGGTTTCACTGACGCGAGTTGTCAGGTGCATTGAATAAGTGTAGGGTTTGGTTCTAGGATACCCCAACCAGTAGCCGAGATGAGGGAACTCGGCTAAGTAAAAATCGTCGAGAATGGAGGATGATGCTCGTCGATCGTCGAGAATGGAGGTTGATTCTCGCCGATTCGACGGGTATCGGTGGTCGATACCCGCCGGACTCAGAAATGCAGTAGGCTAAGGGAAAATCGTCGAGAATGCCTGACGATTCTCACCGATCGCCGAGAATACCCGGTGATACCCACCGATCGTCGACTATCACTGACTGATACTCAACGCACACAGCGACAGGGTGTCCGATAAAACGGCTAAGGTAAAATCGTCGAGTGTCATTGTTGATACTCGACGAATTCGTCGAGAATGACCCACCAATACTCGCCGATCGACGGGAATCACTGGCTGATTCCCGCCGAATTTGACTTGTGCGTTTTCTTCGCCCAGGCCGATTCACCGGCTTGTATAGGCGGACCGAACCGGACCTCGGGATTCTTGCTGAATGATCTTTAGACCGATCACTCCAAATGAAACCTAATTTGGGCGGTCCAATTAGAGGGTGACACGTGGCGGAAGGGACTTAGCCTAATATGTAATATAAAAAGGGAGTAAACCAAACCCTAACCATCGCATCCGATCCTTCTTGCCGAGCCGTCACCGTGCAAACCGTCGGGAGCGAAGGGTAGAGGGGAATTTCGCAGATCGCCGGAGGAGAGCCTGCTGGTGCGAGCTTTGGAGGCGGACTTCTCTCTCTCCTTCCTTTGCCGTGAAGAACAACTGCACCAAGGATGCCGCAACGAAGAGTAACGCGATCCATGGCCGGCAACGGAGGAAACGCCGGAAATGAAGTGAGTTTCCTCCCCTCTCCCTTGGTGCTAGATCTATAGTTATTCTTAGGCGAGACATGGACTCAAACGAGTCTTGATGTGTGAGATGAAGCTTTCTTGGAAGGCCAAGCTAGAGCTTGTGATCTAAAGCTTAGTCGTCTTCAACCTCCACTCGCTTCAAAGTGATGATAGGGGTGGTCTCGTGAAGAGGAAATGGCCTCAAGAGGGAGATTAAGGGTGGAGGAACTTCTGGCCGCGATTTGGGGAAAATCGCTTGAGGAGGAAGATGAACGGATGCCGTTCACTTCGATTCAAGATGCGTGCAGAATCTGTATTCTGCACGCAGCGACCTTCTTGGCTATTTTTAAGCACGAAGGGGGCGGATCTGGGCTTTCGACTAAACAAAAACGTTGTAGCCATTGAAATTACCTTTCCAACGAGTGGTTGCACGTTTCCATGCAATACCTGTAGCCACGGGAAAGTCCGTTTGAATCCGCTGCGGTTGGAAGTTAATGCCCAGGAAATCTGTATCCTGTACGCAGCAGACTTCGAGTTGGATTTCTGGTATGATGTGACTAGAACTCGGCTTTCGACTAAACACAAAAGTCGTAGCCCTTGAAATTACCTTTCCAACGAGTGGTTGCACGTTTTCAGGCAATACCTGTAGCCACAGGAATCCTCAGTCAAAGTTGCTGACCAGATTATATACAATTCTAGGTGATTATAATATGAACTTGGATTCGAAGGAATAGGTGTTGCAATTCATCTCGAGGTTGGGTGAATTCTTTTGTGTTAATCACCGAGGTAATGTGAAGATTGATGTTTGGGGACTTGAATTCCTATGCCGAGATGTGAATCAAGCCTAAGTGAATGAAAGGCTTTGTTATATTTGGTAGATCACCATTATGCGCATTATCTATAGTATGTTGAATTCATTTGGAAGGATTTGTAAATGGTTAAAACTATGGTCAGGATGTATAATGGATTGATGGAAGGGAATGGATAGTCCAATGCTTAGAGTGTCGTCTCCCCACGGGTAGCATTGTGGAAGTTAACAAGTGCGGTGTTGACCGTCACTAATGGGAATGAGGTTGAGTTGGATAAAATTGGACGGTTGGGCTTGGTCCTCGGTGTTCACGTCCCGGGGCTCCTCCCGTGCCAAGTGAACGGTTGGGCTTGGTCCTTGGTGTCCACGTCCCGAGGCTCCTTCCGTATTTGATGGATGGTTGGGCTTAGTCCTCGTGCTTTCTCCGAGGCTCCTTCCATGCCATGGAATTGTGGAATTGCATGTGATGTGAGTCGACACGCGGTGTCGTAATCCCGGGTTAACGATAGTGTGGCAGGTCTACGGGCTCGCTAATCGTCACACCGATGGGAGTTGACAGTTAGACCTTGGGCGGTTGGGCTTGGTCCTCGGTGTTCACGTCCCGAGGCTCCTTCCGTGCCAAGTGAACGGTTGGGCTTGGTCCTCGTGCTCATTTCCGAGGCTCCTTCCATGTCATACCGTAGGCTAGTCGGGGCTAGGATCTTGGTGCATATTTGCCCGAGAGAACCCGCTGAGCCGTAGTACGTAGGTGAGCTCCGCTGTTGTGTTCTTAGCGTTGAGGCGTACGGAGGCCTAGGCCAGGTAGTGTGGAGACTAGCCTAGTAGTGGAGATGCCCGCTCTACTGTCACCGTTTGGCCACGACGGTTGATGCCTGAGAGGTTAGCTACCTGCTCGAATAGTGGGAACTATAAGTCTTTGTCGACATAGCGATTGCATGTGCTTGAGCATGGGTGTGTCGTTGCATTGCATACATAGCATTGCACTTCATTACATACACAAGACCCTCATCATATAAGTTTGTATGGGCACTCCTATACGATGAGTTACTTTCTGCTGAACGACCCTCAACTTATATGCTTGTATGGGCATCCATATAAGTTGAGTTACTTACTGTTCTAGTTATATACTCTCTTGTTGCTGTAGTTTGTAGATTTGAAAATAAGAGCTTGTTTATTAGACACTACTGATATTGCTGCTTATAATATGTATACTCACTTCACCTATTGTACTACTGTTATTTATATATTGTACCTGTTCCTTTCTCCGCCCGGTGCCGAGGAGTCGCCGGGGGAGCGGATGTGAAACCACTTAGTCTTTTTGACTAACGGTTGCTACGTCTTCATTTTTAGGAGGAAACCCCGCAGGTGGAGCAGCAGGCTATGCAGACGGACAGCCAGGCCAGGGTGACAGGGCCTGAAGGGACGGTGTCGTCGCTTCCGTCGGTTACAGATGTGAGTGAGAGAGAGATTTTGTTGTAGCCCTTCGGGGCAATTTTGTTTACGTACTCTGATTTTGTAGAAGCTTGCTTCAGCTTCTCTTTTGATGTACTTATGGACTTATGCTTGGTGTGGATTTGACTTTCATATTATTATGGTTGGGTTGGCATTTATCTGTTGATATTATTGTTAGCCGGCAGAATAGGCGTCTTGTGGTACAGGCTAGCCTGAGTGCTAGTGTTACCGCAAGGCGGCTGTTCTGGGCATAAGACCCCTCTCGTTCCGTGTCTTGTGTTCCGGGAGGGGGGGTCTTACAAATGGTATCAGCTTGCTACGATCCTCCAAGGCGAAAGTCACTTAACAATGGTGCCACCCCCATTGATTGGTCAGTTTGGTGACAAGCTGACTTAGCGGAAGCAGTGGTGTGCCCATATGTAATTCACACTAAGTAGTCCATCTTTAACCTTAGATTAGCCAACCTAACCTTAGGTTTGTACCTTATTTGTAGATCCCAGCACATGTTGAGCCAGTAAGGGGCACCCCCGCCCCGTCCGTACCTACACAATTCCAACAATCAGAGCTGGGGCAGATGCTTACAGCTATTCTGGACGCCTTTAGGTCCCAATCTCAGCAGACACCTGTACAGCAACAGGGTCCGGGATCTAGTTGGTTAAGCGTCTTCCGAGCTCTCTCCCCTCCCGCTTATATTGGTACAGAGTCGGCAGTGCGTACGGAAGAGTGGCTCGACACTATACAAGAGTTGTTGGCAAGAATAAGATGTCCAAACAACATGGCGGTGACCCTTGTGGTGACACTCTTAGAGCTGCACTCCAAAAGGTGGTGGAAGTCCCTCATGGGCTCCACTTTTCGTGGAAGAGTGTATACGGACATTAGTTGGAGAGAATTCTCCGAAGCTTTCTTAGAGCATTTCATCCCCTCGGCCGCTCGGGATGGTCTGGAAGAGAGATTTTTGAAACTTAAGCAAGGGTCCATGTCGGTGACGGAGTACCAACGGGAGTTTCAGCACCTGGCTAGATTCGCTGACTCCTATGAGCTGGATGGTAGAGGGTACACCAAAAGATTCTACAAAGGCTTGCGAGACCCCCTAAGGCAAGCCCTTTTGTTTATAGCGGACTCTAGTCTGGCGGAGATTATTGATATGGCGAAGAGATTGGAAGCGGACCACTTTGGAAGTGGTAAGAGGCCAGCAGAGGGCGTGATGGAAGCCGGCCCTAGCAATAGAAGGAGGTTTGACAATAAAAGAGGAAGAGGATATCGGAGGGGTGGCGGGCGTTTCCCACAGAACTTTAGAGAGGAGCGCTCGGTTCCACAACCGCCAGCATTACCTCCACCTCCACAGTTTCAGCAACACGGCGGAAGGCAGGAACGGGTGTGCTTTGAATGCAACCAACCGGGCCACATTTGACGCTACTGCCCGCAACTGTTTGGAGATGCGCCTTTTGCTCTCCCTCCAGCAGCCCCACGGGGGAGAGGGTATGTGCGTGTTCGAGGACGAGGACCACGAGGAAGAAACCCCGGACCCGCTCGAGATCAGATGTATGTTATGGACATGACTCAAGAGAGGAACCCTCAAGAGATGATTGCAGGTACGATTTGATTTAGTCATTTTGCTTCCATTAATATCCTCTAGTTGCTTGAGATATACTAGACGTCTAGCTTGAGTATTATTAATGACACTTAGGCACCGTGATGGTTGGCGGGAAACCGGCTTATACGTTATTTGACACCAGTGCCTCACATTCATTCGTGTCTGAAGACTTCATCAAAGATATACACGGAGTGCAATATTTCACTGGTATTGCTCGAAGAGTACGCCTCCCAGACGGATCTGAGATGACGGCAACCACGAAGTGTGAGTTAGAGATAACCATTGGGGGAAAGACCTTTGATACCCCTGCCACAATTTTGAGAATACCAGAGTTCGACCTCATCCTGGGTATGGCGTGGCTGGATTGGCACCATGCATGAATCGACTGTGCGGAGAAGCGTATCTATTTGAGACATGGGGATACTGATGTAGTCTTCCAAGGTATAAATGTCGCACCACGAATATTGTTATCCTCAATCCAGACCTTGAAAGCTCATATGAGAGGGGATGAAGTCTACATGTTACGATTCGAACTAAAAGAGATGAAGGTAGATGTGAAGGATGTGCGGGTAGCACGGGATTTCCCTGAGGTATTTCCCGAGAAACTGCCAGGGTTACCCCCGCATAGAGAAGTGGATTTTCAGATTAAGCTTGTACTAGGAGCTAATCCTGTCTCCAGGACCCCCTATCGGATGGCCCCAAAAGAACTTGCGGAGTTTAGGGTGCAATTGCAGGAGTTGGTAGAATCAGGGTTTGTTCAACCCATCTCGTCGCCTTGGGGAGCCACTGTTCTATTCGTCAAGAAGAAAGATGGAACCCTGCGATTATGTATAGACTATCGGGAACTCAACCGACTGACAGTACGAAACACCTACCCGTTACCTCGGATCGATGAGTTGTTCGACCAGCTGGTGGGAGCGTATTGGTTCACCAAGCTAGACTTGCGCTCAGGGTACTACCAATTGAGAATACAGGAGGATGATATACAGAAAACGGCTTTCAGCTCAAGGTACGGCTTATATGAGTTCACAGTAATGCCGTTTGGACTCACCAATGCCCCATCAGCTTTCATGAGCTTGATGAATAAAGTGTTTGAGCCCTACTTAGATGTCTTCGTCATTGTGTTCAATGACGACATCCTGGTCTACTCGAAGACGGAGGAAGAACATGCCGGACATTTGGCCTTGGTACTGGAGAAGTTAAAGGAGCACGCCCTGTTCGCCAAGTTTAGCAAGTGTGAATTCTGGCTTAGGGCGGTTGCTTTCTTGGGTCACGTAATCAGTAGGGATGGACTAGCTGTGGATCCGGCCAAGGTGCGTGCCGTGAAGGAGTGGTCACCTTTGAAGTCAGCGGCCGATGTGAGGAGTTTTCTTGGACTTGACGGATACTACCGCAAGTTCGTAAAAGGATTCTCCAAGATTGCCCTCCCGCTTACTTCCTTGACAAAGAAAGGAGTGCCATTTGAGTGGACACCCCAGTGTGAAGCGGCATTCCAGGAATTGAAGGATAGACTTACCTCCGCCCCCATCCTTGTCCTTCCGTCTAGGAAGGAAGGATTCCAAGTTTACACGGATGCGTCTTATCAGGGGTTGGGAGCGGTGTTGATGCAGCACGGGCACGTAATTGCTTATGCTTCAAGACAATTGAAGAAGCATGAAATCAATTACCCGGTGCATGATTTGGAGCTAGGAGTGGTGGTGTTCGCCTTGAAGGTATGGAGGCATTATCTATACGGCATCCACTGCGAAATATTCTCGGATCATAAAAATTTGAAGTACGTCCATACCCAGAAGGAATTGAACTTAAGACAACGGCGGTGGTTAGAGTTTCTATGCGACTACGAGTTCACCTTGAATTACCACCCCGGAAAAGCAAACTCGGTAGCCGATGCGTTGAGTAGGATAGTACCCGGCTCGAAACCAGAATCTCGATTGATGAGCATGGAGTTGGCACGGATGATCGAGGAGATGGACATCACCTTAATATATAAGACTTCTTCGGAATATACGGAGTACCTGTCCAGCATGAGCATAGTTTGTGATATCCGGGACCGGATTCGAGTGGAGCAAGGATTGGATGCGGCTTTGGCCCCAGCAATAAAGTTAATCGAAGACGGGACTACCGGCGAGTACACACTAAAGGACGGCCTCGTTTACTTTCGCGTCCTACTCTACATTCCCAAAGGTGGCAGAATCTTGGAGGATATTATGAGAGAAGCACATTGCTCTCAATATTCCATACACCCAGGAATTTCAAAGATGTACGCCGGCTTACGGAAGACGATGTGTTGGCCAGGGATGAAGAAAGATGTCCGGTACTTTGTCACGCATTGTAAAGCCTGCCAAAGAGTGAAGGCGGAATGTAGGAGCCCCGGTGGCCTGTTGCAGTCGTTGCCAATCCCCGAATGGAAGTTCGAGGATATATCCATGGACTTCGTACATGGGCTACCTCGCTCCCGCTCAGGGAATGATTCAGTGTGGGTGATCGTTGATCGCCTGACGAAGGTTGCCCGGTTCATTCCTATGAAGAAGGAGGCTCATGTGGATGTCTTGGTATGCCTGTTTGTGGAACAATTTGTACGGTATCACGGTGTACCTAAGACGATTGTTTCGGATCGTGATGGTCGTTTCACCTCCAAGGAGTGGAAGGCGGTACAGACGTATTTGGGCTCACGTCTTACCTTCAGTACCGCATTTCATCCTCAGACGGACGGACAGTCTGAGCGGACCATCCGAACATTGGAAGATCTGTTGAGGTTGTGTGTGATAGATAGGGGAGATTGGTGGGAAAGACTCTTGCCCTTGGTGGAATTCTCCTATAACAATAGCCATCAAGCTAGTATTGGCATGGCGCCCCATGAAGCCCTATATGGAAGGAGGTGTAGGACCCCCTTGTCTTGGGTGCAAGATGAAGACCCGAAGACTTTGGGAATTGAGTACATAGATGACACTGATGCGGTGATTAGGCTAATAAGGGATCGCATGTTGGAGGCTCAAAGTCAGCAGGCGAAGTATTACAACGCAAGGCACCGTATGGTGGAATTTCAAATGGTTGATAAGGTGTTTCTAAAAATCCGGCCGATGCATGGAGTGTCACGAGTGCGAGGAGTGAAGAAGCTCAGTCCACGGTATGTTGGGCCCTATGTCATATTAGAAAGGGTTGGCCCTTTGGCCTACCGGCTGGAGCTACCGCCCGAGCTAGAGAATCTCCACGATGTGTTCCATGTATCGTCGCTTCGGAAGGCGCTGTTGCGGCCCGAACAATACATCCCCACAACTGATGGTACTGTGGCGTCTGACAGATCTGTGCGACTAGAGCTGGTGCGGATCGTTGATAATGAGATAAGAACCTTGCGCCGCAAAAGTGTTCCCTTGGTAAAAGTTCTATGGTCTAATCATGGGAAGGAGGAATTCACATGGGAGCCAATGGATTTGATGCAAAGACGCTACCCGGAGTTGTTTGCTTCAGGTAATTTTATTTAAAAGCATATTTTGTTTTCTGTATGCTTTCCTCCCCACGACCTCAGCCTGATTTCGGGGACGAAATCTTTTAATTTTGTTTATAGGATTTGTAACGTCCCAATTCGCGCTAGGCCCCTCGCACGTGTTCTGAGTCAGGAGACTCAACTCGGGCTCGGGGTGCACTGACGCGAGGTGTCAGGTGCATTGAATAAGTGTAGGATTGGGTTCAAGGATACCCCAACCAGTAGCCGAGATGAGGGAACTCAGCTAAGTAAAAATCGTCGAGAATGGAGGATGATGCTCGTCGATCGTCGAGAATGGAGGTTGATTCTCGCCGATTCGACGGGTATCAGTGGTCGATACCCGCCGAACTCAGAACTGCAGTAGGCTAAGGGAAAATCGTCGAGAATGCCTGACGATTCTCCCCGATCGCCGAGAATACCCGGTGATACCCACCGATCATCGAGTATCACTGACTGATACTCAACGCACACAGCGATAGGGTGTCCGATAAAACGGCTAAGGGAAAATCGTTGAGTATCATTGTTGATACTCGACGAATTCGTCGAGAATGACCCGCCAATACTCGCCGATCGACGGGAATCACTGGCTGATTCCCGCCGAATTTGACTTGTGCGTTTTCTGCGCCCAGGCCGATTCACCGGCTTGTACAGGCAGACCGAACCGGACCTCGGGATTCGTGCTGAATGATCTTTGGACCGGTCACTCCAAATGAAACCTAATTTGGGCGGTCCAATTTGAGGGTGACACGTGACGGAAAGGACTTAGCCTAATATGTAATATAAAAAGGGAGTAAACCAAACCCTAACCATCGCATCTGATCCTTCTTGCCGAGCCGTCACCGTGCAAACCGTCGGGAGCGAAGGGTAGAGGAGAATATCGCAGATCGCCGGAGGAGAGCCTGCTGGTGCGAGCTTTGGAGGCGGACTTCTCTCTCTCCTTCCTTTGCCGTGAAGAACAACTGCACCAAGGATGCTGCAACGAAGAGTAACGCGATCCATGGCCGGCAACGGAGGAAACGCCGGAAATGAAGTGAGTTTCCTCCCCTCTCCCTTGGTGCTAGATCTATAGTTATTCTTAGGCGAGACATCGACTCAAACGAGTCTTGATGTGTGAGATGAAGCCTTTCTAGGAAGGCCATGCTAGAGCTTGTGCTCTAAAGCTTAGTCGTCTTCAACCTCCCCTCGCTTCAAAGTGATGATAGGGGTGGTCTCGTGAAGAGGAAATGGCCTCAAGAGGGATATTAAGGGTGGAGGAACTTCTGGGCGCGATTTGGGGAAAATCGCTTGAGGAGGAAGATGAACGGATGCCGTTCACTTCGCTTCAAGATGCTTGCAGAATCTGTATTCTGCACGCAACGACCTTCTTGGCTATTTTTAAGCAAGAAGGGGGTGGATCTGGGTTTTTGACTAAACACGAAAGTTGTAGCCCTTGAAATTACCTTTCCAACGAGTGGTTTCACGTCTCCATGCGATACCTGTAGCCACAGGAAAGTCCGTTTGTCCGCCGATTGGAATTAATGCCCAGGAAATCTGTATCTTGTCCGCAACTTCGAGTTGATTTCTGGTATGATGTGGGTTGGGCTTTTGACTAAACACAAAAGTCGTAGCCCTTGAAATTACCTTTCCAACGAGTCATTGCACGTTTTCAGGCGATACCTATAGCCACGGGAATCCTCAGTCAAAGTTGCTGACTAGATTACATACAATTCTAGGTGATTATAATATGAACTTGGATTCGATGGAATAGGTGTTGCAATTCATCTCGAGGTTGGGTGAATTCTTTTGTGTTAATCACTGAGGTAATGTGAAGATTGATGTTTGAGGACTTGAATTCCTAAGCCGAGATGTGAATCAAGCCTAAGTGAATGAAAGGCTTTGTTATATTTGGTAGATCACCATTATGCGCATGTTGAATCTATATGGTCAGGATGTATAATGGATTGATGGAAGGGAATGGATAGTCCAATGCTTAGAGTGTCGTCTCCCCATGGGTAGCATTGTGGAAGTTAACAAGTGTGGTGTTGACCATCACTAATGGGAATGAGGTTGAGTTGGATAAAATTGGACGGTTGGGCTTGGTCCTCAGTGTTCACGTCCCGGGGCTCCTCCCGTGCCAAGTGAACGGTTGGGCTTGGTCCTCGGTGTCCACGTCCCGAGGCTCCTTCCGTATTTGATGGATGGTTGGGCTTAGTCCTCGTGATTTATCCGAGGCTCCTTCCATGCCACGGAATTTTGTGGAATTGCATGTGGTGTGAGTCGACACGCGGTGTCGTAATCCCGGGTTAAGGATAGTATGGCAGGTCTACGGGCTCGCCAATCGTCACACCGATGGGAGTTGACAATTAGACCTTGGGCGGTTGGGCTTGGTCCTCGGTGTTCACGTCCAGAGGCTCCTTCCGTGCCAAGTGAACGGTTGGGCTTGGTCCTCGTGCTCATTTCCGAGGCTCCTTCCATGTCATACCATAGGCCAGTCGGGGCTAGGATCTTGGTGCATATTTGCCCGAGAGAACCCGCTAAGCCGTAGTACGCAGGTGAGCTCCGCTGTTGTGTTCTTAGCGTTGAGGCGTACGGAGGCCTAGGCCAGGTAGTGTGGAGACCAGCGTAGTAGTGGAGATGCCCGCTCTACTGTCACCGTTTGGCCACGACGATTAATGCCTGAGAGGTTCGCTACCTGCTTGAATAGTGGGAACTATAAGTCTGTGTCGACATAGCGATTGAATGTGCTTGAGCATGGGTGTGTCATTGCATTGCATACATAGCAATGCACTTCATTACATACACAGGACCCTCATCGTATAAGTTTGTATGGGCACTCCTATACGATGAGTTACTTTCTGCTGAACGACCCTCAACTTATATGCTTGTATGGGCATCCATATAAGTTGAGTTACTTACTATTCTAGTTATATACTCTCTTGCTGCTGTAGTTTGTAGATTTGAAAATAAGAGCTTGTTTATTATACACTACTGATATTGCTGCTTATAATATGTATACTCACTTCACCTGTTGTACTACTATTATTTATATATTGTACCTGTTCCTTTCTCCGCCCGGTGCCGAGGAGTCGCCGGGGGAGAGGATGTGAAACCACTTAGTCTTTTTGAATAACGGTTGCTACGTCTTCCTTTTTAGGAGGAAACCCTGCAGGTGGAGCAGCAGGCTATGCAGACGGATAGCCAGGCCAGGGTGACAGGGCCTGAAGGGACGGTGCCATCGCTTCGTCGGTTACAGATGTGAGTGAGAGAGAGATTTTGTTGTAGCCCTTCGGGGCAATTTTGTTTACGTACTCTGATTTTTTAGAAGCTTGCTTCAACTTCTCTTTTGATGTACTTATGGACTTATGCTTGGTGTGGATTTGACTTTCATATTATTATGGTTGGGTTGGCATTTATCTGTTGATATTGTTGTTAGCTGGCAGAATAGGCGTCTTGTGGTATAGGCTAGCCTGAGTGCTAGTGTTACCGCAAGGCGGCTGTTCTGGGCATAAGACCCCTATCGTGCCGTGTCTTGTGTTTCGGGAGGGGGGTCTTACATGTTATACCACTTGCTTGTTTATACTCCTGCTTATATATATAATGTACACTGTCTATTTCTCCGCCCGGTACCGATGAGTCGCCGGGGGAGCGGATTTGAAGCCACTTTGTCTTTTTGACTAACGGTTGCTACGCCTTCCTTTTTAGGAGGAAATCCCGCAGATGGTACAGCAGGTCATGGAGCCGACCAGCAAGGTTAGGACGACCGGACCTGAAGGGATGGTGCCATCACTACCGTATGTTGCAAATGTGAGTATATGAGGGTTTATTGAAGCCCTTCGGGGAAATTTTATAGTTGTACTCTGGTCTTATAGAAGCATGTTTTGGCTTCTCTATTACTGCATTTTTGGACTTATAGCTTCTGTCTTATATTATATTGGTCGGGTTTGCATATATATATTGATATTGGTTGTAGCCATCAGAATAGGTGTCTTGTGGTACAGACTAGCCCGAGTGTTAGTGCTACCCCAAGGCGGCTTTTCTGGGCATAAGACCCCTCTCGTGCCGTGTCTTGTGTTCCGGGAGTAGGGTCTTACATTAATAATCCTTAGTCAAACTTTGTACATAATCATTATGGTCTAGGTACTAGCTAAGTGTGTCCTAAGAGTAATTTGTCCACATTTTTTTATGTTTTTGGTTTTAATATTTTTTTTAAATTTTCAGATTTAACAAAAATAAACAACGTAAACAACACATGCAAAACAAAAGAAAAAGAACAATACATACTTTTCGATTTTTAGTGGAATATTTCAAGTTTTTTTAAAGACAACAAATGAAAAAAATAGAAACGAACTACTAGGATGCAACATGACAGAAAAAACAAAGCACCAGCAGCGCTAAGACTACCATTCGGCGGTAACACACAGAAAGTAAAACAATAGAAAAATTCTCCAATGATAGTTGGGGATGCAACAGACTAGGTAGTGAGATCCAGAACGCCCAACTCGAGTCGAAGTAGCGAGAAATGAGCATCTGAGAGGGGTTTTGTGAAGATATCAGCTAGTTGATCGTCGGTTATAATGAAGCTTACTCTCACGTTCTCTTTCTTAATGTGATCTCGAATAAAATGATGATGAAAGTCTATATGTTTGGAACGAGAGTGATGTACTAGATAATATGACAAGTCTATGGCACTATTGTTGTCGCACCTAAGGTTAACATTCCTAAAGACTATACCAAAGTCCTCTAACATTTGTGACATCCGAAGGGCATGTGCACAACAGCTTCCTAAGGCAATATAATCGGCTTCTGTAGTAAAGAGGGAAACAGAGTTTTGTTTTCTACATGACAATGAGACTAGTGTCGGACCTAGGAAGTTATAGGTACCAGTTGTGATCTTCCGATCAAGTGAGAATCTAGCATAATCAGAGTTGGAGTACCCATGGATTTTTAAGTCTATGGAGTGGGGGTAACAAAGACCAAGATTTTGGGAGCATATAAGATACCTAAAGATATGTTTGACAACTTTGAAATGAGATTCTTTAGGATTGGCTTTGTACCTAGTACATAAACACACCACGAATGTAATATAAGGCCTAGATGCGCTCTAGTAAAGCAGTGATCCAATAATTCCTCTAAATATAGTTTGGTCCACTGAAATTCCAATTTCATCTTTTCCTAATTTTAGAGACGAACTCATTGGAGTTTTCTCTTGTTTCAGATTTTAAAAGTTGAATCGCACAAGCTTGTCTTTTATGTATTTTGATTGACTTTGAAAAATTCCATGATGACGTTGATAAATTTGAAATCCTAGGAAATATGTTATCTCTCTAACTAGGATCATTTCAACTTAAGATTTCATTAAAGTGATAATTTCTTTGCATAATTTTTCATTTGTGGGCCAAAAAATGATATCATCTGTTAACCCAGAAAACAACAATCCTCTCCAAGATGGCAAGCTCGCGGGTCGTGGGCTGATCCAGCTCACTCTAGGAGTTGCGGCCATCCTTTAAGCTGGCCATGAAAATGGACATTTCTATTTGCGTGGATAGATTTTTATCTGCACGTCTCCTGTTTGGTAGAGGCGCGGACTGCTTCCCATACCGCACCCGCAGGTCGCTCGGCTAGCCAGGAGGATAATATTTTCTTATTACAAGTGAACTCTCCTCCAACTCGCCAGTAATAGGAGGACTCTGCTCCAGTTTGTCTGTAGAGGGCATCTGCCTAGACTAAGGTTTCTCTCTAGTCCTCCTACAACAAGCGGCCTCGCTTTCCTATCTATGGCGAGCTCCTTTTCATTCCGCATGGTAGGGAGTGGACTCCACTTTACTGCTAGAACGAATTCATGCCAATGAATGGAGGAGGACTCCTCCATAGCCCGCCATCTAGAAGGCGATGACTTTCTTATTCCTCCAGTAGTAGGCGGACATAGTCCACTACCTGGACGCGATCTCACACTAAGTTTTCATTTGATGGCAACCTCTAGAGGTGATGACAATAAGTCCATTTCTGGAAGTTTCCTCTTCGAGCATATAAATAGTTACCTATAACTCTTATTTAGGGGAGGGGGAGTCGGGGGCAACCATAGTAGCCAACCTTGAGGCCATGATTTTCAAACCGCCAACACTACTAGCAATCAAATCCCAAATCTGTTCGCCCGATCTCCGCTGATAGCCCTTGCGGCTAGGTGACAACTCAGACAGAGTTCTCAACCAGTCCATATCGATAAGGCTATCTCTTTGGCGATAAGAGCTACCTGCTCGGGGTTGTTGGAAAACCCTATTACTAATTTGGGTAAGGATCACTATGTGCTTAGGAATTTGTTTTGACCTTGCTGTATAGTCTGATAGGTCAATTAGAATGAGTCTTAGGGTTAGTACTTAGGTTTGAAAGCTGCCCTCAAGGCCTTCTAAAGATCAGGATTCAGTGCTGAGGACCAAGACAATTTTCGTCAAGCTCAAGTCAACGAATCGTCGAACTCAGTTCGACGATCATATGGCTCAGATCGACGATTTTTGTTTCCAGTTTAAATCCAATCTCTGAGCTCAGTTTGACGATCGTAGAGCTCAGATCGAGGTTTTCTGTCTCTAGTATAAGTCCAGTCTCTGAGCTCAGGTCGACGATAACTGAGCTCAGATCGACGATTTTCTGAGAGGTCGACGATTTCAGGATTCAAATTCAGGACAGTTATGGAATTCATTCAGACTTATTTTCAGCATTTATGACAAAGGATTTTGTAGCCGTTTCAATCAATCTGGAGCAAGTTTCAAGGAAGACTAATTGGAATGTTTCTTAATGACTTTCCTCTAGAGGCAGATATCAGTTCAGGTAGTCATTTATGACTGATTAACGGCTATCAAGAAGTCAGAATCTAATATACTCCTAGAGAATCATTCTGAAAAAGAGAACAGACAAGATTTGAAAAAGAATACAGAAGAGAGAATAAGAAAATTATTTATTAAGAATTCATCTTCTAGGAATAGACTCAGTAGAAAAAAAGTTTACAGAATTACTGAGTCAAAATTCTTCAAGAACACAAGGAACATTACTGTGAAGGAGATCATCTGCTATTCCACTCCTTCAAGCATCAAGTGTTCAAAAGCTTCTTCATCAAGGACTCCAGACATCACACATTTCAGCATCTGTTGAAATCATCTATTGCTGGAGATCTGAAGCAACTGAAGGCCTATCACCCAAAGCAAAGCTCATCTTCCTGAACCCTTACAGGTCTCATGGGGAGCTTTGACAACATCTTTCACTTGTCTTCTCTAAGATTATTGACAGAGAAGAACAACTCAACCTTTTTGTTTTTCTTTATTCCTTCTATAAAAGGGTTTCTCAAAACTCCCTTCAAAAGTTTTGTGGCTAGTTTAGACCTTGTCAAAACTCAGTGGTGGCAAGACACCTTATAAAAAAAATCTAGGTTTGATTTTTGAGCACCTTATCAAAAGCTCATTGGTGCCCTGGACACCTGATCAACTATTCCTGCAGTGGATTCCTACCTAGGGTGGTAGAAGAGTGGATGTACCCAGGTTGTTGGGGAACCACTATAGCTCCTCTTATCATCTGGCTTGCTGTGTTTTGTTTTTATTGTGTGCTGTGATTTCTTATTTCTTGCTTACTTAGTTTTTCTTTTTACAAGCACCTTACACATATACATAAATCAAGACTTCCACTGCTTTACAGTTTTAAATTATAAATTATTTTAAAATACTCTATTAACCCCCCTCTAGAGTAAAGGTAAATCTTACACTCACTTTCAATTGGTATCAGAGCCAGGTTGGTTACTCAATAACTAAATCTTCAACAGATTGGTTGAACATGCTAACACCTGAATCAAAAGATCCTTGATAAGATAAATCTTTTATAGAGGGTTATTAATTTTTGTATTATATTTATATTCATACAAAACCATGGCACAAAACAAATATTATGCTAGCACCAGACCTCTAGTGTGCAATCTTTCTAAGTTTGCACTTTAGAAGGCAAGGATAAAATTATATATGAATTCTATTGATGAGGACATCTACAATTCTGTTTTGACAGTGTGTCCAAGACCCCCAGTAATCACAAGTACAAGTGTTGTTTCACCTCCCTCAAGAACAGATGCAGAAAAAAAGAAATGGAAAGTTGCAGATGCAAAGGCTATGAATATCCTTGCTCAGACTATGTTTGCTGAGATATTCCAAAAGTTGGCTGAATGCAGTTCAGCAAAAGATATATGGGATAAGTTTTCTGAGATTGTATCTGGATCTACTGATGAAAGGAAGGACAGAAGATCCCATCTCATATCCAAGTATGAGAACTTAAAGAAAGGAGAAACTTAGTCAGTTGCTGATATGTACAACAGGCTCAGCCTAATTATTAGTGAATTAAGAACATTGGACAAGGAGATCTCACTCACTGAACTAAATGACAAAATCCTAATGTGCTTCCCCAGCACTTGGGATTCAAGAATCTGTCCAATCAAGGATGTCAGAAGCCTAAGTGAGATCACCACAGAGGCTCTTTTTGGCAAGCTCAAATCTTATGAGCTGGTCATCAAGAATAGAGAGGAAGAACAAAAGGTTGCTTTTCCAACAATTAGGAAGGAGAAGACAATTGCCTTCAAAGCTACAGAAGATCATCCTGAAAATAAGGTCACAGGCAATGAAGAATTAATGTGCTTACTGGACAAAAGATTCTATAAGATGGCCAGGAAAGATTTCAGAAAGAGGTCATCCAGAGGGCATGAGAAGCCAAGGTATGACAAATCCCAATAATAAAGAAATTATTTGTTTTGGATGCAGGAAACCATGGCCGCATTTTGCCTGATTGTCCAGAAAATAAGAATAAGGACAAGAAGGACAGGAAAGATAAGGTGAAAAGATAAGGACTCCAAGAGAAACAACAATGACAAATCCTATTCCAGCAAGAACAAACACACCAGGAAGGGATTTGTAGCTGAAACCTGGAGTGAAACTGAAGAAGAATCAGAGGCTTCATCAAGCTCAAGTGATGATGAAGATGATGTTGAAGAGAAGGAGTTCTGCATGATGGCTATCAATGCCTCCCAACATAATTCTGATGCAGAACATGAGTCAGAATTTCTATCTGAACATGAAAATGAAGAAGATCAGGTAATAGATTCTTTTGATTTTAATTCAGAGGACTTTAGATCTAAATTTAAGGCACTTTGTTTAGACCTGCTAAAGTCTGAGAAAGAGATTATCTCTCTTAAAAATCAATTGTCTGAACATAGCACTTTAAAATCAGACAACCTCAAACTCTCTTAGGAGTTAGAATGTTGTAGGGAGGAGATAGCTTCACTGAAAAGTGAACTATCCTAGGCAAAGAAGTTTGAAGAATCCCTTAATGGGAGAAGAATCAGACTGATGGACATCACAAGCACAGTGAACTCAAGACTCAATAATACAATGGGCTTGGGTGCTTCATCCAGCCAACCTATAGTATTAACAACCCCAATTAAATTTATCTCAGATAAAGGAAAGGTGTTGTAGAGGTAGCTAGAAAGAATCCTGATTTACCTAAGAAAAACAAAGTTCAACAGAAAACGTCGAACAGAGCTCGATGATCGTCGAATAGAGCTCGGCAATCTCAGGCTGAATCGTCGAAATCAAGTCGACGACTTCTACACTCTGAACTCTGGCATAGTCGATCTTCGAACGGAGCTCGACGATCTGACCCAAGATCGTCGAACTCAGCTCGACGATCTTCGAACGAAGCTCAGAGCTTTGAACAATCTTTCAGAGGTAAATCTAAAATCAATCCTAGAAGTCCTTCATCCCAGAGCTTCAACCCTTATACTGAATGGATATTACCTCCTAGGAGATACCATCCCGAAGGATATAAGAGTCTGCCAGGGATGTCTTTTATTTCTGAGTTTAATGGTTATCAACCTAGACCCAAGGTAAACTGGGTCAAAAACATATAAATTGTTTATGTGCAGGTGAAGACATATCCAACAATGAACCAACAATGGTATCTGGATAGTGGGTGCTCAAAGCACATGACAGGAAGCAAGGAAAATCTAACATCCTTCAAAACCAAACTTGGACCCAAAGTAATATTTGGAGATTCAAACTTTGGACAAACAAAAGGATATGGTTCTGTTCAGATTGGCTCAGTCACATTCAAGAAGGTGGCTTATGTGGAAGGACTGAAGCACAATCTAATCAACATCAGTCAACTCTGTGATGAAGGCTATCAAGTGATATTCAACAAATCCTTATGCAAGATCAAGTCAGAGGATAACACAACAGTATTAACAGGTAAAAGGAAAGGTAACATTTATCTTGTAGATTTCCTTTCAACCAATATAAATATCTATTTATTTAATTCAATTTGCAAACCAAATGATCTTTTGCATAAGAGACTAGGACATCTAAACCTTAGAACCATTGTTAGGCTATCCAAGGACAACCTTGTTAGAGGACTACCTTCTGGACCCTATAAGAAGGAATGACTCTACAGGGCTTGTCAATAAGGAAAGCAAACTAAAAATAGTTTTAAGTTACTTAATAAGAGTGATTCGCCTAGGATCTTGTATCTGTTACACATGGATCTTTTTGGACCCATTACAGTACAAAGCTTAGGAGGGAAATCTTACACTTTGGTGATTGTAGATGACTTCTCTAGATTCACATGGGTGTTCTTTTTGAGGAAGAAGTCTGATAACTTTAAGTGTTTGACAGATTTTCTCAAATGCATACAGATTGAGTTCAATACTCATATTGCCCTGATCAGAAGTGATCATGGGACAGAGTTTGATTCTCTTCTTATGCAAGAGTTCTGTCAGAGTGAAGGGATCAGGCATACTTTCTCAGCTCCTAGAACTCCTCAACAAAATGGTGTAGCTGAAAGGAAAAATAGAACTCTTATTGAATCTGCCACCACATTATTGACAGATGCTCACCTTCCTCTATCTTTTTGGGCAGAGGCAGTGAACACCTCACACCATGTGTTGAATAGAAGTTTGATACATAAACTGAAGGGCAAGACTCCCTATGAATCTCTCAAAGGGAAGAAACCTAAAGTACACTATTTCAAGATTTTTGGTTGCATTTGTTATATTCACAATAATGACAAGAAATACTTAGCAAAATTTCAAGCTAAAGATGATGAAGGAGTGTTTCTGGGATACTCCATGATTAGTAAAGCTTATAGGGTTTATAACAAATCTTCTCTTAAAATTGAAGAATCTATTCATGTATCCTTTGATGAAACTAACATGTTTTAAAAGGAGAAGAATACTTCTACCATAGAACCTTTGCAGGTACACTCTCTTTCAGAAAATTTGGACAGGTTACATATTGTGGAAAAAGATACAACACACTCACTTACCCAACAAAGAGGTGAAATTAGTAAAGATGAAGAAGATGCTCAACATCCTGGTGAGAACCATCTTGAAGAGCCAGTTGTTATTCCACTAGAGGAAACAACAACACAGGTTGGTGAATAATCAACACCCCCTGTTGATTTAGTAACAACAAGAGATCATCCAATCTCCCAAGTGATTGGAGACATCTCAACTAGTGTGCAAACCAGAAATCATGTCAACCAAAACTTGATGCACACTTGCTTCCTATCTCAAATTGAACCTCAATCCATACAAGATGCAGAACAAGATCCACACTGGATCATTGTAATGCAAGAGGAATTACATCAATTTGAAAGAAACAAAGTTTGGGAGCTAGTGCCAAGGCCTAAGGATCACTCTATTGTTGGAAGAAAAGTGGGTGTTCAGAAATAATTTGGATGATCAAGGGATTATTGTAAGAAACAAGGAAAGGCTAGTTGCACAAGGATACTCTCAAGAAGAAGGAAGAGACTATAACAAGACCTTTGCACCAGTTGCAAGGTTAGAGGCCATAAGAATATTCCTAGCTTATGCAGCTGACAAAAGATTCAAGGTTGTACCAAATGGATGTGAAGAGTGCATTTCTAAATGAAGACATCAAAGGAGAAGTCTATGTTAGACAACCCCAAGGTTTTATCTCTTCAACTTATCCTGACCATGTTTTCAAATTGCATAAAGCATTACATGGTCTCAAGTAAGCTCCTAGAGCATGGTATGAGACCTTAGCATGCTTTCTTTTAGAAAATGATTTTATAAGGGGTAGAGTAGACCAAACTCTTTTTATTAGAACCCATAAGTACCATACCCTACTAGTACAAATATATGTAGATGATATTATATTTTGATCTACTGATTCAAATTTGTGCAGAAGGTTCTAACACCTAATGCATTCTAAATTTTAAATGAGTAACATGGGTGAGCTTTCCTTCTTTCTAGGATTGCAAGTCAAACAACATGCTGAAGGCATATTTATTTCTCAAACCAAGTTTGCAAAAGAACTAGTTAAGAAATTTGGTATGTCTGAAGCATCTTGTATGAAAACACCTATGCCTACTAATGCTGTATTAGATGCTGATGAACATGAAAAACATGTTGATCAGACAATATATAGAGCAATGATTGGCTCTTTATTGTACCTTACAACTAGTAGAGCTGACATAATGTTTGCTACATGTATATGTGCTAGGTTCCAAGTAAGCCCTAGAGAGTCACACCTAAAATTAGTAAAGAGGATTCTTAGGTATGTAAAAAGTTGTCCAAATCTAGGTCTCTGATATCCAAAAGACTCAGGATTTGAATTAACTGGATTTTCAGATGCATATTATGCTGGATGTAGAGTAGACAGGAAAAGCACCAGTGGAACTTGCCAGTTTCTTGGTAACAGACTTGTCTCTTGGTTCTGTAAGAAACAAACATCTGTGTCCACCTCAACTGCTGAAGCTGAATATATGGCAGCAGGTAGTTGCTGCTCACAAATTTTGTGGATTCAAAACTATCTCCTAGACTATTGCTACAACTTAGACAGGTCAAAAATATTTTGTGATAACATAAGTGCTATTTCTATAGCACAAAATCCAGTCCTCCATAGTAGGACAAAACAAATAGAGATTATGCATCACTTTTTAAGAGACAATGTTGAGAAAAATAAAATTGAAATTCAATATATCCCAACTGATTTTTAAAGGGGAGATATTTTCACCAAACCATTGGATGAAAAGAAACATACCTTCTTCATAAATCAGTTAGGAATGTTAGATGGAGGAAGTTTTAAATTAAACCCAAGATTTTAAAACTCTAAAAATAGACCAAGACTAGGCTAAAAACTTGATTTTTCTTGTGTCTGTAGGCTATTTTTAGTCTCTGAACTGAGCTCGATGTTTTTCCCAACGATCATCGATTGGAAATCGACGCTTTCCGAAAGCGTCGACCGGAGTTCAGCGTTTTCCAGAAAGTGCTAGGCTCTCTTCTTCTGGTCAGAGATTGTCGATCGGAGATCGACACTCTCCAATATCGTCGAACGGAGATCGACGATATTGAAGACTCTACAGATTCCTTTAGAAGCCCAGATCGTCTAACGGAGTTCAACAATCTTTCCTTTTCGGCTTCGAACCCTAATATAAAATTCATTCTTCGGCTGTCATTCTCCTTTTGCGCTTTCATACTCTCTGCAAACTTTTTCTTTCCCTCCAAACCTCTCTCCACTTGGTCGTATTTGTTCATTTTTGCAGGTATACAATGGCAGTGTCTGTTGCTACCCTCGCCAAAATGAAATTTGACACAGGTTTTGATATAGACATGGATTCCTTTGGAAGCAGCGACCAGATTTTAAAAGACATTCTAAAACTTTTCAAGGAACAGCAGTTGGCCCTGATTATGTCTACAAGAATAAAGCTGGCGGCCGATGAGATAAAAGAGTGGGTATATACTGCACAGAACATGGATTCAACCACAGTGGTCGGTACAATAGCAGGAACACAGGTACCTCTAACACCTACCCTGCTTACAGATGTGTTTTAGTTAAGTTCAGGACAAGATTTTGTTGATTTGTCTAGAGAGCAATTTGAGATGATGTTAGATAGAATGGGGCATTCTGCAGCAAACCCTAACAAGCTGCTGAAAAAGAATCTGTCTGTTGAGTAAAGATTCCTTGCAGATGTTTTGGGCAAGGTCCTGCTCGCCAAACATTCTTCCCATGATGCCATTTCCAGGTATCAATTCTGCTTGATGGGTGCACTAGTTGATAAGAAGTACTTAAACTGGGGAGAAATTTTCTTTGAGCTGATTAAGAAGAAGGTAAACAAAAACCTTGTTAATTTTGGGAGGATCTTAGGACTGTTCTTGAAGAACAGGTGCCCTCAACTACTGGTTTCCTCTTGCATGCATTTTAATGCCTCTAAGAGGCTTACCTGTGCCCTTTTTGGCAAATGGGACAGGCAGATTATTAAGCAAACCAGGACTACTACTTCTTCGGGTACAAGGACTGTTGCAGTCTCTTCCCCTCAGGCAACTGCCCTTATGGAAGATTTGCCTGCCTCCTCTTCTCCACCTTCTCCAATTGTTCCTTCAATCATCCCCTCATCCACCATCACCATCTCTATCTCTTCCCCCATAACCATTTCATCTCCACCTCCAATCATAGAAGACCAATTCCATTCCCTACACTTCTATACACCTCTTGACATAGACCCCACCATACCATCCTTCAATCTCATGGAAGATTCCTTTATGGATGATTCCCCATCCTCACCTACTGAGCTTCAATCATCCACCACATCCTATCAACAACTCCTTCATGATATTATTTCCCAACAATCATTCCTTCCATCCACTTCTACTACCATAACCTCTATCTCCACCATTCCTATATCTCAACCAACCATCCTACCACCCACAACCACACCTACTGCATCCCATCCATCACCAGCCCCAGTCACTCCATCTTTTACCTCTACTTAAGTATCACTTGAGCAAGTGGATTTCTCTGCACTGGCAGATAAGCTTTATAGGATGCTGTCTCCCAGGCTAGTATCCTTGCTAGAGACCTCAATGGCTCCACTCCTGAAGTCTTTATAGGAGTTATCTGACAGGATTTCCTCCATTTCTCCTCATCAGGAAATCCCTTCAATGGGGTGCCTTGATCCAGTTCCAACTAAATCAAGGCAGGGGGAGATGCCATGTGAAGAAGAGACAATGCCTGCTGCTTCAGAAGAATTCTTGCTAAAGACAGTTCTAATTCCAGCTCTAGTTCCAACTCTAACAGGTGACTTCAAGTCACTGTTATCAATTTTTGATACTCTTCACTTCAGCTGTCCACAAGCTCAGGAAGTTTAAGATCTGACTAAGGCCATTGCGCCTGTTGCTTGCTGTGATCCCAGCCTGATTGCTTTTTATATCAATTCTCTTAAGGCTGAGGAAATTATTGTTTCTGATTGTGCTGCTGCTGCTATTGATATAATTGCTGATGAAATTGTTGAGTCTGTTGAAATTGATGTGTTGCCTGCTGTTAGTGATGTTCCTGCTGCTGCTGATACAATTGCTGATACAGTTTCTGATGAGATAGTTTTTGATGCTCCTATTGAGCCTGCTGCTGCTACTGTTATATCTGAGAGTGCTACTTCCATCACTGTTGCTGAACAAACCAAACAACAGGAGAAATATATTCAAAGGATTGATGAGCTTTATGATAATCCTCCAAGTTCAGACAGTGACCAACTCCATACTGATTCTGATGACTCCTCTACAACTATTGTAAGGAAGAGGAAAGCAAGAAGCAAGGCACTGAAAAGTGTTCCTCCAAGAAAAGTAAAAGATGACAATGATATACCTTATTACATTCTTCATGACTGTCCAATTTCTTAGCTTTGGATGCAATATTCCAGAAATCAACTTAAGGCCATGAAGAAAAGGAGAAAACTTGATAAGTATGAAAAGGGATCCTCCCAATTCCATCCTCCTCCTCCTCCTCCAGATTCAGGATCTGGTGGAGGTTCAGCTTTTCAGTCTTCTTCTGCTACAAGGCCAAGCTCTTACTAGTCTCAAGATAGATATCAACGAAGAGGCCAACAGCAAAGAGGATATCAGTGAAGGAGAGATCAGTCAAGAGGCAGACAGAGATATTACAGGACTTACTCCAGAAATCAAGCTAGACAACACCCATATCAAAGGGAAGGACAAGACCCTACTGATTCTACATCTGGTCCTTTCCCTTGAAAGCTAAAAGATACAATTGTCACTAGAGCTCCTCCTACTGACTCAGTGGAATTAAACAGATATGAACCTCTAGTTCCATTTGAAGACCCTGAGAACAATCCACTATCATGGACTGCCAGAATGAAAGAACTTGCAGTATTAGATCAGATCAAGAAGGCAAGACATCAAGGTAAAGATACATCAAAGAAGAGAAAGAAAGAATTAGAAAGATATGCTTCCAGAAAATTCTTTGATCCAAAGAGCTATATGAAGCTGCATCTTGAGGCTGTTGTTCATAGGCCAAAATCTCAAACCTCCTTAGGTGCAGGTGATGATAAAAGATCCAAAAAGGAAGCCCTCAATCCCAACAGAGAAATTTTCTTCAAAAAGGGCAATGAGTAATTTTAGTAAGCTGATACTTATATCTATTTCTGTCTGAATCTGTGATTCTTGTTGTGATTCTGTAATGCTCAACATGTGTTATTTGCATTGTTGTTTTTGTTTTATTTTTAATTCTGATGTATGCTTGTTATTTTATATTCTGTCATGTAAATAGTAATCTTAACCACAATAGGGGGAGATTATTGGAACACCCTATTACTAATTTGGGTAAGGATCACTATGTGCTTAGGAATTTGTTTTGACCTTATTGTATAGTCTGATAGGTCAATTAGAATGAGTATTAGGGTTTGTACTTAGGTTTGAAAGCTGCCCTCAAGACCTTCTAAAGATCAGGATTCAGTGCTGACCAAGATAATTTTCGTCGAGCTCAGGTCGACGAATCGTCGAACTCAGTTCGACGATCGTAGAGCTCATCGACGATTTATTTTTCCAGTTTACATCCAATATCTTAGCTCAGTTCAACGATCGTAGAGCTCAAGTCGAAGTATTCTGTCTCTAGTATATGTCCAGTCTCTGAGCTCAGGTCGACGATAGCTGAGCTCAGATCGACGATTTTCTGAGAGGTCAACGATTTCAGGATTCAAATTCAGGACAGTTCTGGAATTCATTCAGACTTATTTTCAGCATTTTTGGCAAAGGATTTTGTAGCCGTTTCATTCAATCTAGAGCACGTTTCAAGGAACACTAATTTGAATGTTTCTTAAGGACTTTCCTCCAGAGGTAGATATTAGTTAAGGTAGTAATTTATGACTGATTAACGGCTATCAAGAAGTCAGAATCTAATATACTTCCTAGAGAATCATTATGAAAAAGAGAACAGACAAGATTTTAAAAAGAATACAGAAGAGAGAACAAGAAAATTATTCATCAAGAATTCATCTTCTGGGAATAGACTACGTAGAAAAAAGTTTACAGAATTACTGAGTCAGAATTCTTCAAGAACACAAGAAACATTACTGTGAAGGAGATCATCTGCTATTCCACTCCTTCAAGCATCAAGTGTTCAAAAGCTTCTTCATCAAGGACTCCAGACATCACACATTTCAGCATCTGCTGAAATCATTTATTGCTGGAGATCTAAAGCAACTGAAGGCCTATCACCCTAAGCAAAGCTCATCTTCCTGAACCCTTATAGATCTTATGGGGAGCTTTGACAACATCTTCCACTTGTCTTCTCTAAGATTATTGACAGAGAAGAACAACTCAACCTTTTTGTTTTTCTTTATTCCTTCTGTAAAAGGGTTTCTCAAAACTCCCTTCAAAAGTTTTGTGGCTGGTTTCTGAGACCTTGTAAAAACTCAGTGGTGGCAAGACACCTTATCAAAAAATCTAGGTTTGGTTTTTGAGCACCTTATCAAAAGCTCATTGGTGCCCAGGACACCTGATCAACTATTCCTGTAGTGGATTCCTACCTAGGGTGGTAGAAGAGTGGATGTACCCAGGTTGTTGGGGAACCACTATAGCTCCTTGTGTCATCTGGCTTGCTGTGTTTTGTTTTTTTTGTGTGCTGTGATATCTTATTTCTTGCTTACTTAGTTTTTATTTTTGCAAGCACCTTACACATATACATAAATCAAGACTTCCTCTGCTTTACAGTTTTAAATTGTAAATTATTTTAAAATACTCTATTCACCCCCTTCTAGAGTAAAGGTAAATCTTACACTCACTTTCAGGGGTAATGTGGATAAAAGTTCGTTCGTCAAGAACCTTAAGGAACCTTTTTGCTTGCGACCTGGGAGATTATCTTCTGCAGCAAGCGTGAACGAGGCAAAACTAGCCTTAAACTCCCAAAAGTTAACTTAGCGGTAAGGCGGTCCGTGCGACTAGACGACAAAAGATGGCTATCCGTGCAGCCTGGCGTCTTTAGGCATCAACTCGCGCGGCCTTGGAGACGGCTATCCGTGCAGACTGGCTATTTACTTTTCCATGAAAAGGAAATTTAACTCAACTAAATACAAGTTTATAATCAAGGGAAAGCTCGCCATAAGAGTGGAATTTACCGTGGCGGGCGAAATCTGGTCTCACCGCATGATAGCGACCATATCTTTCACTCATTCTCACCTATTCACTCGTGACTCAAAGTATCCAGCTATTCGGCAATCTCATCTCCTCCACTCATCCTCCTCTCCCTAACTCAAATGTAATGTCCGAGGACCATTTGTTGCTCCAATATTTAACATGCGAACTTTAGATCCTGAGCAGTTGATGAACAACAGTTGTATTGAAGACATGTGATTAAGCTTAAGTTACACCCAAGCTTCAAACAACTATAACCTTTGATCCTTTTCGACAACCTGAAGCAGAAGAGTTCATCGTGCCTTATTAACTCCACTAGGTGAGTAAGAGTTCTTACTTTCATATGGCTAATAGACTAACATGTTTTGTGGGAGAAGAGCAATTTTCTTCTCCCTTTGCATCTCATATTCGATTGTAAGTAGTTCCATATGATTTCAAAGAACCTCGTCTGCCAGTCTATTCTAGGACAAGTGATCCGGTTTCTTATTTGTAAGCTTTTTAATCAATTTTTTCATTAAAATTTTTATCAGATGGTATCTTGTGCAAACTTTTTATTATATCCTTCGGTACCCAAGTGTTGGATTGGTTCTACCATTTACCACCTCTATCAATCACTTACTTCAATGATCTTCAAAGAGAATTTCTATTAAGGTTTGGTACCTTAAGGAAGAGAAAGAAAGACTAAGCAACTCTTTCAAATCAAGAAAGAAGATGATGAATCTAATCCTCACTTCATCGACCGAGTCCAAAAGGAAACTTTGGATGTTTCCAATGTTAAACAAGACTTTTATAAATATGCTTTCATATGCGGACTTCAAAGAGGCCCTCTAAAGCTTGAAGTTAATACAAAAGCGCCTAAAACCTATGGGGATCTTATTGATTTTTAAAATCGATTTGTTGGAGTTGAAGCAATTAATCCTGGCTATATATCCCACCTTAATCAGATGGTACAATAACAACAAAAGATTTTATGTCATCAACATGATCATAAATCTCCTTGTGATTATTTACCTCTTGATAATAACGATAACCTATTATAACGCGATCATAATCCTAATCTTTTGGTATCTCAATACGAAGTATATTATGATCATGGGAATTCATCTATGTCTGAATATCAATAATTGACGCAATCTGTGTCAAGTCTTGATAGCCCTGATATATCAATTCAGACTTATCAAAATGATGCTCGTGTTTCTCTCCAATACAAATTGGCTGGATTAAAATGATAGTATACAAAGTTAACTATCTCCAAGGGGGAAGTTCTTCAAATTATCAAACAAGAGCAAGATTTTGTATGGTCTTTCGTCATGTGACCTGGTCGAAGATGTCACAAAGATTTATTCTATCAATATCTTATAAGTATGTTAACTATCTACAAGGGGGAAGATTTTGTATGGCATGATATAAAAAAAATTCGAGCTCTTCATAAGCTCATAGAGAAATTGCTAAAGGCAAGTTGTGAGAATATATTGCTTAAAAACTTCATTGTAAAATATTCTCTAAGCTAAATCGAGTATTCACAAATTACTGAAGCTGCTTTCAAAATTTATTAGTAGTAAAGTTTATCTTACAAAAGATCCTTCAATCATGCTCTTACTACTTAATTCCTTCAAATAATTCGCATGATTGAATGTATTCTGGAATCTTTTGGCAATCAAACTCACTTTTTGATGGTCGCCTAAAAGCATCAAGCACATATCAAACCCACTTTGTATGTTCGTCCATAAGATTCTCCAGGAAATCATATTCACTCCGCGTGGCTGCCTGTTATTTCTTTATGTTTTCGAGCCCACTTCTTAGTGGATGTTTTGATTTGTGCAATGTTATTTCCTTCAAATAGGATATGAATGCTACGTGATTTCTTGTCTAGAAATAAGATGTTGCTTGTTGTACCATTGAAAGTGTATGAAATGAATATCAGATTTTAATCTTGGTTGAGGCCCTTAAGAACTTTCTTCTATAAATGTTTATATATATATATTTACCTACAAAAACCAAAAGGAATTCGCAAGTTCTTTTCGGGTACTCGCATTATATGTTACCTTTTACTTGGTTCTTTCCTCTCTTATACAAAGATTAGCAAGTACTCATGAGTTCTCTTCAGGTACTCTCTCTTTATATTTTAATTCATACTTGTTTCATCTCTACCGCAGAGGTTGGAAGGTTCTTTCAAGCTCCCTTTAGGTACTTGCAAGTTATATTTCTTCTATACCATCTCTCACCTCTATTTTGTAGAGCATAGTTCAAGACATTGCCAAAGTCTTCATCACTTGGCAAGCTCCATTCGGGGGCGGACCGATATTTTAGTGGTTCTCTACTTTTTCAAAGCTTCTTAGAAACTTAAAAAGTGTAGGGGATCATGTAAACCCAAAAATCAGTGATCCTCTCCAAGATGGCTAGCTCGTGGGTTGCGGGCTTCTCCAGCTCACTCCGGGTGTTCATGGCCATCTTTTCGGCTAGCCGTGTGGATAGATATTTCTTTCAACCCAGATAAATTTCTATCTGTACGGTAATCGCCTATTCAGCAGAGGTGTGGACTGCTTCCCACTCCGCACCCGCTGGTCTCGCGGCTAGTCTAACGTATAACATTTTATCTTTACAGGCGAACTCTCTTCCATCTCGCCACTAATGGGCAGATTCTCCTCCTATTCGACGATAGTGGGCATCTTCCTAGACCAATGTTTCTCTCCACTCTGCCTACAATAGGCGGCCTCACTTTCGTATCCGCGGCTAGCTCCTTTTTAGTCTGAACGATAGGGTGCAGACTCCACTTTACCACCAGAATGGATTCAAGCCAGTGAAGGGAGGCGGACTCCTCCATAGTCCGCCATCTAGAAGGCGGCCATATTCTTAGTCCACCGGCAGTAGGCGCACTCAGTCACTTAGTAGCAGGTGATCTCAAACTTATTCTCCATCTGAAGGCAACCTCTGGATCTGACATCATCAAGTCCAGTTCTTGAAGTTTCCTACTCGAGCCTTTAAAAAACCCTTAATACCTCTTATTTGGGGGGGGGGAGTGCCGAGGGACAACCATGGTAACAAACCTTGTGGCCAAGATTTTAAAACCGCCATCACTACTATCATTCTGATTCAAAATCTGTCCGCCTGATCTCTAAGGATAGCTCTTGCGGCTGGGTGACAATACAGGCAGAGTTCTCATCCAGTCCACATACGATAAGGCTATCTCTTTGGCGACTGAAGAAACTCGCTCGGGGTAATTCAAATAAAAGGTTATCAGTCAAGAACTTCAAGGAACCTGTCCGCTTGCGATATGGGAGACTAGGTTCTGCAACAAGCATGATCAAGGCAAAACTGTCCTTAAACTCCCAACAGTTAACTTAGCATCCAGGTAGTCCGTGCGACTAGATGACCAAAGGCGGCTATCCGTGCAACCTGGCAGCTTTAGGCATAACCCCGCGCGGCCCGAGCTACCTCCATTTCACATGTCTGCCAGCATCCCTTGTACTATTTATTTACTTTTCCATGTAAAGAAACTTGACCCCAACTGTAATATAGGTTTATAATCAAGGGAAAGCCCGTAATAAGAAAGGAATTTGCCATGGAGGGCAAAGTCTAGTATCGCCGCATGATATCAACCATCTCCTTCTATCTTTCTCACCCCTTCACTCGCGACTAAAAGTAATCAGCTTTTTCGCAGTCTCATCTCCTCCGCTCCCTAACTCGGACGTCATGTCTGAGGCATATTTCTTTCATCAACATCATCCACATAAATTCATAACAGAGTTAGATGGAGATTCTCATTTTTCACAAACAGAGTGGTGTCCGAACTACCCATCCTAAAGACATATTCTAGGAGAAAAGTAGTGAGCCTATCATACCAAGCATAGTTTGTCTGCTTCAGTCCGTATAGGGATTTCACTAACTTGGATACGTGATTTGGGTAGTCAGCATTCTTGAACTCGAGTGGTTGATCGACATACACCTCTTTCTTAATATATCCATTTAAGAATGCACTCTTAACATCCATTTGATATTTTTAATTTGTTTGTAACTCGCAAATGCCAAAAACACACGAATGGATTCAAGAGGTACACATGGTGCAAAAGATTCCTAAAAATTCTCACCTTTTATTTGTGGGTAACTTTGTGCCATAAACCTAGCTTTGTTTCTAGTTATCCTTGAGTCACCATCATGTTTATTTTTGTATACCCATTTCAAACCTATCATTGGATGGCTATCAGGATGCATCACTAATACCCAGACCTTACATCCCTCAAATTGATATAATTCTTCATTCATAGCCATAATCCACGATTCATCCTTTAACGATTCTGAGATGTTCTTGGGTTCAATTTACAATAAGAAACAAAGGTTCGGGAAGAACTCATGTAGGGCTGGCAGAGTTCTAACTCCTTGTGAGGGCTCTCCTATAATTAGTTCTCATGGATGTTGTTTCATAAAGTTTAGAGTGCTTGGAGGCCTATATCCTTCTATGGGAGTTGGAACATCAATATCCTAGAATCTTTAGTTGGTGTATTTTTGTTAAAGTGCATATGAGCTGATTCTTTAACAACTAAGGTATCTTATTATAGACCCTATATGCATGACTCGAACTCGAGTATCCTAAGAAGATTCCGATGTATGATTTTTTGTCAAATTTTTCTAAGTGATCCTTAGTGTTTAGAATGTAACATGGGCAACTAAAGACTCTAAAATACGACACAGAGGGTTTCTTATCGAAATATATCTCATACATAGTTCGCTTAATAATGAGGTGAAGCGCGACTTGGTTGATTACATAGCTTGTTGTGTTAACCGTTTCTGCCAAAATATATCGAGGCAAGCCGAACTCGGCGAGTATTGTGCGTGCTAGTTCTTTAAGTGTACAATTCTTTCTTTCTACTACCCCATTCTCTTGTGGAGTACGCGTGGCAGAGAATTCTTGCTTTATTCCTAAATTATTACAAAATTTTGTAAAGTCTTAATTCTCAAACTCTCCCCTGTGATCTGACCTTATGCATTTTATTTTTAGTTCCTTCTCATTTTGAAGTCTAGTACATAGATTTTTGAATTCACTAAATATGTCAGATTTGGTTTGCAAGAAATATCATCCAACAAAAATGGGGGTAAGTGTCAATGAGAACAAATGTGTACCATTTTCCACCTAGACTATCTGTACTAAGAGGACTAAACAAATCCATGTGATTGAGTTCAAGTGGTCTACACATGTAAATGTCATTTTTGCTTTTGAAAGAGATTTTAACAAATTTTTCTTTTAGACAAGGAGCGCATAAGGAGTTCAAACTACCACTTAATTTTGGGAGTCAACGAACCAGTTCATATTTCGATAGTTTGACAATTAGTTTACTTCCTGAGTGTCCTACTCTAATAAGCCAAGATCTAATTCCACATTCTTGGTAACTAAGAATTTCAAATTAGAGGTAGATATATCATTAAAAATAATAGTGTAAATATTATGAGCTCTTTGAGTAGTAAGTAAAACACTATTAGTTTTAGGATCTAAAATCTTACAAGTGTTTGTAGAGTATTCAAGTACAACATTCCGGCCTATATCACATAGTTGACTAATTGTGATTAAATTATGCTTAAGTCCATCTATAAATAATATATTTGAAATTTAAAATTCTTTATTACCTATAGTGCCGATTCCAGGAATACGTCCTTTGTTGTTGTCCCTGAACGTCACCATGCCCCCCCTTTTTCTTCTCCACGCTAAGAAACTTGTCTTTATCTCATGTCATGTGCTTGGAACACCAAAATTCCAAGTACCACATGTTCTCCTTGTCCTTAGCCTACTAACACACCTAAGTGCCACTCTATATACTGGACTCATCTTCTGACTCCTCCTGATTCCTCACCTTAAGGCACAGATTTGCCTCGACTTCACTACTTGAGTCGGGGGCTTTACTTGTCAGATCCATCCTTGTCCCATGTTAATGCCTTTAGCACCTTCTTATTTCCCTTGTGCAAACTTTGTTTCTCTTTTTCCTCCATTTAGAGCCTTGGACATTCCCTCTTTAGGTGTCAAGGCTTGTGACAGTGGTAGCACTCCGGTAGAGACTTCTCATCATCGCTCTCTATCTCCTTTGATGGGTTGTTCCACCTCTTTGTTCCTTCATAACCTTTCTTAAGGAATTTCTTAAACTATCCATGCCTCTTGGGATTCTTCATGAACCTCCTGAACTCCTGAACATAGAGGCTTTCTTCATTGTAATCCTCAAGTTCTTCAGCAGCCATCCTCTCTCTCACAACCTTCAGTTCCAACCCCTTCTTCTTTATCTCCTTTGGAAAATCCTCAGCATGTATATTTAATTCAATCTCATGTGTCTTCAGGTTTCTAATGCATCTCTCTATCTCCAGGGTGCTAATATCATGTGATCCAGAAATAGCAGTCACCTTTGGGTTGAAACATGAAGGCAATGATCGCAGGATCTTCCTCACTAGATCTCTATTTAAGTAGCTCTTCTTGAGGGATCTTAAGGCATTGACCATCTTGGTGAAGAGGGTATACATTAATTCCACCTCCTTGTTGATCTCCATCTGGAATTTTTTTTATTCAGATTTGAGTCTGAATATATTCGACTCCTTCACCTGCGAGGTACCTTCATGAGTAAGCTCAGGTAAACACCATATATCATATACTAATTCACAATTACAGATTTTATTATATTCTGTTTTATCCAATGCACAGAATAGTGAGTTTATGGCATTGGCATTGTTCGTACATCTCATCTTATCAGTGTTATCCTACTTATCCTGTGGCTTGACTAAGACAGTATCACCTACAGTCATAGTGGGTGCAGTGTATTTTGATGAGATCATGTCCCACTCATCCTTATTTTGGGTCATTAAAAAGATTATCATTCGCATTCTCCAATGACTATAGTCACTCCCTGTAACACCTCTACCCGTCAAGAAGAATATAATAGAGGGTCCGGCCGGGGCCCCACACCATATTCCACAAACAGGCGGAGACGCTATAAATAATATCATAACCACGCATCCTAACACAGAGCATTCTAGCGGAAGTTTCACGGTTGAATAATTGAACTCAAGATAAAGAGCATTGTCCACTAAAACTTAGGAATATATGCATACATTACAAGAGTCTGGCCTTAAGGCCTTACAACAGTTTCTCTTAACAAGAGTGTGGATTACAGACATCGGCACGCAGACCGGCCACACATGAACAAAAGAAACAAAACAATGCCTTCGAGGGCAGCAGCTACGAAATAATATCATAACCACGCATCCTAACACAAAGCATTCTAGCGGAAGTTTCACGGTTGAATAATTGAACTCAAGATAAAGAGCATTGTCCACTAAAACTTAGGAATATATGCATACATTACAAGAGTCTGGCCTTAAGGCCTTACAACAGTTTCTCTTAACAAGAGTGTGGATTACAGACATCGGCACGCAGGCCGGCAATACATGAACAAAAGAAACAAAACAATGCCTTCTAGGGCAGCAGCGCAGCTTTGGGCTTCAGCCCGCAAAGTCCCGCTCGGACCAGCACCTCCAGTACCTGTAAGAACCAACCCACCAAACGGTGGCAAACAGGGCAACGGTCAGTATTCAGCTGACCAATTATAACGACCCTGCCCCTGGCACGGGGCAGCGGAATTCCATCCCTGCATAACAATCTTCCAATATGATATATATATAACAATTCAAGCAAGACGTGCACGCCCGCAGAGTCACATATCACAAACGTCGGCATGACGGCCTGACGCTCCGTGCACTCAGGGCATATTATCGGTGTTCCGTAGTTCCACGGACACACCACCGTTCAGAGGTCCCAGACATAACGGTCCAATATGAGCATTCTAGTCTGATCGGCACACAGGCCGTCGACTCTCGCTATGTGATCCTAACAGGGTCTTAAGCACCCAAGGTTAGACAACCATAATGCGGGTACAGATCCACCTTGCCCGTTGCTCAAATCATCAGACTCAAGCCTGGACTGACGCGGGTACAGCTTCACATTGCCCGTTCCACCACCAAGGCATTTGCCTAGTTGCAGCCCCACGGCTCAACCTCACACAAAGTAGCAACTCACGGCTATAAGAGAGTCCAACTCTCATAATTTCCTGGACTTCCTCCAGTAC
Organism: Platanthera zijinensis; assembly: GCA_039513925.1. Lineage (NCBI taxonomy): Eukaryota > Viridiplantae > Streptophyta > Magnoliopsida > Asparagales > Orchidaceae > Platanthera > Platanthera zijinensis. The sequence continues at coordinate 133,526,712 of CM077086.1, read as the reverse complement.
TTTATCCATCATGCCTACAAGCAAGAATCACGGAGTCTTCTCCGATATGCAAACAAGCATCACCAATCCAGACCATGTCCAGATGGGCTTCACACAGCATGCCTAGATCCATACTCCAATTCCGGACTCTAACATGGGGGACTTCACATATCTACCCCAAGGGACGCCACAACCCACCGCACACTCGCGGGGAAGGGTTTTCCCTATGCAATGCAGGAATTAAGGACTTCATATGTCCAAGAAGGAAATCGTTACCCTAGGAGTTCGCTTCGGAGCCATGGAGAGAAATTGAGACGGATGAAAGCCTTCGCAGCAGCGTTGCCTTCGCAAATCCGAACTCGGCTCACGATTTGGACCACCGTAGTACCACCGGCAGCCGGATTTCACTTCTTCTTCCCCACCTTGCTCTCACCTCTCTCTTAAAGTTAGAAAGAGAAGATGAACTCAAAATGAGCCCTTTCCTCCTTCTTTCCCGGCCTTATCAGCCCAGGAATGAGCCCCAGCCACAGGATCTCCTTTAAGGAAAATGAACGGCCAAGATCTGCCCAAAATATTATACTTTTTGGCCGACACGGCCTGTGACACGCCCGTGTCACAGGCCGTGTACCCTTAAGCAGCACACGCGGCACTCGCACCGACTGAAAATTACCAGAACACGGGCATCGACACGCCCGTGTCGAACCTGACATGCCTGTGTCGGTCATGTGACACGCCCGTGTCACACCTGTTACACGGTACTCAACGAGCGCTAAAACCAGTCAGAGCAGTACACGGGTAGGCACATGCCCTCTGACATGCCCGTGTCAAAACTGACACTGCCGTGTTCAAGGCTTGGTTCCGGGCCGTGTACATTTCTGACTCGATACGGCATTTTATTGAGTGACACGCCCTGGGACACGCCCGTGTCGAAGGCCGTGTCCCAGGATCGACTATCGTCGACCTCCGATCGTCGACTAACCAGAACATGCCCTGGGACACGCCCGTGTCCCAGGCCGTGTACCCCCAACACGCCCTGGGACACGCCCGTATCCCAGGCCGTGTTAAGCAACCTGCACCTCAAATCCAATTTTGAGCCTTTTTGGGGTGTTACAACCCTCCCCTCCTTAATAAAATTTCGTCCCGAAATTTGAAGACAGTAGGGAGAAAATAACAAAACATTTATATGTTTTTATTACATATATAACGCGCAAACGAGTTACGAAAATAACTCGGGAAACTCGGCTTGCATGGTCTGCTCGCGCTCCCATGATAGCTTTTCTTGGCCACAATTGTCCCATCGGACTTTGACCATCCCGATCACTTTGTTCCGCAACAGTTTCTCGGCTCGATCCTCGATCCGTATAGGCTTCACCTTTGTCGTTAGCCCATACTCAACTGGCACTCGATCATTGTCAATTACTTGAGCTGGATCCTTGACTGCTTTGCGTAGCACCGAGATGTGAAACACATCATGCAATCCACTAGATTCCGATGAAAGAGCTAGCCGATAAGCAGCTTCCCCAACACGCTCCACCACTTCAAACGGACCAAGGTATCGCGGACTTAGCTTTTTCAACCGCCAAATCCGAGATATGCCTTTGAAGGGCTTAATCTTTAAATAGACCCAGTCACCAATCGCAAACTCCACGTTCCGGTGCTTAGCATTGTAATACTTGGCTTGCCGATCCTGGGCTATTAGGAGCCTCTCTCGAATAGAGTTTATTATTGATGTAAGACCCCCATTTTTTTTTCTTTTTCGACACCGGGGTCTTAGGCCCAAAACCGCCGCCTTGCAGTGATACCTTCGCACCCGGGAAGGTCTTCACTACAAGACGCCGATTCTGCCGGCCAATTCGATCTCTACTGTAGCATAAGTATACAAGACAGTCCACAAAAATATCACATATAAGAAATTTAAACTCCACGAAGGGAGTGTCCACAGATAGTACACATAATAAAATCACGGGCTTATGCCCGGTACATCAAGTCCTCACTACATTTCACTCATCGCGGAAGCAAACTAATACAACTACTATAGATCGGGACTCACTGTCCCTGCTGTCTGGACTCCAGTGCTAGACTGTCCGATCTCCAAGCGTGCCGACCTCCGGGGCTGCTCTTCCATGCTGGGCTCCGTGGTCCCCTAAATGATGTGATTCGAAAACCGTTAGTCTAAAAGACTAAGTCCTATCGTCCCCCACCCCTTCCCCCCTGGCTCCTAAAGCACCGAGCGGGGAGAAGGAAAGGGAAGGTCATGAAAGTGGAGAGTATTCAAATTTCAGATGGCAGCGGAACTAAACTAACAGTGTAAGCATGATAATAATCGTACAAAATAAATAAGTAACCTTAACTTATGCGAGTATACATAAGCTAAGGGATCTTTTGCAGGGCTCCTATCGTATAAAAAGTTCCATACCGATTTATACGATAGGGTGTCGGTTCTATTAGCAGGTGTATAATGTTGAAAGAGAACCTTGACTTATAAGCACGCTCACACGAACTTATAGGCCAAGGGGTCGTTTAGCAAGGCCTAATGTATAGAGCGTCCCATACCGCTTATACATTAGGTGTCAGGTTATATGCGATGGTTATGCTATGAAATACATTTATGCCATGATGTGAACATGCATGTGCAACTCACCCACTCGACTCTGTGTACACAGACCTTTAGTTCCCCCTTTCGGAGTCGTTACCTCCCAGGATACCTCCGTAGTGGCAGACGGAAGCGGTGGGTTGGGCCTCGCCCACCTCTAAACCAGTAAAGCACTACCGGTCAGACCTATCGTACGCCTCAACGCTTGGTGCACTAAGCGGACGTCTGCGTACTCTTGCCGGCTGGCGCACCGGACTTCTGATGGCGAAGTGTTAACCACACTTGCCGAGCCAACCATATTGGTGTCGGTGCATCAAACTCCCCAATATAGAAGACCCACCACCTTAAAACCTTTTATGCACATACAATAGATATGAGTCAACCAACCAACCGAGCCGAAGCTCACCGGACAATTCCCGTCCATCATAATCTACAACCGAGCTAAAGTTCCCCGGACAATCCCGTCCGTCGTAATCTACAACCGAGCTAAAGCTCGCCAGACCACCGTCACAACTACTGGACTTATTGCCCAAGTAACCCATACTATCTCCCGGGACACTGGGTGGGAAAGTGTGAAACCCTAAGTTTACTATTTACTGTAAGCTTACGAAGTTTTGACTCTTCCTAATTACTACGAGAAAGACGATACGTTGAACCAGATAGGGGGTATTCTAAATAATCATCCGAATGCCCTGAATTATTTACTGGAGACTTATCATGATGCAAATGGACTAAATCCAAAAGATTATCATTTTTCCAATTATTCTGATATTTATTTAAATTTCCGTAAAGTTTCTAAGGGCTACCCATTGAGCATGAAGTGCACTTTTCAGAGAGGTATAAAGCTTCATAAATTCATGATAAATTCTAAATAACCATTTAACAATAAATCCAAGATATAACAATTTTTCAAGTATTCAAGTGACACTAATCAATTTTGAAAATATATCCTTTTTCCTTTTATTAATGAAGTAAGTGCAATAAATATACATCCAAAAATTCTTAATTAATTTTCTAAAGTAGATACTGAGCTAAAAACATCATTGGCCAAATTTCATAATTATACAGTAAGTAAATTGCTCAAAATGATTTAAACAAGCTAGATCCAAAATTGCTAAATGCAGACCACCAAGTCAATCTTTATGTAAAATGGGATGTATATAAAATAATCATCCTAAACTCCTATAATATTTAATGGAGGTTCATTATTACCTTTAAGTTCTAAATCCAAAGTTCCAAAATTTTCCTTACTTATTTGATAATTCATTTAATTATTTTAATGTCTAAAATTTCCAAAAATGAACATGAAGTACTACTTTCATTCAAGGAATCATTTTACTAATTTTATATGTTACTCAGAATAATGATATAACTTATCTTCCAAAATATATATTTCTTTTCAGTAAAGCTTTATCTTTAAATCAAATATTCTTTTAAGTCCTTGGAAATTCATTTAATAAATATAAAATAATCTATTGCTTCCAAAAATTCAGGGAAATTTCAATTATGAATCTAATGGCATATACATGGTTTGGGCCAAATTTCATAATTTATTTATTAGTAAATAGGCTTAAATGAATTTTTGAATAATTTCATCAAATGACAATCTTGTGAACTAACTACCTCATATACTTGTCCAAGAACTCTTATAAAATTTATATAAACTCTTTATGCTTCCAAACAACCTCTGCCAAATTTTTAGGACCTCTCAATTATCAGAAGTAGCATAATAAATTATTTACTTAATTTAAGCATTTCTTGGGTTACAAATGAAGTGCTATAATTATTGACCCAAAATTCCCCATTAAATTACCAGAGGCTCATAATGTCCTTAAGACCAATCTACTAAAATTTCATCTTAATTTGAGGTGTTTAGCTAGCCCATTTCAACCCTAGAATGTTTGTGCCCTAAACTAGGGTTAGGGATTTTAGGGTCCTAAACCTTCCAAAATGCCCTAGTAATTTTACCAGAGGGTTATAGTTACCTAAAATCTATCCCTACAAAATTTCATAGCCATACAAGGTGATTTGGCCATATGCCCTTCACAAGGTACAAAAGCCCTTCCTTAGGGTTTGACCTAAGATCTTGGGCCAAACCAACTCCACTGCCCCCAAATTTCCTTTGGGAGGTGTATCTTGTCATCCCAAACTAGTGTACAAAATTTTAACCTCTGTTGAGGTGAATTGGACACTAAAAGCCAAAATTACAATTTGGACCAAAATACCCTTCTTAGGGCAAGGCTAGGGTTTGCTTGAATCCTATTCAAATCAACTCCAAACTTAATGAAATTTTAACCAGAGGTTTATATTGACCTCATAACCATCCCGCCAAAATTTGGTTGAATTTGGACTTCATTTGACCCCTAATTTAATTTACCCTAGCATAATTAAATTATTTACAAAAACTATAGGAAAATTATTCCCAAAAATTCCCATTTTTGGGCAGGGTCTATGTATAGCGTAGGGTGAGCCCCTGCCAAAATTTCAGCTTATTTGGACCAAGGATGAAGTGTGGGCTACTAATTTAATGACTGCCTAAACATTTGGATAGACCCCACCAAAATGAGTGCTTTGGTCAGACCAGTCACCCAAATTGGTTCAAACCAATTTTGCCAGATAGTAGACTCATAGGTCTACATATTTGGTGTTGACCACTTTCTCTGAAAAAGCCTCTAGGTATTTTTAATATTTAAAACAAAATAATACAAAATCTGTGACAGATATGAAATGATTTAAATATCAAAGCTATAGTTTAATATACATCTGCACGAATCTTGGCGCAGCCCTGGACGGCATCGGGTCATCTTCAAGCTCTAGCTGACAGCCCCGATTCAACCCGCCTGGAGCAACTTCCAGCGGCTGCCGCCGGCCATCCGGCCGCCTCCCCGGCCTGCCACCGCCGCTGACACCTTCGTGGTGGTCGGGGCTATCTCCGGCCGGCGTCTAGGCCGCCGGGAAGCCCTATTCCGGCGAACCCGATGGGATGAAATTTCATGTAAAATCCATGATTTTCAAAATCCGATTGGGCTCAATTGAGCTCCAACCTTGGTTCTATTGATTCCTACGATCTACCCAGGAGGCAAGGAGTGGAGGAGGACCTGTGGTGGCGGCTGTAGCCGGGCTGATCGTCGGATTGGCATGGTGGTGGTCGGTGGTGGTCGGCTTGCTCAAAAAGGCAGGATAGGGTTCGGTTTCTTCAGGAAAATGGTGGGGATTACTCCTTGGAGTCCAATGGAGCTTTTAAAGAGGTGAGGGAGGTGTTAGGTGGCTGAAAACACTTTGGCCATTTTTGGCCAAAGTCAAGCTTGGCGGCTTGGTAGGTAGGGGGAGGTGGAGCTTGCTCCAGCCAGTCCAAAAAGGCTGCTAGACTCCCCCTTGTCCTTCTGAATTGAATGGGGAGGTTGGGGAGGGGGGAGGAGGAGCACAAAGTCCTCCTTCCTTCTCTTCCTTCTCTTTCTCTCTCCTCCATGGATGACTTTCTCTCTCCTAGTCATCAAGCCTGAAATTTAGGCTCCTACATGTCACATGTCAGCCCACCAATCCATTTGGCCACTTGGGTTAAGGTTAGCCCTAATGAAATAGGCTTGAGCTTGAGTTAGCCCATTTGGGCTAACTTGACCCAAAGTGGGACTAGGGCCCACCTAGGTCAATTTGATCCTTGAGGTTTCCTTAATAGGTCCTTGGTGACCCATTAGCCTCCCCTAGGGTCAAGGTGGGGTTGAATTGGCCCTTGAAGGTCACTTGGCCCTTAACTAGGGCATTTTGGCCATTTTAGGTTAAGGGTTGACTTTGGTCAAACTAGCCCCTTTGATTGGTCCCAATGGGTCCTTGGTGACCTATTGGCCTCTCACTAGGCTTATGAGGGTAGGGGTGGTGTCTATTGGGCTAAGGGACTGCAATTGACCCTTGTGTAGGTCAATTTGACCTAATTAGGGCTATATTTGACTTTGGTCAACTTAGCCCTATTGACTGCTTTCCATGGGTCCTTAGTGACCCATTGACCTCTCACTAGGGTTATGGAAGTTTGGGTGGAGTATATTTGGCTAATAGACTGAAATGGACCCTTGTCTAGGTCAACTTGACCTAGCTAAGGTTATAGTTGACTTTGGTCAACTTTGGTCTTTTGACTGCTCTCCATGGGTCCTTAGTGACCCATTGACCTCTTTCTAGGGTTATAAGGGTATGGGTGGGGTCTTGGACTCTTGGTGAAGTCCCATGATCACTTTTAGTCAAGGTTCTGAGATCTGCTAAGTGCAGACCACAGTGGCCCTATTCACACTACCAGGTCCAATTGCCTCTTCCTTGGCCTTCCTAGGGTTTTGTCATGACAAAACCACTCCTAGGGGTCTAGTTGGAAATGGGATGTTACAGTTGAGGTAGCATCCTCGACTTCCTTTTTGCCTAAAAGTTTAGTCTCGCCAGTTTCTGCCCAAGCTAGCGGTGTACGACACTTACGACCATATAGCGCTTCAAATGGGGCCATGCCTATACTCGCTTGATGGCTATTATTATAGGCAAACTCCACCATAACAAGATGCTCTTCCCAATTCTTACCGAAGTCCAGGGCGCACATACGGAGCATATCCTCCATCGTTCTGTTGGTTCGTTCAGTTTGGCCCTCCGTTTGCGGGTGAAAGGTCGTACTGAATGCTAAATTCGTGCCCAACATCTGATGAACTAATCTCCAATCTTTCGAGGTAAAGCGCCCAACTCGGTCACTTACGATGCTCCGGGGAACACCGTGCAATCGAACAATCTGCTCCACATAGAGCTTTGCCAACGTTTCCACTGAATCGTCCCGCTTGTTCGATATAAAGTGAGCCACCTTTGTCAACTGGTCTACAATCACCCAGATTGAGTCATGGCCACGCTGAGATCTCGGCAATCCGTGCATGAAATCCATAGAAATATCCTCAAACTTCCACTGCGGAACCGGCAACGACTTCAGGAAACCACTCAGCCGTTGACATTCTGCCTTTACCAAAGCACAAGTACGACATTTAGCCACATATGCGACTATGTCCTTCTTTAAACCAGGCCACCAGAACAGTTTCTTCATGTCCTTGTACATTTTTGTGCTCCCAGGGTGAATTGAGTACTTTGTAAAATGTGCTTCATATAGCAATCCTTCTCGCAATTTACCCGCACTAGGAACGCACAATCGGCCATCTTTTCGTAACAAACCGTCATCCCAGGAGAATTGATCACCAGACCCCTCCTTTGCATAGCGTTGGAGACTTTCATCTAACTCCGTTGCCCGCCGAACCCTGTCAGCAAGGTCATATTGAACCTCCAACCAGTTCACGCATGCAACAGTCGAAGAATCTCTTTCCACACAAGATATCTCCAAAGCTTCCAACTCCTGGATTAACCGCTCATCATGTATCCGCAACCAATTTGCCCGCACTGGAGTCCAACGACTCAAGGCATCAGTGACCACATTTCCCTTTCCGGGAACATAGTGAATGTCGAAGGTATAATCCCCAAGGAATTCCATCCACCTCCTTTGTCGCATATTCAATTCTTTTTGATCAAGCAGATACTTTAAGCTTTTATGATCTGTATAAATATCCACCTTCACGCCATAAAGATAATGCCGCCACAACTTTAGCGAAAAGATCACCGCCGCCAACTCCAAGTCATGGACGGGGTAATTACGCTCATGCACTTTCAATTGACGTGAACCATAAGCGATCACCTTGCCAAACTACAGGAGAACGCAGCCTAAGCCGCTTCCTGACGCATCTCTGTATATTTCAAATCCATCTGTACAACATGGCGACGTCAAAACGGGTGCCGTGGTCAAACGATTCTTCAGCTCATCAAAAGCTCGTGCGCACTCCGGCGTCCAAACGAACTTCTGATCCTTTCTCATCAACGTAGTCAGAGGCAAAGCAATCCGGGAGAAGTTCTCCACGAACCGTCTATAGTAGCCTGCCAGTCCAAGGAAACTCCTGACTTCGGCCACCGAAGACAATACTGGCCAGTCACGAATGGCACTTATCTTTGCCGGATCCACCGCTATGCCCTCTCCACTTACCACATGGCCTAGAAAAGCCACCGACAAGAGCCAGAACTCACACTTAGAGAACTTGGCATACAGCTTATTCCTTCGCAAGGTATGCAATACTAATCGCAAGTGGTTTGCATGATCTTCCTCCGATTGTGAATATACAAGGATATCATCAATAAACACAATCACAAACAGATCCAAGTATTCGCGGAAAGTTCGATGCATGAGATCCATGAATACCGAAGGCGCATTACATAAGCCGAACGACATCACTGTGAACTCATAATGACCATAGCGTGTGCCAAATGCTGTCTTGGGAATGTCACCTTCCCTAATCCGCAACTGGTAATACCCGGACTTCAAATCCAACTTTGAATAGACGGTTGAGCCTGCTATCTGATCGAACAAGTCATCGATCCGTGGAATTGGATACTTTTTTTCTCCGTCAGCTTATTCAGTTCGCGATAATCAATACATAGTCGCAAACCACCGTCTTTCTTTTTCACAAAAAGAACAGGCGCGCTCCAAGGTGATATACTTGGGCGTATGTATCCCTGCTCCAACAACTCTTGCAACTGAACTTTCAGTTCGGCCATTTCTTTTGGCGCTACTCGATACGGCGAACGGGCCACAGGTTTCGCACCCGACACCAGCTCGATAGTGAAGTCGATTTCCCTTTGGGGAGGTAACCCAGGAAGATCCTTTGGAAACACATCAGCATATTCCGACACAATCGGCACTTCACTCACACTGGCCTTCGGCGCCACCGCCTCTATGAGTGTGAAGAACAACTCCGCACCCTTCCGAACTGCCTTAACAACTTGGAGAGCGGATAACAACATCCCACTCATCCCTTGCATACCAATGAACTTGGTCTCTTGTTCGGTATTTTGCCCAAGTGTGACCTCTTTTGAAGTGCAATCTATACAGGCACGCTGCTATGAAAGCCAGTCCATACCAAAGATTATATCAAACTCTTTGATCGGCAATACTAATGTTTCCACCTTGAACTCCCGACTTCCTATCTTGACCTCATGACCGCAAGATCGATCCGCGCACATCAAACATTCGTTAGGCAACAACACCTTTACACTATCTGTCGTGGTCCGGATAGGCACCCCGACACGAAAGACAAAGTCCTCAGACAGAAACGAATGTGAAGCACCTGTGTCGAACAGTGCTCGCGCCGGATACTCTCGTATAAGGACAAACCCTATAACATTACAATTAAAACAAGCACAACACATCAACAAAAAAAAACATTAAAACCTACGCGCACCTGTGATGACATCCGCCTGCTTAATGGCCTCCTGTTGTCCAAGGTTGAAGACCCTGGGCTACGCGTGCGAGGCAGAAGACTCCACCACAGCCTTCCCCTTCTCCGCATAAGACACTTCCGTCTTCTTATCACCCTTTGGAGGACCAAACCGACATTCACGTGCGAAGTGTCCAACCTTCCCGCACCTAAAACAAGCACGAGATCCATACCCAGATGTATCCGTCATAGTCGCAGAAGGAGCTTGTCCAGAAGACTTAGACTTCTTATTCCATCTATTTCGGTAGCCAAACTTGTCCGGACGCGGCGGCTTAAACTCTGGCTTCACAACAGCCAAGTTTCCCTTTGCTTGCCCCCGTTTCATGTCCGTCTCCAAAGAACGAGCCGTACAGACTAAGGCTTGGAATCCCTGACTCACAGAACTCGAGAGCAAATACCGCAGCTCATCTCACAGTCCCGCATAAAACCGACTAGTCTTACGCTCTTCTTTGGCGAACATCGTGCCCGCATATCTTCCCAACCGGGTGAACTCATGCAGGTAGTCATCCACACTTCGATCTCCCTGCGCTAACCGTTGAAATTCCATTTCAATCGATATCCTTTGCTGCATCGGCAGATGTTGTGCTAAGAACAGTCGAGAAAATTCTTCCATTGTAATCTCTGCCAATTGCCTGCCGGCCAAGTGATGCATTTCAATCTCATCCCACCACAATCGTGCCTCTCCTTCCAGTAGGAAAGTGGCTAACATGACTTTCTGTTCCTCCTCAACCTTGATAGCTCTCATAATCCTCTTGATTCTTGCAAGCCAATCCTCTGTTTGGGCCGGTGTACCCGCCCCATGAAATTGCGGAGGGTTGAAGCTCAAGAATTGCTTCCATTGTTGATCTGCTACCCGCGGATCAACTTCGGCTTCTACCGGTTCTTGCCATATACCAGCTTGCGTTGGCACCACTGCAGGACGTGCCTTCCCCGCCTGCTGAGCATTCATCACCGCAAGTACCGTTTCCGTGATGAGATGGACTATTTCAGCGGATGGAGGAGTTGTGGGCACCTCGGCTGGTGCCGCACTCTCAACAGAACGTTGTGGTTTGGATTGACCCGCAACACTTCTGGTCACCTATATGTGTAAAATACACAGGTTAACGACCAATGAAAACGGCAACCATACAAAAAGAATACACAAGTTCAACAAACAAGTGTATTTGCATTCCTAAGTGGACAATATTGAGTTCAAATTAAGTGTTATAATGACGGCACTGACACGTGCTCGCCAACTCTCAAAAGAATTCGTCCGCGAATTCGGAAGAGATCGACCAACAAGCTGATACCAAATTGTAACACCTCTACCTGTCAAGAAGAATATAATAGAGGGTCCGGCCGGGGCCCCACACCATATTCCACAAACAGGCGGAGACGCTACGAAATAATATCATAACCACGCATCCTAACACAGAGCATTCTAGTGGAAGTTTCACGGTTGAATAATTGAACTCAAGATAAAGAGCATTGTCCACTAAAACTTAGGAATATATACATACATTACAAGAGTCTGGCCTTAAGGCCTTACAACAGTTTCTCTTAACAAGAGTGTGGATTATAGACATCGGCACGCAGGCCGGCCACATATGAACAAAAGAAACAAAACAATGCCTTTGAGGGCAGCAGCGCAGCTTTGGGCTTCAGCCCGCTAAGTCCCGCTCGGACCAGCACCTCCAGTACCTGTAAGAACCAACCCACCAAACGGTGGCAAACAGGGCAACGGTCAGCATTCAGCTGACCAATTATAACGACCCTGCCCCTGGCACGGGGCAGCAGAATTCCATCCTTGCATAACAATCTTCCAATATGATATATATATAGCAATTCAAGCAAGACGTGCACGCCCGCATAGTCACATATCACAAACGTCGGCACGACGGCCCGACGCTCCGTGCACTCAGGGCACATTATCAGTGTTCCGTAGTTCTACGACCACACCACCGTTCAGAGGTCCCAGACATAACGGTCCAATATGAGCATTCTAGTCTGTTCGGCACACAGGCCGTCGACTCTCGCTATGTGATCCTAACAGGGTCTTAAGCACCCAAGGTTAGACCACCATAACACGGGTACAGATCCACCTTGCCCGTTGCTCAAATCGTCAGACTCAAGCCTAGACTGACGCGGGTACAGCTTCACCTTGCCCGTTCCACCACCAAGGCATTTGCCTAGTTGCAGCCCCACGGCTCAACCTCACACAAAGTAGCAACTCACGGCTACAAGAGAGTCCAACTCTCATAATTTCCTGGACTTCCTCCAGTACTTTATCCATCATGCCTACGAGCAAGAATCACGGAGTCTTCTCCGATATGCAAACAAGCATCACCAATCCAGACCATGTCCAGATGGGCTTCACACAGCATACCTAGATCCGTACTCCAATTCCGGACTCTAACAAGGGGGACTTCACATATCTACCCCAAGGGACGCCACAACCCACCGCACACTCGCGGGGAAGGGTTTTCCCTATTCAATGCAGGAATTAAGGACTTCACATGTCCAAGCAGGAAATCGTTACCCTAGGAGTTCGCTTCGGAGCCATGGAGAGAAATTAAGACGGATGAAAGCCTTCGCAGCAGCGTTGCCTTCGCAAATCCGAACTCAGTTCGCGATTTGGACCACCGTAGTACCACCGGCAGCCGGATTTCACTTCTTCTTCCCCACCTTGCTCTCACCTCTCTCTTAAAGTTAGAAAGAGAAGATGAACTCAAAATGAGCCCTTTCCTCCTTCTTTCCCAGCCTTATCAGCCCAGGAATGAGCCCCAGCCACAGGATCTCCTTTAAGGAAAATGAACGGCCAAGATCTGCCCAAAATATTATACTTTTTGGCCGACACGGCCTGTGACACGCCCGTGTCACAGGCCGTGTACCCTTAAGCGGCACACGCGGCACTCGCACCGACTGAAAATTACCAGAACACGGGCATCGACACGCCCGTGTCGAACCTAACACGCCCGTGTCGGTCATGTGATACGCCCGTGTCACACCTGTTACACGGTACTCAATGAGCGCTAAAACCAGTCAGAGCAGTACACAGGTAGGCACACGCCCTCTGACACGCCCGTATCAAAACTGACACGGCCGTGTTCAAGGCTTGGTTCCGGGCCGTGTACATTTCTGACTCGATACGGCATTTTATTGAGTGACACGCCCTGGGACACGCCCGTGTCGAAGGCCGTGTCCCAGGCTCGACTATCGTCGACCTCCGATCGTCGACTAACCTGAACATGCCCTGGGACACGCCCGTGTCCCAGGCCGTGTACCCCCAACACGCCCTGGGACACGCCCGTGTCCCAGGCCGTGTTAAGCAACCTGCACCTCAAATCCAATTTTGAGCCTTTTTGGGGTGTTACAACCTGCAGCTCAATTGGTGATGAAGGTTGAAAGAACTCCATAGTTAAGCGTGCTTGGGCGAGAGTAGTACTGGGATGGGTGACCTCCTGGGAAGTCCCCGTACGGCCCAAATTAACTGTCGAGTTCGCTCATCAAAGGGAGGCTGTGGACACCAACAACCCGCCTGTGGAGGGAGAGGGGTTGGGGTGCTTGGGCTGCAGCCCGGTAGCGATGCCTAGAGCGGAGCCATGGCACTGCCACGTTGGATCGGCTAGGGTCGTTACACTCCCCATAAACATTGGAGGTCTACTCATACTTTGTCCCTCAGGGAAAGCGTGAACCACATTGGCCATCATACTTAAGGATTTTAAGCTGTTTTGAAATAACCTTGCTCTGATACAACTTGTTGGATCTACTAACCAATATTAGAGGGGGGGGGTGAATAAAGTTTTTTGCGCTAATAAAAAATTCGAAATATTTTGTCCAAAAAACAAGTTCTAGAAGCTGCCGCAGGGTACTAACTAGCTAGTGCATGGCGGTAGGTCACATGCCTCGTTTTCCTGGGAAAATTTCTCCTAGGAGAAATACACCCCCTTTAGAGATCTACTTGCAATCAATCAAAATGTCACATGAAGAATGAAAAGCAATAAATAATTTTTACTCATACTTAAATAAAAATGGTTTAGAATTACAAGTAATGCATTTCATGGACGCCGGAGATCGGAGGTGGTGAAATTCAAGAATATTTTCGTTTTCTATACCGACCCACAACAAGAACCGGTTGGCTCTCTCCCTTTCCCGTCGACAAAGTTCTACGAGCCGGCTCTTCACCTTTAAGCAAGGAAGTGTATTAGAGCCCCTCAATATCCCCCGATGTAGACATCCCTTCCCCAGGATGATTTCGCATGGAATCCTTCCTGGTTTCTGACGACCTTCACCGATCGATTTTCCTCTCCACAAGAGTAGTGAAAAGAGAAAAAAATACAAAGTATAAAATATGAAGGAATAATTTAGATTCAATCTCCCTCAAGACGATTTCTCTGTTGTGCAATCCGTGACTGTTGCTTGAGATCGTCATGTGGATGCAGCTGATCAATTGCTCATAGTCGTTGATGTCTTTGGCTTGTCGAAGTTCTTCGTCGAACTAGAGGGAGGTGAATTTCTCTTCCTTCGATGGAAACGGCGGAATAGAGCACTGACATTGCTACCGATCCCTAGGATTGGAAGTTATGAGTCTCTATTCATCTCACATTTAGGAAATCAGAAAACGAGACAACTTTTATATGTCTTTATGAAAACAGGCTTCTACAGGTAGTAAGACTAGCGCTCTGTGGTAGGTCGGCGTGCTTGATGCTGATAACTGTCCTGGAAATTTTGAAAAATATTCAAAAATAATATTTTCCTCTTTTTCGTGTTAGCGCGACATAGTAATAAGTTACTGCCTGGCGTTACTCCTTTCATCTCGATGCTTTAGATGGTCGTTGAGTGGCCTAGTGTGGCACGATAAAAAGGTAATGCATAACGGTACTCCAGTTGTCTCGACAATCCCGACGCTCGTTTAGTTGGTTAGTGCGCCACGGTAGAAAGATAGCATTGCACGGTAGCATCCCAATCCCTTGGCTAAAATAAATCCTCAGGCTAGCGCGGACGGCAGAGCTTGCGCATTGCGGTAGCAATATGAGCGCCATGAAAATTTAATTTTGGCTACCTCCCAACGTTAACTACTACCGCTCGACGGCATGTTGCCAAAGGAGAGTTTTCTCACTTCGCTGGAACCTATAAACCTGCACACTATACCAAACACAAGATGTGATCAAATACAACATGAGATTTGATATTGTTAAACTGAGGATATGTGAACCGACGGCTCAAACACTCTTTTGCAGAGATTAGCAAGTGTTTGCGAATTCAATTTAGGGACTCGTGTTATATTTTAAATTTAAATATTTTTTACTTCTCTTTTACCGAGATTAGCAGGTGTTCGCGATTTCTCTTCAGGAACTTGTGTTATATTTTAAATATACCTGCTTTTGACTTCAATTTTGCAGAGATTAGCAGGTCTTCACAAGTTCACTTTAGATAATCGTATAATATTTAAAATTTACCTACTTTTGAATTTACTTTTGCCGAGATTTGCAGTTTTTCTCTTGCTCACTTTAGTTACTCGCGTTATATTTTAAATTTACCTATTTTGACTTATCTTTTGCAGAGATTAGCATGTGTTTATGAGTTCACTTCAGGTACTCGTGTTATATAATATATTTACCTGTTGCACTCTTCGTGAGTTCACTTCAGGTACTCGCATTAAATTTTATATTTTACTACTTTTGGCTTTTATTTTGTAGAGATTACCAAGTGTTTGCGAGTTCACTTCGGGTACTCACATTATATTTAAAATTTGCCTACTTTTAAATTCTCTTTTAAAAATATTAGCTAATGTTTGCGAGGTCACTTCAGGTACTTGCGTTATATTTTAAATTTACCTGCTTTTTACTTCTCTTTTGCAGAGATTAGCGGGTATTCACGAGTTTAAATCAGCTACTCGCATTATATTTTCATACCTGCTTTTGACTTCTCTTTTGCAGAGATTAGCATGTTTTTGTGAGCTCATTTCAGGTACTCGCGTTTTTTTAATTTAAGTGTTTTGCCTTTTATTTTGCAGAGATTAGCTGGTGTTTGCGCGTTCACTTCATGTACTCGCATTCTATATTATATTTAACTATTGCGGTCTTTGTGAGTTCACTTTAGCTACACGAATTATAATTTAAATTTACCTGCATTTGACTTCTCTTTTGCATAGAAGTGTAAGTATTCACGAGTTCACTTCAAGTACTCGCATTTATATTAAATTTACTTGCTTTTGACTTTTCTTTTGTACAAATTAGAAGGTGTTCGCGCGTTCACTTCATGCACTCACATTTTATTTTAAATTTATCTGCTTTTGACTTCATTTTTGTAGAGATTAGCGGGAGTTCACGAGTTCACTTCAGGTGCTCGCGTTATATATTAAATTTACCTACTTTTGACTTCTCTTTTGGAGAGTTTAAAAGGTGTTCGTGAGTTAACTTTAGGTACTCGATTTATATTTTAAATTTACCTGTTTTTAAATTCTCTTTTGTAGAGAATAACAGATATTCACGAGTTCACTTCAGGTACTTGAGTTATATTTTATATTTATCTAATTTTGCCTTCTCTTTTGCAAAGATTAGCACCTGTTCGCGAGTTCACTTCAGATACTCAAACATATTTTATATTTATCTATTGCGTCTCCGAGAGTTAACTTCAGGCACTCGCATTATATTATAAATTTAATTGCTTTGACTTCATGTTTACATAGATTACCAGGTGTTCGCGAGTTCACTTCAGGTACACAGGTTATATTTTAAATTTACCACCTTTTCAATTCACTTTTACAAAGATTAGCAGGTGTTGGAAATACACTTCAAGTACTTGCATTATATTTTCAATTTATCTACTTTTGACTTCTCTTTTGGAGAGATTAAAATTTTTTCGCGAGTTAACTTAAAGTACTCAGATTATTTTTTAAATTTACTTATTTTTAAATTTTCTTTTGCAGATATTAGCGGCTGTACGTGAGTTCACTATAGGTACTCCTGTGATATTTAGAATTTATATATTTTTTACCTTCTTATTGTAGAGATTAGCAGGTGTTTGCGAGTTCACTTCAGGTACTCGCATTATTTACTTTATTTACTTACTATGATCTTTGTGATTTAACTTCAAGTACTCGGTTTATAATTTAAATTTACCTGCTTTTGAATACTATTTTGTAGAGATTAGCATCTGTCCATGAGTTCACTTCAGGTACTCGCATTTTATTTTAAATTTACCTCATTTTTTGTTTTCTTTTGAAATGATTAGAAGGTGTTTGCGAGTTCATTTCTGGTACTTATGTTATATTTTAAATTTACCTGCTTTTGACCTCTCTTCTGAAGAGAATAGCAGGTTTTCACGAGTTCACTTCAAGTACTCACACTATATTTTTAATTTATCTACTTATGACTTTTCTTTTGCAGAGATTACCAGGTGTTTGCGAGCGCACTTCAAGTACTCGCGTTATATTTTAAAACTATTTTTTTTGCCTTCTCTTAGGCAGAGATTAGCAGGTGTTCGCGAGTTCAATTCAGGTACTCACGTTATATTTTATATCTACCTACTACATTCTTCGTTAGTTCACTTCAGGTACTCACATTATATTTTAAATTTAAATGCTTTTGAGTTAGCTTTTGTAGTGATTAATAGGTGTTTGCGAGTTCACATTAGGTACTCGTGTTATATTGTAAATTTACCTACTTTTGAATTCTCTTTTTGAGAGATTATAGGGTTTTTGAATGTTAACTTCAGGTACTCGCATTATATTTTAAAATTACCTACTTTTAAATTCTCTTTTCAAAAAATTATAAGTGTTCACGAGTTCACTTTAGGTACTAGCATAACATTTTAAATTTACCTGCTTTTGCGTTCTCTTTTATAGAGATTAACAAGTGTTCATGAGTTCACTTTAGGTACTAACTTTACATTTTTATTTTACATGCTTTTCACTACTCTTTTTTAGAGATTAGCATGTGTTTCCGTGTTTAATTCAGGTACTGGCATTATATTTTAAATTTACCTGATTTTGACTTCTCTTTTACCGATATTAGCTGGTGTTCACGAGTTCACTTCAGATTCTCACGTTATTTATTAAATTTACGAACTTTTGACTTCTATTTTTGAGAGATTAAACGTAATTTGTACTTTCATGAAGGGTGGAGATGGAGTGGTGTAGGCTATATATAGCCATGTTTATGTTGAGTATTGTAATGAAGAATAAAAAATTGAAACTTTGAATTAAAAATTTGAATTTCCCCCTTACCTCTCTCTTCCCCTTAGGCAATATTCGGCCCCCCTCTTTCTCTTGCCCTCTCTTGTCCGCCGGCCTCCTCCTCTCCCCCATCTTGGTGGTTCAGCCACCCTCTCCTTCCCCTCCCCTCCTCCTCCTTGTGAGAGTCCCCACCTCTACCTCTCCTTCCTTCTAATCCAAGAATTTCGGCCAACCTCCTCGCCACCACCCTTTATTTTCCCTTCCAAAATTTCGGCCACTAAGTTTACCTCTCTCTAAGGGTTTTGCAAAAGGAAGAAGAACGACCCGCATCTTCATCATCCGGTGCAGATCCGTGGAATCGCGTGGAGATAGATTCAACACCATTCGTGAGTGCTTCCTCCACTCATCTTTGTGTATGGATCTTTCTTGGGATTTGGGTAACGAGTTCTCTAACAATCTCTGTGTGTTCTTCTTATTATTGTGAGATTTTGGCCGAATAGAAGGCTAGTAATCCGTCCTAATTTATATGGAATATTGTGTTATAATAAATCTGAATTTTTAGCGTGTTTTTCTTCCGAATATTTTCATATAAATCGGAGAGGGTAGATCTCGTGAATGCTAGAAGAAATCAAATTCATTATCCTTGACTTCACCTCGAGTTCATGTGATTTGGTTAACCTCGTTTTAAATTAATTTGGGATCGAAATGGACTTCATTTAAATCGCTATTTTTGTCTGGATTTTATCTTATTAGAATTGTGAATGTTTGCGTATAATTTTAATTTGAATTGCTAATTGTCCAGATCGTGTAGGTCCTTTTCGCTTGAGCGAACATCGGCCTATATCCCTTGTTCAATATATAAAAGGGGTAGCGACCCTTTGTGTTGTTTGATGTTGAAAATTATGTCGTTAATTGCTTGAGTAATCGATAGTGTTAATTAGATAAATTGCACGCGATGTATTTATTTTAATTACTGAACCGAACGCGTAGTTTAATCCGTCAAAACCATGGGCCTCCATCAATTTGGTATCATAGGGAGTTTCACGTCAATTTCCTAATTGAAACCCTCCCCCCTTTTATTAGCACGTCGACACACACTTATCTTGCACGTTTTTTCTTTAAACTTACAAAAAAAAATTCCTGGTCTTCCAGTAGCGGCGTAAATTTTTAATTTTCTGCAATAAAATTATTATTTTTATTAATATCCATATTATTTGCATCTAGAAAATAAAAAAATAAAATTATTACCATAGTTATTAAGCGGTAATAAATCTATCTTTCCTAAATTTATTTGGGTTAGAATTTTTAGCTCATTGCATGTGCACTAGATCCAGGTAGGTTATTCTCCGGTTCCCACTGAATATGACCTATGACGTTAATTGTTAAGAAAAAAATCGGCAATCACTCCCAAGGTAGCTAGCTCGCAAGTCATTGCCTGCTCCAGGTTCCCTCTAGAGGTCGCGGCCTGTCAGCCCTCTTTTCTAAGGATGGGCGGACAAAATTCTCTGTTCGCTCAGGCCGAGCGGCTAGGGCGGTCTTGCCAGCGTGATCCCCCAGGTAGCACAGCAGCCTCTCATCTTGAAGGGGTTAGGGAATGCTTCCTTAGTCCGCCCCTGCAGGTTGCGCGATTAAATCGGCTAACCGCGCGTTAGTTCTCTTCCGACAGGTCCAACATGATTAACGAACCACATTGCCATCTGCGCAGACCACCATATTGACAGGCAACCTGCCTCCAGGTCACCAACCAGTACGCAACAAGCCTTTCCATCCAACTGGAGACGATCTTGCTCCATAAAAGTGGGCGACCTGCTCCTTTTATTCAGAAAAAGATGGCGAACTTAGTCTTCAATTCGCCTAAGGGAGGCAGACTTGGTCCCCCTCCAGCTCTCCAACCCACACAACATCCAGATAGTGACCAACTCTTATGTTTGCCAGCAATGGGTGGACTCGGTCTCATACCTCCTATAGAGACGGCAACAAGGCCAACCATTCTACGCCAGAGCACGCAATACAACGCGGACTCAACTCAAACAGGAAGACGACCTGCTATATTCAGTCTGACAGGTCGCCTACCTCTGACTAAAGCCTCCAGCCGCAGAGGCAGACTCCTCCAGTACATCGCATTTTTGGAGGACTGATCGTGTAGTCTGCCATAAGAACCCTAGCTCAGCAGCTTGCGATCAGCCTCATCCTCTCCGTAGCAGGCTAGGCAAACTCATTCTTATTTCCGCCAGCTAGCCCTCCATTTTTCTGTTGCCCGCTTCTTCTAAGCAAGAGGTGGACTACTACTCAGCTCACACAGCTCGATGCGGGCTCGCTCAGTGCTGCAAGGGCAGACTCTTCCTAGTCTGTCAGCTACATATCAGCATAAGTAGGCTTCCCTAACCGTATAATATAGCGCGGACTAGCCGGACACCTTGTTCTACTCGCACAACTTACCGATCTACCGGGGGTTACGTTACCAAGACAATTACGTCCTCAGTCCTATAAATAGGCCCTCATACCTCTCATTCATAGGAGGAATGCACGGAGACGCAGGCTGAATGACAAGGTCACGGCATCAGGTTTTGCGGACTCAGTTTTCCAGTTCGCGAGGCTTGCCCTTTCGGCCTCCTCATAGTCCGCGCGACCTCTCTTGTCATCTCAGCCTGATTGCACAGTATGCTTGGCATAGTCAGCGAGCTGTGGGACCTGCTAACCGCATGGTCTGCCGACTACTCTGGTTAAACCACGCAGCCTCTAGAAACTTCTTTCCTTAACCGATATCTTCCCCCTTTGTACCATTTATTGGCTTTCCTTGTAAAGGTGCAATCTCAAGTTATACTACTGATTCATAATAAAAGGAAAGCCCGTCGCAGAAGTGGTATTTAAGCCGTGGCGGGCAAAGTCTGTTATTGCCACTGCTAGCGGCCCCCTCTTGTTCTCAGCTCCTCTCTTTATCTCTAATGAGTAAGATTTATATAGGAATTTTCGGACTCATCTGAGCTTATTATTTTGCATGTGAACTACCTTTTCAATTGGAAAAGTCATATTTTTGTTTAGATCTTCACTAAGCGAATAGTGCATTGTTTTGGCCCAATACGTTGCGCGATTGCGTTCTCTTGTATTAAGGGTAAGTTCTTGGAGCTCCTTGCACTTGTTTGTTCTGATTTATATGATTGTTTGGATGGATTTATTGCTATGCACATAGTCGGGACGTCCCGAATTCAAATTCTAGTTCCTGTGTAAAATGCACGATCATGCGAATTTCTTCTCATACAGTCTCATGGGAACCGTGCGTTATACACAACAGTTCTGGCTACGTCTGTGGCTACCCATGTGTTTTGTTCCCGCACAGTATTGGCCAAATTGTGCGAGAAGAAAACACACGGTCTTTATATTTATCCTTGTATTTCAGCTTTCTGGGGTTAATCATGCGTTTCTTTCACGCACGGGCATACACGCCTGTGCGCGAGTAAAACCTATGGTTCCCCTATATTATCTTGTTTTCCTACGCTCTGTGTTTACTTGCGCAATTTCCTTCACGCACGGGTGGAAGCGCTCGTATGCATGTAAAACACACGGGTTAACACATCTTCATTCGCAAGATTGGCTTGGAAGTTAATAACGCACGGTTAGCGTACGGTCGTGCGCCAAACCGTGCGTGACTATTTTTCTGACCTCCTCCTATTTAAGCGCAGATTTTCCTCCATTTTGAGAGAGACATTTCTCCAGCCATTCTAGCCGCCTATTTAGGGCAAAGCTCCGTCTTTCAACCTCCACCCTTCATATTCCACCAAGGAGAGAAGCTCCAGCCATGCTCGCGAAGCTTACCTCTTGCCAGTTCTTGCTGTACCCATTAAACAAATGGAAGCTTGCAACTTTCTTCTGCATCGTGACACGAAGAAGACATGTCCATTGGAAGGTAGTAACAGCCTTCTCTACCCCGGACGTAGTTGAGGACCGAGCTTGCACGCGGATTTACAACCCGAAGATTCCTTCCGTGACCCCTCGAAGAGCCTTCGGATTCGGTTGATCTCTTGACTTTTTCTTGCTTTCTTATTGAATATGTGTGTTTAAATCTGTTTATGTTGATGATGTGCACTTTAGTTGTAAACATTATTTGTTTCATATCAAAGTGAACCTGTTTTGTTTTACCGCTTTATTTGCTTGAGTAGTGCGCGCATTTCAATCCTCCACAACATCTGGTTCTGCTGCTCTATCGATTGCAAGAGGCGTGCGTAGAGAATAGGTACTCTCGACCCTCTTTCGCCTTTCTCACCACCTTATCCGCAAGCGTACTCGTCCATCCGCCCAGCGATTCGGTGTATAGCATCCCGTGTAGTCTTCCATCCTGTCTGGCGAAGCATCACATAACGACGTTGCATAAGAGTAGTTTATAGTATTTTACTTTATTTTTACACAAACAACCAAACCCACCCCCCCCCCCCTTCGTAGGTTAGACCTTTGGACTTCAATCTCAAGCACTCCTAAAAATTTACTCCACCTTATTGTGCCCTCGAGATCGATACTTAGGAAAATTCACCCATTTTATATTACTTGTGCCACCGGTACACTTGTCATTCAACGCATCAAGTGTTTGGCGCCGTTGTCGGGGAACACAGTCATGTGAGTTGCTTATTTTTCTTCTTTGTTTTAGATTTTAGAATTTGTTGCTTATTTTTCTGTGTTCCTTTTCTAGTTTTAATTTTTCAGCTGCAGGCATTCCTTTTATTTTTTCTGCTAGTGTGTTGTTAATTTTTGCTTAGAATATTTTTGTTGGTCAATTATTTCTTGTTGCACCATGTTTTCTTATATGAATATACATTGCAGATGGTGCGGGGATTATATGCATGGTAGTGATGAGTGCCCCACTAAAGGTAGTGAGCATAATTGTCGTGGTTCATTGTATGGAGCACCATCCTCTTATGGTACATCATGTACCATGCCCAGTTCTTATGGTCAGTTCTCTTCTATGCCTTCACCTCTTTCTTATTCCTCTCCGGTCCCACCAGGCCTCAAGAGTAATGAAAAACAGTGTTAGTGTTGTCGTAGCACCGAGAACATGTTGAAACATTGTGCAAAATTTCAGCACCAGTTGGAGGAGGATGATGAACCGGGTATCAGATTTGTTCCATCCACCTCTCAATCAGCTGCCCCTTCTGATTCTGATGATATATTCGCATTACCACATTTTCTATGGGGGACTGCTCTGGATATACCCATCAGACTTTCTGCTAATCGGTGTGACGACATTGTGGTGTTGTCTTTCCCTTTGCATTCTTCCCCTCTTTTGGATTCACCCCCGGAGGAACCCGCAAATATTTTCTCTGATGTTGTTGTTCATTCGCATTCTTTCCAATAATTATCTATCCCAATTTTTAGTGAGTTGGTTGATGATACCGATGATGATCTATGCTTGGATCCTACTAGGCGTGAGACCGGGACCACTCCCCCTATTTTTTATTATTTTAGTTCTTCATCTCCTTTATTTCTTGATCCCCTTTTTATATCTAAGCCTGTGCGGGTTGAGTCGTCGTAAGTGCTTTAGGAGGAATTGGAGATTTCAGCTCGAATCATTGATGATAGCATCCTCTTTCGCGAGGAGGTTGATTCTTCCTCAGTTGAGGAAGCTCCATTAAATGCTTTCTCCTCCTGCCATCTCCCTATAGATGATACCTTGCTGGGCAAGGATTTATTTTGTGGTGAGATTAGCGAGGACCATCGCTCCTCCTCTTCTTACTTCCTATTTCCTCTACCTGTGTTGGGCAGGTATTATTATTTAGGTAGATGGGTAATTGTTTTATCTCTGTATCGGTACTCGCTACCGCATTAGACACTGGAACTGTTACCATTGCACTTTTCTTTTTATAGGCCCATTAGCTAGAAATGTATCGAATTTAATAAGTCATGCTGGGAGGACAATAACC
The DNA here is from genome assembly GCA_039513925.1 of Platanthera zijinensis. NCBI lineage: Eukaryota > Viridiplantae > Streptophyta > Magnoliopsida > Asparagales > Orchidaceae > Platanthera > Platanthera zijinensis. Next base: position 133,502,745 of record CM077086.1, on the reverse strand, counting down.
CCAATAGTTATCTTTCATTTCCTGTATCTTTGTTTTTCATGTCTATTTTAGTTTTAGTATTTCTTTGTATTTTGTATATTTTTCAGTTGTTTTTGCGGAGCTCACCCCTGCTGGTATTCATGGCAACTTCGTATTAGCGGGGTTGTGATTCTTCGTTCGGCGGACCTGCCTCTGTTTTTCACTCGTCTTCTAGTATGCTCACTCGCTGAGCATTGGGTAACCTCTTCCCTTGTCTCTATCTAATGTAAATTTCTATATCATATGCTGTTTAGTTTAGTTTAAGTGTGGGGAGAGCCAGTATTTGTTAACTTTTGCACGCACACATTTCATGTGCATACTAGAAGCTTTTATATTTTTATTTTGATTAGTTCATTGCATCACACAATACTGCACCCAGATGAGAACGTGTACTTAAGCACTTGCACGCACCGAGCTTGCTTGTCACTTGTTCAGAGAATAAAGAATGTTGTGTTGATTTAGGATTGCATGATGGAGTAAAATGTTGACTCCAAGAGTGTTCCTAGGCATGCACTCATGCCCACTTAGAGTTTGTGTAGATTAAAATTTTTTATATGCTTATAGTTTCTATTTTTCTATTAGCGTAGATTTTTTTTATGGCACTCTAGTTGTGAATCCAGTTATGAATCAAACGATGGTGTAGGATCGTTTGTAGGAATTCAATAGCCTCATATTGCTCGAGTAGGGAGGAAGGATTGTCTTTCTCGGTAGCAAAGAACTTTCCCCTAGCTACTCTCGAAGCATGGGTGCATGGTTAGTAAAGTGCGCACGTGATGTAGGCCGTCACTTTTTCTAGTTTGAGCCTTGTACAATTCCCAACGTCTATCCATTGTTATCCTAGTTGAGCATGTCCCTTCCTTTGACATCCCTATGCCTCGCTACCAAAGTCATATAGCCTTTCCTACTCGCACATCCGGATGTGGTTGCTCGGTTAGTTTTCTTTATTGTCATTTGTATTTGTTATATGTGACAGTTATATGGGTGTTTGTGCAGCCTGTGGTGTTGTCGTATTTGGTTTTGGCTATTTGAAAAAAAAAGAAAAAAAAGGGAAAGTAAATGAAATTAAATTTCCCAATAGGGAATAAAATAAAATATATATATATATATTGTTGTTGAGTTGTGAAATTTTTTTTGTGTATTGTGTTCGTGGTGGGGGTGCACGCACCGTAAAAAAAATACAAGTCTGGTGGTGCGCCGCGCGTGTTTGCCGTTGAATATAGCTGTGAGTGTTTTTGGGCGGTCTCATTTTGGATGTACGTGTCCATCTTGTTTATCTTTGTCTATCCCTCCTTCGCCTAAGCATATATTAACTCCATGTACTATGGATTCGTGCTTAAGTCAAACTAGTGCCGTGGAGAGAGTGTGAACGGGCGAGCATATGGTTACGGACATTGGTGGATTCCTTTGGAGATTCTCTTGGAGCCTGATCTTTGGCAATGATCACCTCATTATCCGACTGCTTTCATTCTACACGTAGCCAAATGATTCACCATGATTCACTTAGGAGTACTTATAATATATTCTTTATGTTTATAGGAATTAGAAATTATTATGCATGCATAGAAGAGTTTTCTACTATTACTATTTGTACATGAGGGTATGACTTCGCATGGTACTCTATTTATGCAATTTTTTCTACTCCTCTTCGTGATGACTTGCTCGGGACAAACAAATGTTTTAGTCTGGTTGTGTGATGAGTCCGATTTATATAGGGTTTTTCGGACTCATCTGGGCTTATTATTTTAAATGTGCACTACTTTTTCAATTAGAAAAGTCATATTTTTGTTTAGATCTTAACTTAGCCAATAGTGCATTGTTTTGGGCCAATGCGGGGTGCGATTGCGCGCTCTTGTGTTGAGGGTAAGTTCTTGGAGTTCCTCTCACTTGTTTGTTCTGATTTATATGATTGTTTGGATGGATTTATTGCTATACAGGAAGTCGGGACGTCCTGAATTCCAATTCAAGTTCTTGTGTAAAACGCACGGTAGTGCAAATTTCTTCTCGCATGGTCTCATGGGAACCGTGCGTTATACACAACAGTTCTGAGGATGTCTGTGGCTACCAGTGCGTTTTGTTCCCGTGCGGTTTTTGCCAAACTGTGTGAGAAGGAAACACACGGTCTGCATATTTTTCCCTGTATTTCAGCTTTCTGGGGTTAATAAAGTGTTTCCTTCACGCACTGGCATATGTGCCCGTGCGCGAGTAAAACACATAGTTCCCCTGTATAATCTTGTTTTCCTGCGCTCTGTGTTTACCCATGCGATTTCCTTCACGCACAAGCGAAAGCGCCCATGTGCGGGTAAAATATAAGGGTCAATGCATCTTCATCCGCAATCTTTGCCTGGAAGTTAATAACGCGTAGTTAGCGCATGGTCGTACGCCAAACAGTGCGTGAATATTTTTCTGACCTGTTTCTATTTAAGCGCAGATTTTCCTCCATTTTGAGACAGACTTTTCTCCAGCTATTCCAGCCGCCTTTTTAGGGCAAAGCTCCATCTTTCCATCTCTGCCCATCATCTTCCACTAAGGAGAGAAGCTCTGGAAATGCTCGCGATGCTTACCTCTTGTCGGCGCTTTCTCTCAGCCTCCTCCTTCATCTTTTAAGCTCCATTTCAAGTTTTGACGCTGTATCCATCAAGCAAAGGGAAGCTTGCAACGTTCTTCCGCATCGTGACACGAAGAATACAGGTCCAATTGAAGGTAGTGACAGCCTTCTCTACCCTTAATGAATTTGAGGACCAAGCTTGGACGCAGATTGAACACCTGGTAATTCCCTCCGTGACCCCATGACGAGCCTTCGGATTCGGTCGATCTCTTGACTTGTTCTTGCTTTGTTGTTGAATATGTGTGTTTAAATCTGTTTATGTTGATGATGTGCAGTTTAGTTGTAAACATTATTTCTTTCATGTCTATGTGAACCTGTTTTGTTTGACAGCTTTTATTTCCTGAGTAGCGCACGTATTTCCATCTGCCACCACATCTGGTTCTGCCGCTCTAGAGATTACTAGAGGCATGCATAGTGAAGAGGTGCTCTCGACCCTAATTCTGCCATTCTCACCACCTCATCCGCAAGCCTACTCGTCCATCTGCCCAGCGATTCGGTGTATGGCGGCCCATGTAGTCTTCCATCACGCTTGGTGAAGCATCGCATAGCGGAATTGCATAGGAGTAGTTTATAGTATTTTACTTTATTTTTTCGCAAACAACCAACCCCCCCCCCCCCTCGTAAGTTTGACCTTTGGACTTTAATCTCAAGTCCTCCTCAAAATTAACTCCACCTTGATGTCTTCCCTCGAGATCGATACTTGGGAAAAATCACCCATTTTAAATTACTTGTGCGACTGGTAAACTTGTCGTTCAATTCATCAATCTCGACATCAACCTGCAGAACTAACCGTCAAAGTAACCGTTAGCTCGATAGTCCCTCATCAACCTCCTCCTCATCCCCGCATCCCGGACCGATCATGCTCCACTCTCGAGCAAGTTAGCGGAAGAGCGCATTTTCCGCATCAATATTTAACACACGGCCTTCAGATCTCGAACAGACGGAGAAGTCAGCGGTTACTCATGATAGACCATCAACCAGTCGAGAACCTTGCTCCATCAAGTTCTGGTGAAGATCCTCTCTGGGAAGCCTTAGAGCAATGGAGCAGAGAAACTGCCCAACATTTTCATGCAATCAACCATACTATAGCTGTTATCACTCAGCTATTAGAAGTGAATCTGAAGTAGCACCAATATCTCCAGTTAAATCTGCAGTAGCGTTGGAGACTCCGCAAGCTTATCCACTGGCCTATCCACAAGTCAATCCTCCTATTTACCAGCCAACCTTTCCCTAAGGGCATGCAGCTCCTTTGCGATCTCAGAATGATGAGTTCATAGCTCGTCAAAACTTCTTCCAAAAAGCTGCCCGAGGAATTCCAGCCTGATTTTTAAATTTTCAGGGAAGTCATCCCTACTCTTCAGCTCCTGCCTTTCCTCCACCTGCAACAACTTTTCCCTTCTATCCTCCTTCACTTTTTGCAGCTACAACTTATGCTCCCTTTTTTCTTTATGCTGTAGGAGAACAAGAAGTGTCGTAACTATTTTCGGACAATATTTGACATGAACCAACTCCAATTAAATTCAGAGAGCCGCGATTGCCAATTTACACTGGAGTGACTGATGCAATGAAGCACCTTCAAGATTTTGAATCTATTGTGGCTCTCAAGACCCATTCAGATGCTACCAAATGAAAAATCTTTGTAAAAACCTTTGATGGACAAGTGAGGGATTGGTTATATGGACTATGTCCTCAGTCCATCTCTTACTTTGATGATTTGCGAAGAGAGTTTCTGCTTTGGTTTTCTACCTCTACAAAGAAAAAGGGCGGACTAGAAGTACTCTTCGAGATCAGGCAACAAGAGAACCAGACTTGGTCTCATTTTGTGGATCATTTCCAAAAATAAATCTTTGACATTGAGATCGTCGATCAAGAAATGTATCGAGTGGATCTAATTCATGGTCTACGTGAAGGACCACTCATGTTTGGACTAATGTCCGAGCACCAATGACATATCAAGAGTTGATTGGTTTAGCCAACTCATACATTCGAGGTGAGAAAAGCAATCCCAACTTCATCTCCAGGCTTATAGCAATGAATGATTCTTCTTTATCTTACAAGCAGCCTCCGATGTCTCCTCAGAAACATTTTCCATCCTACTCAAGAAAGGGAAGAAGATTTCAATGTCATCAACACCCCTTCCTGGGCTAGGATCGTTCCTGAGATCAAGTGTTACTATTGCCAGCCCCAACTCCTCAAACAGCTTCGGTTCATCAACAATAAGATGATGACTTGCTAGAGTCCGAACTAGATGAGGCTATGCAAGAAGTGAGCCAAATCATGAATGATAGGGCTAATTTTAAAAGGCCTTACAAGCTGACATATAAAAGATCAAAAGATTCAGATCTTTTCTGTGATTTTCACAAAGAATGCTAACATTTGACTGAAAACTGCTGAGCGCTTCGTCAACTTGTACAAAAAATGTTGAGGCAGGGTAAGATGAACGATCTATTCCCGAAAGATGACCACTCTGATCTATCAACTTCAAAAAGAAAAGAAGTAGCAGACATTCCTTGCAGCACAAATGGAGTGACCCAAATCAGCAATTACCCTAACCTCGTTATTAGTGAGAACATTGATGTCGATGACGAGAGCCGCTTTGGAAGACTGTTCTAAAGCAAAAATGACACCGCAGTTCCAAAAGTTTCGTGCGACCATGACAGGTTATCTTTGCTTTACATTCTTCAAACATTCTCTTTTAAAACACTTTTAAGTGTTCTTTCATTTCATTTCAATATATTGCACGTCAGGGATCCCATACTTACACTTTTGCCTTTATGAAGTGCTTCCTCCTCTACTTTTTCTCTTTGCCAAAGAGATCACAGAACCACCGAGATATCACTGAGCCTTGCTTAGGGTCCCCTCGAGGTTGGACTCCGGCGTAAGACTACAATGACCACATATAGTAGGCAGTGTTCACATATGTGCAGTTGGGGCCATTCAACTCTCAAGCGATGGATTACGAGACTTCGGATCCTAGCCGGTATCTAACACAGAGCATGTACCAAGAGAGGTCCCATATGTTTGCTCTATTGTGCTCTGTTAGGGATACATTATAGTTACGATGATCTTTGTTGGGCAAGAAATGACAACTATGCGTAGCCTTGCCTCCTCGATCATCTCACAATTGTAATGGAAGAATACTCTAAGGTACTCCAAATCTGTGCCTTTGTGGGGCCCATGGATCCGCTGATCAATTCGTAGACAAGCAATAGGCCACTTGGCGCATCTAGTCTAATTGATCAGCGATGCTTGTAACTCAAGGCATGAGAGCAGTGCATCTGTCTTTCCTTCTCAGGATTTTCTGTGCTTGTTTCTCTTTTGTGCACTTCTAAAGGATGCGCAGCCAACCCGCTCTAGGTAGGAATGTACCCTAGATGATCTTCTTTAAGCAAGCGATGCATAAGGCCCACGGGGAACACCTTTGGCAACATCCAGTCTTTTTTGGGTCATCTGCGGGCGAAGCCCTCCTTTTTTCATTTTTCCTTCTTATAGGTTAACAGGTTAAATCCAACCTATTAAAAGGATTTGCAACATCTTCTTGCTTAAACTCACTTTATATGTTCAGCTTTCATAAAGCTCTATCCGCTGACGATTGATTACTATTGGCAACTACTATTCAATCAAGGATTCTATTTCTATTTATTGACGAGCCATGCTATTGATTTCTAATCAAGATAGTTTCATCTTGCTGATCTAGATTTCATATATAAAGAATCATGCTTGATCACATGAGACTATCACAATCGCGGTTTGATCTCTATTCAGTAATAACAGAGTTTACCAGGTATCTCTTCTACTATCCCAGTTTACCTTAACATATCAACAGTCAACATTTGCAAGTTCCATTCAGGTACTTGCCATTTACTTTTCTATCATATCTGATGCTTACTCTTCTTTTGTAGAGATTAACAGATATTAGCATGTTCCATCAAGATACTTGCAATTTACTTTTCTATCATATTTGTGGCTTACTCTTCTTTTGCAGAGATTAACAGATATTAGCAAGTTCCCATCAGGTACTTGCAGCTTACTTTTCTATCATATCTTCTTCTAACTATTCTTTTCAGAGATTTGCAGATATTTGCAAGTCCTCCTAAGGTACTTGCAACTTTGCTTTCTTCAATATTTGCTACAACTCTTTCTTTCTGATAATACGTTTTGTAGCCTAAACTATTATCGTATTTTCTATTTTATATTGTGCAAATTATGTCTATTATTAGTTTATTTTTATCATTTTTATGTAAATATTATTGCCACTGACTTTTTCTTGTCTTTTTGCAGGTTTCCAGAAAATTGGCCAAAATGACCTGTCACGCCCCCCTGTCATGCCCTCCCTGGGCGTGACCTAGGGCGTGTCACCCGATCCCGAGGACTCCTGCTGGAAGGGACAGAAAAACGGTCAAAACCGCTATCACGCCCCCTGACACGCCCTCCTTTTTCGGTGACTGACGGATTTCCGACCAATGATTTGGACATAACGTGCCTGTCACGCCCCCCTGTCACGGGCGTGACCTAGGGCGTGACCACCGACGTACCGATGCAATCATCCCTCCCGCCAGAATCCAGAGCCCGAGGTCAACATAGTACTGTCACGCCCCCTGACACGCCCCCCCTAGGGCGTGTCTGAGGGCGTGACCAACCCGAAAAAATTCTATAAATTGAGACCCCCCTCTCCATTTCAGCAAGCTTTGGTTGAGAGGGGGAGGTGCTGCCCCTTTGGTTCTTGAGTTTTTTTTATGCTTTCTCTCTCTCTCTCTCTCTCTCTCTCTCTCTCTCTCTCTCTCTTCCTTTGTAATTTTTGCTTAATCATGGTTTAATATTTAGTTGCCCTAGCTTTCTTTGTAATCTTTAGTGTTGCTTAGTGCTTTATATAGGGCTAGAATAGGATTTTAATTTTCATGCACTTGTAATTTCAATTTCAATAGTGTAGCTTGCCCCTTTTAATTAATAAAAGTGTTCTTGTTTAGCTTGTGTTTAGCTTGTGTTCTTGTTTAGTTTGTGTTGTTCTTATGCTTTACTACTCATCCTCCTTCCTCCATTCCATAATGATTAACTAATCCTCCTTGTACTCGATCTTGATGATCCGAGGTTAGAGCGATTATGTTATGATGTTTTAATTAATCTTTTCTTTTTTAGGTTAGGGCCTTGAATTACTCTTGATTAATCACGGGTTGGAGGTATATTTTCGATATATACTCTCTGCCTTTGCTTTCATTCTGGGCTAGCCGAGAGGCCGAAAGAATGAAGTGAGCATTCAAGAGTAAAGTGAGTTGTACGCACCCCTCGAGAGAGGCAGACGTCCAAATCTCCCGGATTGGAGTAAAATCCAATAGTGGGGTTCACCGCGTAAAGCGAGTTTTAGGCCTCCGATTTAGACGAGAGTCGGTCGGACCTTCCTATACTCAGTTGGGCACGACTTTGAGAGAAGCGTGTTCAAGCTTTAGGAACCTCCACGGTCAAGGACCTTTATCCTATTAAGTTCAGATTTTTATCGCATTTTCTTAATCGTCTTTAGCCGAGGTGAATCTTGATTGGGTGCATTTCCATTTCATATTTTCTACCTTTCGTAGTAATCGCCTATCTTGTGCTCTTTAATTAACTGCAGTAGTTTCCTTTCTAGCATTGTTCTTTGCTTAATAGCTTAACTTAATTGCGGTAGTTCTCTTTCTAGTATAGCTTTAATTCCTCCCTTTCACTTAAATTTTCTAAAACCCTAGTTTTTCCGTCGATAAGATAATAGCGTTCGTGTGAGTAAGCTTAGCCAACAGTTCCCGGATTTCAATACGACACTTGTGTCCCCTTGCTACAATTCAATAGGTATACTTGCCTCATCGGGTTGCTAGTTCAGTTGCGTTTATTTTCTTCGATCCCTAGCGCGCAACAAAGTTTTTGGCGCCGTTGCCGGGGAGCCAACTTCCGTTGATATTTTGAAAACACGAACCTATTAATTTTATCTCTTCTCTTTCTCATCCTCTTTCTTTAAAATTTTAAAAAATCAAAAAAAATTTATCACCGCTCTTAATAGAAACCAACCTCACAATTTTTCTACGCCACCTAATTCTCTCGAAAAGGGAAAAGGGCTTTAAGCGCCACTGTCTTGTCTAGTACCTTGTGAACCCTTCACGGGGTAGTCCTTGGGAAGTTCGGGAGTTAATCTATAAAAAAAATCTATTTCAAAAAGAAAAAAATTTCTAATCTTTTTTTCTAGTTTATCCTTTTTCTCTTCCTCTTCTTCTTTTCTGTTCTTTTAGTGCAAGACCCGCGGGAGTCCGTCGGTTATTTTGGAATTGGACCACGAAATTGAGCGTACTCTTCGGAGAAGATCGCGATTTCAAGGTCCTACTATCCAAGTGCCGGTTGAGGACTCCGATTCATTTGCTACTTTAAGAATGGAAGAACCCAACGTAGATGAGGCCGTACAAAGGACTATGTCCTATTATGCACGACCGAACCTCGAGGGAACAGAATCAAGTATAGTCCACCCTGCTATAACAAATAATAACTTCGAACTAAAGCCTAGCATAATTCAAATGGTGCAGCAATATATGCAATTTGACGGACTTCAAGATGAAGATCCGAACGCACATATAGCTAGCTTTCTTGAAATTTGCGACACCTTCAAGATAAATGGTGTCACAAATGATGCGATCAGGCTGAGACTCTTCCCCTTCTCTCTAAGAACTAAAGCTAAGCAGTGGCTGAACACACTTACGAAAACTAGCATACCCACTTGGAATGAATTAACTGAAAAATTTTTGGCGAAGTATTTTCCGCCAGCTAAAACTGCAAAACATAGGAACGACATCTCTTCCTTCGGACAAATAGACTCTGAAACCCTATACAAAACCTGGGAGAGATTTAAAGAATTATTAAGATGATGCCCACATCACGCGCTGCCTGTATGGTTACAAGTGCAGACGTTTTATAACGTGCTAAATCAAAGCACGAAGCAAATGATAGACGCAGCTTCTGGCGGTACTTTAAATCATAAGACTCCGGAAGCCGCTCTTGAGCTTTTTGAGGACATGGCCATGAACACTTATCAGTGGAATGTGCCTAGGTCCCGCCCGAACAAGCCTGCAGGTATCTATGAAGTGGACAACGTCTCCCAGCTCGCTATGCAAGTAGAAATCCTAAGCAAAAAAATCACGGAGATGACTGCTGCCTCCGCCCCTCAGGTATGGGAAACTGCAACCCCTACTCCAGAACATTTAGATTATGTTAATAATATGCCTAGAACTACTTTTAATAATTTTTCTGCTGCGAATTTTCATCCGCCTGGTTTTAATTTTCCGAATAGTTATAACCCTGCTTTAAGAAATCATCCGAACTTTTCATGGAGTAATCCATCGAATGCGATGCGCCCACCCCCGCAAAATGATTTTTCTGCACCACCACAACCACCACCACTTCTTCAAAATTACCCAAAACCTCCAAGCTTGGAGGAATTACTTTCTAAATACATCACCACAAATGACGCTACCATAAGAACTTTAACCGGAAGCGTAAAAAGTTTAGAAAATCAGGTAGGACAGCTCGCGAAAATAATTTCTAAGCGACCCGCAGGGTCTCTTCCTTCCAATACCGAACCCAACCCGATAGAGCAAGCGAAAGCTATAACTCTTCGGAGTGGGAAGCAAGTCTCCGGTATGGTAAGTGAAGAGCCCGAGGCAAGCTCCGCTCCCGCCTCTAAAAATCAAAGCTCCGCTCCGCTTCCACCCTCTGCTGAAGAAGTAATCACCCCTATTTTAGAAAATAATCTCACTCCACCACCCATCTTAAAAAATAATTCAACTCCTCCATACCCCTCTGAACTTAATAGACAACGTCAAGATGATCAGTACTCCCGCTTCTTAGAAATCTTCAAACAAATCCACATTAATCTTCCCTTCCACGAGGCTATTTCGCAGATGCCGAAATACGCCAAATATCTTAAAGACCTCCTCACAAACAAGAAGAAGTTAGAGAATCTTTCGCACGTCACGCTAAATGCCGAGTGCTCCGCCGTTTTAACAAACGGTTTTGCCGAAGAAAATCAGTGACCCGGGTAGTTTCTCTAACCCGTGTGTCTTCGGTGATCTTTTTGTTAAACACGCGTTAGCCGACTTAGGCGCGAGTATAAACCTGATGCCCTTTTCATTGTTCAAAAAGTTAGGGATTGGTAGCCTTTACCCCACGCGTATGAGTATCCAGCTAGCCGATAGATCCGTCAAGTACCCGTTAGGAATAGTGGAGGACGTTCTAGTGAAAGTCGACAAGTTCATCTTCCCGGTGGACTTTGTCATTTTGGACATCGAAGAAGACGTCGAGGTTCCCCTGATCCTTGGCCGACCCTTCCTTGCCACCTCCCGAGCCATCATTGACGTAAGCAATGGTAAGCTCTTTCTTCGAGTAGGCGACGACGAAGTCACATTTTCTATCACCCCTTCGATGAAGAACACCTTAGCGAACGATGACTCATGTTTTTTCGTAGATGCCGTGAGTGATGATTCTTCCTACTGCCTCTCCGACTTTGAAAAAGAATTTTCTACTTTTTGCTCCTCTTCTCTTACAACTGAATCACTGCAAGGAAGTGATGAATCTTCTTATTGTCTTTCTGAGTTTGAAAAAGAATTTTCTGATTTTTGTTCTTCCTCTTTTCTTCCCACTGAATCACTACAGGAAGCCGTCTTGGCTGTTAGCCCCACCCCTTATTACGTTCCTTATAAAAAAGTTTATGAAGATATTATTTTTGAAAAAGAAAGAATCTCAAAATCCTCTTATGAAGAACCCCCTACCCTAGAACTTAAAGAACTTCCCGAACACCTTAAGTATGCTTTCTTAGAAAAAGACTCCAAGTTACCAGTTATCGTTTCGGCCTACCTCACGGATACGCAGAATGATAAACTTCTTCTAGTTCTACGTATGCATCGCCAGGCTATTGCTTGGCAAATTTCTGATATCAAGGGCATAAGCCCATCTTTCTGTACCCATAAAATTTTAATGGAAGATAATTCGCGTAACTCTATCCAACCTCAGCGCCGTATAAACCCAAACATGAAAGAAGTAGTTAAGGGCGAGGTTATGAAACTATTAGACGCAGGAATTATCTACCCTATATCGGACAGTAAGTGGGTTAGCCCCGTTCAGGTAGTTCCAAAGAAGGGAGGGATAACCGTAGTTAGTAATGAGAATAATGAATTAATCCCGACGCGGATGGTGACGGGTTGGCGTATGTGCATAGATTATCGTAAATTAAATGACTCCACCCGCAAGGACCACTTTCCTTTACCGTTTATCGACCAGATTTTAGAACGTCTCTCCGGCCATAGCTTTTATTATTTTCTCGATGGCCTCTCGGGGTACTTTCAAATACCCATCTCTCCCGAGGACCAAGAGAAAACTACGTTTACTTGTCCCTTCGGCACCTTCGCGTACTGAAGAATGCCGTTTGGATTGTGCAATGCGCCAGCTACATTCCAGCGATGTATGCTCGCAATATTTGACAAGTACGTAGAAAGCATTATGGAGGTATTCATGGACGATTTCTCCGTGTTCGGCGATTCCTTCGATAGATGTTTAGAAAACCTCGAAAAAGTCTTAGAACGATGCGAAGAAACTAACCTTGCCCTAAATTGGGAAAAATGCCATTTTATGGTGAGGGAAGGGTTAGTTTTGGGTCATAAAATTTCTGCTAAAGGTATTGAGGTAGACGTTGCCAAGATAAAAGTTATTGAGAAGTTGCCGCCTCCTACAAACATAAAAGCTATAAGTAGTTTCCTAGGCCACGCTGGTTTTTATCGTCGTTTTATAAAGGACTTCTCCAAGATCACTAAGCCCCTCACCCATCTCTTAGAAAAAGACGCTCCATTCATTTTTGATGACTCTTGTATTTCTGCCTTTGAATTAATTAAAGAAAAGTTAATTAACGCACCGATTATGATATCTCCGGTGTGGGACCTTCCTTTCGAGATTATGTGCGATGCGAGTAGTTTTGCGGTGGGAGCCGTATTAGGTCAACGCATATCTAAAAACTTCCACCCCATCTATTACGCTAGTAAAACCCTCACATCTGCACAAGAAAATTACACCACAACCGAGAAGGAGCTCTTAGCTGTAGTATTTGCGTTTGATAAATTCCGCCCTTACATTACTCTTTCAAAAATCATTGTTTTTACGGACCACTCGGCCCTCAAGTACCTTCTTGCCAAAACGGATGCCAAGCCTCACTTGATTCGCTGGGTCTTACTCCTCCAGGAGTTTGACTTAGAGATCTGAGATAAGCGAGGAGCCGAGAACGTGGCCGCCGACCATTTATCAAGATTAGATAACCCCTTTATAGAAAAATTAAATGAAAAATCTTTTAATGATTATTTTCCTGATGAGAAGCTGCTTTTAGTTAACACATCTACTACTCCTTGGTTCGCGCACATCGCCAACTATCTAGTGGCCCGGGTGCTCCCAAAAGAGTTCTCCTCTCAGCAAAAGAAGAAATTCTTTTCTGAGTTGAAGAACTTCTTCTGGGAAGACCCGCATCTTTTCAGAATCTGTGCGGATCAAGTGATAAGGAGATGTGTTTCTTATGAGGAAGGAATTGATATTCTAAAACATTTGCATGAAGGTCCGACAGGTGGGCACTATCAAGCTACTCGCACCGCTCATAAGGTTCTTTGCGCGGGCTTTTACTGGCCTAGCCTGTTTAAGGACGCGCAAGCCTTTGTGAGCAGGTGTGATAGTTGCCAACGGTCGGGCAACATCTCTAATAAAAATGAAATGCCGTAAAATTATTTCTTAGAGTGCGAAATTTTCGACCTCTGGGGAATTGTTTTTGTTGGCCCCCTTCCTTCTAGCTTCGGAAACAAATATATTTTAGTTGCTGTTGATTATGTTTCACGATGGGATGAGGCCCATGCTCTTCCTACGAACGACTCCCGAGTTGTAGTCACGTTTTTAAAAAAATTATTTTCTAGATTCGGTACGCCTCGCGCAATCGTTAGCGATAGGGGTTCCCATTTCTGTAACGCACAATTTTCAAAAATCCTTACCAAATACGGCGTTACGCATAAGCTGTGCACTGCCTACCACCCCCAAACTAACGGACAAGTCGAAGTAGTTAATAGAGAAATAAAAAGAATACTAGAAAAGACTGTTTCAACTTCTAGAAAAGACTGGTCAGCCAAACTTGACGATGCCTTATGGGCCTACCGAACAGCGTACAAAACCGCCCTCGGATGTACGCCGTATCGGCTGGTCTATGGAAAATCGTGTCATCTGCCCGTAGAGTTAGAACACCATGCCTTTTGGGCCTTAAAATTTTTAAACTTTGATCCCCACTCAGTCGGTGACCTTCGAAAATTTCAACTAAATGAACTCGACGAGTGGCGCTCTTATGCTTATGAAAATAATAAACTTTATAAAGAGCGGACGAAGCGTTTACACGATAAACACTTAAGGCACCCTAAAAACTTTAAGCCGGGCGACCAAGTCCTTTTATATAATTCTCGTTTACGTTTATTTCCGGGCAAATTAAAATCTCGCTGGTCTGGCCCGTTTTCTGTTTTAGAAGTATTTCCTTATGGAACTGTTTTAATTTCTCACCCTGATAAGGGTAATTTCAAAGTGAATGGTCAGCGTCTTAAACTCTACTTTTCTGGTGATGATGGTGTCAGTCCAAACATTATTAAGTTTTTGCTTCACGAACTCTAACTTTGAACTCTTAATTTTTGTTAAAAAAAAGACAATTTTATTTCGGGACAACAATATTTTTGGACAAAACTATTTTTTGATGCGTCGAGCTCAACGACGCTTTAACCAAAGGGCGCTCTTGGGAGGCAACCCAAGTTATCTTTTTCTGTTTTCTTTATTTTACAATTTTTGCCTCGGACGGCTCCGACAAGCTGAAGCTTTTGCGATCGCCTGCTCCAACATTGCGGAATCTATCACGAAGTCCAAAGAAGACATTCGGGGGGCGGCATCACTCAGCTTTCGCAGCAAATAAATCCGGGGAAGTACCTATATTTCAATTCAGTCTTTCAATTCTGTAATTTATTTTTCTCTCCTTCTCCAATCCCCTTCTTTAGCCATTGAGGACAATGTCTGTTTTAAGCTTGGGGGAGGACTTCCTCCTTCACTTTTGCTTAGTGTAAATATTTTTCTTTTTGTATATATTTTAAATATTTCCAAAATAAAAAAAAATGAATTTCTTAAAACTCCAAAAAAAAGTGAAAAAAATTTCTAAAAATCCCAAAAAAGAGAATATTTCTCAAAATTAAAAATATATATATATGAGTTTTTGAATAGTTTAGACATTTTGGTATTTCAATAGTACCCCTAGTTTTTAGGTTTGTTTTACTCAAAATCTCCTATAAACAACATAGTTAATTATAATATTTCTAATCGTTCTTTTTAATTATGTTTCACATGTAAAATGTTGGCCATGCTGTGTTTCTAATTCACAGTAGCATGTTAAGGTGAAATATTTTTCTAAAAACTCGCATTTCTATTATGGTTTTTTATTGTTTATTTCCTTTACTTTCTTAAAAATTCATCATCCACTATTTTCTTTTTCGTTTTTGAATAATTTTTGTAAAGTCAACTTTTGAATAACGTAGTAGATATGAACGATCCAAGTCACCTATTATTTCTATTTTCAAGTTAATTTCATCAATCTTCTTTTATTATCTAGGACTCGCTTTTTGAAATTTTTCAAAC
Source organism: Platanthera zijinensis (assembly GCA_039513925.1). NCBI lineage: Eukaryota > Viridiplantae > Streptophyta > Magnoliopsida > Asparagales > Orchidaceae > Platanthera > Platanthera zijinensis. The sequence continues at coordinate 133,487,432 of CM077086.1, read as the reverse complement.
CTTTGTTTTAAATAAATTCAAAAGCATAAAAATGATTTAGACCATTTTTGTTTTCGTTTGAGCTTTCCTGCCAACCTAAAAACTTTTACCACTAGTTAGCCATTTTTGAGCCTTTTTTCCGATTACATTTGATAGCTCCTCCCTTCATTTCAGTTTCACCAAAGCCAAAATTTCCAACCTATCGAATCACACTAGCCTTTTTGAGTTTCATAAATTAGTTTGACGATTTTGATAGGATATTTTGTGATTTTTGTGGGAGAAAGATTTTTGAAAAAAAAAAAGTATGCTCAAAAGTGATGTTCATTTCTGTTTGGCCAATTCAAATGGAAAATAAAAATATTTATGGCCTTTGTTTTGAAAAAAGAAAAAAAAATGAAAAAAAAAGAAGAAGAAAAAGAAAAAATGTGTATATATTTTTATGAAAGTTTTTGAAACTCTTTGCTTTGGTTTAGTGTGATTTTAGAACCTTCACGTTTATCTTTGAATTCCACTCCTGATTATTTTCCTAAACCAAACGTTTCTGTCCTATTTAAGTCCTTTTGATTCACGCTTTTTGATTTTTATTTAACAACTAAGAAAAGAAAATTAGTAAATCAGTTTTAGTTTTGGATTTAAACCTAGATTTTTGTTAATTAAATTGATATAATATAATGCGTTGCTTGGATCTAGTAACAACTCAATGCGTGTTTTTCATTTTCGTTGCTTTGCTTAAGTCCATTTAAAAAAATCTCGTTAAAATTTTGGATGATTGGTTTTTATTAAGTAAAGTTTATAAAAGTTTTACCATACCTAAATAATTGTTTTAGACTTACATTTCACCTTTTCCCTATTAAGAATTTCGCATAGTACTTGTGTAGGCATAATTAGAACTTTTTGATTAGTCCTTTTTATAAATATCTAGTTTTTATATTTTTGCTTGGGGACAAGCAAAGCTTAAGCTTGGTGGAATTTGATAATACGTTTTGTAGCCTAAACTATTATCGTATTTTCTATTTTATATTGTGCAAATTATGTCTATTATTAGTTTATTTTTATCATTTTTATGTAAATATTATTGCCACTGACTTTTTCTTGTCTTTTTGCAGGTTTCCAGAAAATTGGCAAAAAGGACCTGTCACGCCCCCCTGTCACGCCCTCCCTGGGCTTGACCTAGGGCGTGTCACCCGATCCCGAGGACTCCTGCTGGAAGGGATAGAAAAACGGTCAAAACCGCTATCACGCTCCCTGACACGCCCTCCCCAGGCATGTCTCCGGGCGTGACATGGGCGTGACACCCTCCTTTTTCGGTGACAGACAGATTTCCGACCAATGATTTGGACATGGCATGCCTGTCACGCCCCCCTGTCACGGGCGTGACCTAGGGCGTGACCACTGACGTACCGAAGCAATCATCCCTCCCGCCAGAATCCAGAGCCCGAGGTCAACATAGTACTGTCACGCCCCCTAACACGCCCCCCCTAGGGCGTGTCTGAGGGCGTGACCAGCCCGAAAAAATTCTATAAATTGAGACCCCCCTCTCCATTTCAGCAAGCTTTGGTTGAGAGGGGGAGGTGCTGCCCCTTTGGTTCTTGAGTTTTTTTTATGCTTTCTCTCTCTCTCTCTCTCTCTCTCTCTCTTCCTTTGTAATTTTTGCTTAATCATGGTTTAATATTTAGTTGCCCTAGCTTTCTTTGTAATCTTTAGTGTTGCTTAGTGCTTAATATAGGGATAGAATAGGATTTTAATTTTCATGCACTTGTAATTTCAATTTCAATAGTGTAGCTTGCCCCTTTTAATTAATAAAAGTGTTCTTGTTTAGCTTGTTTTTAGCTTGTGTTCCTGTTTAGTTTGTGTCGTTCTTATGCTTTACTACTCATCCTCCTTCCTCCATTCCATAATGATTAACTAATCCTCCTTGTACTCGATCTTGATGATCCGAGGTTAGAGCGATTATGTTATGATGTTTTAATTAATCTTTTCTTTTTTAGGTTAGGGCCTTGAATTACTCTTGATTAATCACGGGTTGGAGGTATATTTTCGATATATACTCTCCGTCTTTGCTTTCATTCTGGGCTAGCCGAGAGGCCGAAAGAATGAAGTGAGAATTCAAGAGTAAAGGGAGTTGTACGCACCCCTCGAGAGAGGCAGACGTCCAAATCTCCCGGATTGGAGTAAAATCCAATAGTGGGGTTCACCGCGTAAAGCGAGTTTTAGGCCTCCGATTTAGACGAGAGTCGGTCGGACCTTCATAAACTCAGTTGGGCACGACTTCGAGAGAAGCGTGTTCAAGCTTTAGGAACCTCCACGGTCAAGGACCTTTATCCTATTAAGTTCAGATTTTTATCGCATTTTCTTAATCGTCTTTAGCCGAGGTGAATCTTGATTGGGTGCATTTCCATTTCATATTTTCTACCTTTCGTAGTAATCGCCTATCTTGTGCTCTTTAATTAACTGCAGTAGTTTCCTTTCTAGCATATTTCTTTGCTTAATAGATTAACTTAATTGCGATAGTTCTCTTTCTAGTATAGCTTTAATTCCTCCCTTGCACTTAAATATTCTAAAACCCTAGTTTTTTCGTCGATAAGATAATAGCGTTCGTGTGAGTAAGCTTAGCCAATAGTTCCCGGATTTCAATACGACACTTGTGTCCCCTTGCTACAATTTGATAGGTATACTTGCATCATCGGGTTGCTAGTTCGGTTGCGTTTATTTTCTTCGATCCCTAGCGCGCAACACTTTCGCAAAGATTAGCAGATATTAGCAAGTTCCCTTCATGTACCCTCAGCTTAGCATTCTTCTATATCTGTTACTCACTTTTCTTTTGCAGAGATTAGAAGATATTTGCAAGTTCCGTACAGATACTTGCAACATAGTTTTATATCTGTTACTTACTCTTCCTTTTGTAGAAGATAGCAGCGACTTGAAAGCCTCCTTCAGGTACTTGCAAGTTATCATTCTTCTGTGCTTTCCTCTCATCTTTGTTTTGTAGATCTCTTCGGAAGACATTCACATCTTCATAATTTTGCAAAGCAACTCAGGTACACACGAGATCTACCTCTTTTCGCTTGCATTAACTTTTCCTTTAAAGAAAAAGATTGATATTTGCTACCCTTTTCCTAGGAGAGATATCATGTTTTATCTCTTCCTTCATCTTGTTTTTCCTAAGGATGGATCACAATTTTCGTGGATCTCCTACTTTTTCGAAGTTCCCTCCGGGACTTAAAAAAGTGTGGGGATTATGTTAGCACAGAAATCTGCGATCCCACCCAAGATAGCCAGCTCACAAGTTGTAGCCTGCTCCAGGTTCCCTTTGGAGGTCGGGGCCTATCAGCCCTCTTTTCTAAAAATGGGAGGACAGACTTCTTTGTACTCTCAGGCTGCACAGTTAGGGCAGTCTCGCTAGCATGACAGCAAAGGGCACATAGGAGATGCTCGATCTATAGGGGTTACAGACTGCTTCCTCAGTCTGCCCCTGCAGGCCGCGCTGTTAGATCTACTAATCGCGCGTCAGTTCTCTTCCGACAAGTCCAATAGAATTATGGACTCACATTACCATCCATGTAGACAACCATATTACAAGGCGACCTGCATCCAGGTCACCAGCTAGTACCTGAAAAGCCTGCCCATCCAACAGGAGACGAGCTTGCTCCACCTAAGAGGACAACCTGCTTCTTCTATTCAGTAGGAGATGGCGGGCTCAGTCTTCAGTCTTCCTAAGGGAGGCAGACTTGATCCTCACTCTAGCTTGCACAACATCCAGACGTCGACCAACTCTGCTGTCCACCAGTAATGGGCGGACTCGGTCTCAGATCGCCTATAGAGACGGGAACATGGCCAACCATTCTACACCAGACCACGCCATACTATGCGGACTCAACTCCAGCATGAAGGCGACCTGCTGTATTTAGTATGACCGGGCCTCTACCTCTGACGCAAGCCTCCAGCCATAGAGTCGGACTCTTCCAATACATCGCGATGTAGGAGGACTAATCGTGCAGTCCGCAATAAGAACCCCAGCTCGGCATCCGGCGATCTGTCTCATCCTCTCCGTAGCGGGCTAGGAAGGTTCATTCTGTAGTCCGCTAGTTAGCCCTCCATATTTCTAGTGCCCGCTTCTTCTCAGTAAGAGGCAGACTACTCCTTAGCTCGCACAGCATGACACGGGCTAGCTCAGTGCAGTAAGGACGGTCTTGTCCCAGTCAGCGAGGCACAGATCAGCTGAAGTAGGTGTCCCTAACCGCACAATATGGCGTGGACTCGGCGGACACCACGTTCTACTCGCACAACATACCTCTCTATCGAGGGTGATGTTACCAAGACCGTTTCCTCCTCGGGCTTATAAATAGGCCCCCATATCTCTCATTCAGGGGAGGAAAGCATGGAGACGCAGGCGGAACAATAAGGTAAATGCATCTGGTCTTGTGGACTCAGATTTCTCAATTCGCACGACCTCGCTTGTCTTCTCGTCCTGATCATTCAGTCCGCTCGGCATAGTCTAGCGAGTTGCGCGACCAGCTATCCTCGAGGTCTGCTAACTTCTCTAGTTAAACCGCACGACCTCTTGCAACTTCTTTCCTTAGCCGCCAGCTTCCACTTTTGTACCCTTTATTTGCTTTCCATGTAAAAGTGCAATCTCAAGCTGTACTACTGATTCATTATAAAAGGAAAGCCTGTCGCAAGAGTGGCATTTAAGCCTCGTTGGGCAATGTCTGATGTTGCTACTTCTAGCGGCCCCCTCATCTTCTCAACTCCTTAGTTTATCTCGGCATCACCCTGCAGAACTAACAATCAAAATAACCATCTGCTCGACATTTCCTCATCAACCTCCTCCTCATCCCCGCATCCCAGACCGATCGTGCTCCACTCTCGAGCAAGCTAGCAGAAGAGCACATTTTCCGCATCAACATTAATGTTTCCCGAATAAAATCTTCTGATTCCATGTTGAATGTTAGGAAACCAGTACATTCCCCTATAGTGGATAAGATTATTGCTTTTCTTGCGCAACTAAAGGATAGCCAAGTAGCACCACCACCCCCTAGGTAACCCCACACTTATCCTACATATGACAGTTTTGGGTGTCCCTAAATTTTTGGTGATTGGCTTAAGGGATTAAAATATTATTTTAATTATCACTTATGGGATGACCACCAAAAGGTTAACAACGCTCTTGATCGATTAGCAGGTCAAGCCCATGTGTTTTTTGCTAAACGGAGAGCGTCACATTGGTAGTCATAAATATGCTTGGCCGACAATGCGTAGCGTACTCTCAGTCAAATTGATCCCGCCTATCTCCGCACTACTAACACCAAGACTATGAGTGAGTATCGTTATGGAGTTAGTCCCATACCTGCCTATTAGAATGATTACATACCTAATGCTAGATTAGTTCCCCCAAAAGGTCGGCCCGCCCTTAGTGTGCCTACTCCCATCTTTACGGAAACAATTCCTAATAGATCATATGACTTAGGCTTTAAAGATGTTACTACTACAACTTTTTCTCCTTTATCCTCGACGTCTAAGCCCCTTGATATAGTGACTGATACCTCTGAGGATTCTAATATGGATATAGTATCACTGGATTTGGAAGTTGACTTGCTAGGTGAGAGTAGTCCTTCACATATGATAGTGCCCAACAAGTCTGATGATTCGTATAATGGGAGAATCCCTAGTGATTTAGAATATGATATATGTAATGATTACATTCTGATCTATGCGAGTAATCCATTACCTAGTACTTGCCCTGCTAGTGTTGTGTCTGACCACCCTAGTATTGAGCGCCCTCTCCAGGATATGATCCCCATCGTGATAGAGTCTACGATTGCACCCATTGAGATTGTATCTAAGTTATCTGAGGAGCCTGAGAGTATGGATGTACTTAGTCTTATAGTGGATGTTTTACAATCTGAGGGAAAGGTATTTTTCGACAATTCTTTGGTTGTACACCTGGATGAGAGTTCTTTAATGATATCACCGTTGGGTGAAATTTTTACTGATTTGGATTTTATCCCGGTATTGATTTTACCGACCCTTCCTCCTGTTTATTTGCCTATGTTAGATTACTTTTTATGACGTGGAACTGGTAATCCTTGCCTTAGTTTTTGTGTGATGCCCACTTTATTAATTCCTACATTGGAATTGTCTCACCGTATAAAAATTATAAGGTTGAGCCCATTAGTATTTGGTTTGTTCACCGCACCCTGTAGATTTGACTACGTGTAACAAGGACTGTTCATTTTTCTGCGTGTCCTTCAATGGCTCTGTCCTCGACTATGACTGATTCTGATTATATGGCAATGGTTCCTCTGGATGTGGTGTCACTTAAACATACTTATATACCACACCCGGTTGCACGTATTTACTCACCGCCTTTTGATGACCCTCATTTTCACACATTAGTGACTATTAAAAGGCCCCTTTAGTTGTATCGCTCGCACATCATTTCACATCTGGGAGCATCCAATTCAATTGTTCATGATGAGCGGTTCACCAAGGCATATCATCTTTCCAAGCGTAAGAATGTTAACGTTAGAATTAACTCTGCGGTTTTGGATCCCTTTAAAATCATTTTTGGTTATAAGGCTCCCGTGCCACCTGACTTAACCCACCTATCCTCTGTGTTTGGGTCAAGTCATGTAGCATATGGTTTCTCTTCCCATGTATCTAGGATGTTAGTGTTTCATCTTAAGTTATGTTGCACACACTTCTTCTCCATACCGAGACTGTCCGACGCTAGAGTTTGTGATTTGGGTTTAGTCTGGTAAATCCCCGAGCAGATGACTTCTAGCTCCGTTAATAATTTAATACATAGGAATGCCGACCAATCCATGGATATGAAGAACGTCGAATTTCATGTTTTTCTTTCAGATTTTTATAAAGCACATGATGTTTCACTTTATTTCAAGTTTCCGAAATTTTTACTGTACATCTCTGTTCCACCTAAGAGGCTTTCTTCGTTGTTCTTCTCTACCACTACATGTTCTCTTAGGATGGGGAGTGTTAGTTCTGTCGTGTCTATTTCCCACGTTGATTCCATGGCTCTTGAATCGGATGGTAAGATTCAAGTTATTTTTCTTTTGCTTGACACCCTTTCGAGTTTCCTCAAAAGTCTTGTTATTTCTATGCCTGATAGGTTGTCCGCACCGATGGATGTTCATACTACTACAACATGGATAACGGGTTAAGATTTGCACCATATTGCTGCTACTTTTGACTGTTCCCCCCTCATGGGCCACTCATCGGCGATGAGTAATTTTGAGTGGGGAGGATTGATAGCGACGTTGCTGATGCGGTCGTTGATCCCCGACATAGAGAGTTCATGGATTGGGACGGACGTTGCCACAAGCTCGAAGATGGGAGTCTACCACGACGTTCGTCGCAATCACCACTACATATTTTGCACGACGTCCGCCAACATTAAATAAAATATATAATTATAAATTAAATAATTATAATTATATATTTTAGCATTTGTTTATTTTAAGCAATTTCATATTTAGTGTTTATTTCATGTTTAATAATTTTATTTCATGTGTAATGATGAGTGCTTATAATCATCATGTGTTGTTTTAATTATTTCATTTCTTTTGTATTGATGGGTGCCTATAACCATCGAGAGTTTGTATTTTCATGAAGGGTGGAGATGGAGTGGTGTAGGCTATATATTACCATGCTTATGTTGAGTATTGTAATGAAGAATGAAAAATTGGAACTTTGAATTCTAAATTTGAATTTCCCCCATACCTCTCTCTTCCCCCTTAGGCAAAATTCGCCCCCCACTCTTTCTCTTGCCCTGTCTTGGCCGCCGACCTCCTCCTCTCCTCCCTCTTGGTGGTTCGGCCACCCTCTCCATCCTATCCCCCTCCTCCTCTTTGTGAGAGTCCCCTCCTTTACCTCTCTTTCCTTCTTCTCCAAGAATTTTCGCCAACCTCCAAGCCACCACCCTCTCTTTTCCCTTCAAAAATTTCGTCCACCAGTTTCCTTCTCTCCAAGGTTTTTGCAAAAAGGAAGAAGAATGACTCGTGTCTTCATCATCCGATGCGGATCCGTGGACTCGCATGGATATTGACTCAACAACCGTCGTCAGTTCTTCCTCCACTCATCTTTGTGGTCGGATCCTTCTTGGGATTTGGGTAACGAGTTCTCTAACCTTCTTTGTGTGCTCTTCTTATTATTGTGAGATTTTGGTGGAATAGAAGGCTAGTAATCTGTCCTGATTTATATTGAATATTTTGTTATAATAAATCTTAAATTTTAACGTGTTTTTCTTCCTTATATTTTCATATAAATCGGAACGGGTAGACCTCTTGACGGCTAGAAGAAATCAGATTCATTATCCTTGATTTCTCCTCGAGTTCATATGATTTATATTGAATATTGTGCTAATTGTCCGGATCGGGTAGGTCCTTTTCGCTTGAGAGAACATGGGCCTATAACCCTTGTTAGATCTCTATAAGGGGTAGCGACACTTTGTTTTGTTTGATGTCGAAAATTATGTCGTTAAATGCTTAAGTAATCGATAGTGGACGGGAGTTCGACAAAATTTGCTGAGCTCGACGAAAAGGCCAAGCTCGACGAAAAGGCTTAGCTTGACGAAAAGGCTGAGTTCGACGAAATTGGCTGAGAAGGGGGAGAGCTTGACGAAAAGGCTGAGTTCGACTAAATTGATTGAGCTCGATGAAATTGGCTGAGTTTGACGAAAAGGCGTAGCTCGACGAAAAGGCTGAGTTCGACGAAATTGGCTAAGCTCGACGAAATTGGCTGAAGGAGAGGTCTATGAAATTTGGCTGATCGATGAATTCTGAGGTGAAGGCGAGGTTGACGAAATTTGGCCGATCGACGAATTCTGAGCTGAAAAACTGCAAACTTTTAAATGAAAGAAAACAATCATTACTGTTATTAATATATACAATAGAAGGTCAAAATAAAGCTTTAAAAGATATTATTTTTATAATTAAAACTTGTAATTACCCTAGTAGTTTAAACTACAAAACGTATTATCAAACTCCCCCAATATTAAGCTTTGCTTGTCCTCATACAAACATATAAAAACTAGCTAACATAAAAGTGACTAATCAGGAAAATTCTAATTATGCTAACACAAGTACTATGCGAAATTCTTAGTAGGGAGAAGTTGAAACGTAAACCTAAAAAATTTGTTTAAACATGGTTTCAACTTTTATAAACTTTACTAAAAAAGACAATTCATCAAAAATTTTAACAGAATTCTTTAAATAAGCTAAAGCAAGACAACAAATGAAATAGAGCATTGAGTTGTTACTAGATTCTAAGAGGCGTTTTATACCCAAATCAATCAAAGAACAAAAATCTAAATTAAAATCCAAGACTTAACTAATCTGCTTTTCTACTTCACTTAGCTAAAAAATCCTAGGAGCATGAATCAACAGGACTTATTATGCCCGAAATGTTTGGTCTAGGCATATAATTAGGAATGGAATTCAAAGATAAACATGAAGGCTTAAAATCACACTAAACCAAAATAAAGAGTTTCAAAATTTTCAAAAAATAACATATATTTTTTCTTTTTTCTTTTTTCTTTTCAAAACAAAGGACATAAATAATTTGTCTTTTCATTTTGAAATTGACCATAAAATTAAACATTTCTTTTTAGGATATTTTTTCTTAAATTTCTCCAAAAATCACAGAACAACCCTAAAAACAACATGAAATTTTATGAAACTCAAAAAATAAGTGTGATACGATATGTTGGAAAATTTGGCTTTGGTGAAAAATGAAATAATAAGTGGAGTTATCAAATGAAATAGGAAAAAGGCTCAAAAGCGGCTAAGTAGGGGGATAATTTTCTGGTTAGCGAGAAGACTCAAACAAAAACAAAGATGGCCTACATCATTTTCATGCTACTAAAATTTGCCAAAGCATTAGTTTATAAAATTTCAAAAAGTAGGTCTTAGATATTAAATAGAGACTAATGTACTTATTTTGAAAATAAGAATAATACGAGTCTAGAATCATTCACATCTACTACAATACTCAAAGTTGATATTACAAAAAATATCCAAAAACAAAAAGTATAATACTGGATGAAGGGTTTTTTAGGAAGTAAAGTAAATAAGAACGAGAAACCATAATAGAAATGCGAGTTTTAGAAAAATGTTTCACGTTAACATGCTACCGTAAATTGGGAATGCAACATGGCCAACATTTTACTTGTGAAATATAATTAGAAAGATTGATTAGAAATATTATAATTAACAAATCATTATATGGAATTTTGAGATATTCTCTTTTTTTGGGTTTTAAAATATAAAAAAAATTATTTTATAATGCGAGTTTTAGAAAGATCGAGTATTTTAAAAAATTTTCTATTTTTTTGGATTTTTAAGATATTATCTTTTTTTTTGGTTTTTAAGATATTCCCTTTTTTTGGTTTTTTATGATATAAAAAAAAAATAAAGACAAGAGAAAGAGGAAATCCTCCCCCAAACTTAAAATGGATATTATCCTCAACGGAGAAAAGAGGGGAAAGAGAGAGAAAAATTAAAACAGAATTAAAATATACAGAATTGAAAACATGTACTTCCCCAGATTTTCGAGTCGCGGAAGGTTGCGTGATGCCGCTCCAACATCTTGCCTAATGAATCTTCATAAAATGTCTTCTTTGGAATTCGTGATGGATTCGGCTGCGTTGGAGTAGGCAATCGCAGAGGCTTCAGCTTGTCGGAGCCATCCGTGGCAAAAAGTATAAAATAAAGAAAATAGAAAAATAACTTGGGTTGCCTCCCAAGAGCGCCCTTTGTTTAAAACATCGTTTGAGCTCGACGCAACAAAATAATATTGTCTAAAAGATTATTGTCCAAATAAATATATAAAGTTTTTTTAAAAAATAAAATGTCTTAAGCTATTTAAAGTTCGTGCAGAAGAAAAATAACATTGTTCGGACTGATATCATCACCACAGAAATAAAGTTTAAGACGATGTCCATTCACTTTGAACTCACCCTTATCAGGGTATGAAATTAAAATCGTTCCATACGGAAAAACTTCTTTAACAGTAAACGACCCAGACCATCGTGACTTTAACTTGCCCAGATATAAACGTAATCGTGACTTATATACAAGAACTTGGTCGCCCAGCTTGAAGGTTTTTGGGTGCCTTAAGTGCATGTCATGAAAATGTTTTGTCCGCTCTTTATAAAATTTGTTATTTTCGTATACGTAAGAGCGCCACTCATCGAATTCGTTAAGTTTAAATTTTCGCAAATAACCGACACAGTGGGGATCGAAATTTAAAAACCTTAGGGCCAAAAAAGTACGGTGTTCTAATTCTATGGGTAAATGGCATGATTTTCCAAAAACTAACTGATACGACATACATCCGAAGGTAGTTTTGTATGTTGTTCGGTAGTCCCATAGAGCATCATCTAATTTGGTTAACTAGTCTTTTTTATAGGTGGAAATAGTATTTTCTAAAATTCTTTTTTATCGCCCTATTCACTACTTCGACTTGTCCGTTAGTTTGGGGGTGGTAGGCAGTTGAAAGCTTATGCGTAATGTCGTATTTTATAAGAGTTTTTGAAAATTGTGTTTTACAAAAATGTGAACCCCTATCGCAAACGATGGCTCGTAACGTACCGAATCGAGAAAATAATTTTTTCTAAAATGTAATTACGACTCGGGCATCATTAGTAGGAAGAGCTTGGGCTTCACCCCATCGTGAAACATAATTGACAGCAACTAAAATATATTTGTTTCTGAAGCTAGAAGGAAGAGGGCCAACTAAATAAATTCCCCAGAGGTCGAAAACTTCACACTCAAGGAAATAATTTTGCGGCATTTAATTTTTAATGGAAATCTTTCCTGACTGTTGGCAACTATAACACCTACTCACAAAGGCTTGCACGTCTTTAAACAGGCTAGGCAAGTAAAAACCCAAGCAAAGCACTTTATGAGCGGTGTGAGCAGCTTGATAGTGACCACTAGTCAGTCCTTCATGCAAATGTTTTAAAATATCTAATCCTTCGTGAAGAATGATACATCTCCTTATCACTTGGTCAGCACAAACTCGGAAAAGATGTCGGTACTCCCAAAAATAGTTCTTCAAATCAGAAAAGAATTTCTTCTTTTGGTGAGAGGAGAACTCTTTCGGGAGTACATGTGCCACTAAATAGTTGGCTATGTGCACAAACCAAGGATAAGGGATGTGTTAATTAAAAGCAGCTTCTAGTCGGGGAAGATATCATTAAAAGATTTTTCATCTAAATTTTCTATATACGGATTATCTAATCATGACAGATAGTAGGCGGCCAAATTCTCGGCTCCTCGCTTATCACAGATTTCTAAGTCAAATTCCTGGAGGAGTAAGACACATAGAATCAGGCACGGCTTGGTATCCGTCTTAGCAATAAGATACTTTAGGGCAGAGTGGTCCGTAAAAATGATAATTTTGGAAAGCGTAATATAAGCACGGAATTTATAAAAAGCAAAAACAACAGCTAGCTGCACCTTCTCGGTTTTGGAATAATTCTATTGTGCAGATGTGAGTGTTTAACTTGCATAATAGACGGGGTGTAAGTTTTTAGAAATTAGTTATCATAGTACGGCTCCCACTGCGAAACTACTCGCATCGCACATAATTTTAAAGGGAAGGTCCCACACCTGAGCTATCATAATAGGGGTAATAATTAACTTTTCTTTTATTAATTCAAAGGCAGATAGACAAAGGTCATCAAAAATAAATGGGGCGTCTTTTTCCAGAAGATGAGTAAGGTGTTTGGTGATTTTGGAGAAGTCTTTTATGAAGCGGCTGTAGAAACCAACGTGTCCAAGGAAACTTCTTATAGCTTTGACGTTCGAAGGCTACAGCAGCTTCTCGATAACTTTTATCTTAGCTATGTCTACTTAAATTCCACTCGCATAAATATTATGACCCAAAAGTAACCATTCCCTTACCATAAAATGGCATTATTCACAATTAGGGCAAGGTTAGTTTCTTGGTATCTTTCTAAGACTTTTTCTAGGTTTTCTAAGAAACTATCAAAGGCATCACCAAACACGGAGAAATCATCCATAAACACCTCCATTATTCTTACTATGTACTTGTCAAAGATAGCGAGCAAACATCGCTGGAATGTAGCTGGCGCATTGCACAATCCTAACGGCATTCTTCGGTAAGTGAAGGTGCTGAAGGGACAAGTAAACATAGTTTTCCCTTGGTCCATGGGAGAGATGGGGATTTGAAAGTATCCTGAGAGACCATTGAGAAAACAGTAAAAGCTATGGCCAGATAATCGCTCTAAAATATGATCGATTAACGGCAAGGGGAAGTGGTCCTTGCGGGTGGCGTAGTTTAAATTACAATAGTCAATACACATTCGCCACCCCGTCACAATTCGTGTTGGGATTAAGTCATTATTCTCATTACTAACTACAGTTATCCCTCCCTTTTTGGGCACTACCTGGATAGGGCTAACCCACTTACTATAAGATATAGGATAGATAATTCCTGCGTCTAACAGTTTCATAACCTCGCCCTTTACGAATTCTTTTATATTTGGATTTATACGGTGCTGAGGTTGGATTGAATTACGTGAATTATCTTCCATTAGGATTTTGTGGGTGAAGAAAGATGGGCTTATGCCCTTGATATAAGATATATGCAAGGCAATAGCTCGACGATGTTTTCATAAAACTAGAATGAGTTTGTCATTTTGTAATTCAGTTAGGTAGGCCAAAACTATCACTGGTAGTTTGGAGTCCTTTTCTAAGAAGGCATGCATAAGATTTTCGGGTAGTTCCTTTAATTCTAGGGTAGGGTGTTCTTCATATGATGTTTTGGAAATTCTTTCCTATTCAAAAACAATGTTTTCGTAGACTTTTTCTTTATATAGAAAATAGAAAGGGGTCGAGCTATATATGGCCAGGGCGGCTTCTTGCAGAGATTCAATTGGAAGAGTAGAGGAAGAACAAAAACCAGAAAATTTATTTTCACTTTCAGAAAGGCTGTAGGAAGATTCTTCACCTAAAGCATCAAAGAAAAAACTGGAGTCATCATTCTCTTCGGTATTCTTCATTGAGGGGTTTATAGAGAAGGTCACTTCATCATCGCCTACTCGTAAGAAGAACATACCATTCCTTATGTAAATGATAACTTGGGAGGTGGCAAGGAGGGGTCAGCCAAGGATCAATTGAACCTCGACGTCTTCTTCGATGTCTAATATTATTAAATCCTCCGGGAAGATGAATTTGTCCACTTTAACTAAGACATCCTCAACGATTTCTAACAGGTGCTTAACTGATCTATCTGCGAGCTGGATACTCTGGTGTGTGGGGTTGACGCTATCAATTCCAAACTTCTTCAATATGAAAGGGCAATCAGTTTGATACTCGCACCTAAGTGGGCCAATGCGTGCTTGACAAAAAGATCACCAAAGACACTCGGTATAGAAAAACTACCCGGATCACTGATCTTCTTTGGTATACCATTTGTCAAGACTATAGAGCACTCGGTATTTAGTGTGACATACGTTAAGTTTTCTATCTTCTTTTTATTAGTTAGGAGGTCCTTAACGGACTTAGCGTACTTCAACGTCAGGAAGATTGCTTCATGGATAGGTATATTTACGTGGATTTGCTTAAATATTTCTAGGAAGCAGGAGTATTGATCATCCTGACATTGCTTGTTATGTTCGGAAGGTTATTGTGGATTTGGATCATTTTTAAAGATGGGTGGTGGAATGAGATCATTTTCTACAACAGAGAGAGGAGTAATAACTTCTTATTCAGTAGAGGGTGAAATGATAAAAAAGTTCTCGGTGGAGGATTGATTTTTTAAAATGGGGGCGGAGCTTGCCTCAGGCTCTTCGCTAACCACACCAGAAACTTGTTTCACACTCCGAAGAGTTATAGCTTTTGCTTTCTCTCTCTTGTTAGGCTCGTTGTTGGCAGGAAGAGACCCGACGGGTCACTCAGAAATAATTTTTGCCGAGTTATCCAACTTCATTCTAAACTTTTTATGGACCCGGCTAGGGTTCTTATACTAGCGTCATTAACATTCATATATTTTGAAAACATTTCCTCCAAATTTGGAGGTTTTGGAAAATTTTGAGGAAGTGGATGTAACGCCCCGAAACTTAAAAGTGAAACGGGCAGTGTTCGAACCAAGTTTGGGTCTTAGTAGGGTGAACACGGCCTGTGACACAGGCGTGTCACAAGGCGTGTCGTGCACGGGTAGTCGAGTTGAGGTCGACGAGCGTTGAGTGCTCAAACACGGCATGTGACACGGGCATGTCACAGGGTGTGTCAGGCACACCGCATGTGACATGGGCGTGTCACATGGCCGTGTAGTCCTCTGGAAGTTTCGTCCTGTGCCGACTGAGGGACACGACCCGAAACACGGGCGTGTACTGGTTGACAAAGACATGTCACGTCTGACACGGGCGTGTCGCTCCTGTGTCCACAAAGCGACGTTACGGTTGGCGTGGCGGTTATTTATGATACGGCCCCTGGTCACGGACGTGTCGAGGACCCGACACGGGCGTGTCGAGGACCCGACACGGGCGTGTCAGGTTGGGACACGGGTGTTTCCCAACCCGTGTCCTTTTCTGTGCTCGATATTCGTGGCTGGATCGAGGCACACGGCCTGGGACACGGCCGTGTGCAAAGCCCTGTTTGACCCAGGATTAAGGAATTTCAGGCTAATCTGAGCCGTTCGTTTTCTTTAAATAAGATCTAACGTCCCAGATGAGTTCCTGCTTGTGTTTAGTCCGAGATTAGATGTTTAATTTCTCATTTAATTTTTAACTCCCACTTTCTAAGAAGTTAGAGAGAGAAGAGAGCAAGGAAGAAGAAAGGGAAGAATCCGGCTGCCGGCGGAGCAACGGAGCACCGAACTGAGACTGAGACCGGATCCGTTGAGAGAATTACTTTGCGAATCTTTATATTCAGCTATTTTTTCATGGCGCCTAAGAAGACTTAAGGGGTAACGATTCTCAACTTGGACATGTGAAGTCCTTTTCCTTTCTACATGGGAATCCCGCTCCCGTGAGTGTGCGGTGAGTGCGCGGTGTTCCTTGGGGAAGATATGTGAAGTCCCCCTTATTTAGAGTCTGGAATCGAAGTACGGGCATATGCATTGTGTGTGAAGCCTACCCAGATAAGTTTGTCTGGATCGGTGATGTTGCATTGCATGAATAGCTTAAGAAGACTCCATGCGTTGTTTTCGGGTTTCTACGCAGTAGATTGCAGCAGGGATCCTTGGGGATTAACTCCAAGGCGCACCCAAAAAACTAGGCGGAATCATAGTCTGCTACCTTGGCGGCCGGGGAGCCAGCCTTGAACATAACATGGTTATGTGATGTTTTGAAATATTTTAGGATCCGGGTGAAGCCTGGCCAGCGCGTACGTTTTAAAGTGACTAGGCGTCGTGAGCAACAAGCAGGTGGAAGCAGAGATGGCCTTTGCGGTTCGGTGCTAGAGGCCCTAAAGTGGAACTTGCCGTTGGCATAGTCGGGAGTCTTGGACTGCGGTCGAAAAGACTCAAAAATGCTCACAATGTTTGCCATCCTAAGGGTGGTGGTGAAGCCACGGAATTGACCGGATTAACCGAGAATGGCCCTGAGTGAACGGGGTGTTTGGCCGAGCGAGTTTACACCTATGGCGAAATATATATTTGCACTTTACTATTTAGCTGGGCTAATGATATGCAGGGAAGGAGCCCCGCTGTCCCGAGTAAGGGGCGTGGTCGTTATAATTTGGTCAGCTTTAGCTGACCATTGCTTTGTTTTCCACCATGCAGTGGAATGTTGCTTGCAGGTGCTGCGGAACCAAGTGCCAAGTAGAGGGCTGAAGCCCAAGTTGCTGAGCTGGCCCTCGAAGGCCAAGCGAAATGTTGTTTTACTTTTTTTATGCGTGGTCAGCCTGTGAGTCGATGTATGTAAAACATTATATTGTCAAGTGAACATTTGTAAGGCCTTAAGGCCATGTACTCTTTTGTGTATTTGATGTATTTCATTCCTGTTGTATAGTGGACATTCATGTCATTGTTATGCAAATTCTTGGTTCTCTAAAACTGTTTAAAAGCTTCCGCTAGAATGCTCTGTGTTATGACGAGTAGTTTAGTTTTTGGTATTATTCTGTAACCCTTCCGACTGTCCGTGGTATATGGCACTGGGTTTCAGCTGGACCTTCTGTTATATGCCATACGAAGGATGGGGGTGTTACAATTTGGTATCATACTAGGTTGTCGGTCGTCTGTATTTGAATTCGTTGGCGAATTCTTTTAAGGGGTGGTAAGCACATGTATGTGCGTCATCATTATAGCATGAAAAAACCCATGAATGTCCACTTTGGAATGAAAAAATACACTTGTTTTGAGGAACCTTAGTGTTCCAGTGATTGATTTTAGCAATTTGTGTGTCGCCTAATCAAGGTTTTATGCTATTATAGGTTCATAGGAGCGGTGTTGTGCAATCGGAAAATCCACAATCGGCGTAAACTAGTGTACCGAGTGACGTGCATACAACACCTCCTTCAGCAAGAACCATTAGATTGGTGGCTGAAGCAGTCTTTTCTATGATCAATGCCCAACAAGTGCAGCCCGCACCACCTGCTAATGAGCAAGAACCGATTAGAGTGGCAGAGGTGGGAGTGGTAGAGCTTGTGGCAGTTGATCCGGTAGCACTAAGGAGAGCCACGGAGAAAAATCTCAAGCATGTGATGAGCTTTAATCCTCCGGTGTTCGACGCGATGGGAACGCCAACTCAAGCTAAGGATTGGCTCTCTTTGATGAAGAGGTTCATGACCGCCACAGAATTTGTGGAGTGGCAGAAGACAACAATAGCGACCTTCCTATTGGCTAGTGAGGCAAGGATGTGGTGGGACGATTTGGAGGTTCATCTCTTAGTGGGAATGCAACTTGTCATAGTACCGATGGAGGAATTCTCAAGGTTGTTCTTGGCCAGATACCTACCTTCTGCCCAGAAGCTTGAGATCGATAATAAGTACCTTGGATTGACTCAGGGAGCGAGTAGCGTGGATGAGTATCTCCATGAGTTTACTAGGTTAGGTCGTTATGCTGGTGTTATGTTTACTTAAGAAGAGCGAAAGACCAACCGATTTTATGAGGGCCTACGGGGCGAACTTCAGCTACTCCTCACTGGGCCTAAAATATAGGGCTTCCTAGCCTTGGTTAATGCAGCTCGGTCTCTGGAAAGGGCTGTGAAGAAATTTAGAGAGAAGAAGGAGCCAGGGGAAAAGAGGTAAAATTTCAAAATGCCGAGCTCAAAGTATGGTTTCCGCAGATTGTACAAGAAGCAGAAGACTTCAAGTTCAGCAACTTCGTCTGGTGCGATGGGGGCAAACTCAAGTCGAGTCCCAGGAGCTTGCTACAACTGTGGCAAGGTGGGACATTTTGCACGTGAGTGTTGGAGCGGACCTTAAATGTCCGAGAAGAGGATTGGACCAACTTATGAGGAAAAGGGGAAGGCGGCGGAGTCGACCGCATCCCACCATGCTACAGCCTTGCCTAGAGTTTACAACCTTGGTCTACAAGAGGCCATTAAGCAAGCTGACGTGGTGATAGGTATGAGTTAAATATTTACGGTTTAGCTTTTGTAGAAGTTAAATTTTTACATGTTAGCTTTTAAATCTTGGTGCTAGGCTTGGTGTTAGTTTTCGATAGTCCAGCGAGAGCCTTGTTTGATATGGGAGTTTCACATTCCTTCTTGTCTGAAAGATTCGTATCGCGCATCGGAGTTCCTTTCTTGATGGCAAAAGAAAAGTTGGATGTGTTGTTGCCCAATGGGTGCTCAATGCATGCGGATTGAGTCTGCGTAGTAAAGTTACGGATCGGGGATCAGGAGTTCATTTTGCAACCGTCGGTACTGCCGTTAGTGGAGTTCGATGTAATCTTTGGAATGGATTGGATCTCGGAGCAGCGAGCATGCATTGATTGTAACAAAAAAGAGTTTAAGTTGGGACTTAATACCGATCGGGAGACTACGTTTGCATGCATGAGAGGGTCGAGCAAGATTTGGAGGTCGGCTCTTCAGGTGTTTAAGGCAGTTCGGTCTGGGGTAGAACTGTTTGTCACATTAGTGCAGGCTTCAACGCCTAAACCTAGTTTTGACAGTATTGTAGTTGTGTCCGAGAATCCCGATGTATTCCTAGACGATCTCCAAGGAGCCCCTCCTCAACGGGAAATTGATTTTACAATTGAGCTGGTTCCGGGTTCCAAACCGGTGTCACGCTCTCCGTATTGGATAGCGCCTAAGGAGATGGCAGAGTTAAAGGTGCAACTGCAAGAATTGTTAGAGCAAGGGTATGTGCGTCAAAGTTCATCACCTTGGAGCGCATCGGTCCTCTTCGTTAAGAAGAAATATTGGAGCTTGCGACTCTGTATCGACTATCAGGAGTTGAACCAGCTTACGGAAAAGAATAAGTTTTCGATCCCAAGGATTGACGATCTATTTGATCAGTTGGTTGGGTCAACGGTATATTCGAAGTTAGATCTGAAATATGGATACTACCAGCTAAGTATAATTGAAAGTGACATCCCAAAGACATCGTTCAACACGCGGTTTTTGCATTACGAGTTTACAGTCATGTCGTTTGGGTTAACCAATGTGCCATCCGTGTTTATGGATTTGACGAATAGGACATTCAGAGAGTACCTGGACCATTTCGTGATAGTATTTATCGACGACATCTTGGTTTACTCGCGGTGTGAGGATGATCACCACAAGAATCTGCATATGGTATTGGAGACGTTGAGAAAGAATCAGTTGCATGCTAAGTTCTCCAAGTGTGAGTTCGGGTTATCATCAATCGCGTTCCTTGGTCATATTATTAGTGGTGAAGGCATACCGGTGGATCTGGGGAAAATAGCGGCGATTCAGGAGTGGGCAGAGTTGACTACGGTGGCGGAAATCCGGAGCTTTCTGGGGCTTGCCGGCTACTATAGGCGCTTCGTGGAGAACTTCTCGCGGATAGCGCTACCACTTACAACGCTGACAAGGAAGGATCAAAATTTTGTGTGGACGATGGAGTGCGCACAAGATTTTGAAGAATTGAAGAGGCGGTTGGTCACGACGGCTATTTAGCGTTCGTCGAGTGGGTCCGAAGGGTTTGAAATTTATAGTGATGCTTCGTGCAGTGGCTTTGGCTGTGTTCTACTACAGAATGGGAACGTAATAGCCTATGTATCGCGACAGTTGAAGGTTCATGATAGAAATTATCCGATCCATGACTTGGAGCTAGCGGTCGTGATATTTGCGCAAAAGCTGTGGAGGCACTATCTTTATGGTGCGAAGGTCAATATCTAAACCGATCATAAAAGCCTGAAGTATTTGCTAGATTAGAAGGAACTAAACATGAGGCAGCGGAGGAGGATGGAGTTCCTGGGGGACTACACTTTCAAAATACATTATGTGCCCGGGAAAGGAAATGCAGTGGCGGATGCGTTGAGTCGTAGGGCACCTGCGCAGGCCAACTGGTTGTCGGTGCATGATGAGAGTTTGGTCCGTGAATTGGAGGCTTTGGAGATCTCCTGCATTGACAAGCAGGCTAGTGCCGAGGAAATATTGTGTTGGACGGAGGTGTAGTATGACCTAGCTTATAGGATTCGGCGGGCTTTTGTTCAGGATAGCAGTATGGAGCAAATCTAGGATGAATCGTTGGATGGGTCAAATTACCAATTTTCGGTTGAATATGGACTATTAAGGAAGGATGGTCACCTATGCATCCCAAGTGCGGATAACCTTCAGGAGGTGTTGATGTATGAGGCTCATCATACCAAGTACTCAATCGACCCGGAGAGCACAAAGATGTATAGGGACATGAGGAAGTTGTTTTGGTGGCCAGGGTTGAAGAAGGATGTAACACTTTATGTGGCAAATTACCAAACTTGTGCCCTGGTGAAGGTGGAGTTCCAGAAGCCTGGAGGTTTCTTGAAGTCCTTGCCTATCCCGGAATGGAAGTTCGACGACATTTCCTTGGATTTTGTGCATGGTTTACCAAGGTTGTAGAAGGGAAATAAAACCATCTTGGTGGTCGTAGATAGATTGACAAAGGTATCGCACTTCATCCGAATAGGAAGGAAGATCTGGTGGAAAAGTTAGCCAAGCTCTATGTGGATAATATTGTACGATTGCATGGTGTGCCACGTAGTATTGTTATTGACCGAGACGGACACTTCACGTCAAATGACTGGAGGCTGGTGCATAAGTTGTTGGGAACTAAGCTGAGTTTCAGCACAGCCTTTCATCCGTAGACGGATGGTAAGACTAAAAGTGTGAACAGGGCAATGGAGGACATGATTCACATGTGCGTCTTGGATTTCGGAAAGTAGTGGGAAGATCACCTGTACATGGTAGAGTTTGCTTATAATAACAGTTTTCAAGCGAGTATTGGTATGGTGCCTTTCGAGGCCCTGTATGGGAGAAGGTGTCGCACGCTGTTATGTTGGTTGGAGTCAGGCAAGTAAAAGTTATATAAACGTCAGGCAGTGGAAGACGTCACTTCAATGGTACGTACGATTCAGGAACGGTAAAAGATCGCTCAGTACAGGCAGGCAAAATACTATAATGTCAAGCATAGGAATGTGGAGTTTAGCATTGGCGATTGGGTATACTTGAAAATCAATCCATTTAAGGGTGTCTTGAGGATTCGACGTTTGAATAAGCTGAGTCTGAGATACCTTGGACAGTTTGAGATCCTGGAGCGGATTGGCGAAGAATCGTATCGACTGAAGTTGTCGGTGGAATTGAGTGGGCTACACGATGTATTCCACGTTTCGGTATTGCGGAAGGTAGTACAAGAGCATTCTCAGGTTGTTGTGGTCGATCAAGTGACGATTGATAATGGGTTGATGACCAAGGTCCAGACAGTTCGTATTGAATACTTTGAAGTCAAACGGCTCTGCAACAAGTATATTCAAATGGTTAAAGTCTGATTGGATAACTGTGGACGTGAGGAGATTTCTTGGGAATGAGAGCAGACTATGTTGGAAGCAGACCCCAAATTATTCCACGCAGGTAATATTTAAGTTGTTTTGTTTACTTTTACATAATTTCAGGGACGAAAGTCTTTAAGGGGGGAGATTTATAATGCCTCGAAACTTAAAAGTGAAACGGGCAGCGTTCGAACCAAGTTCGGGTCTTAGTAGGGAGAACATGTCCTGTTACACAGGCGTGTCATAGGGTGTGTCATGATCGGGTAGTTGAGTTTAGGTCGACGAGCGTTGAGTGCTCGAATGCGGCCTGTGACATGGGCGTGTCACAGGGTGTGTCAGGCACATGGTATGTGACACGGGCGTGTCACATGGCCGTGTACCCCTCTCGAAGTTTGGTCCTGTGTTGACTGAGGGACATGACCCAGAACACGGGAGTGTACTGGTTGACACGGGAATTTCGCCACCCGTGTCCACCAAGCGACGTGACGGTTGGCGTGGCGGTTATTTGTGACACGGCCTTCTGTCACGGGCGTGTCGAGGACCTGACACGGGCGTGTCAGGTTGGGCCACGGGCATGTCCCGACCCGTGTCCTTCTCTGTGCTCGATATTCGTGGCTAGATCGAGGCACACGGGATGGTACATGGACGTGTGTAAAGCCGTGTTCGGCCTAGGATTAAGGAATTTCAAGCTAATCTGAGTCGTTCGTTTTCTATAAATAAGATCTAATGGCCCAGATGAGTTCATGTTTGTGTTTAGTCCGAGATTAGAGGTTTAATTCATCATTTCATCTTTAACTCCCTCTTTCTAAGAAGTTGGAGAGAGAAGAGAGCAATGAAGAAGGAAGGGAGGAATCTGGCCACCGGCGGAGCATCGGAGCACCGAACTGAGAACCGAGACCGGATCTGTGGAGAGAATTCCTTTGCAAAGCTTTCTATCTGGCCAGTTTTTCATGGTGCCTAAGCAGACTTCAAGGGTAACGATTCTCAACTTGGACATGTGAAGTCCTCTTCCTTTTTGCATGGGAAACCCGCTCCCGCGAGTGTGCGGTGAGTGTGCGGTGTTCCTTGGGGTAGATATGTGAAGTCCCCCTTGTTTAGAGTCCGGAATCAAAGTACGGGCATAAGCATTGTGTGTGAAGCCTACCCGGATGTGTTTGTCATGATCGGTGATGTTGCATTGCATGATTAGCCAGAGAAAACTCCATGCGTTGTTTTCGGGTTTCTATGCGGTAGATTGCAGAAGGGTTCCTTGGGGATTAACTCCAAGGCGCACCCGGAAAACAGGGCGGAATCGTAGTTCTACTAACTTGGCGGACGGGGAGCCAGCCTTAAACAGAACTGAGTTATGTGATGTTTTGAAATGTTTTAGGATCTAGGTGAAGCTTGGTCGACATGTACGTCTTAAAGTGACTAGGCGGCGTGAGCAACGGGCGGGTGGAAATAGACATGTGCTTTGCGGTTCAGTGCTAGAGGCCCTAAAGTGGAACTGGTCGTTGGCATAGTCGGGAGTCTTGGACTGCAGTCGGAAAGACTAAAAAATTCTCACAATGTTTGCAACCCGGAGGGTGGTGTTGAAGCCACGGAATTAATCGGATTCACCGAGAATATGCCCTGAGTGCATGGGGTGTTTTGCCGAGCGAGCCTACACCTGTGGCGAAATATATATTTGCAATTTACTATTTAGCTGGGCTAATGATATGCAGGGAAGGAGCACCGCCGTCCCGATTAAGGGGAGGGGTCGTTATAATTTTGTCAGCTTTTGCTGATTGTAGCTTTGTTTGCCACTGTGCGGTGGAATGTTGCTTGCAGGTACTGCGGAACCAAATGGCAAGTAGCGGGCGAAGCCCAAGTTCCTGAGCTGGCCCTCGAAGGCCAAGCGAACTATTGTTTTACTATTGTCTTGTGTGGTCGGCCTGTGAGCCAATGTATATAAAACATTATATTGTCAAGTGAACATTTGTAAGGCCTTAAGGCCATATACTCTTTTGTGTATTTGATGTATTTCATTCCTATGGTATAGTGGACATTCATACCGTTGTTGTGCAAATTTTGGATTCTCTTAAACTTTTTAAAAGCTTCCTCAAGAATGTTCTGTGTTAGGACGAGTAGTCTAGTTTTTGGTATTATTCTGTAACCCTTTCGACTGTCCATAGTATATGGCGTCGGGTTCCAGCTGGACCTTCTGTTATATGCCATATGACGGATGGGGGTGTTATAGTGGTGGTGGTGTAGAAAAATCATTTTATGGTGGCTAGCGCATTGTGTTCGAGGGATTAGTCCACGAAAAGTTCGGGTGGTTCCGTAAAGCGGGATTATAACTATTCGTAAAAGCGAAACCCGAAGCAGGAAAATTAGAAGCATAAAAATTATGAAAAGTGTTTCTAGGAATATTATTAACATAATCCAATTATTTGGGAGCATGATTTGTAGATTCCCATACCTGAGGGGCGGAGGATGCAGTCATCTTCATTATCTTTTTACTTAATACTTCCACTTGCAGAGCTAGCTGGGAGACGTTATGTACTTCAAAGATAAATGCTGGTTTGTTTGGGCGTGACCTAGGCACATTCAACTGATATGTGTTCATGGCCATTTCCTCGAAAATTCAAGAGCTGCTTCCAGGGTTTTGTGGTTTAAGGTACCACTGGAAGCTGCGTCTATCAGTTGCTTAGTGTTTTGATTTGGCCCATTATAAAATGTCTACACCTGCAAACATACAGGCAGTGCGTGATGGAGGCATTGTCATAAGAGTTCTTTAAATCTTTCCCAGATTTCATACAAGGTTTCAGAATCTATTTGTCCAAAAGCAGAAATATCATTCTAAAGTTTTGCGGTTTTAGCTGGCGGAAAATACTTCGCTAGAAATTTTTCAGTTAGTTGATCCCAAGTGGTGATGCTATTTTTTGGTAGAGTGTTCATCCAATGCTTAGCCTTGGTTCTTAGGGAAAAAGGGAAGATTCTTTGCCTAATTGCATCATTTTTAACACAATTGATTTTAAAGATGTCATAAATCTCAAGAAAGCTAGCTATATGCGCGTTCGAATCTTCATCTTGAAGTCCGTCATATTGCACATACTGCTGCACCATTTGAATTATGCTAGGCTTAAGTTCAAAATTATTATTAGCTATAGCAGGGAAAACTATGCTTGATTCTGTACCATATAGATTCGGCCGTGCATAATAGAACATAGGCCTATGTATGGCTTCCTCTATGACGGGCTCTTCCATTCTTGTAGTAGAAATAAACTCGGAATCCTCAATTGATAGTTGGAGGCTAGAACCTTGAAATCGCAATCTTCTCCGAAGAGTACGCTCAATTTTGTGGTCCAAGTCCAAAATTTCTGACAGAATTCCACGGGTCATGCATTAGTAGAAGAGAAGATGTAAAAAGAGAAAAATAAACTAGAAAAAGAGTTACTTTTTTTGGAATAGATTTTTTTTAATGTTTTATCTACCGAACTTCCCAAGGGCTACCCGATAAAGGTTTCGCAAGGTATTAGACAAGATAGTGTTTTTTAAGACACATTGCTCTTTTCGAGAGAGTTAGGTGGTGTAGAAAAATTGTGATGTGGGTTTCAATTAAGAGCGTTTTTATTTTTTTTGAATTTTGTAATAATTTTTTTACATGTAGGGTGAGAAAGAGAAGTGATAAAAGTAGTAGTTTCGTGTTTTTGAATTATCAACAAAAGTTGAGTCCCCGGCAACGGCGCCAAAAACATGGTGTCTGCTAATCGTGAAGAGAATAAAACCGAACTAGCAATCCCACTAGGCAAGTATACCTATCAAATTGTAGCTAGGGGACACAAGTGTCGTATTAATATCAGGGAACAATTGAGTAATCTTACTAACACGAAGACTATTATCTTATCGAAGAAACTTTTAGGGTTGTTAAGTAAATTAAAAGAAGAGACTACTTGCATAAAGAAAATCATTTACACTTAATCATAGAGGCCACAACTAGCGATTAAAACGCGGGGTTAAACAATGATAAATAAAAGCACTCGATCGAGAATCACCTTGGCCTAAGTTTATCAAAAATGCGATAATAAACTCTAACTTAGTATGACAAAGGACCTTGACCGTGGAGGTTCCTAAAGCATGAACACGCATCTCTCGAAGTCATGCCCACCTGATTTTAGGAAGTTCCGACCTAACTCTCATCCAAATCGGAGGCATAATGCTCGCTTTACGTTGTGAACCCCGTTATTTGATTTCTCTCCAATCCTGGAGATTTAACGTCTGCCTCTCTCGGGGGGTACATGCAACTCTCTTTACTCTTGAGTGTTCACTCAAAACTACGAGCCTCTCAGCTAGCTAAGAGTGGAAACAAAGATGGAAAATATATATCGATGATATATCTCCAAACACGATTAATCAAGAGTAAATCAGGGTCTAAACCTTTTAAAGAAAAAGTAAACTAGAGCACTGTTGGAACACCCTCTTACTAATTTGGTTCAGGATCACTATGTCAATAGGATTGTTGCTTTGATCTTGTTATATAGAGAAAAGGTCAACTAGTTAGGTTTAAGGCTTAGGAATTAGGGTTGAAGATTTCCCAAAGACCTCGTAGCTCAGATAAAGAAGCCAAGAAGAAGAATTTAAGTTGTCGTCGAGCTCAGATCGACGAAGCGTCGAACTCAGATCGACTATCTCCATATTTAGGATGACAAAGCATCGACCTCAGTTCGATGATCTCTGAGCTCAAGTCGACGAGGCGTCGAACCCAGCTCGAAAATCTCTGAGCTCAGATTGACCATTTTTGTCCATGTCAAATTCCAATATATCTGAGCTCAGTTCGACGATAGTTGAGCTCAGATCGACGATTTCATTTTGAGATCGACGATTTCTGGGATTTTGTCAGCTTGTCAAGGATTTCAAATCAGAGCATGTAATGAAAAAGATTTCTAGCCGTTATAATAAATTTGGAGCAAGTTTCAAGGAAACAAAGAAGAAATGTACTTAGTTTATTTCCTCCAGAGACAGTTGACAATTAAGGAAAGCATTTATGACTTTGCTTACGGCTATTTTCAAGATTTGATGACTGGAGTTCCTATTATCATTTTTCAGAGAGAATAAAGTGGCACATCAGTATACACAGAGACACAGAGAAAAAAAGGACATCAATAACTAAGAAAATAGAACAAGTTTTTCTTTCTGATTCCTGCTGATCAAAAGCTTTCTCAAGTCTTCATCCATCACACTCCAGACAACAAACATTTCAGTTCTTGCTGAAATTATATAGTGCTGGAGCAATCATTTCATTGAAGACCTATCACCCTTACAAAGCTTCCAGTTCCTAAACTTTTGCTATCTCAGGGGGAGCTTTGACAACATCTCATCCACTTGAGCTTCTATTTAATAGTTGACAGAGAAGAAAACTTCACCCCTTTTTCTTTTCCTTTCCTGTAAAAGGGTTTTTAAACTCTCTTCAAATGTTTTGCTTTGGTTCCTGAGACCTGATCAAAACTCAGTGGTGGCAAGACACCTGATCAAAAAACATGGTTTGGTTTTTGAGCACTTGATCAAAAGCTCATTGGTGCCCAGGACACCTGATCAACTCATCCTGCTGTGGATTCCTACCAAGGGTGGTAGAAGAGTGGATGTACCCAGGTTTTGGGGAACCACTATAGCTCCTTGTGTCTTCTGGATTGCTTATTCTTTCTTGTGCTGTGTGATTTTAATTAATCCTTTTGTAGTTGTTTTATTTCAGTTTCGGCTTAGAACTCTACCCTTATTAAATCAAGTCTTCCACTGCTAAAATAATTTTTATATTTGTAAAATTATTTTAAATCACTCTATTCAGCCCCCTCTAGAGTGAAGGATTGATCTTACCCTCACTTTCAATTAGTATCAGAGGCAGGTTTGTTGCTCAGCCAAATTGGTTGTTAATACAGACTAACATCTGAACAAAAATATCTATCTTAAGATCAATCCTTATAGAGGGTTATTTTTATTATATCTATTTTAGTTTAAATTCATGGCACAAAACAAGGATTATGCTAGCACCAGACCTTCAGTGTGCAATCTCTCCAAGTTTGCACTCTGGAAGGCAAGGATTATATTGTACATGAATTCTATTCATGAAGATATCTTTAATCCTGTTTTGACAGATTGCCCAAAGCCTCCTGCAAGCACAAGTACAAATGTTGTTCCACCTCCTTCAGGAACAGATGCTAATATAAAGAAATGGAAGGTTACTGATGCCAAAGCAATGAACATCCTAGCACAGACAATGTCTGATGATATCTTTCAAAAGTTAACTGAATGCAACTCAGCTAAGGAAATATGGGACAAACTATCTGAAATTGTATCAGGATCAGCTGATGAGAGGAAAGACAGAAGATCTCATCTCATCACCCAATATGAAAATTTCAAGAAGGCAGAAAATGAGTCAGTAGTTGACATACACAAAAAACTAAGCTTAATTATCAGTGAACTAAAAACTTTGGACAAGGAGATCTCACTCATAGAGATCAATGACAAAATCTAATGTGCTTCCCCAGCACTTGGGATTCAAGAATCTGGCCAATCAAGGATGCCAGAAGTCTGAATGGGATTACCATAGAAGCTCTATTGGGCAAGCTCAAATCCTATGAGCAGCTAATCAAGAATAGAGAAGAAGAGCAAAAGATAATTTCTCCAGCAGTCAGGAAGGAGAAGTCAATTGCTTTCAAAGCCACAGAAGAACAGCCTGAAGATAAAATCACAGGCAATGAAGAACTGATGAGTCTTCTAGCCAAATGGTTTTACAAAATGGCTAGGAAGGACTTCAGAAAAAGGTCATCTAGAGCCCAAGAGAAGCCAAAGTATGACAGGTCAAATAACAAAGAAATTATCTGTTATGGTTGCAGAAAACCCGGCCATATACTGCTTGATTGTCCAGAAAGTCAAAATAAGGACAAAAAGGACAAGAGGGAAAAGAGAAAAGACAATGACTCTAGAAGAAATCATCATGACAGATCCTCTTCCAGCAAGAACAAGCACACTAGGAAGGGATTAGTTGCTGAAACATGGAGTGCAACAGAAGAAGAATCTGCTGCATCATCAAGCTCAAGTGATGATGAAGATGATGCACAGGAAAAAGAATTCTGCATGATGATAATCAATGCATCTCAGAACAAAACTGATTCAGAACATGAATCTAAATCTAAATCTGAACCAGAGCTAGAAGAAGATCAGTTAATTGATCCATTTGATTTTAATTCTGAGGACTTCAAGTCTGAATTTAAAGCACTATGTTTAGATCTACTCAATTCTTAGAAAGAAATTATATCTCTCATAAATCAATTGTCTGAATACAGTACCTTAAGTTCAGATAACCTCAAACTCTCAGATGAGTTAGAATGCTATAGAGAGCAGATAGCTTCACTGAAAAGTGAACTATATGAGGCCAAGAAGTTTGAAGAAACCCTCATTAGGAGAAGTATCAAACTGATGGACATCACAAGCACGGTGAACTCAAGACTCAATAGTACACTGGGCTTGGGTGCTTCATCCAACCAAGCTATTGTGTTAACAACTCCCATTAAATTTATCTCTGATAAAGGAAAAGGAGTTGTGGAGGTAGCTAGAAAAAATTCTGATCTACCCAAAAAGAACAAAGTTCAACAGATATCGTCGAACAAAGCTCGACGATCTTCGAATAGAGCACGACGATCTTCGAACAGAGCTCAGCGTATTCATGATGAATCGTCAAACTCAGGTCGACGATCTCTGATCTCTGAACACAGGCAAGATCGATCGATGAACGGAGCTCGACAATCTGTCCCAAGATCGTCGAACTCAGTTCCACGATCGTCGTACGGAGCTCAGAGATTTGACTAATTCTCAAAGGGTACATCAAAAGTTAATTCTAGATATCCTACATCTCAAGGGTTCAACCCTTATACTAAATGGATAATTCCTCCTAGGAGATATCATCCTGAAGGGTATAAGAGTCAACCAGAGATGTCTTTCATTTCTAATTTCAAAGGTTATCAAGCTAGACCCAAGGTAAACTAGGTGAAAAACTAATGAAATGTTATTTGTGTAGGTGAAGACCTATCCTACCATGAATAAGCAATGGTATCTGGATAGTGGGTGCTCCAAGCACATGATAGGAAGCAAGGATAACCTGACATCCTTCAAGGCTAAACATGGACCCAAAGTCATGTTTGGAGATTCAAACTTTGGACAGACCAACGGATTTGGTTCAGTCCAAATAGGATCTGTAACATTCAAGAAGGTAGCATATGTGGAAGGACTGAAGCACAATCTTATCAGTATGAGTCAGCTATGTGATGAAGGCTACCAGGTTACATTCAACAAATCTTCATGCCTCATTAAATCAGAAGACAACACAACTGTGTTGACAGGACACAAAAGAGGTAACATCTATCTAGTTGATTTTCATTCAACCCATGTAGACATCTATTTATTTAATTCTCATAGCAAACCTAATGAATAATGGCATTTGAGATAAGTATATATTAACCTTAGAACCATTGCTAGGCTATCCAAGGACAACCTTGTTAGTGGACTACCTTCTGGCCCCTATAAGAAGGAAGGACTCTGCAGGTCTTGTCAGTTAGGCAAGCAAACTAAAAAAAGTTTTAAGTCACTTAATAAGAGTGATTCACCTAGTATTTTGTATTTATTACTTATGGATCAATTTGGACCCATTTCTGTACAAAGCCTAGGAGGGAAATCTTACACTTTAGTAGTTATAGATGACTTCTCTGTATTTACATGGGTGTTCTTTCTGAGGAAGAAGTCTGATAACTTCAAGTGTTTGACAGAGTTTCTCAAATGTATACAGATTGAGTTCACTACTCACATAGTAGTGATCAGAAGTGATCATGGGACAGAGTTTTATTCTCTTCTTATGCAAGAGTTCTGTCATAGGGAAGGTATCAGGCACACTTTCTCAGCTCCTAGAACTCGTCAACAGAATGGGGTAGCTGAAAGGAAGAATAGAACCCTTATTGAATCTGCCACAACATTGTTGACAGATGCTCACCTTCCTCTATCCTTTTGGGCAGAGGCTGTGAACTCTTTAAACTATGTTTTGAATAGAAGTTTTATACATAAGATAAAGGGCAAGACTCCCTATGAATTACACAAAGGGAAGAAACCTAAAGTTGATTATCTTAGGATTTTTGGTTGTATTTGCTACATTCATAACAACAATAAAAAATACTTAGCAAAATTTGAAGCCAAAGCTGATGGAATGTTTCTTGGATAATCCATGATCAGTAAGGCCTATAGGGTTTCTAATAAATAATATCATTAAATTGAAGATATTGTGCATGTTTCTTTTGATGAAACTAACATGTCTTACAAGGAGAAGAGCACTTCTACCATAGATCCTTTGCAAGTACATTCAATATCAGAAAATTTGGACAAGCTACATATCATTGAACAAGATCAATCACCTTAATCCATTCAACAAGAAGCTGAAAGCAGTGAAAATGAAGATGACAGTCAGATCTTAGCAAGCCATGGTGACAATCTAAATGAAGAGCCAGTTATTGTTCCACAAGAGGAAACAACAACACAGGTTGGTGAACAATCAACACCCATTGTTGATTTAGTAACATCAAGAGATCATCCAATCTCCCAAGTGATTGGAGATATCTCAGCTGG
The DNA here is from genome assembly GCA_039513925.1 of Platanthera zijinensis. Taxonomy (NCBI): domain Eukaryota; kingdom Viridiplantae; phylum Streptophyta; class Magnoliopsida; order Asparagales; family Orchidaceae; genus Platanthera; species Platanthera zijinensis. The sequence goes on along the minus strand of CM077086.1, from coordinate 133,455,905 downwards.
TGTGCAAACCAGAACCCAATTCAATTAAAATCTGATGCACACTTGCTTTCTTTCTCAAATTGAACCTCAATCCATACAAGCTGCAGAACAAGATCCAAACTGGATCATTGCAATGCAAGAGTAATTAAATCAATTTGAAAGAAACAAAGTTTAGGAGCTAGTGCCAAAACCAAAGAATCATCCCATTGTTGGAACAAAATGGGTATTCAGGAACAAGCTAGATGATTAAGGAGTTATAGTAAGAAATAAAGCAAGGCTGGATGCTCAAGGATACTCTCAAGAAGAAGACAGACTATGACCAAACCTTTGCACCAGTTGCAAAGTTGGAGGCCATAAGAATCTTCCTGGCATATGAAGCTCACAAGAAGTTCAAAGTTTATCAAATGGATGTTAAAAGTGCATTCCTCAATGGTGACATCAAGGAAGAGGTTTATGTAAAACAACCCCCAGGTTTTATCTCTCTAAATCACCCTGATTTTGTTTATAAATTGCATAAAGCATTATATGGTCTCAAACAAGCTCCTAGAGCATGGTATGAGACCCTAGCTTGCTTTCTCTTGAAAAATGATTTTAAAAGGGGTAGAGTAGACCAAACTCATTTTATTAGAACCCATAAGTCCAATATCCTACTAGTACAATTCTATGTAGATGATATTATTTTTAGTTCTACTGATTCAAATCTGTGCAAAAGGTTCTCCAACCTAATGCATTCCAAATTGGAAATGAGTAGCATGGGTGAGCTACCCTTCTTTCTAGGATTGCAAGTCAAACAACATGCTGATGGAATCTTTATTTCTCAAACCAAGTATGCAAAAGAGTTGGTTAAGAAATTTGGTTTGTCTGAAGCATCCTCTATGAAAACACCTATGCCTACTAATGTTGTATTAGATGCTGATGAACATGGGAAACTAGTTGACCAGACAACATATAGAGCAATGATTGGCTCCTTTTTGTATCTTACACCTAGTAGACCTGATATAATGTTTGCTACATGCATATGTTCTAGATTCAAAGTCAGCCATAGAGAGTCACACCTTATATTAGTTCATAGGATTCTTAGGTATGTGAAAAGTTGTCCAAATCTAGGTCTCTGGTATCCAATTGATTCAGGATTTGATCTAACTGGCTTTTCAGATGCTGATTATGCTGGATGTAGAGTAGACAGGAAAAGCACCAGTGGAACTTGTCAGTTTCTTGGTGACAGACTTGTCTCCTGGTTTTGAAAGAAACAAACATCTGTGTCTACTTCAACTACGGGAACTGAATATATGGTACCAGATAGCTGTTGTTTACAGATATTGTGGATTCAAAATCAGCTCCTAGACTATGGTTACAACTTAGAAAAGACCAAAATATTTTGTGATAACACTTGTGCTATTTCAATAGCTCAAAATCGAGTCCTCCATAGTAGGACAAAACACATAGAGATTAGGCATCATTTCTTAATAGATAATGTAGAGAAGAATAAAATTGAATTGGAATATATCCCAACTGATTTACAAAGGGGAGATATTTTCACCAAACCCATGGATGAAAAGAAACACACCTTCTTCCTTAATCAGTTAGGAATGTTAGATGGAGGAAGTCTTAATTAAGTTCCAAGATCTTTAAACCTTAAAAGAGAAAAAGACTAGGTTAAAATTTTTTGGATTTCCTAGTATCTATAAGTTTTCTATGTCTCTGAACTGCGCTCGATGATTTTCTTGAAGATTGTCGAACGAAGCTCGTCGTTTCCAGATAGTATTTAACTATCTTTTGTTTTCCGTCGAATGGAGATCGACGATGTTAGGAATCGTCAAACGGTGCTCGGCGTTTTCCAGATAGTGCTGGACTATCCTCTTCGGTCAGCGATCTCGATTATCGTCAAACGGAGATCGACGATGTTAAATATCGTCGAACAAAGATCGACAATATTAAGACCCTTCAGTTTCCCCGAGAGCCGTCGATCGTCGAACTGAGTTCAACGATCTTTCCTTTTCAGCGTCGAACCCTAATATATCAGGCATCGTTCTCCTTTGCGCTTTCATACTTTCTGTAAGAACTTTCTTTCCCTCCAAACTCCTCTACACTTGATCGTGTTTGTTTTTGCAGGAAACATGTCAGTTTCAGTCGCCATTTTAGCAGCAATGAAGTTCGATACTGGTTTTGACATTGATATGGATTCGTTTGAAGGAACTGATCAAATGTTCGAAGATATTCTGGAACTGTTTAAGGAGCAACAACTTGGGAACATCATGACAACAAGAATCAAATTAGCAGCAGATGAAATTAAAGAGTGGGTCTATACTGCCCACAATGTGGATAAACACACAGTCATTGGCACAATCTGAGGATCTCATGTATCCCTTACCCCGGCCATTCTTACAGAAATTTTTGGGTTAAGTACTGGACATGATAGCAAAGACCTATCAGTGGTAGAATTTACTGAAATGTTAGATAGAATGGGTCACAATTCTGAAAACCCTTATAAGCTGTTAAAGAAAAATCTATCTATGGAGTATAGATTTTTAGCAGACATTGTAGGAAAAGTTTTGTTAGCCAAACATTCAGTTCATGACACTATATCAAGACATCAGTTCTGCTTAATCGCTGCCATAGTAGATAAGAAGACTTTGGATTGGGGAGCCATCTTCTTTGATTTGATCAAGAAGAAAATCAATAAGAATTTTGTGAATTTATGAAGAATTCTGGGCATATTCCTGCAGAATAGGTGCCCTCAGCTATTAGTTACAAATGGAATGCATATCAATGCTTCCAAGAGGCTCTCTTCTGCTTTCTTTGGCAAATGGGAGAGGCAGATTGTCAAACCAAGCAGGGGTCCTGTAGCACAAACTTCTTCAGGCACAAGGACTATTTCAGTCACTCTTCCACAATCCACTGCCTTAGTAGAAGTGTTGCTATCCCCCTCAATTTCCTCTCCTCTATCTTCACAACCAGTTACATCTTCCATATCTTCTCCTCCCTCTCCTCCTCCTGAAGTTCTTCACCTACTCCAGACACTTTCCAAGAAGATTTCCAATCTCTACCTTTCTTCTCCTCCATTGACTTAGAATCATCCTCCCAACTTCCATCCTTCAATCTCCTAGATGATTCATTCATGGATGATTCCCCCTCTTCACCTCCAGACATCCCATCCTCCTCACAATCATTCCAACAAATACTTCATGACATCATCTCTCAACCATCTTTTCCCCTTCCATCTCCTCATTCTTACCAACAGTCACCATCCCAGCTCCATTTATTTCATCCATCCCCATCTCTCAGCCATCCATACCACTTCACCCAGCATTCATTCCATCCATCTTTGCTGCACACCCCTCTACCTCTACTCAAGTAAACCTTGAGCAAGTAGATCTTCTTCCTTTGGCAGATAGACTGTATGAGTTGTTGGTCCCCAAGCTAACACTCTTATTAGATTTAGCCTTGGCTCCGTTAGTCAAGAATCTGACTGATTTATCTGTTAGACTCTCTTCTTCCTTCTCCTTTCAGGCCACCCCTTCTTCTTCGGGGCCTAAATTCAGTTTTCACTGAAACTATGTAGGGGGAGATGCCTTATGAAGAAGTGCTTCCTTTAGAGAATTTTGCTTCAGAAATGCAGATATCAGAAAGTCCAGCTTCAGAACAAGTTTTAGTTCCAGCTTCAGCTCCAGCTCCAACCATCAGTCCTACAGTAGATATACATTCCTTATTATCTTTATTTGATTCAATTTATAGCTGTTGTCCTCCAGCACCTCTCCCTGCTGAAGATTTAACCAGGTCTATTGTTCCCCTCTCCTACTGTGATCCAAACCTGATAGAGATGTATATAAATTTTGTTCAATCTGTTGAGAGTTATTCTGTGGTTCTTGAGTCTGCTGCTACTGCTGATGTTGATTCTACAGAGGATGTTAAAGAGCCAGTTTGTTCAGTTACTGAGGCTACTGCTTCAGTTGGTGTTCTTGTTGTTAATGTTATTCCTGCTATTTCAACTATTGTTTTAAGTGCTGCTGTTGTTATTTCTTCTACTGCTCTTTCTTCTTCTGCTCCTGTTTCCACAACCAATGCAGCTTACAAGGAAATAGATGCTTTGTTTGATGAGCCTAAGAGTTCTTATGAGGATGATGAATTCAGGACTGACTCAGATGATTCCTCTACATCTATTGCAAAGAAGAGGAAAGCCAGAAGCAAGGCTATGAAAAGGGTTCAATTGACCAAAGCTACAACTGATCATTACATACCATATTACATTGTGCACAATTGTCCTATTACTGAGCATTGGATGCAATATTTTAAGAACTAGTTGAAAGCAATGAAGAAGATAAGAAAGTATGACAAAGGAACTTCTCATCCTCCTCCTCCTTCTCCAAGCAAAGGATCTGGTGGAGTCTCAGCTCCTCAAGCTTACAACATTTCTCAACCCCAGCAAACCTATCAAGGAATATCTCAATCCATAGGTTATCAGCAAAGAGGAAATCAGCTTAGAGGAAGACAGTATAGAGGAAATCAAACAAACTATCAAGTTTATTCAAGAGGATAGCCCAGACAGCAATCTTATCAAAGGAAAGGACAAGGCCCAATTGACTCAACTACTGGTCCCTTTCCTTACAAGCTCAAAGAAAGTTTTCACTCAAAAGCTCCTCCTACTGACACCATAAATAGGTATGAGCCACCAGTACCTTTTGAAGATCCAGAGAACAATCCAGCTTCCTGGATAGCCAGACTTAAAGAAATGGCTACTCTAGATCAAATTAAGAAAGCAAGAGAGAAGGGCCAAGACACTTCCAATATATCGACTCTATCAGAACAAAGAAGACAGGAACTTAAAAGATACAGCTCCAAGAGATTCTTCAATACTGAGGAATACATGCAGCTACATCTTGAAGCTGTAGTTCCTAGAAGCAAAAGCCAAAGGACTCTTGGTGCTGCTGATGATTTCAGATCAAAGAAAGGCTCATAAAATCCAAACAGAGAAATCATTTTCAGGAAAAGAACAGATGATAAGTATTAATCTGGATGTAAGCTGAAAACTATATTATATCGCTGTTGAACAACTTTGTTTTACTGTGACATAATCATATCTGTGGTTCTGCAATGTTGTTTCTGTATTTCTGTTATTATTATTTTCTATAACTCATGTAAATAATAATCCTAACCCAAATAGGGGAGATTGTTGGAACACCCTATTACTAATTTGGGTCAGGATCACTATGTCAATAGGATTGTTGCTTTGACCTTATTGTATAGAGAAAAGGTCAACTAGTTAGATCTTAGGCTTAGGACTTAGGGTTGAAGATTTCCCCAAGACCTCCTAGTTCAGATAAAGAAGCCAAGAAAAAGAATTGAAGTTGTCGTTGAGCTCAGATCGACGAAGCGTCGAACTCAGCTCGACTATCTCCATGTTCAGGCTTACAAAGCGTCGACCTCAGTTCGACGATCTCTGAGCTCAAGTCAACGAGGCATCGAACCCAGTTAGACGATCTCTGAGCTCAGATCGACGATTTTATTTTGAGATCGACGATTTCTGGGATTTTGTCTGCTTGTTAAGGATTTCAAATCAGAGCATTTAATTAAAAAGATTTCTAGCCATTATAATAAATCTGGAGCACGTTTCAAGTAAACAAAGAAGGAATGTACTTAGGTTATTTCCTCCAGAGACAGTTGACAATTAAGGAAAGCATTTATGACTTTGCTAACGGCTATTTTCAAGATTTGACGACTGGAGTTCTTATTATAATTATTCAGAGAGAACAAAGTGGCACAGCAGTATACAAAGAGACACAGAGAAAAAAAAGGACATCAATAACACAGAAAACAGAACAAGTTTTTCTTTCTAATTCCTGCTGATCAGAAGCTTTCTCAAGTCTTCATCCTTCACACTCCAGACAACAAACATTTCAGTTCTTGCTGAAATCATCTAGTGCTGGAGCAATCATTTCATTGAAGACCTATCACCCTTACAAAGCTTCTAGTTCCTGAACTTCTGCTATCTCAGGGGGAGCTTTGACAACATCTCATCCACTTGAGCTTCTATTTAATAGTTGACAAAGAAGACAACTTCACCCCTTTTTCTTTTCCTTTCCTGTAAAAGGGTTTTTAAACTCCCTTCAAATCTTTTGCTTTGGTTCCTGAGACCTGATCAAAAATAAGTGGTGGTAAGACACCTGATCAAAAAACATGGTTTGATTTTTGAGCACCTGATCAAAAGCTCATTGGTGCCAAGGACACCTGATCAACTCATCCTGCAGTGGATTCCTACCAAGGGTGGTAGAAGAGTGGATGTACCCAGGTTTTTGGGAACCACTATAGCTCCTTGTGTATTCTGGATTGCTTGTTCTTTCTTGTGCTGTGTGCTGTGAATTAATCCTTTTGTAGTTATTTTATTTCAGTTTCTGCTTAGAACTCTACACTTATTAAATCAAGTCTTCCACTGCTAGAATAATTTTTATATTTGCAAAATTATTTTAAATCACTCTATTCACCCCCCTCTAGAGTGAAGGATTGATCTTTCCCTCACTTTCAATTTGTATCAGAGGCAGGTTGGTTGCTAAGCAAAGTTGGTTGTTAATACAGACTAACATCTGAACCAAAAGATCTATCTTAAGATCAATCCTTATAGAGGGTTATTTTTATTATATCTATTTTAGTTTAAATTCATGGCACAAAATAAGGATTATGCTAGCACTAGACCTCAAGTGTGCAATCTCTCCAAGTTTGCACTTTGGAAGGCAAGGATAAGATTGTACATGAATTCTATTCATGAAGATATCTTTAATCCTATTTTGATAAATTGCCCAAAGCCTCCTACAAGCACAAGTACAAATGTTGTTCCACCTCCTTCAGGAACAGATGCTGATATAAAGAAATGGAAGGTTGTTGATGCCAAAGCTATGAACATCCTTGCACAGACAATGTCTGATGATATCTTTCTAAAGGTAGCTGAATGCAACTAAGCTAAGGAAATTTGGGACAAACTATCTAAAATTGTATCAGGATCAGCTGATGAGAGGAAAGACAGAAGATCTCATCTCATCACCAAATATGAAAATTTCAAGAAGGCAGAAAATTAGTCAGTAGCTGACATGTACAACAAACTAAGCCTAATTATCAGTGAACTCAAAACTTTGGACAAGGAGATCTCTCTCATAGAGATAAATGACAAAATTCTAATGTGCTTCCCCAGCACTTGAGATTCAAGAATCTGGCCGATCAAGGATGCCAGAAGTCTGAATGAGATTACCACAGAAGCTCTATTGGGCAAGCTCAAATCCTATGAGCAGCTCATCAAGAACAGAGAAGAAGAGCAGAAGACAACTTCTCCAGCAGTCAGGAAGGAGAAGTCAATTGCTTTCAAAGCCACAGAAGAACAGCCTGAAGACAAAATCACAGGCAATGAAAAACTGATGAGTCTTCTAGCCAAAAGGTTTTACAAAATTGCTTGGAAGGACTTCAAAAAAAGGTCATCTAGAGGCAAAGAGAAGCCAAAGTATGAAAGGTCAAATAACAAAGAAATTTTCTGTTATGGTTGCAGAAAACAAGGCCACATACTTCCTGACTGTCCAGAAAGTCAAAATAAGGACAAAAAGGACAAGAGGGAAAAGAGAAAAGACAAGGACTCTAGAATAAATCATCATGACAGATCCTCTTCCAGCAAGAACAAGCACACTAGAAAGGGATTTGTTGTTGAAACATGGAGTGCAACAGAAGAAGAATCTGATGCATCATCAAGCTCAAGTGATGATGAAGATGATGCACAGGAAAAAGAATTCTGCATGATGGCAATCAATGCATCTCAGAACAAAACTAATTCAAGACATGAATCTGAATCTGAATCTGAACCAGAGCTAGAAGAAGATCAGGTAATTGATTCATTTGATTTTAATTCTGAGGACTTCAAGTCTAAATTTAAAGCACTGTGTTTATATCTACTAAATTCTTAGAAAGAAATTATCTCTCTTAGAAATCAATTATCTGAATACAGTACCGTAAGTTCAGATAACCTCAAACTCTCAGATGAGTTCGAATGTTGTAGAGAGCAGATAGCTTCACTGAAAAGTGAACTATCTTATTCCAAGAAGTTTTAAGAAACCCACAATGGGAGAAGTATCAAACTAATGGACATCACAAGCACAGTGAACTAAAGACTCAATAGTACACTGGGTTTGGGTGCTTCATCCAACCAAGCTATTGTGTTAATAACTCCCATTAAATTTATCTCTGATAAAGGAAAAGGAGTTGTGGAGGTAGCTAGAAAAAATTCTGATCTACCCAAAAAGAATAAAGTTCAACAGATATCGTCGAACAGAGCTCGACGTTCTTCGAACAGAGCTCGACGATCTTCTAACAGAGCTCAGCATTTTCATGTTGAATCGTCGAACCCAGGTCGACGATCTCTGATCTCTGAACACAGGCAAGATCGATCGCTGAACGGAGCTCGACGATCTGTCCCAAGATCGTCGAACTCAGTTCCACGATCGTCGTACAGAGCTCAGAGATTTGACCAATTCTAAAAGGGTACATCAAAAGTAAATTCTAGATATCCTACATCTCAAGGGTTCAACCCTTATACTGAATGGATAATTCCTCCTAGGAGATATCATCCTGAAGGGTATAAGAGTAAACCAGAGATGTCTTTCATTTCTGATTTCAAAAGTTATCAAGCTATACCAAAGGTTAACAAGGTCAAAAACTAATGAAATGTTATTTGTGCAGGTGAAGACCTATCCAACCATGGACTAGCATTGGTATCTGGAGAGTGGGTGCTCAAAGCACATGACAGGAAGCAAAGATAACCTGACATCCTTCAAGGCTAAACATGGACCCAAAGTCATGTTTGGAGATTCAAACTTTGGACAGACCAAAGGATTTGGTTCAGTCCAAATAGGATCAGTAACATTCAAGAAGGTAGCATATGTGGAAGGACTGAAGCACAATCTTATCAGTATCAGTCAGCTATGTGATGAAGGCTACCAGGTTACATTCAACAAATCTTCATGCCTAATTAAATCAGGAGAAAACACAAAGCGTCGTCATCAGTTTGACGATCTCTGAGCTCAAGTCGACGAGGTGTCGAACCAAGTTCGACGATCTCTGAGCTCAGATCGACGATTTCTGTCCAAGTCAAATTCTAATATCTCTGAGCTTAGTTCGACGAAAGTTGAGCTCAGATCGACGATTTCATTTTGAGATCGACGATTTCTGGGATTTTCTCAGCTTGTTAAGGATTTCAAATCAGAGCATTTAATGAAATAGATTTCTAGCCGTTATAATAAATCTGGAGCAAGTTTCAAGGAAACAAAGAAAGAATGTACTTAGGTTATTTCCTCTAGAGAAAGTTGACAATTAAGGAAAGCATTTATGACTTTGCTAACAGCTATTTTCAAGATTTGACGACTGGAGTTCTTATTAACATTATTTAGAGAGAACAAAGTGACACAACAGTATACACAGAGACACAGAGAAAAAAAATAGGACATCAATAACTCAAAAAATAGAACAAGTTTTTTTTTCTGATTCCTGCTGATCAAAAGCTTTCTCAAGTCTTCATCCTTCACACTCAAGACAACAAACATTTCAGTTCTTGCTTAAATCATATAGTGCTGGAGCACTCATTTCATTGAAGTCCTATCACCCTTGCAAAGCTTCCAGTTCCTGAACTTCTGCTACATCTCAGGGGGAGATTTGACAACATCTCATCCACTTGAGCTTCTCTTTTATAGTTGACAGAGAAGAAAACTTCACCCCTTTTTCTTTTCCTTTCCTGTAAAAGGGTTTTTAAACTCCCTTCAAAAGTTTTGCTTTAGTTCCTGAGACCTGATCAAAACTCAGTGGTGGCAAGACACCTGATCAAAAAATCTGGTTTGGTTTTTGAGCACTTGATCAAAAGCTCATTGGTGCCCAGGACACCTGATCAACTCATCCTGCAGTGGATTACTACCAAGGGTTGTAGAAGAGTGGATGTACCCAGGTTTTGGGGAACCATTATAGCTCCTTGTGTCTTCTGGATTGCTTGCTCTTTCTTGTGATGTGTGCTGTGAATTAATCCTTTTGTAGTTGTTTTATTTCAGTTTCTTCTTAGCACTCTACACTTATTTAATCAAGTCTTCCACTGCTAGAAAAATTTTTATATTTGCAAAATTATTTTAAATCACTCTATTCACCCCCCCCCGCTAGAGTGAAGGATTGATCTTACCCTCACTTTCATGCACCATAAATTAATCAACTCGAACTTCGGATCTTCAAGATCGAGTGCAAGGAGGATTAGTTACTCATGGTGAAGTGGAGGAAGAGAGATGAGTAGGAGTGCATGGAAACCAAATAGAGACAAGTACAAGCAAATAGATTTTATATTAAATCAAACAGTGAGCTTACAACTTGAAATAAAAAATATTACACTTGCAGGAAATGAAAAACTAAGCTAGCAATAAAAGTAAACTACAAAAGAAATTCAATAAGTATTACAGAAGATTAAAACTTAAACTAAACTAAGAAAAACTGAAATGAGAAAAGGAGAGAGGAAGAACATTCAGGAAGAACTGAAAATGGTGGCACTTCCACTCCCAAAGTTCTATTTTTTTTTACAAATAAGGGGTGGGGCTCTATTTATAAATTCTTCAAAGAACAGGAAATGTCCATGCATCCAGCCAAGTATGGGAGTTGACCTTGGTACGAATTCTGCCGGGAAATGATGATTGCCTCTGTACGGGTGACATGCATTTATAGCGGCAACAAGCTTTTGTGGAAAAATGAGACTTGTCTCTAGAACCGGGGAAAGCTCGACTAAAGAAGGAGAGAGGGCTCCATAAAATCAAAGGAGAAGGAGGGAGAGATCGACCAACGAAGGAAAACATATAATACAGAAGGTGGACGGGAGGTCGACGAACATTGAGGTCGACGAACGCTGAGGTCGTCGAATTCTAGCGAGCTCGACGAACTGGGGCTGAAGGAACCTTTCTTCAAATGAAGAAGATGCATTCGACGAATGCCGAGGTCGACAAATTCTTGCAAGCTCAACGAAATTGGAGACGTTCATCAAACATAGAATGAAGGCGGAGCTCGACGAAATTGCGGAAAACGTCGAATGCAGAAAGTGGACGGGAGGTCGACGAAAAGGGGAAAAATGTCAAAAGCATAAAGTGGATGGAAGGTCAGCGAACTTTGAACTGATTGCGAGGTCGATGATATTGTGGAAAATGTCGAAAACATTAAGTGGACGGGAGTTCGACGAATTTGACTTAGATCGACGAAAAGGCTGAGGTCAACAAAAAGGCTGAGTTCGATGAAATTGGCTGAGAAGGGGGGAGAGCTTGATAAATAGGCTGAGTTTGACGAAAAGGCAGAGCTCGACGAAAATACTGAGTTCGACGAAATTGGCTGAGCTCGACGAAATTGGCTGAGCTCGATGAAATTGGCTGAGCACGATGAATTCTGAGCAGAAGGCGAGGTCGACGAAATTTGGCCGATCGACGAATTTTGTGCTGATTGCGAGGTTGATGAAATTTGGCCGATTGACGAATTCTGAGCTGAAAAACTTCAAACCTTTAAAAGAAAGTAAACAATCATTAGTGTTATTAATATATACAATAGGATGTCAAAATAAAGCTTTAAAATATATTATTTTTATTATAAAAACTTGTAATTACCCTAGTAGTTTAAACGAATAAATGTATTATCAGGAGTTCACTTCAGGTACTCGCTTTATATTTTAAATTTAACTGGCTTTGATTTTTCATTTGGAATGATTATCAGTTCTTCGTGAGTTCACTTCTAGTACTCACGTAATATTTTAATTTTACCTACTTTTGAATTCTCTATAGTTGAGATTTGTAGGTGTTCGCGAGTTCACTGGAAGTACTAGCATTATTTTTTAAATTTACTTACTTTTGAATTCTCTTTTGCAAATATTTGTAGGTATTCCAGAGTTCACATTGGGTACTTGAGTTATATTATAAATTTGTCCGCTTTTGACATCTCTTTTGCAAAGATTAGCTTGTGTTCACGAGTTAACTTCAGGTACTCACTTGAAATTTGTAATTTACAGGCTTTTGATGACACTTTTGCAGAGATTAGCGGGTGTTTGCAAGTTCACTACAGGAACTCGCATTATATTACAAATTTGCCAAGATTAGCCGATGTTCGCGAGTTCACTTAAGGAACTTGTGTTATATTTTAAATTTTCTTGCTTTTGACTTCCAATTTGCAAATATTAGCAGGTCTTCGTGAGTTCAGTTCAGATACTCGAATAATATTTTAAATTTAGCTACTTTTGAAATCTCTTTTGCAGAGATTAATAGGTGTTTGCTTGTTCACTTTAGGTACTCGCATTATATTTTAAATTTATCAACTTTTGACTTATCTTTTGTAAATATTAGCAGGGGTTTGCGAGTTCACTTTCGGTACTCGTGTTATATATTATTTCTAACTGTTGCGGTCTTTGGGAGTTCACTTCAGGTACTCGCATTATATTTTAAATTTAACTGATTTGTCTTCTATTTTGTAGAGATTACTAGGTGTTCGCGAGTTCAATTGAGGTACTCATATTAGATTTTAAACTTAATTACTTTTCAATTCTATTTTACAAAGATTAGCAAGTGTATGCGAGTTTGCGAGTTAACTTCAGGTACTTGCATTATATTTTAAATTTGCCAACTTTTGACTTCTCTTTTGCAGAGATTAGCTTGTGTTCGCGAGTTCACTTCAGCTACTCACATTATATTTTAAATTTTCCCACTTTTGGCATCTATTTGCAGAGATTTGTAGGCTTTTGCAAGCTTACTTCAGGTACTCGAGCTATATTTTAAATTTATCTGAGTTGCATTCTGTTTTGTTGAGATTAGCAGATGTTCGTGAGTTCACTTTAGGTATTCGGGTTATGTTATATATTTACCTACTATGCCTTCGTGATTTCACTTCCGGTACTTGTATTATAAATTAAATTTACCTGCTTTTGACTTCTTTTTTGCAGAGATTAGCAGGTTTTGTGAGTTCACTTCATGTACTCGTTTTATATTTTAAATTTTATTTCTTTTGACTTCTCTTTTGCAAAGAGTACTAGGTGTATTCAGATTCACTTCAGGTACTCACGTTATATATTATATTAACCTATTACATTCTTCATGAGTTCACCTCAGGTACTAGCGTTATATTTTAAATTTAACTGCTTTTAACTTCTCTTTTGCAGATATTAGCAGGTATTCATGAGTTCACTTCAAGTAATTGTGTTATATTTTAAATTTACCTGCTTTTGACTACTCTTTTGCAGAGATTATCATGTGTTCATGAGTTTACTTCAGGTACTGGCATTATATTTAAAATTAACCTGCTTTTGGCTTATCTTTTGTAGAGATTAGCGGGTGTTGGTGAGTTTACTTCAGCTATTTGCAGTATATTTTAAATTTAATTGCTTTAGACCTCTCTTTGGTAGAGATTAGCTTGTTTTTGCAAGATCACTTAAGTTACATGTGTTATATTTAAAATTTATATATTTCTGACTTCTCTTTTACAGAGATTAGTAGGTGTTCATGAGTTTAATTCAGGTACACATGTTATATTTTATATTTAGCTACTGCAGTCTTTGTGAGTTTACTTCAGGTACTTGCATTATAATTTAAATTTACCTACTTTGAATTCATCTTTACAGAGATTAGTAGTTGTTCACGAGTTCACTACAGGTACTCGTGCTATAATTAAAATTTACCTGCTTTTGACTTCTCTTTTGCAGAGATTAGAAGGTGTTCACGAGTTCACATTAGGTACTCGCGTTATATTTTAAATTTACTTGATTTTAACTTCTCTTTAATAATGATTAGCAGGTGTTCACGAGTTCACTTTAGGTACTTGCGTTATATTTTAAATTTAACTGCTTTTGATTTCTTTTTTGTAGAGATAAGCAGGTGTTTGTGAATTCACTTCAGGTACTCGTGTTATGTATTTTATTTACCTGTTACCGTATTCATTAGTTCACATCAAGTACTTTCGTTATATTTTAAATTTAACTACTTTTGACTTCTCTTTTGCAGAGATTATCAGATGTTCATGAGTTCACTTAAGGAACACACTTTATATTTTCAATTGACCCGATTTTTAATTTTCTTTTTTCAAATATTAACAAGTGTTCGAGAGTTTAGTTCAAATACAAGAATTATATTTTAGATTTACCTGCTTTTGACTTCTCTTTTGTAGAGATTAGTGGGTGTTCGCGAGTTCACTTCACTTACTCGCATTATATTTTAAATTTACCTACTTTTCACTCCTTTTTGCATAGATTAACATGTTTTTGTGACCTCACTATAGGTAAAAATGTTATATTTTAAATTTATCTATTTTTGCCTTCCCTTTTGTAGAGATTAGAAGGTGTTTGTCAGTTCACTTCAGGTACTCACATTGTATTTTATATTTACCTGTTGTGGTCTTCTGTAGTTTAATTTAGGTACTCGAATTTTAATTTTAATTTAACTACTTTTGACTTCTCTTTTTTAAAGATTAGATGGGGTTCAGAAGTTCACTTCAAGTACTCGCATTATATTTTAAATTTAACCACTTTTTACTTCTCATTTCCAGAGATTAGCAGGTGTTCATGAGTTCATTTCAGGTACTCATATTATATTTTAAATTTACCTACTTTTGAGTTCTCTTTTGGAGAGATTAGCTGTTGTTCGTCAGTTTACTTCTGGTAACCGCGTTATATTTTAAATTTACCTACATTTGACTTCTCTTTCGTAGAGATTAGCAGTTGTTTGTGAGTTCACTTAGGGTACTCGAGTTATATTTTAAATTTACCTGCTTTTGACTTCGCTTAAGTAGAGATTAACAGGTGTTTGCGAGTTCACTTCAGGTACTTGCATTATATTTTAAATTTATCCACTTTTGATGTCCCTTTTACAAGGATTGGTAAGTGTTTGCTAGTTCACTTAAGGTAATCGCGTTATATTTTAAATTTACCTACTTTTGAGTTCTCTTTAGCGGAGATTAGAAGGTATTCGCAAGTTCACATCCGGTACTTGTGTTTTATTTTAAATTTACCTGCTGCGGTCTTCGGGAGTTCATCTCAGGTACTTGGGTTATATTTTAAATTTACCTACATTTAACTTCTCTTTTGAAGAGATTAGTAGGTGTTTGTGAGTTTACTTAAGGTAGTTTCTTTATATTTTAAATTTACCTGCTTTTGACTTCGCTTTTGTAAATATTAGCAGGTGATTCTTAGTTCACTTCAGGTATTTGCATTATATTTTAAATTTAGTTGTTTTTTTACTTCTCTTTTTCTGACATTAGCATGTGCTCGCAAGTTTGCTTGAGGCACTTGTGTTATATTTTAAATTCACCAACTTTTTACTTCTATTTTATAGAGATTAGCAAGTCTTCACGAGTTCACTTCAGATACTGTCATAATATTTTAAATTTAACAACTTTTTAAATCCCTTTTCAGAGATTAGCAAGTGTTCGCTTGTTCACTTTAGATACTCCCGTTATATTTTAAATTTACCTACTTTTTACTTCTATCTTGCATACATTAGGATGTGTTTGCGAGTTTACTATAGGTACTCGCATTATATATTTTATTTACCTACTACGGTATTTATTTACCTGATGTGCGACTAAATACAAGTCGAGCGGACTGAGCGGTTTGACATATATAAACGCTCACAATACAAGGAAAAATATTACAACCTCCGGACACAAGAGAAAGGCTTCCAAACAAGCCGCTAAGCCGCACCTACAGATAGCCAACAATCTGCATTGTGGCTAACCATTACGCGTAAGCTGCTGCAAGACATCGAACCGCGTACTACGGGTTGTCACCAAACTGCTGAGAGGATAAGACTTGGACCAAAGTGGCGGCTTAGATAAGACCATCATGACTTTACAAGATCGATGTGGCTTGTCACCTAACCGCTAAGGCACACACAGGATAGAACACTGCTGCTTCTACTAGAAACATCATCCAAATAGTCTGCTGAGGACATCCACTAGAAGACCGGCAGGATAGGCCGCTGCGGCTAGTTCGGCTAACCGCCCAAACTGATTTCAAACATACTGAATTATCCCAGCAGCCCGATGATGCTACCCGCTTGAAGACTAGCTGGATAGGCCGCTACGACTAGTTCGGCTTAGCACCCAAACTGAGTTCCAACAGTCAGTTCACTTCAGGTACTCGTGTTATATTTTAAATTTACCTAATTTTAACTTGACTTTTGTAGAGATTAACAGGCGTTTGCGACTTCACTAAAGGCACTCATGTAATATTTTAAATTTACCTACTTTTGAATTCTCTTTTGTGGATATTTGTAGGTGTTCGCGAGTTCACTTCAAGTATTCGCATTATATTTTAAATTTATCTACTTTTGAATTCTCTTTTGAAAATATTAGTAGATGTTTGTGAGTTCACTTCAGGTACTTGGGTTATATATTAAATTTACCTGCTTTTGACTTCTCTTTTTTAGAGATTAGCGATTGTTCGCTCGTTCACTTCAGGTACTCACTTTAAAATTTTATTTTACATGCTTTTGAGTACTCTTTTACAGAGATTAGCAGGTGTTTGTGTGTTCACTTCTGGTAATCGTGTTATATTTTAAATTGACCTGATATTGACTTCTCATTTGTAGAGATTTGTAGGTGTTCACGAGTTCATTTCTGTTACTCGCTTTATATTTTAAATTTACCTTATTTTGACTTCTCTTTTTGAGAGATTAATCATTGTTCGTGAGTTCACGTCAGGTCTTTGCGATATATTTTAAATATACAAACTTTTGACTTCTCTTTTGGAGAGATTAACAGCTGTTCGTGAGAGCACTTAGGGTATTCACATTATATTTTAAATATACCTTCTTTTGTCTTATCTATTGCAGAAATTAGTAGGTTTTTGGGAGTTCACTTGAAGTATTCACGTTATATTTTAAATTTTCCTACTTTTAACTTTTCTTTTAAAGAGATTAGCAGGTGTTTGCGAGCTCTTTTTAGGCACTCGCTTTATATATAAATTTACCTGTTTTTGACTTCTCTTTTGTTGAGATTAACTGGTGTTCGTGAGTACACTTCAAGTACTTGCATTATATTTTAAATTTTGCTCCTGCGGTCTTTGGGATTTCACTTCAAGTACTCGCATAATGTTTTAACTTTAACTACTTTTGACTTCTCTTTTGGAGATATTAGCAATTGTTCGTGAGTTCACTTCAGGTACTCACGTTATATTTAAAAATTACCTATTTTGACATCTCTTTTGTAGAGAATAGAAGTTTTTCATGAGTTCACTTTGGGTACTCAGGTTATCTTATAAATTTATTTGATTTGCCTTCTCTTTTGTAAAGATTAGCAGGTGTTCAAAAGTTCACTAAAGGTACTCGCCTTATATATTATTTTTACCTTTATTGACTTCTCTTTTGAAGTGAATAGCAATTGTTCATGAGTTCACTTCATGTACTCACGTCATATTTTAAATTTATTTATATTTTCCTTCTCTTTTGTAGAGATTATCAAGTGTTCATGAGTTCACTTCAGGTACTCGTGTTATATTTTATATTTACGTGCTACGTCCTTTGTGATTTCACTTCAGGTACTCGTGTTATATTTTAAATTTTTCCTATTTTGACTTCTCTTTTTTAGATATTAGCAAGTGTTTGTGTGCTTACATCAGGTGCTCATATTATTTTTTAAATTTTCCTACTTTTTAATTCTCTATTGCAAAGATTAGCAGGTGTTCTCCAGTTCACTTCAGGTACTCGCATTATATTAATTTACCTACTTTTGAATTCTATTTTACAAAGATTAGCAGGTGTTGGTGAGTTTACTTCAGTTTCTTGCATTTTATTTTAAATTTACTAGCTTTTGACTTCTCTTTTGCAGAGATTAGCAGGTCTTCACGAGTTCACTTCAAGTATTCACGTAAAAATTTAAATTAACAAACTTTTGAATTTTCTTTGTAGAGATTAGTAGGTGTTCACGAGTTCACTTTAGGCATGTTATATTTTAAATTTAACTATTTTGCCTTCTCTTTTTGAAATATTAGTAGTGTTTGAGTGCACTTCAGTACTTGCATCATATATTAAATTTAACAGATGCGTTCTTCGTTAGTTCACATTATATACTCGCATTATATTTTAAATTTACCTGCATTTGACTTCTCTTTTGCAGAGATTAGCAGGTGTTCATCAATTTACTTTAGGTACTGGCATTATATTATAAATTAACCGGCTTTTGGCTTCTCTTTTGTAGAGATTAGCGGGTGTTGGTGAGTTTACTTCAGCCATTTGCATTATATTTTAAATTTAATTGCTTTTGACCTCTCTTTTGTAGTGATTAGCTTGTTTTTGCAAGATCACTTAAGTTACTTGTGTTATATTTTAAATTTATCTTTTTCTTACTTCTCTTTAACAAAGATTAGTAGGTGTTCGTGAGTTTAGTTCAGGTACACGTGTTATATTTTATATTTAGCTACTGCGTTCTTCGTGAGTTTACTTCAGGTACTCGCATTATAATTTAAATTTACCTACTTTTGACTTCTTCTTTACAGAGATTAGTAGTTTTTCACGAGTTCACTACAGGTACTCGTGTTATAATTAAAATTTACCTGCTTTTGACTTCTCTTTTGCAGAGATTCGAAGGTGTTCACGAGTTCACATCAGGTACTCGCGTTATATTTAAAATTTACCTGATTTTAACTTCTCTTTAATAGAGATTAGCAGGTGTTCACGAGTTCACTTTAGGTACTTGCGTTATATTTTAAATTTAACTACTTTTGATTTCTCTTTTGTAGAGATTAGCAGGTGTTTGTGAATTCACTTGAGCTACTCGTGTTATGTATTTTATTTACCTGTTGTCGTATTCATTAGTTCACATCAGGTACTTGCATTATATTTTAAATTTAACTACTTTTGACTTCTCTTTTGCAGAGATTACCAGATGTTCAGGAGTTCACTTAAGGAACACACTTTATATTTTAAATTGACCTGATTTTTAATTCTCTTTTGCAAATATTAACAGGTGTTCGAGAGTTCAGTTCAGATACTAGAATTATATTTTAGATTTACCTTCTTTTGACTTCTCTTTTGTAGAGATTAGTGGGTGTTCGCGAGTTCACTTCACTTACTCGCATTATATTTTAAATTTACCTACTTTTCACTTCCTTTTTTCATAGATTAATAGGTTTTTGTTACCTCACTATAGGTACACATGTTATATTTTATATTTATCTGTTTTTGTCTTCCCTTTTGTAGAGATTAGAAGTTGTTTGTTAGTTCACTTCAGGTACTTGCATTGTATTTTATATTTACCTGTTGTGGTCTTCTGTAGTTTAATTTAGGTACTCGAATTTTATTTTAAATTTACCTACTTTTGACTTCTCTTTTGCAAAGATTAGGTGGGGTTCAAGAGTTCACTTCAAGTACTCGCATTATATTTTAAATTTAACCAATTTAGACTTCTAATTTCCAAAGATTTGCAGGTGTTCATGAGTTCACTTCAGGTACTCATACTATATTTTAAATTTACCTACTTTTGAGTTCTCTTTTTGAGAGATTAGCTGTTGTTCGTCAGTTTACTTCAGTTACTCGGGTTATATTTTAAATTTACCTACGTTTGACTTCTATTTTGTAGAGATTAGCAGCTGTTTGTGAGTTCACTTAGGGTACTCGAGTTATATTTTAAATTTACCTACTTTTGACTTCGCTTAAGAAGAGATTATCAGGTGTTTGCAAGTTCACTTCAGGTACTTGCATTATATTTTAAATTTATCCACTTTTGAGGTCCCTTTTATAAGTATTAGTCGGTGTTTGCTAATTCACTTCAGGTACTCGCGTTATATTTTAAATTTACCTACTTTTGACTTCTCTTTAGCGGAGATTAGAAGGTATTCGCAATTTCACATCCGGTACTTGTGTTTTATTTTAAATTTACCTGGAGCGGTCTTCGGGAGTTCACCTCAGGTACTTGGGTTTTATTTTAAATTTACCTACATTTAACTTCTCTTTTGAAGAGATTAGTAAGTGTTTGTGAGTTTACTTGAGGTAGTTTCTTTATATTTTAAATTTACCTGCTTTTGACTTCGCTTTTGCAAATATTAGTAGGTGATTCTGAGTTCACTTCAAGTATTTGCGTTATATTTTAAATTTAGTTGTTTTTTACTTCTCTTTTTCTGACATTAGCATGTGCTCGCAAGTTTGCTTGAGGCACTTGTGTTATATTTTAAATTCACCTACTTTTGACTTCTCTTTTGTAGAGATTAGCAAGTCTTCACGAGTTCACTTCAAATACTGTCATAATATTTTAAATTTGCCTACTTTTGAATTCCCTTTTCAGAGATTTGAAAGTTTTCGCTTGTTCACTTTAGATACTCCCGTTATATTTTAAATTTACCTACTTTTTACTTCTATCTTGCATACATTAGGATGTGTTTGCTAGTTCACTTTAGGTACTCACATTATATATTTAATTTACCTGCTGCGGTCTTTATTTATCTGATGTGGGACTAAATACTAGTCGAGCAGAGTGAGCGGTTTGACATACACAAACCGCTCACTATACAAGCAAAAATATTATAATCTCCGGACACAAGAGAAAGGCTGCCAAACAAGCCGCTAAGCCGCACCTGCGGATAACCAACAATCTGTAGTGTGGATAACCATTACGCGTAAGCTGCTGCAAGACATCTAACCGCATACTTCGGGTTGTCACCAAACTGTTGAGAGGATAAGCCTTGGACCAAAGCTGCGGCATAAATCAGACCATCATGACTTTACAAGATCGTTGTGGCTTGTCACCTAACCGCTGAGGCGCACACAGGATAGAACACTACGCCTTCTACTAAAAACATCATCCAAATAGTCTGCTCAGGACATCCACTAGAAGACCGGCAGGATAGGCCGCTGCGGCTAGTTTGGCTAACCGCCCAAACTGATTTCAAACATACTGAATTATCCCAACAGCCCGCTGATGCTACCCGCTTAAAGACTGGCTGGATAGGCCGCTACGGCTTGTTCGCCTTAGCGCCCGAACTGAGTTCAAACAGTGAGTTCTTTTCAGGTACTCGTGTTATATTTTAAATTTACCTGCTTTTAACTTGACTTTTGTAGAGATTAACAGGTGTTTGCGAGTTCACTAATGGCACTCATGTTATATTTTAAATTTACCTACTTTTGAATTCTCTTTTGTGGATATTTGTAGGTGTTCGTGAGTTCACTTCAGGTATTCGCATTATATTTTAAATTTATCTACTTTTGAATTCTCTTTTGCAAATATTAGTATATGTTCGTGAGTTCACTTCAGGTACTTGGGTTATATATTAAATTTACCTGCTTTTGACTTCACTTTTGGAGAGATTAGCGATTATTCGCTCGTTCACTTCAGCTACTCACTTAAAAATTTTATTTTACACTCTTTTAAGTACTCTTTTACAGAGATTAGCAGGTGTTTGTGTGTTCACTTCTTGGTATTTGTGTTATATTTTAAATTGACCTGATATTGACTTCTCATTTGAAGAGATTAGTAGGTGTTCAGGAGTTCATTTTTGTTACTCGCTTTATATTTTAAATCTACCTTATTTTGACTTCTCTTTTTGAGAGATTAATCATTGTTCGTGAGTTCACGTCAGATCTTTACGTTAAATTTTAAATATACAAACTTTTTACTTCTCTTTTGGAGAGATTAACAGCTGTTCGTGAGAGCACTTAGGGTACTCACATTATATTTTAAATTTACCTTCTTTTGTCTTATCTATTGCAGAAATTAGTAGGTTTTTGGGAGTTCACTTTCAGGTATTCACGTTATATTTTAAATTTTCCTACTTTTAACTTCACTTTTAAAGAGATTAGCAGGTGTTTGCGAGCTCTTTTTAGGTACTCGCTTGATATTTTAAATTTACCTGTTTTTGACTTCTCTTTTGTTGAGATTAGCTGGTGTTCGTGAGTACACTTCAAGTACTTACGTAATAATTTAAATTTTGCTCCAGCGGTCTTTGGGATTTCACTTCAGGTACTCGCATAATGTTTTAAGTTTAACTACTTTTGACTTGTCTTTTGGAGAAATTAGCAGTTGTTCGTTAGTTCACTTCAGGTACTCACGTTATATTTAAAAATTACCTATTTTGACATCTCTTTTGTAGAGAATAGAAGTTTTTCATGAGTTCACTTTGGGTACTCAGGTTATCTTATAAATTTATTTGATTTGCCTTCTCTTTTGTAAAGATTAGCAGGTGTTCAAAAGTTCACTAAAGGTACTCGCCTTATATATTATTTTTACCTTTATTGACTTCTCTTTTGAAGTGAATAGCAATTGTTCATGAGTTCACTTCATGTACTCACGTCATATTTTAAATTTATTTATATTTTCCTTCTCTTTTGTAGAGATTATCAAGTGTTCATGAGTTCACTTCAGGTACTCGTGTTATATTTTATATTTACGTGCTACGTCCTTTGTGATTTCACTTCAGGTACTCGTGTTATATTTTAAATTTTCCTATTTTGACTTCTCTTTTTTAGATATTAGCAAGTGTTTGCGTGTTTACATAAGGTACTCGTATTATTTTGTAAAATTTTCCTACTTTTTAATTCTCTATTACAGAGATTAGCAGGTGTTCTCTAGTTCACTTCAGGTACTCGCATTATATTTTTAATTTACCTACTTTTGAATTCTATTTTACAAAGATTAGTAGGTGTTGGTGAGTTTACTTCAGGTTCTTGCGTTATATTTTAAATTTACCAGCTTTTGACTTCTCTTTTGCAGAGATTAGCAGGTCTTCACGAGTTCACTTCAAGTATTCACGTAATAATTTAAATTAACATACTTTTGAATTTTCTTTGTAGAGATTAGTATATGTTCACAAGTTCACTTTAGGCACGTTATATTTTAAATTTACCTGTTTTGACTTCTCTTTTTGAGAGATTATTAGTGTTTTCGAGTGCACTTCAGTACTTGCATTATATATTATTTTTAACAATGCGTTCTTCGTTAGTTCACTTAATATACTCGCATTATATTTTAAATTTACCTGCATTTGACTTCTCTTTTGCAGAGATTGGCAGGTTTTTTGTGCTCACTTAACGTACTCACGTTATATTTTAAATTTAGCTATTTTTTCCTTTTTTCTTGCAGTGATTAGTAGGTGTTTGCGAGTTCACGTCAGGTACTAGCATTATATTTTAAATTTACATATTATTGACTTCTCTTTTGGAGAGATTAAAAGGTGTTCGCGAGTTAAATTTCGGTACTCATATTATATTTTAAATTTACCTTCTTTTAATTTTTCTTTTCAAGAGATTAGCAGTTGTTTGTGTGTTCACTACAAGTACTCGCATTATATTTTAAAAATATATATTTATATCTTTTTTTGAAGAGATTAGCAGGTGTTCGCGAGTTCACATCAGGTACTTGTGTTATATATTATATTTACTTGATGTGGTCTTCATGAGTTCACTTCTGGTACTCATTTTATATTTTAAATTTACCTTCTTTTAAGTTTTTTTTTGCAGAGATTAGAAGGTATTCACGAGTTCACTTCAAGTACTTTCATTATATTTTAAATTACCTACTTTTGACTTTTCTTTTGCAGAGATTAACAGGTGTTTGCGAGCACACTTCAAGTACTTAGGTTATATTTTTTATTTACCTACTTTTGACTTTTCTTTTGTCGAGATTAGCAGGTGTTCGCGAGTTCATTTTAGATACTCACTTTATTTTTCTACTTTACCTATTTTTGACTTCTCTTTTGCAGATATTAGATGTTGTTCACGAGTTCACTTTAGGTACTCACGTTATATTATACATTTACCTGCTTTTGAATTCTCTTTTGTAGAGATTTACAGTTGTTCATAAGTTCACTTCAGGTCCTCGTATTATATTTTAAATTTACCTTCTTTTAACTTCTCTTTTTGAGAGATTAAAAAGTGTTCGTGAGTTAACTTCAGGTACTCGCATTATAATTTAATTTTTTTTGTTTTTAACTTCACTTTTATTTAGATTAACAGTTATTCGTGAGTTCATTTCAGGATCTTGCGTAATATTTTAAATTTATCTTTTTTCCTTCTCATTTGTAGAGATTAGCAGGTGTTTGCGAGTTCACTTAAGGTACTCGTGTTATATTTTATATTTCCCTGCTACAGTCATTGTTAGTTCATTTTAGGTATGCGCATCATATTTTAAATTTACCTGCTTTTTACTTATCTTTTCCAGAGATTAACTTGTATTCACGAGTTCACGTCATGTACTCATGTTATATTCTAAATTTACCTACTTTTATATTCTCTTTTGTAGAGATTTGTAGGTGTTCGCTTGTTCACTTCAGGTACTCACGTTAAATTTTAAATTTACCTACTTTTGAATTCTCTTTTGAAAAGATTTGTAGGTGGTCGCGAGTATACTTCAGGTACTTGCGTTTTGTTTTAAATTTACCAATTTTTGACTTATCTTTTGCAGAGATAAGAAAGTGTTCACGAGTTCACTTCAATTACACACTTTAAATTTCTATTTTACAAGCTTTTGAATATTCTTTTTAGAGATTAGCAAGTGTTTGTGTGTACACTTCAGCTACACGCATTATATTTTAAATTTACCTTTTTTGACATCTCTTTTGCCTAGATTAGCAAGTCTTCATGAGTTCACTTTAAGTACTCGCATTATACTTTAAATTTATCTACTTTTAACTTCTCTTTTGGAGAGATTAATCGTTGTTCGTGAGTTCACCTTTGGTCCTCAAATTATATTTTAAATTTACCTACTTTTGACTTCTCTTTTGGAGAGATTTATAGATTTTTGTGAGTTCAGTTAGGTTACTCGCGTTATATTTTAAATTTTCCTTATTTTGACTACTCTTTTGTAGAAATTAGCAGGTGCTCGTGAGTTCACTTCAGGTATTCACGTCATATTTTAAATTTTAATTCTTTTGACTTTTCTTTTACAATGATTAGCAGGGCTTTGCGAGTTCTCTTGAGGTACTCAGTTTATATTTTTTAATTTACCTACATTTGACTTCTCTATTACCGAGATTAGCAGGTGTTCGCGAGTTCACTCAGATACTAGCATTATATTTTAAATTTACCTTCTTTTATAGAGATTAACAGGTGCTCACGAGATCACTTTAGGTACTAACATTATATTATAAATTTACCAGCTTTGTTTTATCTTTTATAGAGATTAGCGGGTGTTTACAAGTTCACTTTAGGTACTCAGATTATTTTTTAAATTTACTAGATTTTGACTTCTCCTTTGGAGAGATTAAAAGGTTTTCGTGAGTTATCTTCAGTTACTCAGATTATATTTAAAATTTTCCTATTTTAAATTTATATTTTTTAAATATTAACAGCTATTCGTGAGTTCACTTCAGGTACTCGCATTATATTTTAAGTTTATCTATTTTTCATTCTCTTTTGCAAAGATTAGTTGGTATTCGCTAGTTCACTAAAGGTGCTCGCATTATTTTTATATTTACCTACTATGGTCTTTGCGAGTTCACTTCAGATACTCCTGTTATATTTTAAATTTACCTGCTTTTTACTTAACTTTTGTAGAGATTAACAGGTGTTCGTGAATTCACTTAAGGCACTCATGTTATATTTTATATTTACCAACTTTTGAATTCTCTTTTGTAGAGATTTGTAGGTGTTCACGAGTTCACTTCAGGTATTTGCATTCTATTTTAAATCTATCTACTTTTGAATTCTCTTTTGTAAAGATTTGTAGATGTTCGCGAGATCACTTCAGGTACTTGCATTATATTTTAAATTTACCTGCTTTTGACTTCTCTTATATAGCGATTAGCAAGTGTTTGCGCGTTCACTTCAGGTACTCACTTTACAATTTTATTTTACATGCTTTTGACCACTCTTTTGCAGAGATTAGCAGGTGTTTGTGTATTCACTTCAAGTTTTCACACTATATTTAAATTTACCTTCTTTTTGACTTTTCTTTTGCATAGATTAGCAGGTATTCATGAGTTCACTTCAGGTAATCAATTTATATTTTAAATTTACCTGCTTTTGACTTCTCTTTTGGAGAGATTAATTGTTGTTCGTGAGTTCACGTTAGGTCCTCGTGTTATATTTTAAATTTCCCTACTTTTGACTTCTCTTTTGGAGAGATTTGCAGCTATTCATGAGAGCACTTAGGGTACTCACATTATATTTTAAATTTACTTTGTTTTGTCTTATCTATTGTAGAAATTTGTAGGTGTTTGCGAGTTCACTTGAGGTATTCATGTTATATTTTAAATTTTTCTGCATTTGACTTCTCTTTTATAGAGATTAACATGTTTTTGTGAGCACTCTTAACGTACTCTCCTGATATATTAAATTTCTCTTCTTTTGACTTCTCTTTTGCCGTGATTAACTGGTGTTCATGAGTTAACTTCAAGTACTCGCGTTATATTTTAAATTTTACTCCTGCGGTTTTCGGGATTTCACTTTAGGTACTCGCGTTATGTTTTAAATTTAACTACTTTTGACTTCTCTTTTGGAGAGATTAGCAGATGTTCGTGAGTTTTGTTCAGGTACCCGCGTTATAATTAAAATTTACATATTTTTGACATCTCTTTTGAAGAGAATAGAATTTGTTCATGAGTTCACTTTAGGTAATCGCATTATATTTATCTATTTTGCCTTCTCTTATGTAGAGATTAGCAAGTGTTGGCAAATTCACTCAAGGTACTCGCATTATATATTATATTTAACTTTGTTGACTTCTCTTTTGGAGAGAATAATAGTTGTTCATGAGTTCATTTCAGGTAGTCACGTCATATTTTAAATTTATTTATTTATTCCTTCTCTTTTGCCGAGATTAGCAAGTGTTCACGAGTTCTCTTTTGGTACTCGTGCTATATTTTATATTTATGTGCTATGCCCTTCGTGATTTCACTTCAGGTACTCCTGTTATATTTTAAATTTACCTGATTTTGACTTCTCTTTTGTAGATATTAGCAAGTGTTTACGATAATACTTCGGATAATCATATTATTTTCAAAAATTTCCTAATTTTTAATTCACATTTGCAGAGATTACCAGGGGTTCGCCAGTTCCATTCAGGCACTCGCATTATATTTTTAATTTACATACTTTTAGATTCTATTTTACAAAGATTAGCAGGTGTTCGTGAGTTTACATCAGGCACTTGAGTTATATTTTAAATTCACCTGATTTTGACTTCTCTTTTACAGAGATTAGTAGGTCTTTGCGAGTTCACTTCAGATATTCACGTAATATTTTAAATTTACTGAATTTTTAATTTTCTTTTATAGAGATTAGCAAGTGTTCACAAGTTCACTTTAGGCGCATTTTATTTTAAATTTACCTGTTTTGGCTTCTCTTTTACAGAGATTAGCAGGTTTTTGAGAGTTCTCTTAAGTACTCGCGTTATATAATATATTTAACTGATGCGGTCTTCGTGAGTTCACTTTAGATACTCGTATTATATTTTAAATTTACTTGTTTTGGACTTCTATTTTATAGAGATCAGCTGGTTTTGCGAGCTCACTTCAGGTACTCGGGTAATATTTTATATTTAGGTATTTTTGCCTTCTTTCTTATAGAGATTAGAAGGTGTTCGCGTGTTCACTTTAGGTAATATAATTATATTTTTAATTTACAAACTTTGAATTCTCTTTTGGAGAGATTAAAAGGTATTCACGAGTTAACTTCAGGTACGCAGATTATATTTTAAATTTACATGCATTTAATATTTCTTTTCAAGAGATTAGCAGTTGTTTGTGAGTTCACTATATGTTCTCGCATTATATTTTAAAATTTTATATTCTTACCTTCATTTTTGTTGATATTAGCACGTGTTCGCGAGTTCACTTCATGTACTCGCATTATATATTATATTTACCTGTTGTTGTCTTCGTGAGTTCACTTCAGGTACTCACTATATTTTTTAAATTTACCTGCTTTTGAATTCATTTTTTGTAGAGATTAGAAGGTGTTCACGAGTTCACTGTTGGTACTTGATGAGTCCAAGTTATATGCATATTTTTGGACTCATCTGGGCTAGTTTTCTCGTTGTTGCACAACACTTTAGAGCCATATTTGTTCATCTTTGTTATTATGTCCATTCCATGATAAGTGAACTTTTGGCCCGCTTTCAGTGTGATTTCATAGTTATTATTCTTTTGCCCTACTTGGTGTTTTGTTGTGTATGGAGAATGTGGTACGCCGATCTCTGTGGTTCTATTGTTTTTGTTGCAGGTACAAGGTGGTGAGCGTGTTTCAGATTGTTTTGGAAAGCTTTTCGCCTAAGGGACACTAGTAGTTCATTTTTACACGCACACGGTCAGTGGACTCCTTAGCGCACGACCACTGGTCGGGTGCTATCTGTTCATCAAATTCCCAAACAGTCTAGGAACACTACGTACGATCATTGGACCTATAGCGCACGACCCCTGGTCGTGAGCCACTGATCGTACACACTATTCTCCACTTTTGCAAGTTCTGTCTAGGGCATTCGCACGACCATTGGACATAGTGCGCACGACCACCGAACATGCACCACCGCTCGTGCGTATTTATTCCTTTTTTCTTGAGTTCAATCTTCTCTAATCGCATGATCATAGGATACAGTGTGCACGACCACCGGTCATGCGCCTTTGAGTGTGCGCATATATATTATTTTTTCTATCTGCTGTAGGTTTCTCTGGATTAGAGCGCACGATCATCAACCGTCAGTGCGCACGACTACTGGTCGTGCCTTCTGATTTTTTGCTGTTGTATTTAAGCCCGTGCTTCGCGATTTAGGTTAACGCCTTTTCATTATTCAACATCGCTGATGCGCGCGAAGCACCGATTTTCACCCCCACAGGTCCTCCACTCATATCCATCCTCTGGGATCCTTTCTCCGACGATCTGAAGCCATCTTCAACACTTCGGAGAGTTTTCGGCCACCAGCAGCTTGCAACAAGACTCTTTCAGTACAACTCATTTGGGCAACAGGAGAAAAGATTGATGGAAAGGAGATAAGATGGAGGGAGACAAGTGGATTGACAACCCATTTACCTTTGGAAGCAACCAACGGTCCGAGTCGAGAAGTGGATTGACAACCAATCGCTCAGGCCAAAAACCACAGCTAGGCTTTCCTCCTATCAATTTATTATACTTTTTTCTCATAGTGAAGTGTATTCTTAAGCTTGTAATGAACTTAAACTTAATTTATTTGTCTATGAATGATGTTTGTTTTGGCTAGTTGCATTCTTTGTTGTTAGATGTGTTGCACTTGCCTCCATCCATATCCACTCCACTCGCGCACTAGAACCACACTAGCAAAGGCTAGTGTTCGTAGTTGAAGAGGTGATTGTGACACTCACTTTCCGCACTTGTGATCATTCCATCCGCTTGCTCTTTGTCCATCTGCCCAACGAAGCATGATATAGTGGCCTGAACTAGTTCCATCCACAAAGCGAAGCGGTGCTTACGACCCGCATTAGTTTTCTTTTTTTTGATAGCTTTAGGAATCAAAAACCAACCCCCCTTGTTGTTTCGTAATACTCTTAGTAACAATCATTCTACGACGCTATTACGATACCAAACCTGCATTCCCTCGAGATCGACATTCGGGGAAGCTATTCCCAATTTTTTTTTAATTGACAGCGACCGGTGCACTTGCCGACGCATCAAGTTTTTGGTGCCGTTGCCGGGGAATGCAGGCGTATTGTTGATTTGTGTTGTGTTGAGGTTGTTGATAAGTGGTTACGAAATTATGTTATTTTATTGTTTTTTGAAACTTTCTGATGTTGCAAGAGAGTAGCCAATGGAATTAACTTTCTTTTACGTGTAATCATATGGATTGCTTTGAGATTTCTGTAGATTGAGTCAAATTTCTGTCTCACATGAAGATCCTTCTGTGGAGTCTTAGAGGATGATTGTCTTGACCATCTATAGTATTTTCGTGAAGTTTGCAACACAATCAATTACAAAAAGGAGAAGTCGGATTGGGTTAAGAAGAGATTATTCACATTTTGACTTGTTGGAAAGGCAAGGATATTATATCGTGAATTCCTAACTGACCCGATTGTGTCCTGGAGTAGGGTTGAAGAAGAGTTTTTTAAGAAATTCTATCGCAGCGAGCGACTATAGGAGTTACGCAATGAGGTGCTTCTATTTTCGCAACAGGATGGTGAAAAACTGATAGAAGCCTGGGAGAGATATCAAAAATTGCAAAAATTCTGCTTTGGGAATAATCTGTCTGAAGAAGCACAATGTTCTTCTTTGGGGTTTCGACTCAGTACAGACACTACTTTGATTTAGCGGAAGGAGGATCCTTGTTCAGTAAGAGTTGTGCCGAAGCATAGGAGATAATTGACAGAATATCGCACATTAGTGGAATATGGAGCACATCTATAGAGAAAGTTTAGGAAGGAAGTTTAATCGGAGCAGAGAATTATGGGAAGAAGAACCCTCTCAAGAACTCACCGAAGAGAAATTCTTCAAATTCACCGAATGCATTCTGCAATGCTTGGAATCTCAGAGTGAAGCATTCCAGAAATTTCAATATATGGGGGCAAGCGTTTTAGCCGCCATCACCACGATTTTTCAGCAGTCCACTGAAACTGTGAATGCCATGCAACTTCGTTGTGGAAAGTCAACCGCAATTAGTAAGCCTCAGTTGGAGTCATCAGAAAGGAAATGTAAATAACTTATAGAACAACCGAACGTCGAAGATCGCAATAAAAGTCAAGCTTCATAGGTTGTAACTCCAGTTACAGAAAAGATGTACCCCTCTTTTCCTCATCGATTAAAGGATAGGAGGAAGGAAAAACAATTTATGAAATTTCAAGAAATGATGAAAGGAGTGGTGGTGTACAGATGGAGCCGTCATCCCCCGGCATGTTGATTTGGAGCGTCTCCCTCCGTACGACGATGGTGATCCGGTACATGTTTAATACCTGTTTCACGTTGCTGAGGAAGATCCCCTTCCGGATGATTATGGTGACCCGGTTATGTTTGGTGTCGTTGTTCGTCGCTATGTGGAGTTTGAAGATTATGATGACCGTTGCCGCAAACTTGAAGGTTGGGACTTGACCGGGACATCCTTTGCCAAGACCGCGTCAACGTCTCCTCCAAGGCCGCGTTAACATCTCCGCCAAGCCCGCGTTAACATCTCCGCCAAGGTCGCGTCAACATATCCGCCGCATCTATTCATGAAATAATAATATTGTTGTTTAATTCCAATATTTAATTTCAGCATTTTAATTATTATTTAAGCACTTTCATGTTCATTTCATGTTGGCCTATATTTAGCCAAATTTTGTTTCTCTTTAGAGTGGGCTGCATGTAGCCACTTGTTTGTGTTGTAGCCTATATATAGGCATTGTTTTGCCATAATCCAGGAGAATGAATGAAAAAACTTAAACCAAATTTCAAGTTGAAATTTTTCCTCCTCCTCTTCTCCCCTTGGGCACCGCCCCCTTCCTCTCCTTCCCATTTTTGGCCGCCTGCCCTCCCTTCTTCTCCCACCCCCCTTCTCGGTTTCTACCCTCTCCTCCCCTCTTCTCCATATCTCTCTTGTCCACCCAAGCCTCCTCTTCCTCCACCAAGAAAATCGACCACCCTCAACTCCTTCTCTAATAATTCGTCAAAGACTAAGAGGTGACTCTCGTGGATCTTCAACGACGACGTGAAGGCAACGAAGGACAACGTGTTTCCCTCGAATCGGTGTGCTTCTGGTGTATTCGGAAAGAGACGAATCAAGGATAGGAAAGCCGGACTCATCCATTCCGGTTGGGTAATGAGCATCTCCACTCTTGAGTGTTTCCTTTCTTAGACAATTCTCGTGGCATAAGCATAGCGCGTTACATGTGAATGGTTTGAAATTTCATGGTTGATTCATAATAGATTTGTTATTGTCTCTTGTCTCCGTTTACATTCGTGAAGCTTGGCGGCCCTCATTTTATTTGGTTGGGAGAGAACCACCCATTATCCGAATCTTTGTTTTCGGTGGTGTCTCTTTTGGTACAACTTACGCTCGACCGAACAGTGTGGGTTCATTTCGCTTGAGAGGACCTTGCCCTATAGCCTTGGTATTATCTTGAGGTGCTTAGCGAACCCCCCGTCACCTAAATATTTTAATTATTGCTATTACGTAGTTGCTGCGTTTTGTTATTGTGTGGACGTAAAAGTGATAGTAGAGAAGCGTACGTGTGAATCCCTTAGCCATCACCATGTCGAATCTGGTAGCCGACATCAATTTGGTATCAGAGAGAGGTTCTCGTCAATTTCCTAATTGGCACTCCTCCAATTTTAAAATTTCAAATTTCAAATTTCAAATTTCAAATTTCGAAATTTCAAATTTCAAATTTCAAAATTTAAATTTCAAATTTCAAATTTCAAATTTCAAATTTCCAATTGCAAATTTCAAATTTCAAATTTCAAAATTTCAAATTTCAAATTTCAAATTCCAAATTTCAAATTTTTCTCCAAATTAAAACAAAAAAAAATTTTGTGGTCTGCCAATAGCCGGCTAAATTTTATTTTCAGCAATAAAAAAATCAGAAAAAAATTAAGTAATAATCTCCATATTTTTGCCAACCAGAATATCAAAAAAAATTATATATTATTTTGAAATATTAGCAGGAACAAATCTATCTTTAAAAATTAGTAGGACTAGGCTATTTTCTTCTTTGCATGTGTACCGGTTCCGGTTGAGTTTTCTCTACGGTTCCCTCTGAAATGGCCTACGATGTTCACGTTTCCCGAATGAAACCTTTAGGTTCTGTCATGAAAGTTAGAAAGTCATTCCATTGACCGGTAGTGGAAGAGATTAAGGGGTTGATTGGCCAACTAAAGGCTAATCAAGTTACACACAACTCATCTAGGCATGTTTGAGTTCCTGCTCTGACCTATGATGGGCTAGGTGGAACGTAAGTGTTTCTATGTTTGGTAGAAAATATGGAGCGTTATTTTGAGCAATATCGTATTGTGGATCCCCACAGGATTCCCGTTGCGAGACTACAATTATTTGGTCGAGCCCATACCTTCTGGCTCAATAAGGAAAAACGTTTAGGAATGCCCACCGTCGACCCACGTATAGGTTGGCAGATTATGAAAAAATACTTAACGGATGAGTATTACCCTACCTACTGTCGTTCCCAGTTTCCTGATTGTAGAAATGACTATAAGCCTCACGCTAGATACTTGCCCCGCAAAGATCTGATTAACTCAAGCACGAGTACACCTACCAATGAGAGGAAAGAGAAACTTAGGACCTTTATCCCTAGGTCGTTAGACGTAAGTGCTAGGAATGCCATGAGCCCACGGGGTGAGAGTGTTCCTATTAGCATGGTTGAGTCTGAGGCTGTGATTACGAGTGTGCCCGTCACTAAGGACGAGGCTATTATCACTGACGATGGAAGCAACATTGAGGAGACTAGTTACCCTAGTGACCTGGATGACGACTTCTTCCCCGAAGAGTCATCTCCATTTCCCTCTGATGATATGTCCGCGTTGTCTACCTTGATTGACATGGAATTCTCTGTTGAGCCTAAGTCGGGTGATAAACTGGATGAGTCGAAAGATTTATATTTCGATGTGAGCATACCCAGTCGTGATTCAGGTGACGATCTGTTAGGACTTGAGCTTGATATTTCAAGCCCGAGACATATCGAAGTGCCCTTCCCTGAGATTTTTACTGCTACTGATATCCTGACCGATGCGTTGGAAGATTGTCTTAGTGAGGGAGTCATAACTCTAGAAGATGTTATTGAAATGGAGCCGGATGAGCATCCCCTGATGCTTATTCTGTTGCCTGAATTTGAATGTGATCTTAACTCTCTCCCGATCGTAGTATTACCGACTTTTTCTCCTGACCCGTTGACTCGACGAGCAGACTATTTAGGACATGAGTGTGCTACGTCTGATTATAGTAGTCTTACGGTATGCCCTGAGTTCACTTTGCTAGTACCACAAGAGGTGGTCCCCTTAGTGCCGCCTGATCTCGTAGTATTGGTGTTGGTCTATGACTCGATCACTGAGTCTGAATCACATGATATACATAACGTATTGGAAGACATGTCGTATGAGTTTTTCATAAGGGAGAAACCACTGTTTGAATTTTTTTATGATTTTAATGGCTTGCAGTCGGACGATATTTCTTGGACGTCAAATCCGAGTTTTGAGGTTTCGAAATGGACTTCTAGTGATACCTTGGCAATGGTGCCTTATGATGTGATGTCCCCTCGATACACTTATTTGCCAAGCCTGAACGCTCGCATTTATCCCCCTCCTTTTGATGACCCGTACACGCGCATAATTGTTAACGTAGTTGGGAATGTTGAGTTGTGTCGCCCGCACGTCTTCTCAAATCCGGGAGCATCCAACTCTAAAGTTGGTGATGAGTGTTATCCGCTGGCTTTTATTCACGACATTTTAAAATTTAAATTTAAGCCTAAATTTCAAACTTTGACGTTGGACTGCACAAACTTTACCACTGATTTTAAAACACCCGTGCCACCTGACTTAGTCCCGTTATTTCCCACTGTTGAAACAAGTCATGTTGCACATGGGTTCTCCCCACACAGTTTTAAGACTGTTAGTTTGTATCGGAGAGTATCTTATCGTTATACGAATGATTTGGTTTTGGCTTGTCTCGCCCTTGAACAGATGCCTCTGGGCAACTTAGAAATATTTACGAATCGGCAAGTCCATCTTTTGCAAATTTTATGGAAATTAAGTAACAAGACATTTCTTGTAGAATTTTCCACTGAATGGGGCATAGCTCCTATTTTCGATTGTTAACATATAACGCTTCATGCTTCTATGCCCCTTGAAAAGTCTATCTCCACATTTACATATTCCCATATGCTTTCTATTGGGTTGGGTGGTGTTAGTATTTCTGGATCGTTCTCTTCCCCGGTCTCCATCAGAGCTATGTGGGTTGATGTTGTTGAAATTCTTTGTTCTTATTTGGCTAATGCATTTTTGAGGTCCCCCCAAGACCACCTTTTGCCTTGCAGGTTCCTTTTCCCTGGAGATTATACACAGGACTACTCATCAGTGATGAGTATTTTTGAGAGGGGGAGGATTGATGGAGACATCATCCCCCGGCATGTTGATTTGGAGCGTCCCCCTCCGGACGACGATGGTGATCCGGTACATGTTGAAGACCCGTGTCATGTTGTTGAGGAAGATCACCTTCCGGATGATTATGGTGACCAGGTTATATTTGGTGTCGTTGTTCGTTGCTATGTGGAGTTTGAAGATAATGATGACCGTTGCCGCAAACTTGAAGGTTGGGACTTGACCGCGACATCCTCTGCCAAGGCTGCGTCAACATCTCCGCCAAGGACGCGTAAACATCTCCGCCAAGCCCACGTCAACATCTCCGCCAAGGCCGCGTCAATATCTCCGCCGCATCTACGCACGAAATAATAATATTGTTGTTTAATTCCAATATATAATTTCAGCATTTAAATTATTATTTAAGCACTTTCATGATCATTTCATGTTGGCCTATGTTTAGCCAAATTTTGTTTCTCTTTAGAGTGGGCTGCATGTAGCCACTTGTTTGTGTTGTTGCCTATATTTAGGCATTGTTTTGTCATAATCCAGGAGAATGAATGAGAAACACTTAAACCAAATTTCAAGTTGAAATTTTGCCTCCTCCTCTTCTCCCCTTGGGCGCCGCCCCCTTCCTCTCCTTCCTTTTTTGGCCGCTGGCCTTCCCTTCTCCTCCCACCCCCCTTCTCGGTTTCTACCCTCTCCTCCCATCTTCTCCATATCTCTCTTGTCCACCCGAGCCTCCTCTTCCTCCACCAAGAAAACCGACCACCCTCAACTCCTTCTTCAATAATTCGGCCAAGACTAAGAGGTGAATCTCGTGAATCTTCAACGATGACGTGAAGGCAACGAAGGACAACGTGTTTCCCTCCAATCGGTGTGCTTCCGATGGATTCATAAAGAGACAATTCAAGGATAGGAAAGCCGGACTCATCCATTCCGGTTGGGTAATGAACATCTCCACTATTAAGCGTTTCCTTTATTAGACAATTCTCGTGGCATAAGCGTAGCGCGTTACTTGTGAATGGTTTGAAATTTCGTGGTTGATTCATAATAGATTTGTTATTTTCTCTCCTCTCCGTTTACATTCGTGAAGCGTGGTGGCCCTCGTTTTATTTTGTTGGGAGAGAACCACCCATTATCCTAATCTTTGTTCTCGGTGGTGTCTATTTTGGTACAACTTACGCTCGACCGAACCGTGTGGGTTCATTTTGCTTGAGAGGACCTTGGCCTACAGCCTTGGTATTATCTTGAGGGGCTTAGCGAACCCCCTCGTCACCTAAATATTTTAATTATTGCTATTTCGTAGTTGCTGCGTTATGTTATTGTGTGGACGTAAAAGTGATAGTAGAGAAGCGTACGTATGAATCCCTTAGCCGTCACCGTGTCGAATCCGGTAGCCTACATCATGTACATTCCGCTAGTTGACGCTCTTATCAAAATTCCGCAGTATACAAGATATCTAAAAGATCAGCTAGCGCAGACGAAACGGGTGGAGGGTTCTAATGCGCTTTAAACTGTGGGAGATCGAGTCGTCTTTTCAATAGATCATTGGCCCATGAAGTTTAAGGATCCAGGGACTTACATGATTCCTTGCACGATTGGGAATTCTAGTTGTCATCGTGCATAATGTGATTCTGAGGCCCTTATCAATTTGATCCCCCTCCACCTCTTCTTGGAACTGAGAACAAGAACTTTGAAGCATACCAACATTACAATACAGTTAGCTGACCGTTCAATGAAGAAGCCCATGGGGATTGTTGAGTATCTCACCATTGCAATTACCGGATTATTTTTCCCAGCTGAGTTCGTCGTTATGGACATCTCTCTAGATTCCGCACCACCTCTTATTCTGGGAAGGCCGTTCCTAGCCACGTCATGAGCGATCATTGACGCCTAAAAGGGTATGCTAACGTTTCACGTCGGAAATTCCAGAACCACATTCGATATGTAAAAAGTCGCGAGGAAGGATTTCTCTGAGGAGAAGGAAGACATAGAATTCATCAGCAGCACTATCTATGAATCCCTTCCACTACTATCAGTCGATGACTTTGAGGAGTTTTAGTGGGATGTAGTTGGAATGGAAATCAATCAGAGTGAACACTAACCAAACCAAATTCCTGAGAGTATATATGCTGAACATCTTCATTCTCACCCAAACTTTCCTCTTAAACCTCTTCCACCGGCATTAAAGTATGTATTTTTGGGGTAAAATCAAACATACCCGGTAATAATTTCGGCATTGCTTTCTCCTGAGGAAGAAGATTGTCTCGGTGGTGTTCTAAGGTCACAAAAAAGGGCTTTCGGATGGAACATACAAGATTTGAAGGGCATTGGCCCAACTGGCTGCTGATGCGTTGAACGACAAGTGTACCGGTCGTATAAGTAATATAAAATGGGCAAATTTCCTCAAGTATCAATCTCTAGGGAACACAGCAAGGTGGAGTTAATTCTGAGGAGACTTGAGATTGAAGTTTAAAAATCGAACCTACGAAAGGGGGGTTTGGTTGTTTGCGGAAAAAGAAAGTAAAATACTATAAACTACACTTATGCAATGCAAGTATGCGATGCTTCGCAACGCGGGATGGAAGATTGCTCGGGCCGCTATATACCGAATTGCTGGGCGGATGGACGAGTAGGCTTGCAGATGAGTTGGTGAGAACGATGGAATGAAGGTCGAGAGCACCTCTTCGCTACGCATACCTCTAGGAATCCCTAGAGCGGCAGTACCAGCTGTAGTGGCGGATGGAAATGCGGGCGCTACTCAAGCAATAAAAGTGGAAAACAAAACAGGTTCACATAGACATGAAACAAATAATGTTTATAACTAAAGTGCACAGCGTCAACATAAACAGATTTAAACACACATATTCAACAAGAAAGCAAGAGCAAGTTAAGAAATTGACCGAATTCAAAGGCTTGTTGAGGGGTCGCAGAAGGAATTGTCGGGTTGTCAATCCGCGTCCAAGCTCAGTCCTCAACTATATCCGGGGTAGAGAAGGTTGTCACTACCTTCCAATGGACCCGTCTTCTTCATGTCACGATGCGGAAGAAGGTTGCAAGCTTCCCTTTGCTAGTTGCATACTGTGTCAAAAACTTGAAATGGAGCTTAAAAGATGAAGGAGGAGGCAGAGTTCAAGCACCGGCTAGGTATAGGCTTCGCGAGCATGGCCGGATCTTCTCTCCTTGGTGGAAGATGAAGAGCGGGGTGGAAGGTCGGAGCTTTGACCAAAATGGTGGCTTGAATGGCTCATGAAGAAGCTCTCCCAAAATGGAGGAAAATCTGCGCTTAAATAGAAGCAGGTTAGAAAAATAGTCATGCATGGTTTGTCGCACGACATTGTGCTAACCGTGCATTATTTAACTTACAGGATAATCCTGCAGAAGGAGAAGTGTTGACCCGTGTGTTTTACTCGCACACGGATGCTTCATCCCGTGCATGAAGGAAATTGTACGGGTAACGACAAAAAGCAGGAATGCAGGGATAAACAGAGGAACTGTGCGTTTTACTCGCGCACGGGCATTGCTACCCGTGCGTGAACAATTCGGACGATTAACCACAGAATGGAACAAACAATAAATCTACAGGAAAACCGTGTGTTTCCTTCTCGCACAGTTTTTCAGAAACCGTACGTTAATCGTGCTTTTAAAATCATCAAGTTCATCTCGATGAAATTAATCGAGATCCACTCTACTAAGTAAAACACACGATTATGAAGAAAACACGTGCTAAGGAAACGCACGACCGTGCATTTTCCACAAATCATATTTCCTTTCTTGGGGAAAACGCTCCACCTGCCCAGCAAAAACCAAAACTGGAGCACAAGCTCCCAGCACCAATACACAACATAAAAAACAAAAATAGCCATTGAGAGCACCATGTGCTTACCCCCAACAACAGAATGCGCAATTGCACACCCATGGGTCAAAATAGTACACAAAGTGGTCAATGACCGAACGATGTAAATATAATCGATAATCAGTTGAAATACAG
Source organism: Platanthera zijinensis (assembly GCA_039513925.1). NCBI lineage: Eukaryota > Viridiplantae > Streptophyta > Magnoliopsida > Asparagales > Orchidaceae > Platanthera > Platanthera zijinensis. The sequence goes on along the minus strand of CM077086.1, from coordinate 133,416,980 downwards.
CGAACGAGTGAGAAAACAAGCCCAGATGAGTCCAAAAAATCCTATAAATATCAGACGCATCACACACCCACACATACCTGTTTGTGCGTCTCGAGAAAACAAAATCTAGGTAGATATGGAAAATGACTTAGCTAACATAGAAATTGAGATACAAAGTACCATGCGAACTCGCTTGCTCGCGCAGGTAAAAATATAATAGAGGAAATTTATAAGTATGCAAAATAGTTTATACTTTTCAAAAGGAACATTGTGGTTGGCTTGTTGGCATCAAGTACATGGCATGACACGGGCGTGACTGAGAGGTCACAGGCGTGTACTTTGATTTTTGGACTTTTTCTGCAAAATTATAAAAAACAAAATAAAGCTAAGTTAGAAGAGTATATATAAAAAGGAACATTGTGTTGAACAATAGAAACTAAAAATAACTAAAATAAACTAAAATTACCTAAATAAAGTACGTAAAAATATGAATATTTATAACTCATCAAATACCCTCATACTTAATCTTTTGATATTGCAGAGTAAATGTTGGAGATATACTTATAAGGAATTAAAAGAAAATCTAAATTTAGCTACCTCTTGAATTAATTAAAAGAGAGATCTAAATAAACATCATGGGTATAAGAGTTAAGTCCTAAATCATGAAAATGATTTAAATATATGAAAACTTTTGGCCAAAAGACTTTTTGAAGTAGCCAAATAACAAGCATAAATTTTAATCATTAGATAACAAAAATAGATTGGAATTATAGAACTTTAGTTTATAAGAGTTTAAAGGAAATAATGCAATTTAAAAATTATACTCACAAAAGTATTTTATATTAAGTCTAGAATCAATGAATATGACTAAAAGGTTTGTTTTGGTTTATTAAGAGGGCTTCGGTTTAGAGGTGAGGTATATATTTTTTTTCCAAATCTCTAATGAATTTTTTTGTTTGAATGTGGATGTTTAGGAAAACAAAATCTTTTTTTCCATCACATATAAAATTTTTTGGAACAATTTTATATAACCCAACGTATATGTATTAGATTAATGGATTTTATCCTCTTACTCCGTAACATATAATATTTTAAAATATTGGATTCCTATGTATACGGAACGAAATCTTTTTTCCACTGATATAGGTTCTTTTAAGGATAAAAATTTTATCATGCCAAGTAAGACATGATAAATATTGGGAGATAGGTTTTTTTCAAAAAGAAAACTAGATTTTAATAAAAAAATTTGAGAGCAACTTTGATAAATTGAACGTTCCTGTGTTTCTAAAAGCTTGAAGTAAACATAATTGAATTCTAAGATTATTTTTTTAACATAATACAAGTGCCACTATTTTAGATAAAGTAGAAGTAGTGCTTAAAATAAGTCCCCTAATTTTATAAAAAACATAAGAAATTTTTTAAAACTTAAACCCAGATATTTAAATCTATCAATCTCTAATTAATAAACGAATAGTTAATAAAGAATTAATAATATTCGCCTATAAATAAACTTGCAACAATATTTTTGGAAAGCCAAAAGGTTAAGAATGGTATATTCGATTTTTCTATTTAATAATAATTTTTTTTTGTTTTTTAACGTTATCATCTTATTTTGTAATTTTGATTTATTATCTCGTTTTTATTTTTGAAATTATTTCTTTAGTATATACATACTAAAGAAAGATGTAAAAAAGAAATTTCTTGAACTATTTTTTTTAGTTTTCTAAATTTTGTTTGTGTTTTTAAGATTTTTAAGCAAATATCTACAGGAGAGGAAAGAGAAATTATTTAAAAAGATGAGAGAGAAAGGAAGAGGGGAAAAAGAAAAAAATATTTACAAAAGTAAAATATTTACAAAAAATATTTACAAAGTAAAACTACATATTTTTTAGAATATTTTTTTTATAAATTTTTTTAAGTCTTTGATGATAAAAAAAAATATATTTGGAGTTTTCATTTTATAAATTTTATTTTATTTTGTTTTTATTTTTTGTATTTTTCAAATATTTTGAAGTGTGGAAAATAGAAGTGTAGAAAAGAAAGCACGAAAACACCCTCATATTTAATTTCAACATTATCCCCAATGTTGTAATGTAAGTATGTGGAACAAAATAAAAAGCAATATATACACAAATAAAGAAGGAGTGTAAAAACATCCTTGAAATATGTTCGGGGAGGCCCGTTTAGGAACCCTGCATTGTTAAGAACAAAACACCAAAGGAAAACAAACTAAGGAAATAACGAAAAAGATAAACATGGGGTGCCTCCAAGGAGCGTTTTGTTTATAGTCGTGTAGCCTAACTGTTTTGGCGGGTTTATATTTTGAGGAGGGTTATGGTTTCCATATTTCAGCCCACATAATAGCCCGCAATATATTTTTAAACGATGATAGTTTACTTTGAATGAGCCTTTTTTCGAGTGGGAGACGAGTACGGTCCCATATGACCAAACCTCTTCAACTTTGAAGGGGTCGTACAATCGTGATATTAGTTTACCCGGAAAAAGCCTAAGAAGTAAATTATAAAGAAGGACAAGATCGCAGCGAGAAAAATTATTTTGGGGCTTGATTTTTCTATCCTGATAAAACATAAAACGCTCCTTATAGAACTAATTGCTCTCTTCAGCGTTTTTTGCCATTCATCGAGCTCGTTTAGTTGCAGTTTTCTCTTTTGAGCACCTAATAGAAAACATTGAGAACAACTTTGTAGTTTTTGCGGGCGAAAAATTCTTCGTTAAGAATCGTTCCGAAAGCTCGGCCCAAGTGTGATACATCCTCATGGGAGGGAATTCAACCATGCCTTAGCTTTGGATTTTAAGGAAAACGGAAAAATGCGCAAGCGAATGGCAACATCGGTGATGACGTTAATTTTAATAGTGTCGTAGATTTCTAAAAAACTAGATAAATGGACGTTCGGGTCCTCATCCGACAGTCCATCGAACTGCATGATGTTTATAATCATTTGAATAACGCTGGATTTTATCTCAAAATTATTGTTTGCCATAGTCGGGCGAACAATATTAGAGCAAGTATCATCCAAATTTTGTCGGGCGTAGTAATACATTGTACGCTCTGCGATAGCCTTAGGGATAAGGTCGGACATAACTACGGCAGAGGGTTCTCCGACGTATTCTTCGGGGTCTAAAGAAGGATTCCAATAATTAGATCGAATACACTCAAGGGAGCGTTTGATCTCAAGATCCAAATCAAAATCTTCAGACTCCGAAGGTTGTCCAACGGTCATACACCCCAAAATATATAATAACAAATTAACGCTCTTTTTTTGGGTTTTTAGTAGAGTTTTTATGTTTTTAAATTTTTAGAAAAAAAAGGTAAATGTATTTGACTCCGGAATTCAAAATAATAACACGAAACTCCCCGGCAACGATGCCAAAATCTTGATGGCCAACCTCACAGCCCGAACTTTTTTTTGATTAGTTGTGCGGGGGTCGAGTTTTGCAGACAGAATACGAGGAGGCAAGTGCACCTTTCGCGTGTAATACAGGATATTTAGGGTGAATATCGAGGTCGTATATTTTGCGAGGTGGGTTGATTATTTCTACTCCTCTCGGAGGGACTATTATCTTACCAAAAATAAAGGTGTCGGATTAACTAACTAACTAGGGCAGTTATAAGAAAAGGCTGAAAATAGACGTAGAAAAATGGATGAATAAAAAATTCTCGGTATCAAAATGATTAAGTATAAAATAATTTTAATTAATTAGAGATCATAGGTTTCAATTCAATTAAAGGAGCAACTTGGCCGTGGAGGTTCCACAAGCATGTGCTCACCAATTTATAGGCCTATCGCTCACCTAAACATTAAGAATATTCGACCGAGCTCTCATTCGGCGAAGGATTCCTCTTAATGTCCGCTTTACGCTAAGAACCATATTATTGGGGGGAACCCAAGTCGGAAGAATTCTACTACTCCTCTTTCAAGTTTTAGTGTGAAACTCTTTCTACCCAAGGGCGATCAGTCCATACGAACGGACTCTTAGCTAGCTATCGTATGGATAACAGAAATAGATCTCACACATTGATATGTGGCTCTACGCGTAGAATACACGGGGTAAACCTTATGTACTTTAATTAAAGAGAAAAAAGGACCTTTTATTATTTAAAAAGATTTTTATATCCCAATTCTCTTCGATACCGAGGGATAAGAGCGATTAGCCACTCATCAGGATGGGGACGGCTTATGAGTTTGGTGAGGCATGAGTTCAAAACTAAGCACCGAAGGGTTATAAAAAAAAGTCATAAAAATAACACAATATTATAAAAAGGTAAAGCTAGCTAAACAGAGAACACATACACTCATCATAGCCATAATAAAGGAAAAATCTATGTTAAAATAGAAAAATACATAATTGAAATTTCAAGTCCTACTTAAACGATTAGGCGGGAAAATTGGAAAGCCTACTCAAACGAGTAGGCAGGAAAATTACAAGTCCTACTCAAACGAGTAGGTTGGAAAATTGCAAGTCCTACTCAAATGAGTAGGTGGGAAATGAAAGTAATAAAGGGCAGGTCCTACTCAAATGAGTAGGAGGGAAATGTAAGCTATAAAGGGCAATTCCTACTCAAACGAGTAGGCCGGAAATGATAGCAATAAAAGCTTTCTCATACACACACATTCTATATAAAAAAATAAAAATAATGAAAACCTAACTCTTACACGCACACACAAGAAAAAGGAGAAAAACAAAGTGATCGAAAAATGAAAACAATTATATTTCTACCCTTGAACTTGTTAAAAATGCATAAAAATAAGAAATAAAAATTAAAGAAGGAAAAAGTTTTTCAAAATAAAAGCAAAATCAAAGCGATACAAAAATTAAAAATGATTACAAATCCATTCTTATACCTTCTTAAAAGTTCATAAAAAGTAAAAAATAAAAGTTCAGATAACGAAAAGTTTTACCAAAATAAAGAGAAAAACTAATTTAAAAAAATAAAAACACTTTTAAAAACAATTTAATAAATTCATAAGAATGAATGAAAAGCACTAAAAAGAAAATATTAAAGCTAAGGGAAAAGCAAAGAAAAGCTAGCATAACAACACTAAACTAATAGAAAACTTAGAACAAAGCTAAGTGAGAAAATAACTTAAAAAAATAAAGGCATAAAATTACTCTCATAAACACACATACCCATAAAAAATTAACATAAACAAAGGTTAAAAGGGGAAGATTAGTGGGGACTCAAATGAAATCCATTCCAACATAAGGTGGGAAAAAAAACATATTTTTTAAAGACAAAAGGAGTTATAAAAAGCTAAAATAAACACTTAAAGAGAGGGGGAGAAAATCTCCTTATATAGCAAGAAAATCAACTTAGGCAGCCCACTAACAACAAAATGGTCCAAAAAAACTGAACCCTTATCCTTTACAGGAAAGTTCCAATTATAGTCAAAAATTTCGGATTACACGCCCTGTCACGGGCATGACAGGGGGGTGTGTCGGGTTGGAATGCTGGTGATGTCGAAAACTTGGTGACTGACGAAGTTTTGGAAGCATCTGGAAAGTCCATATGGCAGTCATGGGCGTGTTTGACGGTCACGGATATGTTGCAGGGGCGTTTTTGGACATCTTGCAAAAATTTAGTGTCGGCAATAATTATTTGAACGGGGTTGAAAACTCTAGGATCGACACGTGCGTGTAGGAAAGGTTATGAGTGTGTCTGGGGCATTGAGTCCTTGACTGTAATCGTTGAGTGGTTTGCTTGCTGGCGTCGAGTACATGGCATGACACGGGCGTGACTGAGAGTTCACGAGCGTGTACTTTGATTTTTCAACTTCTCTGCAAAATTTCAGAAAATAAAGTAAAGCTAAGTTAGAAGAGTATATACATAAAAAGAACATTTTATTGAACAAAAGTAACTAAAAACAACGAAAATAAACTAAAATGACCTAAATAAAGTATGTAAATATTCGAATATTTACAACTCATCACTGGCCTCAGGAATGAGTCAGTGGCGACCTGCTGAATAATCAGATGATGTCTTGCGGACTCTAGGGTTATCATCACCTGTACAAAGTACAATCTAGGTGAAGAGGAGAATCTTCAGTCCAACACTAATCATCCCCAATAGCCATCCGTCAACATGCAGGTCTTGTGCTAAGAAGATCAATTTCCTTTAAGAGATCTAGCACATACTTTTGCTACAAAAGAACCACAGAGTTGCGCTTTTGTGAAATCTCAATTCCTAGAAAGTACTTCGGAGTTACCATATCCTTAGTAAAAAAATGTTGTCGAAGATGTCATTTTACAGATCAATGCCTTCCTTATCAGCACCAGTAAGAAGGATATCATCCAAATAGACAGCAAGAACAATAAGGTCATAAATAGTCTTGCGTATAAATAGTGAATGATCAGCAGAACTTTGATTGAACCCAATAAGAGAAACAACACCACTAAACTTGTCAAACCAAGCTCGTGGACTTTGCTTTGAAACATAAATCACCTTCCAAAGCTCTCATTCCGGATACTCCTCCTGAGCAACATACCCAGGAGGTTGATCCATGTAAACCAATTCCTGCAACTCACCATAGAGGAAGGATTTGAAAGTAGTTGTTTTGAAGGATAACTAAATCACCTAGAGGGGGGTTGAATAGGCTTCTTTGTCTATTTTGACAATCTTTAATTTTTTATTCTTTAAGTGCTTTGGTTGTTAGTAATTTACTGCTTTCAAGATACACACAACCTACAACAAACAAACAACACAAGAAAGCACACACATAATATATAGTTGTTATCCAGATTTTGGGTACGTCAACTTTCCCTCCCACCTTTCTAACTTCTAGTTTGACAAGGCAATTCTCCAATATTGGCTCATAAAAGCTTACACCAAGATCCTGTAAGACCACTCGGTCTCCTCCAAGACACTACAACTTAGGCACAAGTCCCTACAACTCAGTGATCCAAAGATCACCTACCTCAGGCCCAAAGACCCAACAACTCAAGATGGGAGGATAGCCCTACGTCATATCCACAAAGGATCCTACCTCAAAGGGAATGATTGTAACGCCCCCGATTTTTTCTGAGATTATTTAGTTCTTGTTTGGCGTTACGTCGATGCGTTTTCTTGGCTTGTGCCATATATGGAGTGTGGTCTTAACTCCTTAGAACTGGGTGCCCTATTTTGTAGCCTATTGGCAAGATCTCCCTCGCAAGCCGAGTCGTTTTGGGTGACCCGGTGTGGCCTCTCGGGGGATGCTTGTGTTTTGTCTTCGGGAGGGTATAACTCGAGTTCTGTTCGTCAAAAGTTAATTTCGACTTCGCCGTTGTGTTCGTAGCGTAGATATTTAGCAACGGTGCGAATTTCGTCGAATTCCGAGGTAGTTCAGTTTTCGTGTCGTTTTGGGTGTGCCATTAGTAAAATCTAATTAGAAACCCTCTTAATTTAAGTGAACCGGTGGCTTGGGAGACGATTAGGCTGAACTGGCGTGTTAGACTTATTTTAAAGCCTTAATAAGAATCAGTGGGCCAACTTCTCCTTCCTCCTTCTTCCCGAGATCAAAAGAAAACTGTTGTTCCTGTTTCGCGGAAAGCAGAGGCGGAAGCTACGGTAAGCCCTAGCCTACGGATGGTGATTCCGGGAGTGTTCGTGGAAGGATTTCGATTCCGAAAGCGGCGTTATCTTGCTCTCGCTCAGTTCTATATTTCGATGGTAAGAGGTTTGTTTTTTCGTGGAGTTTTAGGAGACTTGGATTTTGGGTTTCTTGTCGTTTTCCGCCATTAAAGTGCGGGTTTGCTTGTTAGGTGCTGCTCCTTCTAGTGCAGAATGAAGAGGAGGGAAAGCCGACCAAGCTTCGCCGAAAATCGAGGCAAGTGGTATTCTTTCCCTTTCCATTATTGTTCTTTTGAATTCTAAAATATTTCCCGGTTAGCCTTAGGGTAGAAACCAAGCATGTTCTCCTTTATCTTGGAAAATTTAGGGCTTAGATTCTCCTATGAGCCCCCTCCTTGTGCTATTTGCTCAACCTGCTAGTTGTGTTCATTATTTAGACTCCATATTTGTAGTTCTAGTTTGGTGCTTTGGCGGGTGGAGCCGAGAGAGAGAGTGAGGAAGTTTGTTGTGGTAGGGCTCTAGTTAGAACAAGTCTTGGTAGACTCTCGGGTTTTGGTGTTGAGTGTGGTGCACATACTCAAAGCCAAAAGCCGCCCGGACTTGGCATTGAGTGTGGTGGACACAGTCAAAGCCATAGTTTGGTTTGTTCTTTGCGGCTGAGTGGTGGGGTGATTGAGTGAGAATTTTCGTCTAAGTCAAAATCGACGGGAATCACCAACTGATTCCCGTCGATTTCGTCGTATAACGTCAGTGATTCCCACCGATCGGCGAGAATCATCCTTGATTCCCGCCGATTCGGCGAAAATAATTCTGGATTCCCGTCAATCGGCGAGAATCATCCTGGATTCTCGCCAATTCAGCGAGAATCATCCTGCATTCCCGGCGATTCGGCGAGAATCAGTCGGCATTCCCGCCGACCTCCTATTATTGGCGATGGTTTAGGGTTTTCCTGCGGGAATGAACTTTGGCGAAGAGTGAGTTAACCTCACTCAACGCCAAAGCTGTTTTGGCATTGAGGGAGGTGGACTCACTCAACGCCACTATTGGGTTTTGTTGTTTTGCTAAAGGCGTTGAGGGAGTGGACCTCACTCAACGCCATAGCTATTTTGGCATTGAGAGAGGTTAGCTCACACAACGCCACTGCCTCTTTTGCTGAAGGCGTTGATGGAGTGGACCTCACTCAATGCCATGGCTGTTTTGGCGTTGAGTGAGGATAGCTCACTCAACGCCAGAGCTGTTCTTGTGGAGGGCATTGAGTGAGTGATTCTCACTCAACGCCATGGCTGTTCTTGCGCTGAGTGAGGCTAACTCACTCAATGCCAAGGTCTTGCTAGGCATTGAGTGGGTCCCACTCAACGCCAAGACGTGTTGAGTAATTTCAACACTGTTTCCCTTACCTCAATTTTCGTTCCCGAGTGAATTCCTTGATTATAATTGTAGTTTCTTTGTCGGCCATATTTTTCTTTCCTAAAGGCCGAATCATGGGTCGTGGTTAGTAGTGGTGATTTGAAGCTCTTCATGGGGGAGGTGTCTTGTAATTTAGCCAAGGCCACCCTTATTCTTCTATCTTGCTCCAGGCACGGGCTGGGCAACGGGGTGGAAGGTCCCTTATGCTTTCATATGTAGACCCTTGAGCATGTTGGCTTAGAAATGGAGGTTGGGGGACTGAGTTTGCCTCCAACCTGGATCCAAGTCATTTATTTTTGCTACTACCATCTCCCAAAGCTTAGGGTGTTAGGTGTTTCTTCCTTGGTAGATTGCAGCATTTTGGGCTCTTGGAAGCCTAGTAGACCCTGCAGGATGTAGTTTCTTGGCATGGTTGATGCTGTTTCCTCGTAAGTGGTGCATTCCTTGTTGTCTTGCCTTGGGGAAGTTGTGACTTTTACTCCATTGTGTTTTCCTCTTTCACTTACCCCCCCTGGTTGACACTTTCATGCAGTTCTTTCTTGTTTTGCTTCCTAAGATATTCTTTCTTCTTTTGAATGCCTCAGGTTCTGAGTAATAGCCAGTTTGGTGGCTAGGTTGCGGTGGTGTCGCTGGTGGTCTTTTTGACCTTAGAGGTTCTGTTGTTTGTTAGTGAGGTAGTTTTTCAGTACTTTTCTTACAGACATACATATTTTCCAGTGGGTTCGTGTTAGGTTATTTGCGCCCACTGTTAGTTTTTACCTTTGTATAGATATATTACTTTTGCTACTACCATTTTCTGAAGATAGTCTACTTGCTCTAGGGAGGATTTATGCTAGGTTGCTAGTTATTTTGAAACTACAACTAATATTGTAAATATATTGCATGATCAGCATGATCTATAAAAGTAAATAACTATTTTCCAAGCAGCGTATAAAGATTGTTTTCCTATATATAATACAAATTAAATGTAGAGTCTTGCATAGCATAAGTGGTCCTCTTAGGGCTCTTATGCACTTCTTAGGATGTCAAACCTGAATAAAGTATTTTTCCGCAGTGCTTAAGTATAGTTTTTAACTGTGGACTAGGTGATCCACCGAGCCGAGGGATACGACCTCTATATATAACTTATTTCAAATCATTAAACTCATGAATTTCTTACATAAGTATAGTAGATTGTTTTGCCTGAGCATCAACAGTTATCCCCTGCTTGACGTGGCATCATGACGCGTGTTTTCTCATACTCTGATATTTCTTTAATTCGGAGATAATGCGGGTTGTGTCAGTTAGTATCAGAGGGTGGTTGCTTGACAAGTTAGTCGGGCAACCTTCCCTTTTTATTTCATTAGTAGTTCAACATCATGTCATTCACACACCGATATGTCATCAGCACGTCCTGGAAAAAGCACAAACACTACACTCATAGCATAACATAAAGTATACGGGGCATATTATGTAGTATGGGATGCATAATATGTGTTTGTATATGGATCCACCATAGGGGCAACATGTGAGGGTTATGTAGTATGGGATGCATAACCTCACCACATGGCTGCGACTAGCACGTTTTCTTTTTTGTTGCAAGCGAATGTTATGTAGTATGGGATGCATAACATTTTCATGTGTGCGCCGCTCATAACATGCATTAGGGCCTTTTTAGAATGCATAGCACAAACATGCATAGCATAACATTGTATAAGCACAACGTGCCAAGCTAAAGACTGGCAGGATGACATATGTACACACATAAGTTTTCGAGTCAAAAATAATATAAAGTCATGCATTCCCGATCTAGGAACAAGAATTAGTATGGTGGTGGTTAACCATCCTAGGTTAGGACATAACATCAATTTTTGTAAAAAGATAAACTCCCAGAGCAAGTTTAGCAGCTTTGAGTTCATATATATATATGTATTGTCTGTACTTGTAGTTGGGTCTAGCCATTGTACTAGGATCTAACTAGTGTTGCTATGGCTTTAGGATGGCGAGATGTCCTTCGACTAGATCGACTCCACTGTTTGAGGGTGAGTCATCAGGAGCGCATAATGATGCTGTGATCGAAAGCTTGCGGCAGAGTTGTGATTCCTTTAGAAGGCAGTTGGTGGAGGTGCGTGTCCAGATCCAGTCTTTGGTAGTAGTTGTGGCAGGACAGACTAAGGGAGTGCAAGGCCCTGTAAGGGGATTGCTGTTCCTCCACCTCCTTTACCCTTAAGACATCCTGTGGTGGTGCCAGCAGAGATGGCCTTCATCTCTAAGTTTCAGAGGCTGAGCCCTCCCACATATGACGGGAAGGGAGATTTCATGGTGATAGACGACTGGCTGATCTCCATGGAGGAGATGTTCTCGTACTCAAGGATTGCAGATGATCAGAGGGTGATATTAGCCGCCTATCAGCTTAAAGGTTTGGCTAAAAATTGGTGGCTGAGAGAGAAGGAGAGCTTGGTAACTGGATGCTCATGGGAGGTGTTCAAGGAGATGCTGTTGAGGAAGTTCTTACCCTCGGTCGAGCGTGACTGCCTCATGAATGACTTCATCCATCTGAAGCAAAGGCAACTCACGGTGGGTGAGTATGAGATAGAGTTTTGCAAGTTGAGCCGTTTTGCTCCTGGATTGGTAAGCATTGAGGCTGATCGAGCTAAATGATTTCTCTGTGGTTTGACGAGCGTGGTGTAGCAGTTGACCAATGCTTATGGGTTAGAGACTTATTCAAGAGTAGTGGAGACTGCTCTCAAGGTGGAGGCTATTGAGACCGCGAAGACCAGAGGCCAGCAAATGAGGAAGGACAAGAGGAAGTCTATGGAGGAAAAGAAACCCCAGGTACCTGATGCAGCTCCGAGAAATAAGAGGAAAGTTGTGTGCAGTTTCTGTGGCCGGTCAGGCCACCCTGTCAAGAGATGTTTCAAGAGGGCAGCAGCTCAGAGGAAGGAGCAGGTTCATGCGATTCAGGGTGCTCCTAGGAGAGATGTCTCCAATTCCGTTTGCAAGCGACCCGGGCATGATGCTGCCCAGTATAGGTCCAAGGATAAGGTCTGTTTTAAGTGTGGGCAAAAGGGACACATCAAGTCTAGGTGTCCTCAGGTCCAGCCTGCTCTTCCTGCAGTTCCTTTGCAGGCATTACCTCCACCTCAGCGTGTTGACAAAGGAAAGGGAAAGCTGAGAGTGATCTCTTCCGAGGAGGCTCAAGCTTCAACTCATTTCATCTCAGGTTAGTTGTCTTTCTAGCCTGAATTTTTTGTTCTTGTCTTGCTAGAATGTTTGTAGAATTGTTGTGGTAGTTCCTTAGTTATATATGTTCCTATAGGGAAGTTTAAGGTGAAGAACCGCTGGGCGCGTGTTCTGTTTGACTCCGGCGCTACCCACTCGTTCGTTGTTAGAGCTTTTGTAGAGCGACATAGGTTGACTTTAGATCGAGTTCGGGATACCTTTCATGTCAAGTTCCCCTCTGGTGAATCTGTGTTGTAAGATTTGGTCATGTTAGATTGCCCTGTTTTGTTGGGGGACTTCCTTGCGAAGGCAGACCTGAAGATGATTGATCTGGAGGACTTCGATGTTATTTTGGGCATGGACTGGCTGTCTAGGTATGCTGCAGTCATTAAGTGCAAAGGGAAGCGCTTTGACTTCACCAGGGATGAAGGTCAGCCCGGAAGCGTGTATGCAGATCTGAGCCAGGATTCTCCTGTCATCTCTGCGGTATGTGCTCAGAAGCTTTTTCTTTCGGATTGTTTTGCTTGTCTTGTCTCGGTGGTTGGGACCGCTATTAGTGTACCGCGCTTAGAGGAGATTGAAGTTGTTCGTGATTTCGCCGATGTTTTTCCAGATGACCTTCCTGGTCTTCCTCCCAAGCGGGATGTTTAGTTTGTGATCGATTTAGAGCTGGGTATGCATCATATTGCTAAGGCGCCGTACCGGATGGCCCCTCGAGAGCTAGAGGAGTTGTGAGTCCAGTTAGATGAGTTTTTGGCGAAAGGGTTTATCAGACAGAGTTTGTCTCCTTGGGGTGCTCCTGTTCTATTTATGAAGAAGAAAGATGGGTCAATGCGGCTTTGCATCGACTATAGGGAGCTGAACAAAGTCACAATAAAGAACATGTACCCTCTGCCGAGTTTCGATGACTTATTTGACCAGTTGCGTGGTAGCACGGTCTTCTCCAAGATTGATCTTCGTTCAGGCTATCATCAGCTTATGATCCGTGAGGCAGATATTCCATGGACAGCGTTTAGATCGAGTCATGGACATTTTGAGTTCTTAGTGATGTCGTTTGGATTGACCAACACACCATCAGCGTTCATGGATACGATGAACCGGGTGTTCAAGGATTTCCTAGATAAGTTCGTGGTTGTCTTCATCGATGACATGTTGGTTTATTCTCGTAGCGCTGAGGAGCATGAGCAGCATCTACGCTTGGTTCTATCAGAATTGAGGAACCACAAGTTATTCGCCAAGTTTAGCAAGTGCGAATTTTGGTTGCCTTAGGTCTCGTTTCTTGGCCAAGTGGTGAATAAGGATGGGATCTCAGTCGACCCAGAAAAGATCGCAGCAGTGATGGATTGGAGTAGGCCGGACACGCCTAATGAGATCAGGAGCTTTCTATGGTTGGTCGGCTACTACAGGAGGTTTGTGGAGGGTTTCTCTACCCTAGCTGCACCTTTGACCAAGCTGACTCAGAAGAACGTGGCTTTTGTTTTGAGCGAGAAGTGCGAAGAAGCTTTCCTGGAGTTAAAGAGGAGATTGTGCACTGCTCCCATTCTGACCCTGCCTACTGAGGGTGTGGATTATGATGTATACGTGGATGCTTTGCATGTAGGTCTGGGATGCGTATTAATGCAGGTTTGTAAGGTGATTGCCTATGGGTCAAGGCAACTGAAGACTCATGAGAAGAATTATCCTACGCATGACCTCGAGTTCGCAGCGGTTATTTATGCATTGAAGCTGTGGAGACACCTACTTTATGGGGCTCAGTGCAAGATCTTTACCTACCATAAGAGCCTGAAGTACGTGTTCACGCAGAAGGAGTTAAATCTGCGCCAACGTCGGTGGCTAGAGTATGTGGCCTATTATGACGTAGAGATCCAGTATAATCCAGGCAAGACCAATGTGGTGGCCGACGCCCTGAGCCATAAGTCGGGAAAGATATTTAATCTCACCGCCGATCGTTTTGTGGAGGAGTTCCTCCTTATGGATATATCAGTGGGGTGCTGTGGCTTGCCGAGTAGTTTGTCAGTTGCAGAGCCATCTTGGATTTCTTTGACCAGACTGCACCAGAAGGGCGACCCGGATCTTCTACACTTATTCTCCAGGACTGAGAGAGGAGAGTTGCTGGATTATTCCATCGATGATGCGGGAACTTTGAAGTACCGCGGCAGATTTTGCATCCCCGCGGTTGGGGACATTAGGGATATGGTTTGAAGAGAGGCTCATAAATCCAACGTTTCCTACCATCCAGGATCTACAAAGATGTATCGTGACCTAAGCAAATTGCCTGGTGGTATGGCATGAAAGGTGATATATCCCGATTTGTTGCGGAGTGCCACACATGCAAGCGTGTGAAGGCCGATCATGGAAGTCCTGGTGGCAAGTTGACTTTGTTAGATATCTCGACTTGGAAGTGGGAAAGTATATCTATGGATTTCATCACGGGCTTACCGAAATCCCCAAGGGGGTTTGATTCTGTTTGGGTCATAGTGGATAGACTGACGAAGTGTGCTCACTTCGTGCCATATAAGATTGATTACCCGATGAAGAAGATAGTGGAGTTGTACTTGAATGAAGTCATCTGACTGTACGGTGTGCCGGTTAGCATCATTTCTAATCGAGATTCCCGATTTACTTCTAACTTTTGGCAGAGTATGCAGGAGGGTTTGTGTACCGATCTGAGGTATTCAACTGCTTACCACCCACAGACCAATGGGCAGACGGAGCGGGTGAACCAGATAGTTAAGGATATGATCCGATGCTACATTTTAGACCACGGTGGAGTGTGGGATGAGCGGCTGCGACTTATGGAATTTGCATACAACAATAGTTATCAAGAGAGCTTGCAGATGGCTCCGTTCGAAGCCTTGTATGGGAGGCGCTTCAGAACTCCGTTGTTTTGGGCTGAGGCTTGTGAGAGGCCTTTGTTGGGTCCTGATGCGCTCGAGGAAATGGAAGTCGCAGTAAAGCTTGTTCGAGAGAAGCTTCGTATAGCTCAAGAGAGGTACGAGAAGAACGTCAATCGGCGTAGGTCTGCCTTGGAGTTTTCTGTAGGGGACCTTGTATTTTTTAAGGTTTCCCCGATGGTGGGTGTAAAGTGGTTTGGTAAGAATCGGAAATTGGACCCGAGGTATGTGGGTCCGTTTAAGATTTTGGAGAGGATTGGCGTGTTAGCTTACAGGTTGGATTTGCCAGCAAACTTCCCAGATGTTCATAATGTTTTCCATGTTAGTCAATTGCGGAAGTGTGTGCGCAGCAGTGGGCAAGTTTTGGATGTTGTGCCCCAGTTGGAGCCCAACCTCTCTTTTGTTGAAGTGTTGGTTCGTATTTTTGATACTCAGGAACGAGTGTTGCGAAAGAAGTCCATTCCGATGGTGAAAGTTCTATGGAAGAATCAGGGTTTAGAAAGCGCGACTTGGGAGTTAGAGTCAGTTATGAGGGAGGCTCACCCTCAACTGTTTCCCTGATTAGTTTGGTTTGTTTTTTCTTCTTGAAATTTTTGGATTATTACTTTCCTTCTATAGTAGAAGTGTCGTGCGTAAAGTTTCGGGACGAAACTTCCTTTTAGGGGGAGTGACTGTAACGCCCCCGATTTTTTCTGCGATTATTTAGTTCTTGTTTGGCGTTACGTCGACGTGTTTTCTTGTCTTGTTCCATCTGTGGAGTGTGGTCTTAATTCCTTAGAACTGGGTGCCCTATTTTGTAGCCTATTGGCAAGCCGAGTCGTTTTGGGTGACCCGGTGTGGCCTCTCGGGGGATGCTTGTGTTTTGTCTTCGGGATGGTATAACTCGAGTTCTGTTCATCAAAAGTTAATTTCGACTTCGCCGTTGTGTTCGTAGCGTGGATATTTAGCTACGGTGCGAATTTCGTCGAATTCCGAGGTAGTTTGGTTTTCGTGTCGTTTTGGGTGTGCCATTAGTAAAATCTAATTTGAAACCCTCTTAATTTAAGTGAACCGGTGGCTTGGGAGATGGTTAGGCTGAACTGGCATGTTAAACTTATTTTAAAGCCTTAATTAGAATCAGCGGGCCCACTTCTCCTTCCTCCTTCTTCCCGAGATAAAAAGAAAACTGTTGTTCCTGTTTCGCGGAAAGCATAGGCGGAAGCGACGGTTAGCCCTAGCCTTCGGATTGTGATTCTGGAAGTGTTCGCGGACGGATTTCGATTCCGAAAGCGACGTTGTCTTGCTCTCACTCAGTTCTACGTTTCGACGGTAAGAGGTTTGTTTTTTTGTGGAGTTTTAGGAGACTTGGATTTTCGGTTTCTTGTGGTTTTCCGCCATTAAAGTGCGGGTTTGTTTGTTAGGTGCTGCTCCTTCTAGTGCTGAATGAAGAGGAGTGAAAGCAGACCAAGCTTCGCCGGAAATCGAGGCAAGTGGTACTCTTGCCCTTGCCATTTTTGTTCTTTTGAATTCTGGAATATTTCCTGGTTAGCCTTAGGGTAGAAACCAAGCATGTTCTCCTTTATCCTGCTAAATTTAGGGCTTAGATTCTCCTATGAGCCCCCTCCTTGTACTGTTTGCTCAACCTGCTAGTTGTGTTCATTATTTAGACTCCAGATTTGTAGTTCTAGTTGGGTGCTTTGGCGGGTGGAGACGAGAGAGAGAGTGAGGAAGTTTGTTGCGGTAGGGCTCTGGTTAGAACCAGTCTTGGTAGACTCTCGGGTTTTGGTGTTGAGTGTGGTGCACATACTCAAAGCCAAAAGCTGTCCGGACTTGGCATTGAGTGTGGTGGACACACTCAAAGCCATAGTTTGGTTTGTTCTTTGCGGCTGAGTGGTGTGATTGAGTGAGAATTTTCATCTAAGTCAAAATAGACGGGAATCACAAAGTGATTCCCGCCGATTTTGACGTGTAACGTCAGTGATTCCCACCGATCGGCGAGGATAATCCTTGATTCCCGCCGATTCGGCGAGAATCATTCTGGATTCCCGCAGATCAGTGAGAATCATCCTGGATTCTCGCCGATTCGGCGAGAATCATCCTGCATTCCCGCCGATTCGGGGAGAATCAGTCGGCATTCCCGCCGACCTCCTCTTGTTGGCGATGGTTTATTCTGGGGGAATGAACTTTGGCGTAGAGTAAGTTGACCTCACTCAATGCCAAAGCTGTTTTGGCGTTGAGGGAGGTGGACTCACTCAATGCCACTGTTGGGTTTTGTGGTTTTGCTAAAGGCATTGAGGGAGTGGACCTCACTCAATGCCATAGCTGTTTTGGCGTTGAGTGAGGGTAGCTCACTAAACGCCACTACCTCTTTTGCTTAATGCGTTCAGGGAGTGCACCTCACTCTACTCCATGGCTATTTTGGCATTGAGTGAGGATAGCTCACTCAACGCCAGAGCTGTTCTTGCGGAGGGTGTTGTGTGAGTGATTCTCACTCAACGCCATGGCTGTTATTACACTGAGTGAGGCTAACTCACTCAACGCCAAGGTCTGGTTAGGCGTTGAGTGGGTCCCACTCAATGCCAAGCCGTGTTGAGTAATTTCAACACTGTTTCCCTTAACTCGATTTTCGTTCCCGAGTGAATTCCTTTATTATAATTGTAGTTTCTTTGTCGGCCATGTTTTTCTTTCCTAAAGGCCGAATCGTGGGTCGTGGTTAGTAGTGGTGGTTTGAAGCTCTTCATGGGGGAGGTGTTGTGTAATTTAGCTAAGGCCACCCTTATTCTTCTATCTTGCTCAGGGAACGGGCTGAACAAGGGGGTGGAAGGTCCCTTGAGCTTTCACATGTAGACCCTTGAGCTTGTTGGCTTAAAAATGGAGGTTCGTGGACTGAGTTTGCCTCCAACCCGGATCCATGTTATTTGTTTTTGCTACTACCATCTCCCAAAACTTAGGGTGTTAGGTATTTCTTCCTTGGCAGATTGCAGCATTTTGGGCTCTTGGAAGCCTAGTAGACCGTGCAGGATGTAGTTTCTGGGCAGGGTTGATGCTGTTTCCTCGCAAGTGGTGCATTCCTTGTTGTCTTGCCTTGGGGAAGTTGTGACTTTTACTGCTATGTGTTTTCCTCTTTCACTTACCCCCCCGCCCTGGTTGACACTTCCATGCAGTTCTTTCTTGTTTTTCTTGCTGAGGTATTCTTTCTTCTTTTGAATGCCTCAGGTTCTTAGCAGTAGCTAGTTTGGTGGCTAGGTTGCGGTGGTGTCGCTGGTGGTCTCTTTGACCTTGGAGGTTCTGTTGCTTGTTAGTGAGGTAGTTTTTCTGTACTTTTCTTACAGACATACATATTTGCCAGTGGGTTCGTGTCAGGTTGTAGGCGCTCACTGGTAGTTTTTACCTTTATACTAGATATATTACTTTTGCTGCTACCATTTTTTGGAGATAGTCTACTTGCTCTAGGGAGGATTTATGCTAGGTTGCTAGTTATTTTGAAACTACAACTAATATTGTAAATATATTGCATGATCAGCATGATTTATAAAAGTAAATCACTATTTTCCAAGCAGCGTATAAAGATCGTTTTCCTATATATAATATAAATTAAATGTAGAGTCTTGCATAACATAAGTGGTCCTCTTAGGGCTCTTATGCACTTCTTAGGATGTCAAACCTGAATAAAGAATTTTTTCGCAGCGCTTATGTATAGTTTTTAACTGTGGACTAGGTGATCCACCGAGCCGAGAGATACGGCCTCTATATAAAACTGATTTTCAAATCATTAAACTCATGAATTTCTTTCATAAGTATAGTAGATGGTTTTGCCTGAGCGTCAGCAGTTATCCCCTGCTTGACGTGGCATCATGACTCGTGTTTTCTCATACTCTGATATTTCTTTAATTCGGAGAAAATGTGGGTTGTGACAATGATTATCCAACAATCTCAGGCATAAAGTCCCTACCTTAGATCCAAATCTGGATCCTACCTCAAACCCAAACATCCAAAACTTAGAGAGAATGACTCTCGTACATTAGGCTCAAAAGCCCTATAACTCAGTAATCAACTAATCACCTACCTCAGATACTAACTAGTTCCAACAACTCAGATTCACACTTGAATCCTACTACTCATGCCAAAGCCCTAGTCTGAGATTCTCAACAAAATCCTACCTCAGATCAATAAGTGATCCTACACTCAGGCTAAATAACCCTTCCACTCAGATCCACACATGGATCTTACACTCAAACTTTATAAATTCAGGCTTACAAATAAGATCAAAAAAGTTCTTACAAGGTGAAGAGTGGGTTGTTGGGTTTATTGAACACAATAGAAATTTCTCTGTGCTAACCCTCCTACACCGTGATAAACTCAGCCCAACTTTGACTTCAGGAATATATTTCCCGAGTCTACATCTACCTAAACTGAGAAATACTCATGCATATCTTCTTCACAGTAACCGGAGTAGATCTTGGCTTGTGCTGGAAGTAACTTGCAGAATAGCTACTCTGCTTCTTCTTTCCTTCCAGGACTGAATAGATTCAACCCTACATTTGACCCCAGAGAAATAGTTCTCTGAGCCTTCTTTCAGATCACTGCACCTCAAGCTTTCTTCATCACATCTTCCTGAGAATGTTCTTCAGAAAATATTGGCTGGATCCCTGAAGTACCTGCAGTAAGGGGCGACCCTTGCTGCCTCTTCTTTCTTAGAGAATCACTCTGAGCTTCCAGTGCAGATAAGAAATAAACCATCTATCTAGCTTGAAGTTATCAAAACCTTTATGGTGTAGATGAAGATGGAACGAGCTATATTTGATCAGCTTCAGATAAGTTACAGCTAGGTTAGACCTGCTGCATCTTATTTCTCAGATAAAATGTCTCTGAGCTTGTTGTTGATGATGGAGATGTCAACAGCTAACTTGAAGACCTTTTAGATTAGTCTATTTGAACGTTAGCCTTGACCTCTATAATAATGGCGAGGAGGACGAATATGTTCCGATGCTTTGCGAAAAGTCCAAAACCTAAAAGATTGATTTCTCCTTCGTCGATCTTGCCTTTTCTATTTTGCCGATCAACGGCTCTTTGAGCAGTTGGCCCCACCATTTATGGCTGGCTTGAATTTCACATTTACCCCTTTCCTTTTACATAAAAGGACAAACAGCTGGCCGCCAAAGCCATTAAAGGTGTACAGCAGCATTCCTGCAACATTAATAATTTTGCTTACTTTGTTGACTTCACTGACGTCACCATATGTGGACATAGCCAAAATCAAACATCTTTAGTATAGGTGGTGAGTGAGTAAGCTTCACTCAATGCCATAACACTTGGACAGAATTCTATCACTAGGCATTGAGTGAGTAAGCTTCACTCAATGCCAAAACACATAGAAACTATTTCTATCATTAGGCGGTTAGAGCATTGAGTCCACTCCACGCTTTTTTCCTTATACTAATTTTTGCCAATAGGTGTTGAGTGAGCCTTCATCACTCAATGCCTTACTTCTTATACAGATTCTCACTTGGCTTTGAGTGAGTAAGCTTCACTCAATGCCATGCTACTTAACAGAATTTCTGTTATCTAGCGTTTAGTGAGTAAGCTACACTCAACACTTTGGACATGGCCAATTTTCTATGTCTGAAACACTAGCTCTGACTGTAAGAGAATCAGTCAACGCTATTGCCCCATGGCATTGAGTGAGTGAACTAAACTAACCCATATTGCCCCAAGGCATTGAGTGAGTAAGCTACACCCAATGCCTGTGGACTTAGTCAAAATTCTAAATTGAATTTCTGTTGCTTTGACTGACTGAGCAATACTCCACGATTATGATGTTATGATGTCTAGTGAATGGACTTCACTCAATGCCTGTGGAATTAGCCACATTTCTGTATGTTTCTTCTTAGGCTCTTGAGCATTACTCACTACTTTTAGTTGTATGGTGTTGAGTGAGTTGACTTCACTCAACGCCTGTATACTTAACAACTTTTCTATCTAGCAAATAGTTAGGCTTTGACTAGCCAAGCTATACTTATACTTTTACTTACCTGTCATTGAGAGAATATACTTCACTCAATGCATGTGGACTTAACCTAATTTCTGCCTTTGTCAGCTGCTCTTCTTAACATATGGCATTGAGTGAGCTTACTTCACTCAAGGCCTGTGGACTTAGAATAATTTTGCAGTCAAGCTTTCTTCCTTAAGGTATTTGGTGTTGAGTGAGCTTGCTTCACTCAATGGTTGTGGACTTAGTAAAATTCTTGCCTATCCTCCAGCCTACTTGAGTCCAATTGTCCAATCATTATGAGAAGGACTAACCTACATGCATGAACTCAAACACACATCAAATACTATATGTGTGTATGTCATTGACATGATTGACTTCTTCAAATCTCGAACATTGTGGTCAATAAACCCAAAAATCTCCCCCTATTTAAAAAGTCAAAACACTCAATAAAAATCCTAAGTCAATGACATGAACCAACATATGCATCAATAAAAAGAATAACTTTGGAAACTGTATAACAAGAGAACAAGTTATTGTTACCACACTTCCTTGCCTGCAGGGTGAACATTCATATCCTGCACCCCCTAAATTGCTACTACCTGGTCTTAACCATTCTTATTCTTATTACATGTCCTACTCTGGTGTCTAATATAACTCATAGATCTGAAATAACTTTCCTTAACTTATTCCACTCCTTCTCCTCCCCCTTTTTGACTTTCGTGAATAGTCAGGGAGGCTCTGATTTTTACCTCCCCCTTTTGAGTCCAGCAAATTCACTCTTGCAGTAGTTGACGCACTTAAGATTGTTGGAGGTGTGCTGCTTCTTATCTATAGGATACCATTTGAATATACCTCTACATATGTTGGACTAGCTCCCCCTCAATTGAAGCATCCTTTGTCAGATTCCTTGAAGATATTCTAGTCTATACAAGTCTTGATACCAATTGATAATTTTGTAAAACATGATACCAATTTAGGTATGCCACTTGAGTAGTCTTCATATCATTGAATACTTAAATGGAGCACCATTAGAAGAACTTACCTCTTAATATGCACTGACACAATCATGGCTTAACATGTGGTGATTGCATTCTTCTACTACTTGACTCTTTCTAAGGAATATGAACTGACTTAACATGAGTATTGCGTCCATATCATTGCTTCTACATCTCCAATCTCCCACATTTCAAGTGTTGCCACACCTCTCCTCCTTTCTCCAGTATTGCAACACATCTCCTCCTTTCTTGCTTCTTCTATAGGTAAATTGAGGGAGGTGAATAGATCTTGGGAGAATTTATATCTTAATCCTAGCCAAAGTCCTATATTGATATGGTGATTGTTTTTCCTTCTAGGGAAAAGAGAGCCGAACTAGCAATCCAACTAGGCAAGTATACCTATCGATTGTAGCGAGGGGACACAAGTGTCGTATTGAAATCTGGGAACTGTTTAGTAAACCTACTCACACAAAAACTATTATCTTATCGAAGGATGGTTTTAGGGTTAAGAGAAAACTAATTGCGAATAAGGGAAGAAATATTGCGCTAAAGAGATAACTACTTGCAGTTAAATAAAGAGCTATTGAATGTGATAACCATGAAGGGTTGAAACTATGAAATAGAAACACACTCGATCGAGAATCACCTCGGCAAAAGTTGATTAAAGACACGATAAAAACCTAAGCTTAATAGGGTAAAGGTCCTTGACAATGGAGGTTCCTAAAGCTTGAAAACGCTTCTCTCGAAGTCGTTCCCAAGTGGTTTAGGAAGGTCCGACCAAACTCTCATCCAAATCGGAGACCTAAAGCTCGTTTTACGCGGTGAACCCAACTATTGGATTTCTCTCAAATCCGGGAGATTTTGACGTGTGCCTCTCTCGAGGGGTGCATGTAGCTCTTTTTACTCTTGAGTTTTCACTTCAAACTACAAGCCTCTTGGCTAGCTAAGATTGAAAACAATGAAGGAAATTATATATCGATGATATAACTCTAAACAAGAATAATTAAGAGTAAATCAAAGGCCTATACCCTAAAAAGAAAGTAAATTTAAAGCATCATAACTTAATCAACTCGAACCTCAGATCATCAAGATCGAGTACAAGGAGGATTGGTTAGTCATGGAGAAGTGGAGGAGGAGGGATGAGTAGAAGGACATTAAGAACACAAAGTAAACAAAGGAAACTTTTTATTAATGATAAGAGAGAACTACAACTTGAAAGAAAGGATTACACTTGCATGGAATAAAAACCTAAACTAGCGTTACATTTAGCAACTAAAGCAATTATAAAAACAACAACAAAATATTACACTAAGCTAGGGATAGTAAAAACATGAAATGAGAAAGAGAAAGAGAGAGAGAGAGAGAGAGAGCATGAAAACACTAAGAAATTAATGAGCAGCACCTCCCATATCAACCCAAAAACTATTCTAGACATAAGGGGGTACAACTGAATTTATAGATTTTTCTCACGAGTTTGTCACTCCTTCTTTCACGCCCAGGGAGGGCGTGTTAGGTGGGCGTGACATGCATGGAGTTGACCTCGGGCGCTGGATTCTGTCGGGAATGATGATTTCTTCTATACATCGGTGGACATGCCCTGGTCCACGCCCGTGTAGGAGGGGCGTGTAAGGCACATCAAGATTCAATAATTAGTCTGAAATCTGTCAGTCATCGAAAAAGGTGGAACACGCCCCCGGGCCATGCCTGTATATAGGGGCTTGTCAGTATTGTTGACGTGCAGTAATGGAAAAAGCTTTAAATGTAGCAGCAGACTTCGAGATGAGTGTGGCACGCCCTTTGACACGCCCAGGGAGGGCGTGTCGTGGCGACGTGTCTGTGGTTTTTCTCAGAATTTTGCATCTTACATCATCCTTCCTCTAGATCAGGCTACACACCCAGTGACATGCCTAGGGAGGGCGTGTCAGGGCTTTTTTGCCGAAAACCCTAGAAACCTGCACAAAGAGAAGAAAACATTAGTGGAAATAATATATACATAAGGAGGTCAATATATAGGCTTACAAGACATGATTCGTATATTAAAGACCAGAAAATACTATAATAGTTTAGACTACAAAACGTACTATCAAATTCCCCCAAGCTTATGTTTTGCTTGTCCCCAAGCAAAGATATAAAAACTAGCTAACATAAAAAAGTGACTAATCAAAACGTTCTAATTATGCATACACAAGTACTATGCAAAATTCTAAATAGGGAGAAGGTGAAACGTAAACCTAAAATAATTACATAAACGGGGTTTACTATTTATAAACTTTAATAACAAAAATAAATCATCCAAAATTTTAACAAAATTCTTTAAATAAATTTAAGCAAAGCAACAAAATGAAAAAATGCATTGAGTTGTTACTAGATCCAAGCAACATATTATAACTATATCAAACAAATAACAAAAATCTAAATTTAAATCCAAATCTAATACTGATTTACTTTTCTTCTTTACTTAGATTATAAATAAAAATCAAAAGCATGAATCAAAAGGACTTATTAGGACCGAAACGTTTTGTTTAGGATTATGATTAGGAGTGGAATTAAAAGATAAACAATGAAGTTTAAAAACCACACTAAACCAAAACAACGACTTTCAAAAATTTAATTATAAATAAATTATTTTTCTTTCTTTTTCTTTTCCATTTTTTTCTTTTTCAAAATAAAGGCCATAATTAATTTTTCTTTTCATTTTAAAATTGGGCAAACAAAAGGAAATACCTATTTTGAGCATACTTTTTTCAAAACTTCTCCAACTATATCACAAAATAATCCTATCATAATCATGAAAATTTTTAAATAAAACTCAAAAAAGTTTGTGTGATTAGATAGGTTGGAAAATTTTGCTTTGGTGAAGATGAAATGTTAGGTGGAGCTATCAATTGAAACTGGAAAAACGCTCAAAAGCGGCTAACTAGGGGTAAAAAAAAATTTTAGGTTGGCAAGAAGGCTCAAACGAAAAGAAAAATGGCCTAAATCATTTTCATGCTTCGAAATTTATCTAAAGCATAGTTTTGAAAAATTTAAAAAATCAAGTCCTACATAATAAAAGAAGATTGATGAAATTATCTTGCAAATAGAAATAATAGGTGACTTGGATCGTTCATATCTACTACGCAAATCAAAAGTTGATATTAAAAAATTATCCAGAAATGAAAAGAAAAATAGTGGATGAAATATTTTCAAGAAAGAAAAGAAAATAAAGAACAAAAACCATAATAAAAATTCGTGTTTTCGAAAAACGTTTCACGTTTACATGCTACTGTGAATTAGAAACACAACATGACCAACATTTTACTTGTTAAACATAATTAAAAAGAACGATTAGAAATATTATAGTTAGCTTAATCGTTATAAAGAATTTTGAGAAAAACAAAACAAAAACAATGGGTACTAATGAAATACCAAAATTAGTGTAACCTATTAAAATAACATAATACATTTTTTTTAATTTTGAAATATTCTTTTTTTTAGTTTTAAAGATATTATCTTTTTTTGAGATTTTTCTTTAAGAAGAAAAAAGAGAAAGCATAAGAAATTTCTTTGATTTTTTGATTAATTTTTACAGGGAAACAAAAATAATGAAAAAAAGAAAGAGGAAATCCTCACCCAAGCTTAATATAAACATTGTCCTAAATGGAGAAAAGAGGGGAAGGAGAGAGAAAAATTAAAACAGAAATAAATATACAAAATTGAAAACAGGTACTTCCTCAGATTTATATGCTGCAAATGTTGATTGTTGTCGCTCCCCTGTACTTGCATTTTGGATCATTATGAAATGTATTCTTTGGACTTCATGATGGATTCAGCAGCGTTGGAGCAGGCGATCGGAGAAGCATAAGCTTGTCGAAGCTTTTCGAGGCAAAAAAAGTGTAAAATAAAGAAAATAAAAAAGTAACTTGGGTTGCCTCCCAAGAGCGCCCGTTGCTTAAAACGTCGTTTGAGCTCGACGCAACAAAATAAAATTGTCCAAAAATAATTTGTCCAAGATAATAATTAAAGTTTTATCAAAAATAAAAAGTCTTAAGTTAGTTACAGTTCATGTAGAAGAAACTTAATATTATTCAGACTGACATCATCATAACCTGAAAAATAGAGTTTACGACACTACCCATTCACTTTTAAATTACCCTTATCAGGGTGTGAAATTAAAAAAGTGTCGTTCGGAAAAACTTGTTTAACAAAAAATGGCCCAGACCAACGAACTTTAACTTTCCAGGAAATAAATGTAAATGAGAATTATCATGAAGAACTTGGTCGCCCGGCTTGAAGGTTTATGGGTGCCTTAGGTGCTAGTCGTGAAATCGTTTCGTCCGCTCTTTATAAAATTTGTTATTCTCATATGGGTAAGAGCGCCACTCGTCGAGTTTGTTAAGTTGAAATTTTCTAAGGTCGCCGACAGAGTGGGGATCAAAATTTAAAAATCATAAGGCCCAAAAAGCGCGGTGTTCTAATCCACGGGTAAATGTAATGATTTTCCATAAACCAACCGATTTGGACGTACATTTGAGGGCGGTTTTGTACGCTGTTTGGTAGGCCCATAGAGCATCATATAATTTGGTTGACCAGTATTTTCTATAGGTAGAAATAGTATTTTCTAATATTCTTTTTATTTCTCAGTTCACTACTTCGACCTGTCCGTTAGTTTGGGGGTTGTAGGCGGTTGAAAGCTTATGCGTAACGCCGTATTTAATAATGATTTTTGAAAACTGCGCGTTACAAAAGTGTGAACCCCTTTTGTTAACGATGACTCGCGGCATATCGAATTGAGAAAATAGATTTTTTAAGAAAGTAATTACGACTTGAGCGTCGTTAGTAGGAAGAGCTTGGGCTTCAGCCCAACGTGAAACATAATCGGCGGCAACTAAGATGTATTTGTTTCTGAAGCTAGAATGAAGGGGCCAACAATATCAATTCCCCAGAGGTCGAAAATTTCGCACTTGAGGGAATAATTTTGCGGCATTTCATTTTTATGAGAAATGTTGCCCGACCGTTGACATCTATCACACCTACTCACAAAGGCTTGTGCATCTTTAAATATGCTAGGACAGTAAAAACCCACGCAAAGCACCTTATGAGCGGTGCGAGCAGCTTGATAGTGACCACAAGTCGGTCCTTCATGCAAATGTTTTAAAATATCTAATCCTTCTTCAAAAGAGACACATCTCCTTATCACTTGGTCCGCACAGACTCGGAAAAGATGTGGATCCTCCCAAAAATAGTTCTTCAACTTAGAAAAGAATTTCTTCTTTTACTGAGAAAAAAACTCTTTTGGGAGCACACGAGCCACTAAATAGTTGGCTATTTGTACAAATCAAGGAGAAGGAGAAGTGTTAATTGAAAGCAGCTTCTCATCAAGAAAATATTCATTAAAAGATATTTCATCTAAATTTTTTATATACGAATTATCTAATCGTGAGAGATGGTCGGAGGCCAAATACTCAGCTCCTCGCTTATTATGGATTTCTAAGTAGAACTCCTGGACGAGTAAGACCCAGTGAATCCTCTTGGCACCCGTCTTATGAAGAAGATATTTGAGGGTCGAATGAACTGTAAAAACATAATTTTGGAAAGCGTAATGTATGAATGGAATTTATCAAAAGCGAACACTACAGCTAGGAGCTCCTTCTCGGTTGTGGTATAATTCTCTTATGCCGAAGTAAGTGTTTTACTTGCATAATATATGGGGTGGAAGATTTTAGAAATTCGTTGTCCTATTACGGCTCCCACCCCAAAACTACTCGCATCGCACATAATTTCAAAGGGAAGGTCCCACACTATAGCTATCATAATGGGGGCATTAATTAACTTTTCTTTAATTAATTCAAAAAAACACCGATAAAGGTCATCAAAAATAAATGGGGCATCTTTTTCTAAGAGCTGAGTAAGCGGTTTGGTGATTTTGGAGAAGTTCTTTATGAAGCGGTGGTAGAAACCAGTGTGTCCGAAGAAACTTTTTATAGCTTTAAGATTCGTACGTAACTTCTTGATAACTTCTATCTTAGCTATGTCTACTATAATTCCTCTCGCAGAATTCTTATGACCCAAAACTAACCCCTCCCTCACCATAAAATGGCATTTTTACCAATTTAGGGCGAGGTTAGTTTCTTCGCATCTTACTAAGACTTTTTTGATGTTTTCAAAACAACTATAAAAGGCATCGCCAAACACAGAGAAATCATCCATAAATACCTCCATAATGCTTTCTACGTACTTGTCAAAGATAGTGAACATACATCGTTGGAATGTAGCTGGCGCATTGCATAATCCAAACGGCATTCTTCGGTAAGCAAAGGTGCCAAAGGGACTGTTGGGTATTGTATATACAATTACCTGGATTTGAAGAAGCCTCCTGTCAAGCTAAGATGAATTCACAATGTATTTGATGATATATCTTCAAGTTGTGCTTGCAGTTATTGCTCGCTATGTACACACCAATGTCAAGGTGCAGTGGGTCAATATACACGGGTCTGCGCAACGTAATACCTCATTGAGCAGATCAGTGTGTTGGCTTATGTGTACTCTCTCTATTGGAGTGTACTTATGGTCAAGTACATGGCTGAGATAGATCTTGAGCAGACAAGGAGCAAGGATGGGTCAAATACCAACTCACGGGAAGAAAGACGAAAAATCGTCTAAGTTATATTCGACGAGAATCACCAAGTGATTCTCACCGATTCGACGGGAATCACTAGTGATTCCCGTCGAATCGTCGAGAATCACTCGTCAATTCTCGCCGACTGTATCCGGCTGACTCAAAAGCATTCAAAAATTCTGTTTAGTCAGAAACGTCGAGAATCACTTAGTTATTCTCGACGAACCGTCGAGAATGACTTTGTATTCTCGCCGATTCGTCGAGAATAGTTGTGATTCTCGCCGATTCACTCCGGATGGCAAGCTTTTTAGCAGGAATTCTTCTAAGTAGAATATGACGGGAATCAATAAGTGATTCTCGCCGATTAGTCGAGAATCACCAATGATTCCCGCCGAATTTGCCTTAGGGAATTTCTACCTGCTCGCTGGACCAAACCAAGATTTCGGGCGCTGTTTGGACCGGGCTTAGGGCTTCTCCTTGTGGGGCCCACAACGGTCACTTACGGTTGTTCTACAGTATATATAATCGCTTATTTCGAACTTGAACAGTAGCGCTTCACTAGAAAAAGAACAAACAGCCTGGCGTTACCTAGCCGATCGCGGAACTCCACCGCTCGGCGTCGCCGCTCGCAAGTTGTCACCGCCGCAGATCTTAGATCCTCTTTGATCGTCTTGCGACAGGACCGAGGCAAGTCTAGCGTCTCACGCTTCTCTCTCAAGATCTCTTGTCTCTCGATTTGTTGAACGAGGATAGCTCTTCGTTCCGAAACGATTGAGACGACTGATCCGATAGAGATCGTTGGAAGACCTTGCTTGCTTCATCAAGAAGTTTGGATCTACAGAGCATCGCCGCATTCACTTTCCGCCGCCGATCTCGGGAATATCCTCTCCAAGAGAGTGCGCTGATCGTGGACTCTTCGTCTTCATCAAGAAAGATTCATTGAACGAAGAGGGACATCGGGTTCTCCAAACGTCATTTGTATTTCTTATACATTCTATTTTGACTTTGTTGTAAAGGAACTTTGTTTCCTCATTGTAAGGGTTGGGTGCAACCTGTTGTGGAGAAGTAGTGACTCTTTCGGGTGGAAGGGTTTCTTCTATAGTGAGAGGATTGGATTTCAATCCTATTGGTGAAGTGACCGAGTCGTCCCTTGTAGGGAGATAGGTAGAAGGGGGAGAGTGGACGTACCCAAATCGGTGAACCACTATAATTTCTGGTGTGCTTTTCTGTGTTGTGTTTGTTGTTTGTGCAGGTTCATTTTTAATTCTGCAAAAGACTGCAAATCACATATCCCCCCCATAGGTGAAGCTAGTTGACACTAGATTGACTTTCAATTGGTATCAGAGGGAGGTTACTCATAAAAAGGTTAACACCTTGAGTAAAATCCTGTCTCTAGTGTCAACAAGAAAATCAGACTCAAGCATGGAGCTGTATTCTGATGTCTCTCCTCTGAGACTCTCTACATGCACAAAGGAGTATTATCTAGTCTGGAAGATGAGAGTTTTGTTTCATCTGGAGGCCATCGACCCTCGAGCGTCACTCATTTTGGATGAGGGTCCCTTCATTCCCATGAAGGCGTCTGGCTTAGGAAAAGATCTCCAAATACCCAAGAGTCCCGAAGAGATGTCTTAGACTAAGCTCTCTCTCTTCAACTTGGACAAGCTAATTCGTCAGATCATCTCTGACTTCTAGTCTTGATTATCTCGTTCAAGATTGGACAAGTGCAGGACTTCCAAGTCTGTGTGGCAAACTATCTCAGACCTCATGGAGGGATCAGAGCCATAGGGACTAGTTGCCAGCAGGAGGATGAAGCCTATGTGGGGGTCCTCATTTCATAAGATGAAGGTAAATACCAATCTCTCAGTATCAGAGCTCCTGTGTCCTTGTCTGAGACTGAAGAAGAGGTTGAGGAAAGCAGTTTTGATGAAGCTGACACAACAGTCTCTGCCGCTCTTAACGCTGACCCTAAACATCAAAGTCAGGATCAGGTAACTTCTTCATCATGCTCCTCTCCCCTTAGATTTCCTGAAGATAGGAACAGTTCAGAGGGTTGTCCATCTAGTGATGCAAGGGAAATGGATAGCTTCAATCAAAGTATTGAAAATCTTGATTCACTTGAGAGTGCCCTTCAGTTGAGCAACTTACTTGTTGAGGAACAAGCTAAGGAGATTGCTCAGTTAAGGACCTTGATGAATCTCCAATTGGAATCCATCAAGGTAAAGGACTCAAAGATCTCGGATCTAGAGAGTCGTCTAGAGACCGAGAAGAGGATAGTTTCTTAACTTTTCCAAGATAAATGCTATAAAAAGAAAAGCAAAAAATGGGTGGATCTCCCAAATCATTAATTCATAGAGAAATTGGGAAACTGTGTTCAGACCCCCCACCCCAAGTAGGAAGGGCACACATCATGCTTTCAGGTATGACCACGGGAATAACCTTGGTCACTGCAAGAGTGATCAGCCCTCAGGTGGAAATACCCACAGTGCAAGAGCTGTCAAGGCTACCCTTGAGAGAATACCCAAGGCTCATCCTGAACCCTTTGTATTCTCGGCCTCAGCCCCAACTCGTCATGAATCTGTAGGAACCAGCTCTCACTGCATCTCTTACCACCCCAAGACATAGGAAAGGGTGGTTGGGAAATATGTAGTAAGTACCCATGGGGCCCCCAAATGTGTGTTGACTAAAAGGAAGGCACCACCTCCCAGGCCTCATGACACTCACCACATGCTCTCTATCCACCCTCCCTCGTGTCTCGGTGGAAAGGGCAAATTTGTGGGAAAAACCTGCCCAGTCTTGTTTAGACCAAAGATCATGACTACCTCAGTCAGTAAATCAGGTCAGAAATGGCGATACAACCTTCATGATTGTTGGTGCTGTGGCAAGGTGGGTCACTTTGCCATAGATTGTCTGCACAATCCCTCTGTGCCAAGGGAAAGGGTATGTCCACTTCCTCTGGGCAGAGCTAGCCTTCCTGACAGGATTCCTGTAGGAAGGCATTCGATATCTTATGCTGACAAGAACCTAGGACCAAATACATATTGGGTTCCTAAGGAAAGGTAATTCTTTTTCGCAGGATAGTCTAGGTTCGCGTAAATATGATGGGAACTAGACATGAGATGTTCAAAGAATGACATGGAACACGTATATGGGATAAGAGCAATGCTACCTACAATGGCTTACTCCAATTGGACACCTGGTGTACCTCAAATAGCAGATTGAATGATAAATTTATTGATCCCAGGTACATGCGTTCAGTTTCAATACTTGAGTCGTATTATAAAGATGCTTACATATATATTTATATCCACACGAATATGTCAATTCTTCTTCTAAAAAGTAAATGTTGATATATATATATACACACTTATATGTTCACATACCTAGTAAAAGGATGAAATATCTGAAGAATTACGTGCATTTACATATATATATATAATTGATAATGTATTTAAATGAGTGTAAATCAGTCCACTTGAATTTCAAGGAGAGTGTGCCAGGGGCTATAACAAAAATTCTACGCTTTTGAATTACCTAGAATTACTCAGTAATTAATTCTAGGGTTAATATACCATTCAACTCGACCTAGGTTTTGTGATCAACAAATGAAAAAGAGGTCTAAGATTCGAAACAATATAAACTGCCCCGTTCAGTGGGTATGAAATAGCGGCTACCCGTCGGTATATATAAAAAGCATAAAACCCCTGTGGACTCTACACATTCCACATCCCGCGAGCATCCCGCCGAATCCCTAAGAACTCTCGCCGAATCCCTTGGTTGTGCAGAAGCCGCTTCGTCTGGTGCTCTCCGTCTCTCCTCCGGACTCCCGTCGACAACACCCTTAGGATGCAAGGACCGTGTCGTGAACCCGTTGGCTCCGTGCTTCCGTCATCTCCCCGTCAGGTTTCCCTATCCCGACGACGATCTTTCCAGTTGCCATCATCCCGCCGGAAGCCTTCTCATCGCTCGACGCTAGGGTAACGTTCCCTCATCCTTGAAGTTTCTTGTCTCGTGTAGCACCTATACTAGAAATTCTAATAGGGTTTAGACACTTTGACATTTCCTATTTAGGTTTGAAATGGCTCCTAGAACCACAGCAGGACACCTCACCGGAAGTGAACTAGTTAGGACGGGCTTCTCTCATTCCTCCGATGAGTTCAGAAATATCATCCTCATGCTTGAAGAAGCCGGGCTTTCCTTCATCCTGGAGCATCCTTACAAGATCCTAGATAAGGAAGTGCTGGAATTCTTTGCAACGACAAAGCTACGACAAGAAGATACAGTGATTAAGAGTAAGATTGCTAGTCTATATATCAAGATGACTGCAGGAAAACTGTCCCGATATTAACAGCTCACCTGTTCTGAACAAGAGGACTACCTCGAGGAAGAGGATTGAGCCCGGACTCTCCTATTCTGTG
This sequence comes from Platanthera zijinensis, assembly GCA_039513925.1. Classification (NCBI taxonomy): domain Eukaryota; kingdom Viridiplantae; phylum Streptophyta; class Magnoliopsida; order Asparagales; family Orchidaceae; genus Platanthera; species Platanthera zijinensis. The sequence goes on along the minus strand of CM077086.1, from coordinate 133,383,950 downwards.
GACTTGCTCGAGGAACTAAATCGATCAAGCGAAGGGAAATGAATGAGGAAGGGAAGCTCCTGTCGGATATCATTGGGAAAGTACTGATCTGCAAACCAGGCTCCCACGATCATATCTCTGGTGATATGTTCAAGATCTTGGTGGCAATTGTGTGTCGAAAAAGATACAACTGGGGGGCTAAGCTATTTGAGAAAATTAAAGATACTCTCCGAACCCCAAATTTTGGAAGAATCATTAGCCTGTATCTCAACCGGCTAGATGGAGATAGGTTCGACATGAGTAAGGGAGTTCCTCTCCATTACTTGAAGAAAATGGATTCAAGTGTATTTGATAGATGGGAAAGAAGGATTGTTCAAGCAGCTGTAGCTGAAGCACATGGTGAACCTGTGGCTGAGGCCCATGAGGAGGAAGATAACAGAGCTTTAGAAAACCGAGATCCCTTGGATATACCCAGTGACGTCCCTGACTTGCTGGATGTAGGAACTGAGGGGGAGTCTTTATCTGTTCCTACTGAAACTCACAGGACATAAATCTCAGTCCCAGATCATGCTGATGTCGTTTCTGACATCTCTCAGATTGCAAAAGTTGCAGTTGATACCCTTGACACTGATCAGGGTGATGAGGAGGATGCTGAGATGGACATGGATGATGTTGCAATTAATAATGAGGATATGGAAGATTAGGCTACTGAGGAAGGGAATGATGTGGTTTAAAATGAAAAAAACTTGAGGGAGATGGTGGATATGGTGGAGCCACAGGATGAAGTTGAAGTTCCATCTGAGGAATGGGCTCCATTGGTAGTTCATGAGAAATCTGGTGCAACAATGGAGGGGGAGTCCTCTCAGTAAAAGATGATAAGCATTCCTGAGAAAACTACGGAGGTTGCCCCTATCCCCCCATTGGAGACTGTGCATGTATCAAGCTCCCCCAGTGATTCTGCTTAAGAAGAAGACCAAGGCATGCCTCAGGGTTATCCACTACGACCAAATCTAGAAAATCACACTTTGAACATCATTCAAGGGATAGTGGATGAACTCAGAGATTCTTTTGAGAAATCACACAACAAGGTATTAAAAAGAATTAAACAATCTGAGGAGCTAATGTTGAAGAATGTTGTGGAAATCAATCACAAGATGGATCTGATGGAACAAATGTTTGATGCTAAGTACATAGAGGCCGGCACTACTGTAACACTTCTCATGCAAGGGCTTCAGAAAAATACGACTGATCTGGCAGTAGTAAATAAGAATGCTCATGTTATGGACGAAAACATATAGAAATTTGATGCCAACATGGTGATTCTAAATTCAAATAAAAAAACCTTGCTGACTGAGTTTACAAAGACTGTGAAGCACATCGATGAGTCACTACACACTTATGCAAACTCAATTGCCCAAGAAGCCAAAAAGGGGGAGGAATAATATAAAGCTAAGATGTCAGGGCTACAACAGATTATGATCGACAACTTCAAACAGTCAAATAAGTATGTTTTTGATAGCTGTCACTGGCTCGTTCAGCAGGCATCAGGTATTCAAATTCCAATTTCGGTTCTTTCTCCAGATGAGATTACCACTGCTGCTGATGAGGTTGCAAGTGTTGAGGAGGTTCCGCTTAGCGAAGCTGATGCTAAGAAGGCTGCCAGGGCTGCTGACAAAGCTACTCTCAGGGCCATGTTTGACCAGGAAGCCATAGCGAAAGGAAAAAAGAAAACTCCAAGAAGGGACATCCAAAGAGACTCCAACTGAGAAGAAAGTGAGATTGAAGGAGAGTGAAGTGCGAAATGAACGATGGAGTCCTATCTCGAGGAGCATTATATTGGACACCTTTATGCTACACCAGCGGGGGGAAATTAATCGAAATGATGTATATAGTTAATATGAGTGGGAGCTGCACAAAGAATATGTAGCTAAACGAAATATATTTTTCAGGACTAACAAAGTGGAACATAAAGATCCTCCCCCCAGATACTATCCGAAGCCCAACGAATATTTTGAGAGACAAAGCAAGAAGTACTTGGCTCAACAAATGAAGGATGATCTAGCTAAGGAGAAATAGGCCTAGGTCTTTGACTTGTCTTTTTCTTCATGTTTGCCTATCTCTTCATGTTTTTGTATGAACAATTCCTTTGGATATATATATATATATATGATTTCATGATTGACTCAACTATTATTCTGCATGCTTTTAATTCTCTGTGTCTTGTCTCTCTCAATTTGTTTTGTATATTACTCTGGTTGGTGAAATTCATCTTAGCTAGTAGGATTTTGGCTTCATCAACTAGGGGGAGATTGCTGGTTATTGTATCCACAATTACCTGGATTTGAAGAAGCCTCCTGTAAAGCTAAGATGAATTCACAATGTATTTGAGGATATATCTTCAAGTTGTGCTTGCAGTTATTCCTCGCTATGTACACACCAATGTCATGGTGCAGTGGGTCAATATACACGGGTCTGCGTAACGTAATCCCTCGTTGAGCAGATCAGTCTATTTGCTCATGTGTACTCTCTCTATTGGAGTGTACTTATGGTCAAGTACAGGGCTGAGATAGATCAAGAGCAGACAAGGAGCAAGAATGGGTCAAAGACCAACTCACGGGAAGAAAGACGAAAAATCGTCTAAGTTATATTTGACGAGAATCACCAAGTGATTCTCACCGATTCGACGGGAATCACTAGTGATTCACGTCGAATCGTCGACAATCACTCGCAGATTCTCGCCGACTGTATCCGGCTGACTCAAAAGCATTCAAGAAATATTCTAAGTCATAATCGTCGAGAATCACTTAGTGAGTCTCGACAAACCGTCGAGAATGACTCTGCATTCTCTCTGATTCGTCGAGAATAGTTCTGATTCTCGCTGATTCACTCCGGATGGCAAGCTTTTCAGCAAGAATTCTTCTAAGTAGAATTCGACGGGAATCATAAGTGATTCTCGCCGATTCGTCGAGAATCACCAATGATTCCCGCCGAATTTTCCTTAGGCAATTTCTACCTGCTCGCTGGACCGAACCAAGATTAAAGGCGCTGTTTGGACCGGGCTTAGGGCTTCTCCTTGTGGGGCCCACAACGGTCACTTAGGGTTGTTCTACAGTATATATACTCGCTTATTTCGAACTTGAATAGTAGCGCTTCACGAGAAAAAGAACAAACAGTCGGGCGTGACCTAGCCGATCGCGGAACTCCATCGCTCGCAAGTTATCTCCACCATAGATCTTAGATCCTCTTTGATTGTCTGGAGATAGGACCGAGACAAGCCTAGCATCTCACGCTTCTCTCTCGAGATCTCTTGTCTCTCGATTTGTTGAACGAGGATAGCTCTTCATTCCGAAACGATTGAGACGACTTATCCGATTGAGATCGTTGGTAGAACTTGCTTGCTTCGTCAAGAAGTTTGGATCTATAGAGCATCGCCGCCGCATTCACTTGCCACCGCCAATCTCAGGAAGATCCTCTCCAAGAGAGTGCGCCAATCGTGGACTCTTCGTCTTCATCAAGAAAGCTTCATTGAACGAAGAGGGACAACGTGTTCTCCAAACGTCGTTTGTATTTCTTGTACATTCTATTTTTACTTTATTGTAAAGGAACTTTGTTTCCTCGTTGTAAGGGTTGGGTGCAACCTATGGTGGAGGATTAGTGACTCCTTCAGGTGGAAGGGTTTCTTCCATAGTGAGAGGATTTGATTTCAATCCTGTTGGTTAAGTGACCGAGTTGTCCCTTGTTGGGAGATAGGTCGAAGGGGGAGAGTGGACGTACCGAAATAGGGGAACCACTATAATTTCTGGTATGCTTTTCTGTGTTGTGTTTATTGTTTGTGCAGGTTATTTTTTAATTCCGCAAAAGACTGCAAATCACCTATCCCCCCATAGGTGAAGCTAGTTGACACTAGATTAACTTTCAGGGACAAGTAAACGTAGTTTTCTTCTGGTCCTCGGGAGAGATGGGGGTTTTTAAATACCCAGAGAGACCATCGAGAAAACAGTAAAAGCTATGGCTGGATAATCGCTCTAAAATTTGATCGATGAATGACAAGGAAAAGTGAACCTTGCGGGTGGCGTCGTTTAACTTAAAATAGTCAATACACATTCGCCACCCTGTCACCGTCCGTATTAGGGTTAAGTCATTATTTTCAATACTAACTACAGTTATCCCTTCCTTTTTTGGCACTACCTGAACAGGACAAACCCACTGACTATCAGATATAGGATAGATAATTCTTGCATCTAACAGCTTCATAACCTCTCCCTTTACGACTTCTTTCATGTTCGGGTTTATACGACCCTTAGGTTGTATGGAGTTACGCAAATTATCTTCCATTAAGATTTTGTGTGTGCAGAAGGATGGCCTTATGCCCTTAATATCAAATATCTGCCAGGCAATAGCTCGGTAATGTTTATGTAAAACTAGAAGGAGTTTGTCATTTTGGACTTCAGATAATTAGGCTGAAACTATCACTGGCAGTTTGGAATTTTTTTTCTAGGAATTCATACTTGAGATGTTCAGGTAGTTCTTTTAATTCGAGGGTAGGGGGTTCTTCATATGAGTTATTAGAAATTCTTTCTTTTTCAAAAACTATGTCTTCGAAGACTTTTTTATATGCAAAATTAAAAGTGGTGGGGCTAGTGGCCATGGCAGTTTCTTGCAGACTTTCAGTTGGAAGAGTTGAGGGAGAACAAAAATCAAAAATTTCATTGTCAGAAATGTTGTAGGAAGATTCATCACTTAAGTTATGTAAGAAGAAATAGGAGTGGTCATTCTCCAAGGTATTTTTCATCGAAGGGGTGATAGAGAAGGTCACTTCATCATCGCCTACTCAAAGGAAGAGCTTGTCATTGCTTACATCAATGATAGCTCGGAGGTGGCAAGGAAGGGTCGGCAGAGGATCAAGAGAATCTCGACGTCTTCTTCGATGTCCTATTTGACGAAATCCACTCGGAAGATGAATTTGTCGACTTTGACTAAGACATCCCCCACTATTCCTAACGGGTACTTAATTGATCTATTTGCGAGCTGGATACTCATGCATGTGGGGTTGAGGCTACCAATTCCTAACTTTTTAAATAACTAGAAGTGCATCAGGTTCATACACGCCCCTAAGTCGGCCAATGCGTGATTTATAAAAAGATCACCAAAGACACACGTAATAAAAAAACTACCTGGATCACTAATCTTCTTTGGCAAACCATTTATCAATACCGCAGAGCACTTGACATTTAACGTGACGTGCGATAAGTTATCTAACTTATTCTTATTAGTTAGGAGGTCCTTAAGGTACTTAGCGTACTTCGGCATCTGGGAAATCGCTTCATGGAAGGGTAGGTTTATGTGGATTTCCTTAAACATTTCTAGGAAACTGGAGTATTGATCATCCTGACGGTGTTTGTTAATTTCGAAAGGGTATGGTGGAGTTGGATTATTTTTAAAGATGGGTGGTGGAGTGAGATCTTTTTCTAAAGCAGATACTGGAGTGATAACTTCTGTTTCCGACGGTGGTGGAATTTTCAAAACGGGAGCGGAGCTTGCTACGGGCTCTTCTATAACCTTACCAGAAACTTGCTTCCCACTCTGAAGAGTTATACCTTTCGCTTGATCTCTCAGTTTGGGCTCGGTATTGGAAGGAAGAGACCTTGCGGGTCACTCAAAAATAATTTTTGCGAGTTATCCTACTTGATTTTCAATATTTTTAATGCTTACGGTTAAGGTTCTATAGTAGCGTCATTTGTGGTTATATATCTAGAAAGTAACTCCTCCAAGCTTGGAGGTTTTGGATAGTTTTGAAGAGGTGGATGTAGTGCAGAAAAATCATTCTGTGGTGGCAGGCGAATTTCGTTCGAGGGATTACTCCACGAAAAATTCGGGTGGTTCCGTAAAGCGAGCTTATAACTATTCAGAAAAGTAAAACCAGGTGCATGAAAATTCACAGCAGAAAAATTATTAAAAGAATTTATATGCATATTATTAACATAATCTAATTGTTCGGGAGAAAGAGTTGCAGATTCCCATACTTGAGGTGCGGAGGCAGTAGTCATCTCCGTAATTTTTTAACTTAATATTTCTACTTGTAGATCTAGTTGGGAGACATTGTCTACTTCAAAAATACCTGCAGGTTTGTTTGGGTGGGACCGAGGCACATTCAACTGATATTTCTTCATTGCCATTTCCTCGAAAAGCTCAAAAGCTATTTCCGGGGTTTTAGGTTTAAAGTACCACCGGAAGCTGTGTCTATTATTTTCTTTGTATTTTGTTTTAGCCCGTTATAAAATGTCAGCACTTGTAACCATACAGGTAGCGGGTGATGGGGACATCGTCTTATCTGTTCTTTAAATTTTTCCCAGGTTTCATATAAGGTTTTAGAGTCTATTTATACAAAGGCAGAAATATCGTTCCTAAGTTTTGCGGTTTTAGCTGGCGGAAAATACTTCATAAAAAATTTTCAGTTAATTGATCCCATGTAGTGATGCTCCCTCTTGGCAGAGTCATCAACCATTGTTTAGCTTTGGTTTATAGGGATAAAGGAAATAATCTTAGCCTAATAGCATCATTTGTTTAGCTTTGTTATATGTGTGTTCGTATCTTCATCTTGAAGTCCGTCATAATTCACATACTGCTGCACCATTTGAAATTTTGCTAGGATTTAGTTCGAAATTATTACTAGCTATAGCAGGGCGAACAATGCTTGATTCTATTCCCTCTAGATTCAGTCATTCATAATAGGACATATGCATATATATGGCTTCCTCCACGTGGGGTTCTTCCAGTCTTAAAGTAGAAATGACTAGGAATCTTCAACCGGTATTTGGAGGGTAGGGCCTTGAAATCGCGATCTTCTCCGAAGAGTATGCTCAATTTTGTGGTCCAAGTCCAAAATTACTGACGGACTCCCGTGGGTCATGCACTAGAAGAAGAGAAAATTAAGAAAGAGAAATAAATAAACTAGAAAATGGAGAAGTTAAAAAAAAGTTATGAAAAAGATTTTTTAATGTTTTAACTCCCAAACTTCCAAAGGGTTTCCAAATGAAGGGTTTGCATGGTACTATATAAGATAGTGCTATTTAAGCCACATTGCCCTTTTAGAGAGAGTGAGGTGGTGTAGAAAAATTGTTAATCGGGTTTTTATTAAGAGCGTTAATATTTTTTTGGATTTTTAAATTTTTTTAGAAAGAGGTTGAGAAAGAGAAATGATAAAAGTAATAGGTTTGTGTTTTCAAATTATCAACAAAAGTTATTCCCCAGCAACGGCGCAAAAAACTTGGTGATCGCTTATCATGCTAGAGAAAAAGCGAGCCGAACTATCAATCCAACTAGGCAAGTATACCTATCGAACTGTAGCTAAGGGACACAAGTGTTGTATTGAAATCCGGGAACTGTTGAGTAAACCTACTCACACGAAAACTATTATCTTATCGAATGATTGATTTATGGTTAAGAGAAAACTAATTGCGAATAAGGGAGGAAATATTGCGCTAAAGAGATAAGTACTTGCAGTTAAATAAAGAGATATTGAATGCGATAACAACGAAGGGTTGAAACTATGAAATAGAAAAGCACTCGATCGAGAATCACCTCGACAAAAGTTGATTAAAGACGTGATAAAAACCCATGCTTATTAGGGTAAAGTTCCTTGGCCGTGGAGGTTCCTAAAGCTTGAACACGCTTCTCTCGAAGTTGTGCCCAACTGAGTTTAAGAAGGTCCAACCAAACTCTCATCCAAATCGGAGACCAAAAGCTCGCTTTACACGGTGAACCCCGCTATTGGATTTCACTCCAATCCAAAGATTTGGACGTCTACCTCTCTCAAGGGGAGCGTGCAACTCTCTTTACTCTTGAATGTTCAATTCAAACTACGAGCCTCTCGGCTAGCTAAGAGTGAAAACAAAGCTTGAAATTATATATAAATGATATAACTCCAAACATGAATAATCAAGAGTAATCGAAGGCCTAAACCCTAAAAAGGAAAGTAAATTTTAAGCAACATAACTTAATCAACTCAAACCTCAGATTATCAAGATGGAGTACAAGGAGGATTAGTTAGTCATGGAGAAGTGGAGGAGGAGGGATGAGTAGAAGAACTTTAATAACACAAAGTAAATAAAGGGCACTTTATATTAATGATAAGAGAGAACTACAACTTGAACCAAAGGATTACACTTGCATGGAATAAAAACCTAAAATAGCGTTACATTCAGAAACTAAAGCAATTACAATAACGACAATAAATGATTACACTAACCTAGGGATAGGAAAAACATAAAATGAGAAAGAGAGAGAGAGCATGAAAAACACAAAGAAACAAAAGGGTAGCACCTCCCCTCTCAACCCCAAAATTGTTTTGGACACAAGTGGGTACCACTGAATTTTTAGATTTTTCTCACGGGTTAGTCACGCCCTCTTTCACGCCCAGGTAGGGCATGTTAGGGGGGCATGAAATGCACGGAGTTGACCTAGGGCTCAAGATTCTGGAAGGAAAGATGATTACTTCTGTACATCGGTGGACACGTCCTGGGCCACGCCCTTATAGGAGTGGCGTGTAAGGCATGTCAAGTCTTAATCATTGGTTGAAAATCCGTCAGTCATCGAAAAAGGTGGAACACTCCCCAGGGCCATGCCCGTGTATAAGGGCGTGTTAGTACTGTTGGCGTGCAGTAATAGAAAAAAGCTTTAAATGAGGCAAAAGACTTCGAGATGAGGGTGACACGCCCAGGGAGGGCGTGTCATGGCGGCATGTGATGATGATTTTCTATAGTTTGAAAATAATATCCAAACTATAATCTCAAATAGGCAAGTGTACCTATCGAAATATAGTATAGGAAATGTCATATTTGACTCGGGGACTGTTGATTACTTCTACTCAAGCAAATTAATATTATTTTATCGAAAGAAAAGAAGGGGTAAATTAAACTGAAGAAGGAAGAAAATAGACTAACAATAAGCACTTGATCTAGACTCACTTTGAATTCAAATTAACTTGCAAACTTTTAATTACCTACTTCGACTGTGGAGGTTCCCAAGGTATAAAAGCATCTCTATCGAGCGCATGCTTTTGAAAAAGCATCTCTATCGAGCGCATGCTTTTGAATAAACTTAGGTTGATCGATTAAGACCACTCGGCCAGTCGAAACCCCTAAGCTTGATTTACGTAATGAACCCCACTATTGGATTTGACTCCAATCTGAAAGATCCATGTCATCCTCTCTTGAGGAGTGCATGCGGCTCCTTCTATCTTTGAGCGATCTACTCATATCCGCAACCCCTCGATCATTTAAGTTACAGATCTAGGATCGAAAATCTATTCGCGAAATATGAATTCGATACAAAATAATTCAAAGATAAATCAGAAGCGATAAATAAAGAGTTTGACAAAAAGAGTTTATTTTATTCCAAGATTATCATGATCAAGTGCAAAGGAAATTTGCTACTTGACATGAATTAAAAGTTATAATAAAAGTAAAAAAAAGTCATGATTAAAAAGAAAAGTTCTTTAATTTAAATTAGCAAAAAGTAAAGTTAAACTATGAAATTGAAATTACATAAAAGAAATGCATAAAAACAATAAACTAAGTTATAACATACTCCTAAAATTGGTTCCTAATCTTCCTCCTCAGCTTCTGAACTCATCTGGAATTTATAAGAAAGAATTGCTGGTCGGTAACGCCCTGTGTCCCGCCCGTTACCTAGGGCGTGTAAGGCTCGGAAACCACTATCTTGAAAGTCTGGGAATGTTGGGAGAAACCGCCAAAATCTGTTAAATTGCGGGTCACGCCCGTGACCTAGGGCGTGTCAGGTATGTTACTCAAAATGGCGAGAAGATGAAAATGGCGGGAGTTATTCTGCAGCAGATGAAGGGGTCACGCCCCTAGTAACGCCCGTAACCTAGGGCAGGTACTGACCCAGACAACAAACGGCTGGAAATGGTACAATCTGGGATCAATTTGGTAGTTTTGGGTAGGTTATACCCTAGGTCACGCCCGTGACAGGGGGCGTGTACTAGGGAAATGTTCCAGAATTTTCCAGGGAAGATTTATGGAGAAAACTGTTTTTTTGAACTAGACACGCTCGTATTCACGCCGAAGACACGCTCGTGTCTTTGGGACGTGTACTTTTGAAACTATTTATAATTGTAGAGGACGTCGTACTCTTTCCGTTTACTGGTTGCACGTCCCATAACTCTTCCTAGTTTGAAAGTTATGACCATTTGAATTTCAGCTATCCGTGACCAAAAATGTTCATTTTCTCCATTTCAACTCCTGAACAGTCCTGCAAGCTCAAAATTTCTATTCACAGCCCAAATTGTCCTGAAATATGAAAATAAAGCAATTAGAATCATAATTACTAACATATAATTATAATCTTATTATTAATTAAATAAAAACTATATAAAAATAACTATAATTAGTGACGTATCAAATACCCTCATACTTAATCTTTTGCTATTCCAGAGCAAAACTATGAGAAGTTCTTATAAGAAATTAATATAAATTTTTAATTTAAACTAAAAATTTATTAAATCAAAAGAAAGTTAAAAATAAAATTTAGCGATTTAAATATTTAGTCCTAATTTATGAAATTAAAATGAACAGAGAACAGTATTTAGCAAAAATTTCTCATATAAATTATTTAGAATTCAAAATTAAGTAATTTAGCAAACATAATTAGATTAGAATTATTCACACTTTTTTACTAAAAAAACTTGTAATAAAAATTTAACTACTACTTATGCTCTCTTGATATCTTTGTTTAAGTCTAAAATAATTATATTTGCTATAGGGTTTTAGGGATAAGGACCATGAAGAGGATTTTGAATTGAGGTGATGAATTTTATCCTCTTACCCCATGCTTTATTTTATTTTATTTTCTTTTTTAAAAAAAAATTATTTGCATATGTTTACCAAGATAATGATAAATTTTATTCTCTCATTTTCCATGGCATATGAACAAATATTATTTTTTCTTTTTTCAAAAAAAGGGAGTAATGAATTTTATTCTCTTACTCCATTTTATTCGGGGATTGCAAATGTGTACAAAGGAATAATTAATTCCCATGACATATGATCTTACAAAATAAAAAATAAAAATTGCATGTGTACCAAGGGATAGTGAATTTTATTCTCTTGTCCCCATGACATATGATCTAAGAAGAAATAAAAAAAAAGGAAAGACTAAATAATATTTAGATTAAATTAAAATAAGTTGAGAGCAACTATAGTAAATTAAAATTTCCTAAAAATCTTTAAGCATAAATTATTTTAATTAGAATTTAGAATTTGTTAAACTAAGCACTATGAAATTGAAACTAATTAAAATTAAGAGAAAACGAAGTAAATAAGGTTCTTTGAACAAAGTTAATTCATAAGTTAATTTTGCAAAATTAAATCGATAAAAATTAAATCTAACTAACAATGATGAAATAAAAGATTAGAAAATAAAAAATTATAAAAATTCTTATAATAAACGCAGAATAAATTTCTTGAAATCACAAAATATTAAGTAGGGGTTATTATATTTTTATTTTAATTTTGTAAGATTTTTATATATTTTTTAATTTCTAAAGATTTTTTCATTCTTTTTTGGATTTTCTAAAAAAACTACATGAGAATCCACCACCATACTTAAAAATAAACATTGTCCCCAATGTTTATAAGCCAAGTAGGAGGGGAAAAATAAACAATTTTTGAAAATATAAGAAAAAAAATAATTCATAAAAAATTAAAAGATAAGCAAGGGTGTCTCCCAAAAGCGATTTTCTTTTTCCCGTCTTTAAGCTAGATGGTTCAGGTTAGGAGAATGGAAAATAAAAATTGAAATGAACGGGAAACTCCCTTAATTCTCGCTTTAGCGAAGATGCCAAAGTCGTTCGCCCAACGTCTCCTCGGCTTTCTTCTTGATTTTTCTTCTCGCAGTTGACTTGAAAATTTAGATTCAAAATACCTATCCATACCTGAGGTGACTTGAATCTTTCTAGATGAGCGGCAAATGGGTCGGGGATAATATTTGAAAAGTTATTTAAAATATCATAAATTTTGCGAAGTTATATGATTAGGCTCTTATTGTTTATTTTCTAAAATTAATTTTTCGTTCGAAAAGTTAATTAAAATAAAATCATCGGACGCATCTTTTTCATAAATTTTCGCTCTTAAAATATCATAAATTTTGCTTGGAGATTTATTAATAGGAGAAAAATTGGGAGTAGTAGGAGGAGAAACATGTTCTTCTTCTACACCCCCAACTCGTCCAAACACTTAACAAATTCTTGAAATAAAAGTTTTTCTTTGTCTTCGGTATAGGAAAGTAAAGGAGAAGATGAAGATTCATGGCCCTCATTAGCGACATTATCCGAAGGAGAAAAATCACTAATAGTAATAAAAGTCTCATCCAAATTTTGGGGAGAAGAATCAAATGGAAATTGAGAAGATTCCCCAAAATTAGGAGAGAAAGCTTGCGGTGCAGAAGAAGAAAAACAAAAAAGTCGGATCTAAATAAATATCCTCAATACTCGGGAATCTTTCCGGGTGATCATGCTGGAAATCAACATCCGAGGAAGACGGAGAATTACTAAAATTAGAAAAATTGTTCGCATTGAAGCTTGAAAAAGTATTTTTATGAAAATTATTTTCCTCAAAATTTTAAAAATTAAAAAAAATGGAAAAGTTATTTTCATGAAAATTAGATAAAGGGTTCTCATTAAAGTAGGAATAATTTTTTTCATTATTATGATCAAAATTATAAGAATAATTTTGATGATAAAAATAATAACATTCCTCACTCCGATGAAGGGCACCACAAAAATTACACAAAACTTGGCGCTTCCTTGCAGCGTCCAAAAGATTAACTTTGTTTGTAAGCTCGGTATTTATAGCACCCAATTGTAATAACATTTTTTTGTAAAAATAAAATAAAACAACCGGTACTTAATAGAATGGAATTCGAAAAAGTAAATGGAAAAGTGAATAGGGGTAGAGAAAGAGAATGATAAAATTAATACAATTCGCGCTTTCAAAATATTAACAAAATAGTTCCCCGGCAACGGCGCCAAAAACTTGATGAAGATTTTCTATAGTTTTAAAATAATATCCAAACTATAATCTTAAATAGGCAAGTGTACCTATCGAAAATAGTATAGGAAATGTCGTATTCGACTCGGGGCCTGTTGAGTACTTCAACTCACGCAAATTAATATTATTTTATCGAAATAAAAGAAAAGGGTAAATTAAAATAAAGAAGAAAGAAAATAAACTAGCAACAAGCACTTGATCTAGACTCACTTTGAATTCAAATAAACATGCGAACTTTTAATTACCTACCTCGATCGTGGAGATTCCTAATGTACAAAAGAGTCTCTCTCGAGCGCATGCTTTTGACTAAACTTAGGTTGATTGATTAAGATCTCTCGGCCATTCGAAACCCCTAAGCTTGCTTTACGCGGTGTACCCCACTATTGGATTTGACTCCAATCCAGAAGATCCATGTCATCCTCTCTCAAGGAGTGCATGCGGCTCCTTCTATCTTTGAGTGATCTACTCGTATCCGCAACCTCTCGGTCATTTAAGATATGGATCTAGGATCGAAAACGTATTCGTGAAATATGAATTCAATATAAAATAATTCAAAGATAAATCGGAAGCGATAAATAAAGAGTTTGACAAAAAGTGTTTATTTTATTCAAAGATTATCATGATCAAGTGATAAGGAAATTAGATACTTGACATGAAATAATGGTTACAATAAAAGTAAAAGAAAGACATGATTAAAAAGAAAAGTACTTGAATTGAAATTAGCAAAAAGTAAAGTTAAACTATTAAATTAATATTACATAAAAGAAATGCATAAAAACAATAAACTAAGCTACAACATACTCCTAAAATTGGGTCCTAATCTTCCTCCTCAGCTTCTGAATTCATCTGGAATTTATAGGAAAGAATTGCTGGTCAGTCACGCCCTTTATCACGCCCGTGACCTAGGGCGTGTAAGGCTCGGAAACCGCTGTCTTGAAAGTCCGGGAATGTTGGCGAGAAATCGCCAAAATCTGTTAAATTATGGGTCACGCCCTTTGGTCAATCCTGTGACCTAGGGCGTGCCAAGTATGTTACTCAAAAGGGAGGGAAGCGGAAAATGGCGGGAGTTATTCTGCAGCTGATGAAGGGGTCACGCCCCTAGTCTCGCCCGTGACCGAGGGCGTGTACTGACTGGGTCAGTAAAAGGTTGGAAATTATACAACCCGGGATCAATTTGGTAGTTTCGGGTAGGTCATGCCCTATTTCATGCCCGTGATAGGGGGCATGTACTAGGGAAATGTTCCAGAATTTTCCCAGGAAGATTTCTGGAGAAAACTGTTTTTTTGAACTAGAGATGCCCGTGTTCACGCACCAGACATGCCCGTGTCGTGGGAGCGTCTACTTGTGAAACTCTCCAGAATTATAGAGGACGTCGTCCTCTTTCCATTGACTTATTTCACATCCCGTATCTCTTCCTGGTTTGAAAGTTATGACCATTTTAAGTTCAGCTATCCGTGAAAAAAAATGTTCATTTTCTTCGTTTCAACTCCTGATCAGTCCTACAAGCTCCAAATTGTTATTCGCAGCCTAGATTGACCTGAAATATGAAAATAAAGCAATTAGAACCATAATTACTAAAATATAATTATAATTTTTTATTTATTAATTAAAAATAATATAAAAATAACTATAATTAGTGACTTATCAGCGTGTCAGCGGTTTTCTAGGTATTTTGGTTGTTCCGTCATCCTTCCTCTAGATCACACTACACGCCATATGACACGCCCAGGGAGGGTGTGTCAAGGCGGCGTGTTAGGGTGGCATGTCAGGGGGCGTGTCAGGGCATTTTTGGCCAAAAACTCTAGAAACCTGCACAAAGAGAAGAAAACATTAGTGACAATAATATATACATAAGGAGGTCAATATATAAGCTTACATTAGTGGCATTTTTGGACAAAAACTCTTGAAACCAACACAAAGAGAATAAAAAATTAGTGGCAATAATATATACATAAGGAGGTCAATATATAAGCAAAGAAGACATGATTCGTGTATTAAAAACCATAAAATACCGTAATAGTTTTGACTACAAAACGTACTATCATGATACCACTAAGGAAATACGCCTAGTGATTAAACCACTTGATTTGGATTCATACCTTTTTTTGTTGATATATTGATACAACACAGCACTGCAGTACTTGAACTAGCTGCTAGCATAGTTCCACTTGAGCCAATGTCCCTCCATATGCCACTTAAGGTTTCTGCAGACTTGAGCTGTAGTTAGGGAGGTGCTGGCTCTTCCTCTTGATCTGCAGAAGCATGTCTTTATAGCAGCAGAAGTGAAAATACAGCAGCAGCCAAATACTAGGCTTGATCGCCCCCTCAAACTTTGCTTAGTCCCTAGGACATGCTAATCAGCTGTGTTGATCTTTGTTGTACTGTAGTAGCTATCTTCCTCTAAACAGGAAGATTTGTTTCTGTAAATCCTAGGTTAGTTCCCCCATAACAGGAGCATCTGCTGCCATTCCCTCAATTGGACACATGAGTCCATCTGAGTCTTGATGTAACTTGATATCACTTCAGAGTCTTGATATCAAGAGTCAGACTTGACAGTCATGATATCATATTTAAGACTTTTCTACCTCAATGTAGTAGACCTAGAGTTGATGCTGGGTTCACAGCACCTGTGCACAGCAGGGCCCAACAATTATTTGATCTTGATCAGGAGTTGAGATTGCAGGGATGTTTTCATTCTTACTACTCCAAGAAGTCAGTCAATTTCCTGGGATTTGACAGGTTCTATCCTGTCTTATCCTATCTTCCTTGTACCATATCTCCTTTCTCCTTTGGAGACCAACTTCCCATATTTATTGTGATCTTTCTTTTACTGAGAGGAAGAGGAAGACTTGTTCTTTCACTGCTTCCTCTCCTAGCTGAGCCATCTATCTTCCAATGTCCAACCACTTGAATGTCT
The DNA here is from genome assembly GCA_039513925.1 of Platanthera zijinensis. Classification (NCBI taxonomy): domain Eukaryota; kingdom Viridiplantae; phylum Streptophyta; class Magnoliopsida; order Asparagales; family Orchidaceae; genus Platanthera; species Platanthera zijinensis. Next base: position 133,367,987 of record CM077086.1, on the reverse strand, counting down.
CTTCTTACTGAGCCAGATCTCTTCCACTTCTTCAGCAATAGATTTGCCTCTGGCTCTAGCTACCTAATTGTTTGAGTTGGCAGTTTTGGTTGGGCTTCGTATACCATCTCATCTTAGACAACATACACTAATTTTATCATAGCCATCTTGTGTTGATACCACTCTAATAGTGATCCTACCACTTGAGTATATGCCACTTGAACTTTGAATGATCTTTCCTTTAACCATCCTTTCTTTCTGGTACCAAGTATTTCTTTACACTGTTACTCCCATAGGAATATGCTGAATTGTATCAACAATAGCTGGAGAATTCCAGCTATTCTTGTGAACTTGCTCACTTACAGCAATTGCAATCATCTGGATAGTCTCCCTCTCATCCTCAGCATTGTCTATAGGAACAATCTGAACTTCAGGAGTAGTCTTCTGATCTTTTAGGGGCTGGAGATTCTCAAACACCAATTCTTTAGACTAGACTTTAAGCTTTCCATACTGAACTAGACTGTATTGGCTCCCCCTTAATAATTTCACAGATTCTATCAACACTGCCCACTGACTCGGACATCCTTTGCTATAAGTTTAGATGATGTTGAAACCTGAGCACACATCTTTTCTTGTTTCCACAAAAGAACCAGATACTGTGTATCAACTGTCTCTTCAACACTGCTCTCAGAAGAGCATCCTTTACTTTCCTCAGTAATGTTTCATCTGGTCTTCATCCATGCCTTGTGCACATGGACTATCCTCCAAAATAGATTTATCTTTCCTTAGGACCCCAATACATATTTGGTCCTAGGTTCTTGTTAGTCTGAATCACCACTTGTCTTCCTGCAGATTTTTTGACAGAAAGACTAACATGTCCTCTGGGCACACATGGATTGTACCAGGAATCTAGGGCAAAATGGCCCACTTTTCCATAGCACCAGCAATCATGGATATTATACCTTGTCTTCTGAGCAGGTCTGACTATTTGGTTAACTGCAGATAGAAAAGAAGGAGAGGTGTAGTATCCTTCTTCAAGTTCCTCTAACCAAGGGTCTGACAGATGGTGAGTCTTTTAGCAAATTTTCTTGGCTTGATCTGAATATTAATCACAACAGTCCTCTTTGTAGAGAACATGCTATAAGTAGAATTAAAGATGGCCAGATTTGGCCTACTGATAGAAATACCCTTTGTCTTAGTCCTTTCTGGAAGGTCTTGAGTGAAGGCCACAACCCTGTTCCTGTGAGTGGGTGCTGAGACACCAAATACAAATGGTCCAGAATGGGCCATTTGTACTTCTTCATGGGGAGCTTGACAGGAACTCATTCCCCTACCCTTTCTTCTCCCATCTTAATATACATTTGTTATCTTACACGAAGAATTCCCATTCTAATAATTACCATACATACAGTCCTGGTCATACCTGTTAGAAGGGAGGATTACCTTGTGAAAGGTTGATTGTGGCACTACAGGAGCTTTGTCTTTCCATTTGGAAAGATCAACTCTTGTACTTCCCTTGATTGTCAGCTCCTTCTTACCCTTTTGAGATGAGAAGGAATTTATCAATGGTCACACTTTACTTGGCTTAGAAAAACTAGCCACTATCGTTCTCTCCATAAGGAGATTCTCTTCAAGATCGAAGATGATCTTGTCCTTATGGCTTATGGTATCAAGTTGGAAGAGTGAGATGGCCTTTAGTTGGCACACTTCTCCAGTCTTCTGATCCAGCAAGGATGCTATCTTAGCTTGCTGGTAATTAGCTAACTAAAGGGAGGTAATCTCATAAGCCTGCCTCTAGAGCAACTTCCTGATTCTCCTCAAAGCCTCTAGAAGTTTACCATTCTTATCAATCAATTGATCGAAATCTACCTCAAATTTAGAGTCACTTTCATTACTGGGTGAAGAAGCTTCTGAATCTGGACTGGTCTCATGACCTGAGCAATAAGAAGAACTAGATAGGGATTATACTTGATCTATACATGGCTGATCCAGGCAGGATTCTCCTTCTATAATGGAAATTAGCCCATAACAGTTGCAATCATCTTCCTCATCAACATCCACCTCTTAATCACTTCTGAATATGACAAGGGCCCTTATCTATATCCTTGAATCTGGATTGTCTTCTTCTCCATCTACAATAAAAGCAAGTAGCCCAATGAAGCCTTATTCATCTTCTTTAGACTCTGAATAACTTTCAGAATGACTAACTTTCTCTTTCCCTTCCATATATACAGTAAAAGAATCTCACATCTCTTTGGTTGTCTTGCAGTGGACCAAGATCTGGAAGGGAGGGTCATCCATGACACTTTCCATGATGTATTGGGCTCTCTTGTCCATAGAAGCCAGGATTACTTCATCCTTAGTCATTTCAACATAGCTCTTTGGAGTCTGGATACTTTCATCTAAAGTAAAGACCTTCATGGGAATGAAGGGTCCTTCTTGAATTGATGTCAAGACTCTAGGATCAATAGCATCCATGATTTGTCGTATCCTTTCATTCCAACACCCAAAGTTTTCCTTGCTGCAGACTTGAAGCTCCATTTATTATGGTTTCCTTCTAAACCCAAAAGTATAAACCTTTAAGCTATCCTTTTAGGTCTACTCAGACTGTTAAGTCCTTTTAGAGTAACCTCCTCTGATACAACTTGAAAGTCTTTGTTTTCAAGGATAACTAAATCACCTAGAGGGGGGGGGGAATAGGTTTCTTAGTCTCTTTTGACTATGTTTAATTTTTTCTTCTTTAAGTGATTTGGCTGTTAGTAATTTACTGATTTCAAGATACACACAAACTGTAAAGAAGAAACAACACAAGAAAGCACACACAGAATATAAAGTGGTTCCCCCGATTACGTGTATGTCCCCTTTCCCTCCCACCTTTCTAACTTCCAATTAGACAATGAACTTCTCTAATATCGGCTCCTAAGAGCTTACAACACGATCCTGCAGGACTACTTTTTCTCCTCCAAGACCTATAACTCAGGCACAAGGCCCTACAACTCAGTGATCCAAATATCACCTACCTCCGGCCCAAAGGCCAAATAACTCAGGCTAAGAGGACAACCCTACCTAAGATCCACAAAGGATCCTACCTTAAAGTGAATGATTCCCTTACAATCTCAGGCACAAAGGCCCCACTTCAGATCAAAATATGGATCCTACCTATGACCCAAAGGTCATACAATCAGAGAGAATGACTCTCCTACCTCCGGCTCAAAATCCCTATAGCTCAGTGATCAATTGATAATCTACCTCAGATCCAAACTGGATTCTACCGATCAGATTTACACTTGAATCGTACTACTCAGGCCAAATCCCTACTCTCAAATTCTCAACAGAATCTTACCTCAGATTTACTAGTGATCCTATACTCAGGCTAAACAGCCCTTCCACTCAGATCCACACTTGGATCATATAATCAGCCTTTATAAATTCAGGCTTATAACTCAAATAAAAAAAGATCTTACAAGGTGAAGAGTATGTTATTGAGTTAGTTGAACACAAGAGAAATTTCTCTATGCAAACTCTCCTGGACTGTGATAAATTCAGCCCAACTTTGACTTCAGGAATACACTTCCTGCGTCTACTTCTACCTGAACTGATAATTACTCAGCCTTATATTCTTCACAAAAATAGGAGTAGATCTTGGTTTATGCTAGAATTAATTTGCAGAATAGCTGCTCTGCTTCTTCTTTCCTTCCTGGACTGAACAGATTCAGCCCTACATTTGACTCAAGAGAAATAGTTCTCTGTGCCTGCTTTCAGATCACTACTCCTCAAGCTTTCTTCTTCACACCTTCCAGAGAATGTTCTTCAAAAAAGATTGGTTGGGTCTGTGAAGTACCTGCATTAAGGGTCGGCCTTGCTACCTCTTCTTTATCAGACAATCACTTTGAGCTTGCTGGTGTAGATAAGAAATACACCAGCTACCTTGCTTGAAGATATCAGAAACTTGCTTGTGTAAATTAAGATGGCACTAGCTATCTTGGATCAGCTTCAGATCAGTTTTAGCTAGGTTAGATCTACTGCATCTTCTTCCTCAGAGAAAATATCTCTGAACTTGCTGTTACTGATTGAGATGTCAACAGCTAACTTGAAGACCTTTTTGATTAGTCGATTTTAACTTCAGCCTTAACCTCTCCAATAATGGCGAGGAGAACGAAGATGTTTCACTGCGTTGCGAAAAGATAAAACTCTAAAAGATTGATTTCTCCTTCGTCGATCTCGCCTTTTGTATTCGCAGATCAACAGTTCTTTGAGCAGTTGGACCCACTAGTTATGGATGGCTTCAAATTAGCTATTTACCAATTTCCTTTTACATAAATGGACAAATAGCTGGCCGTCAACAACATTAAATGTGTACAACAGCATTCCCATAACATTTTGAATTTTGTTGACTTTGCTGACGTCACCATCTGTGGACTTAGCCAAAATAAAACATCTTTAGTATAGGCATTGAGTGAGTAATCTTCACTCAACGCCACAATAGTTGGAAAGAATTCTGTCACTCGGCGTTGAATGAGTAAGCTTCACTCAGTGTAAAAACACTTTGAAACTATTTCCATCATTATTCGTTGAGTGCGTTGAGTCCACTCAACGCCTTTTACGTTAGACTAATTTCTACCACTATGCGTTGAGTGAGCCCTTAGCACTCAGCGTCATACTTCTTAGACAGATTGTCACTTGGCGTTGAGTGAGTAAGCTTTACTCAACGCCATACTACTTTATTGAATTTTTGTTATCTGGTGTTGAGTAAGTAAGCTACACTCAAAGTTTTTTGACATAGCCAATTTTCTGGGTGTTAAAACATTGGCTCTGACTTGATGAAAATCAGTCAACGCTATTTCCCCATAGTGTTGAGTGAGTAAGCAACACTCAACGCTATTACCCCATGGTGTTTAGTGAGTAAGCTACACTCAACTACAGTGGAGTTAGTCAAAATTTTACATTGAATTTATTTGGCTTTGACTGACTGAGCAATACTCAACGATTATGAGGCTATTGCATTGAGTTAATGGACTTCACTTAACACCTGTAGACTTAGCCACATTTCTGCATACTTCTTCATTAGCCCTGATAGTTTGAGCATTACTCACAGCTTTGATCAGTATGGCATTTAGTGAGCTAACTTCACTCAATGCCTATGAACTTAGCCACTTTTCTGTCTATCCAATATTTAGGTTTTTACAATCTAAGCAATACTCAACGCTTTTACTTACCTGGCATTGAGTGAATAGACTTTACCCAATGTCTGTGGACTTAACCAAATTTTTGCCTTTTTAAGCTGCTCTTCTTGAGATCTGGCGTTGGGTGAGCTTACTTCATTCAATGCCTGTGGACTTAAAGTAAATTTGTCTATCCAGCTTTAATACTTAAGGCATTTGGCATTGAGTGAGTTTGCTTCACTCAACACCTGTGGACTTAGGCAATTCTTGCCTATCCACCAGCTTACTCTATTCCACATGTCCAATCATTTTGATAAGCACTAACCTGTATGCATGAACTCCAACACACATAAAATACAACTTGTGTGTATCTCATTGACGTGATTGGATTCTTTAAATCTGGGACATTATGAGCAATGGACGCAACAGAATTCTTCACATCTATCTGAGTCATCTCCCAATCATTATTAATCACGATAGAGAAAAGAACACCTACTGCTGATGCGAGCAATGAGGGAAAAAGTATCAAATAATTCTACACCATACGTTTCAATAAATCCTTTATCATTAAGACTCGCCTTATAGGGATCAATAGAACCATGTGGAAGATACTTGACAAAAAAGACCCATCAATAACCAACCAAATCTGTGCCCAGATGTGTGGGAACAAGGGTCCAAGTACCTCTCTCAGATAAGGTTTTCATTTCTTCATCCATTATGGCTTTCCACTGCGAAATGACAAGAGCCTCTTGATACGTAGTTAGGATGAATATAGAAGATATAGCAAGAGCAAAACACTTGCCAATCGAGGAAAGCTGATCATATGAGACAACAATATCAATAGTATGCTTAGTGTATTGTCGGATGCCCTTCCATAGGGCAATGGGAAGATCAAGATCACTATTATCTGAAGGAGCAGATCCACTATCATAATAGGTTAGAGGCCCAGGAATAAGCATAGAAATCTCCAAGGTATAAGAATAAGTCTTGAGAATAAGAGACAGTGCAATAGGAACAGATGTAGAAAGAACTGGAGTCGGCAGAGGTGCTGAAATAATAGGAATTAAAGAGGATGTATCAGAGTGCAAGATGGAAGAAGAAGGAGAAAAATACAGTGTATCCTCAAAGAAGGTGACATCAGCAGAGACGTATGTTTGCAAAGAAGAGGATTAAAACAACGATATCCCTTCTGAATCTAACAAAAACCAAGGAATATGCTTTTAACTAACCGAGGAGAAAGTTTGTTATGACTAAGAGAAGGTATGTGAACAAACACCGTATAGCCAAAAACTCTAAGATGTATAGGAAATTGCTCAGTCCCCGGATACAAAATTTAGATTGGAGTCTTGCCCTGAAGAACATATGAGCGAATACGATTTTTGATATATCAAGAGAGAAGAACAACATGACCCCAATAAGACCGAGAAACATTCATTTGTATGAGAAGTCTGCGAGCAACATCTAAGAGAAGGTTATTTTTGTGTTCGACAACGCCACCATTTTGAGAGGTATAAGGGCAAGTAATTTGTTGAATCAAACCTTAGCTCGTAGAAAATTCAAAAAATTGATGGCTAACATATTCCTTGGAATTATCAATATGGTGAACCTGAATAGGAATATAAAATTGTGTGGAGATCTCATGATAAAAGGTGTTAAACATAGAGTAAAGGTCCAAACAATCTTTCAAGAGATATATCCAAGTACACCAGGATAAATCATCAATGAAGGTAATAATGTACAGGCTACCTCTACCAACAGTAGCAGTAGGAGAGGGACCCTAGATGTTAGAGTGAATTAGTTCAAAAGGACATAAAGAACTACGTCTAGTTCATGATGGGAAAGAAGAGTGATGATGTTTACCATACTGACATGCTTCACAAATCAAAGGGGAATTCTCTTAAGGAAGATCTAAAAGAAGTTGGTAGATGAGGCGAGAAGGAAGAAGACCACGACGATGATGCCATTGCTGAAAGGAAGATATGGTAGAAAGAGCAATGCCATTATTAAAATGAAGAGCCCACCACTCACAGATCTAGTAGAAATCGTTGCCTTTGGGACAATATCCCAGAAAGAACATGTAGAGGCAGAAAAAGTAACCATGCAGTGCAACTATATGCAGAGAGCATGAACAGACAGTAAAGTGCACGGAAAAGCGGGAACATAGAGAATGTCCTTAAGCTACAAAGTGCACATCGCCAACACTATACACAGGTGAAGATGTTCCATCTACAAAAACGACATGAGATACCCATTTCTGCGTATTCAAGAAGGAGAACAAACGAGAATTGTCTATCATGTGATAAGTGGTACAAGATTCAATAAGCCACTTAACGGAAGAAGCCAAAATAGCATGGTTAGACACAAGAGAAACCGACCTCATGGAGAAAGAAACTGGATATAGAAAAAGCTAACCGCATAGTTAGACACAAGCACGCAAAAGAAATAAAGAGACTGTGTGAACAAATAAACCTTTCGATCAAGAAGTTAAGAGAAGAAACTGCAAAAGACTCCTAGAAGGGCACAAGTCAAAAAAGAACATGTCGTAGAAAGAATGTGACCAAGGAAAGAAGCTCGACAGAAAGACTCGTACCGCACGGTTTAGTGAGAAGCTTACAAAGAACTGGTCGCAAAAAGAGAACAAGGCAGGAGAACTTGCCACCCAGAAAGAAGCAAATAAAGAAGAGGAAGAGACCACACGAGTAGATAAAATAACCTGCGCGAGAAGAGAAAACAAACCACACGAGTAGTGAAAATAACCTACACGACCATAACAGCCCGCACTAGCACAGGAGGTGTAAAAAGGAAGAGCAAACACCAGTGAAGCCGCGCGAACTCAATAGAATGCAAAGACAGAACAATTCGTAGGAGAAGCAACTAGCAAGGGAGTGAAGGGCAGGAAGAAGACTGGAAGCAGTTAGAAAAACAAATCACTGGCAAATTGGAGCAAAGGTTCGGTTAGCTTTTATACCATTTAAAAAGAGCTAAAATAAAGGCAAATTTTATTACTCCAAAAAGGCAAATAATAAAAAGGTATGTACCCTTATTTATAGAAAATTGGGGGAGAGGGGAGAATACAACAAGAGATGTGGGATTAAATACTAGTCGCGTAGTTTATGCGGTTTGATGGTGTAAAACTGTAACACTCTACAGAACTGATATTACCTTGTGGTAATAAAGGTAAGTCGTAAGACTACCACTATAGGACACCAGACTACCACTGGAGGCCACCCGACAACAACTACAGGTTTCCACCAGAGCACAATTGCGGGTTGCCACCAGACCTCCACTGCAGGTTGGCAAAATGCCACTATTGGCCACTATACCGCAACTGCGGTATGCCACCAGATAACTGCTGCGGATATCCATCAGACTGTAGTTGCGTGTAGCTCTAAGATAGCATTTGCAAGAAGTCATCCGAGACTTGAAAGCTATGCAGGAAGCCAACTACTAAATTGCCAAGCCCTAGTTAAATATCCAGACCGCCAATATGTCAAGACAAGCTACGATGCATAACCGTTGCCTCCTATCAAGCCGCCACATAACCAGACCATAGGGACAAACCGCTAGACTACCCGAACAACAGGCCGCCGAGACCAGTCCACTAAACCTCCAAACTCTAACGTTCTAAAAATCCTAATATCACTAGAGATCATACATTTAATCATAAGATGTAGATGGATAAAATTTCATTGATATTCATCAAGCCATTGGTGATACAACAACAACATTCAAGCATTTATCCCACTATAGTAAGGTAGGCTATATGGATCCTTTGTCTCCATTGTGCCCAATCTTTTGTCATATTCTCACTAATGCCTAAGTAAATCATGTCTTTCGTAACAGGTTCATTCTAAGTATTTATTGGTCTACCCCTCCCTTATTTAACATGCCTAGTGACTAGACTCGCTAACAGGTGCCTCTAATGGTCTCCTTTGTACGTGTAAAACCATCTTAGACGAGCTTCTCGCATCTTATCTACAATTGGTTCTACTCCTGTCTTATCCATGATACTTTCATTCGTAATTTTATCCAATATTGTGTGTCCACAAATCAACATAAGCATTCTCATCTCTACAACTCCCATTTTTTTGCTTATTTAAACAATTCACTGCCAACACTCAGAACCATAGAGCATCACTGGTATAATTATAGTATAATAAAACTTTCCCTTTAGTTTTAATGGTACTTTACGATCTCATAAGATCCTTGATGCATGTAACACCTCCGTACATCATGTATGATATAATAGAAGGTTCGACCGGGGCTCCACACCATATTTTAGTGACAGTCAGAGGAGTTATTCATTGAGACCATTTCATTAACACATCCGAACTCTGAGTGCATTCTAGCGAAAGCAAATTAATTTAGTTGTAGAACCCACATGCTAGGAATGTCCACTATAAAAATAGGAATTTTATTTCCTACATAATATGTTCTGGACTTAAGGCCTTATAACTGTTCAATTTACAAAATGTGTCTTTCATACATCAGGTCATAGGCTGGCCACACATGAAAACAGTAAACACTTGCCTTTAGGCCTTTGAGGGCCAGCATATTGTAGCATAAGGTACTTCAGCCCGCTACTTCCCACTTGGATCTCTAGCCCTTGTATAGCATGAACCACCAAAATATGGCAAAACAATGCAAAAGTTAGCATTAGCTGACCAAATTATAACGACACCACCCCTTACTCGGGGCAACGGTTCTCCTTCCCTTCAAGCAGCAACATATTTTAAAATGTGCAATTTAAGCACCATTTACCACAGACGTTGGCACGATTGGCCACACTCCCTGTGCACTCATGACACATATCGGTGTGTCGAAAAGCAAGCCCTACCACCTTTCTTAAGATGACAGTCTTGAGCATTTCTAGACTTTTCTTCCTATGCTATGACAAAGTCAAAGGCACTTTATTACCTTTAGATCCATGCTAGTGACTCACTCAAACTCGATCGCTACAACCCATTTCTCAAGTTGTCAGTCTCACAAGCCACGACACAGGTCAGCGTCCCCCTTGCCCAAGCAGAATTATTTAAGTTCCCACTTCCATACAGTGGAATAATTTAAGTTCCTACTCAAATATAGTGGAACAATTTATGTTCCCCCCTCAAATACATCGGAGCAATTTAAGTTCACATCTCAAATACAGTGTAATAATCTAAGTTCACATCTTAAATACAGTGGAATAATTTAATTTCCCACCTCAAATACAGTGGAATAGTTTAAGTTAGCACATTAAATACAGTAGAACAATTCAAGTTCCCACTCACATACTGGCCCCCAAGTCTCCACAAGATAGGCCTCACAATTACAATAGCCTACAGGTCTCCACAAGACTGGTCTCATATAGCTCATTGGGATCTATCACCGATGGTAGCACTACTACTGTACAGCAGGGAACAGAATTTTGTTTCTTCCCCACTTTGGGTTTTTTCCTGGAGACTATCTCTAGTACTATCACTGCAGCATCCTACACACACCTTGACCTCAAAAATTACATATTTATCCACAGAGTTTTCTATGGCATGCAAATAAATCTTCACCAATCCAGACCAACCAGTCCAGATGGGCTTAACACAACATGACTATTCCATACTTCGATTCCATATTCTATATGCAATTTCTACCGAGCATCATAACGATCTACCCATTATAAACAACCCTTTTCTTCACCTTTTGGTGAGTGGTTCCATGCACATATGTAAATTGAGGACTTCACTTATACAAGGATAAAGGTCATTGCCCTCATTGATTGCTTAGGACCCATGCTCTTGCTCTTAATCTGGATGGAATTTATCACCACCACTTCCACTCCGTGGATTTGGCTTTGACTAACGATTTCGATCACAAGAATGCCCGGGAACACCTTTACCCTTTGACTCCTAAACTTCTTTCTTCTCTTTCCTCAAGAACCAAGAGTGAGAGAGAGAGAATGAGAGAAAAATGAGAAAGAAATCTGTTCTAAAGTTTTATAAGGGTGCTATCTCCGTGCAATACCCTTTGGTGGTTGAGGCGGCCTCATCCAGCACCGCTCTACCATTCCTACTACCTGTATGCAGTAGCTTACTATCATCGGGCGGTAATGACCAGATACCTTGGTATATTAATTCCTCTCACTTCCACCAGCGATAGGTCTATCGTAGTGCGGTAACCTCCAAAGACCAAATCTCTATCATATTCAGGAACTTTGGGGCATTATAACGCGCCTCTGTACTTCAACCAACCTCCTTGGATTCTATATGTCACATAATTATCAATACATCTGTCATTTTGAACTATCGATCCAAGATATTTAAAACACTCACTATGGGAAATATCTTGATCACCCAACTTAATAATGAAGTCACCTGTCCTTCTTATACAATTAAATTTAAGTTCCATATACTCTGTATTTGCCCTTCTCAACCATAAAGCCTTTTTTTAAAGTTTCTTACTGAGATTCAAGTTTTTCCTTTACACCCACTCACGTCTCATCAACCAAAATGATATCATCCGTAAATATTAGAAACCAAGGTATTGCTTGTTTGATTTGTATGGTGAGATCATCTAAGATAAGGGTAAAGACATAAGGGCTTAAAGCTGAACCTTGTTGTAAGCCAACAGTGATAAGAAATTCCTGTGTTAATCCTCTAGATGTCCTCACCCTTGTCACTGAATTTGTATACATATCTTTGATTGTGTCAATATATGATATATTTACACCTTTCTTTTCTAAGACTCCCCATAAGATCTCTATTGTAACTCTATCATAAGCCTTCTCAAGATCAATATACAACTTATGCAAATCTTGTTTTCTTTCTCGATAGTTGTTAATGAGTATCCTCAAGAGAAGTATAGCTTCCACGGTCTATCTCCCTAACATGAATCAAAATATATTTTCTGAGATTTTAGTCTCTCATCATAATCTTCTTTCTATTACTCGTTCCCATAGTTTCATTATATGACTCATCAATTTAATTCCTCTATAATTAACATAATTTTGTATATCCCCCTTATTCTTATACAATGGTACCAAGATACTTTCTCTCCATTGGTCTAGAAACTTCTTTGACTTCAGTATCTTATTGAAAAAAAATGTAAACTACAAAATTCCATTATTTCCTAAATATTTCCATACTTTGATGGGTATATAATCTGGCCCAATCGCCTTTCCATTTTTTTATCTTATTTGGAGCATATTTTACCTCTGATACTTGAATTTTATTGTAAAATGTTATGTTCTTATACTTCTCTGATTTACTTAACTCTTCCAAGTTCAATTCATTGTCCTTTGTTTCATTATAGAGTTTATAAAAATATCTTTTTTTATCACTCTTTAATATCCACATAAATCGTCAAAACTATATTTTTTTCATCCTTTATGTATTATACTTGAATTAAATCTCTTGTCTTTGTTTCTCTAGCTCGAACAATTTTATATATGTAACGCTCTTCATCTTAGGTATCTAGTTGTTTATAAAATTCTTCATAAACTTGACTTCTTGTTTTACTTACTATCTGCTTAGCTTTTTTTTGGCGACTTTATACCATGCTAATTTTTCATCATTCCATCAAGCATAGAGTAATTTATAGTTGGCCCTCTTTGCCATCACATTGTCATGCACTTCCTCTTTCCATCACCAAGATTCTTTATTTGGGGGCATACAACATTTTAATGCTTCAAGTACGTTCATTCCACTTATCCTTAAATGTGAAGAAATAACTTCCCATAAGACATTAGGATAAACATAAGGGTCTTCAACTAGTCTTTCTATAAACACCTTCTTGAAAACAACCCGCTTCTCCATCTTCAAGTTCCACGACCAATTTTTTGCAACATTTTTGTTCTTGTCTTAAAATTAATATATTTAATTTGTACATCTAACACCACTAACTTTTGTTGTGTCATCAAACTTTCTTCTGGTATGACTTTGCAATCATTACAAATCATTTTATCCATTTTGCAAGTCATAAAGTAATCAATTTGTGATTTATTTGTTCTGCTTTTAAACGTAATTAAATTTTCTTCCATCTTTATGAAATCTGTATTTGATACAATTAGCTCATGTGTTATGGCAAAGTCTAAAATGGTTCGTCATTCTTCATTCTTTTCTCCAAATCCATAACCTCCATGAATGACTATGTATTCTACATTTTCCATCCCGAGATGACTATTTAAGTCTCCTCCTATGCGAATCTTCTCTCTTTGTAGCTTAGTCTACACACTTAAATTTTATGTATATGATAAATCATATTTTTTTTCAAAACTATAGAAAAGTGTTGGCCAAAAATTCTACTTTTGGGGCAGTTGGTGTGTCTAGGGTATATACATGCATTGCTAAAATATTAGGTTCATGCACTCATCTATGTGAAGTATATTGCCATTTTAGTGGTTGGTCCTCCCTTAGGAGACAACTGGGTAAAATACCCTATTTGAGGTTTGTAGGGCTCCAAATGGTGTTAGTTAAAATCTTGTAGAAAGTTGACATCAAGGGCTACAATGTTGTATTTAACACATTTTCCTAAATCGGCCTCTAAGTGGCCAAAATTTAGTTTGGAATGACTACTGTTGGGTCCATTAACCACAATGTCTTAGATTTGAAGAAGTTGTATATTTCAATGAGCATACACAATGGTATATTTAATATATGCTCAAGTTCATACATAAAAGGTTATCCTATAACATTGATGGGACAGATAGCCTAAGTAGTCAGGTAAATTCTTGCCTAAGGTTGGATAGATAGAAATCTGTCTAAGTCCACAGGCGTTGAGTGATGGCTACTCACTTAATGCTAGATGACTTATAGCGTTGAGTGGAGCCTATATAGTAAAAGACAAAGTAATGACAGCTTAGAAATTTGGCTAAGTACACAGGACTTGAGTGAAGTTAACTCACTCAACGCCATCTAGCAAAAGGCTGTGAGACAGGCTAATGTTGTAATAGCCTAAGTAGAATTGAGCAGAAAAGTGGCCAAGTCCATAATAGTTGAGTGTTTTCTACTCACTCAACGCCATAGCTTCATAATCATTGAGTCTAGCTTAGTTGGTCTACGCCATTACAAAACTGTGAACATTTACCAAGTCTACAAGGGTTGAGTGAGGCAAGCTCACTAAACTCCATGTGACAATGCGTTGACTAATTCTCAAAGGGAGTGTTCCATTTTAGACACCGAAATTTGGCTATGTCCAAATACATTATGTGTAGCTAACTCACTCAACACCAAATAACAGAAGTGTAAGTTAAGTATTTTGGCTTTGAATGGAGCTTACTCACTCAACGCCATGTAGCAGTAAATCTGGCCAAGGAAAAAAGCATTGAGTGAATCATTCTCACACAACGCTCTCAGCGCTTAAGATGCTGTAGACACCAAAAATTGGCTAAGGAAAAAAGCGTTGAGTGAGGCGTGGTAACTCAACGCTCTCAACGCCAAGCATGCAGAAAAGGCTAAAGAATGTGCTAAGGCAAAAAGTGTTGACTGAGTCATGCTCACTCAACGCTGTTAATGCCTAGATACACAAAATTCTGTCTAAGTATTTTGGCATTGAGTGAAGCTCATTCACTCAATGCCTATTCTACTGATGCTCGATTTTGGCTAAGTCCACAGGTACTGATATTAGCAAAATCAACTAAGTCAACTGATTTCAAATCAAGTACTACGAAGATATAGAACGCGACAAACTATGCTGAGAAGCTACTATACGTCTTCTTCCGTTAATGCAAGGTGCAGCTAGAAACTGCAGGTGGGGCCAACTAATCTCTATGGGCCATTGATCGGCGAACTAAAAAATGAAGAGATGGACCAAGTTACAAGACAACTTTTAGGGAATTATCAATTTAAAAAGTAGCAGCCTCACTTTATCTTTCTCGACATTATCGCCGAGAAAGAGCTTGAAGTCTTCCTACAGGAACGAAAAGTTCAGTGAGTTGTTGCTTCTTCATCTGCTACAACATAATCCGAAAGGTTTCTGATAGAGTATGAAAGAAGAGCCATCATTTTTCAATGGGCTCAGTTGGCTAATTGAAGAGCACTAGTTCACCTTCTTCAGCAAGTTCAGAATCTTCATTCTGAGTTTCTTCTAGCAGAATTTCTACCTGCTATTGTGAAGCAAGATTGTGCTGAGATAACTCAGCCCTAGATTTTGACACAGAGAAATTTCCCTGTGTCAAAACATTCAAATACTCATCACTGAGTTATAGGATCTAGCTGGATCTGAGCTATAGTGCAACTGTCCTTAGGTAGGGAAATATTGCCTGAGTAGTAGGAGATTGAAGCTCTCTGTGTTGTAGGATCCAACTTGGTTTGAGCTGTATGTCCACTGGCCTGAGGTTTGGCACTTTGCCTGACCAGTAGGAGAGTGTAACTCTCTGAGGTTGGATCATTTGGATCTGAGGTAGGGATTTCCTCCCAGCCTGAGTATAGGGCCTTTGGCCTTAGGTAGGTGATCAGCCGATCTCTGAGTAGTAGGCCCATTTTGCTGAGTTATAGGTCTTGGAGGAGACTGAGGGATATGAGGTGTAAGCTCCTTGGTGAAGTGCTTTGGAGAAGTGCATTGACCAATAGGAAGTTTGTAAGGTGGAGGAGAGTTGATATACCTACAAGTTGGGGAACCATTATAAATCTGTATGTTCTTTTCTGTATTGTTTTCTTTGTGTAGCTTCTTAAAAGCAAACTATTGCAAACAAACTTAGTGTTAAAGGAAATACTAAAAAGAGAATAATAACAGTGAAACAACCTATTCACCCCTAGGTTTCAAGCTATCTTGAAAACAAAGACTTTCAAGTGGTATCAGAGAGAGGTTGCTCAAAAAGGATCTAACAATCTGAGTGATTCTCCAGGGTAGCTACAGTCAGTCCTTATGGGTTCAGGAGTGAACTATAAGGCGCTAGGTTCCATGAAGCTTCCTATCTAAAGGAAAGTAGGATTTGGAATCTAGAAGGAAAGGTTTAGGCTATTCATAGAAGTAGCTGATCCTAGAATCTTCATAACAGTTAAGGAAGGACCTTTCATCTCTATGAAAGTGTCTGTTTTGGATTCAAATATCTAGACACCCAAGACATATGATGAGATGACAAAGGATGAAGTCATTCTTGCCACCATGGACAAGAGGGCTCAGAATAAGATTGTCAGTGCAATTAATGATTCTACCCTTCAGAATCGGATTCACTACACAAATGCGGAAGAAATATTAGACACTCTGGTGATCTACATGGAAGGCAAAGAGGAAGTCATGGATGATAGAATGTACATGTTCAACTAGGAGTGTAAATCTTTTTGACAGTCCAAGGGAGGAGACATATCCACCTGCTATAAAAAATTCTTTAAGATAATGAATGAACTAGGGACCTTGGGAAGGATCTTTAGGCATTGTGAGATAAAAGATAAGTTCATTAGGTCTCTCACCAGAGACGGGGACATAAAAATTTGTGTCATAAGAGAAGTGTCAAAGCTGGGTGACAATCCACCCCACACCCTATTTGGTAAACTGGTCTCATATTATATGCAGTTAATTTTCAGGAAAGAGGAAGTGACTAACTGAAAGTCTCAGGCCAAAGAGAAGTCTGTGGCTTTCAAAGCTGAAGACACAAAGAAAAGTAGGAGGAAGACCCATTTTCCTCCAAGAAGACCAGCAGATTCAGACTACTCTGAATCAGAAGCATAAGACAGCAACATGTCTGATGAGGACATTGCTGTCTTCTCCTGGCAGCTCCATAGAATTATGAAGAAGAAGCACTGGATGAGCAGACCATCCTCCTCAGATCATCACTGGAAGAAATTCTCCAAGGAGGACAGGTATGGATTAAAACCAGTAAAAATAATTCAACTAATATTATTTATTACTGTTGCAACAAGCTAGGACATGTCATTGCTGATTGCCAAGTGAAGAGAAGGGAGAATCGTGAGAAGAAATCTCACCAAAAGCACAAGGGAAAGATAGAAAAGTCCTTGCGGCTAAGAAAGGTAAAAGTTGGACAGACCCATCATCATCGGAGACTGAAGAAGAGGAAGCCTACATTGGGGTAGTTGTTGCTACTATTGGGTATTGTATCCACAATGTACCTGATTTGAAGAAGCCCCTGAACATGCTAAGTTGAATTGACAATGTATTTAACGATCTTCTATCAAGTTGTGCTTGCAGCTATTCCATGCTAAGTACACACCAATGTCAGGGTGCAGTGGGTCAATATACACGGGTCTGCGCAATGTAATCCCTCGTTGAGCAGATCAGTGTGTTGAATCACGTGTGCTCTCTCTATTGGAGTGTACTTATTTTCAAGTACAGGGTCGAGATAGATCAAGAGCAGAAGAGGAGCAAAGATGGGTCAAAGACTAGGTTCATAGGAAGGAAGAGAAAAATCGTCTAAGTTAAAATCGACGGGAATCACTAAGTCATTCCTGCCGACTTCGACGGGAGTCACTTGTGATTCCCGCCGATTCAACGGGAATCGGTCTGCATTCCCGCCGACCTCTTCCAAATGACTATTTTCCTATAGAAATTCTGCTAAGGCAGAATCGACAGGAATCAACAAGTGATTCTCGCCGACTTCGATGGGAATCGTTCTGATTCCTGCCGATTCGACGAGAATCAGGTTGCATTCCCGCCAATTCCCACAGGCAGACAAGCTTTATAACTGGAAATCGGCCAAGGCAGAATTGACGGGAATCGTGAGTGATTCCCGCCGACTTCGACGGGAATCACCAACGATTCTCGCCGATTTTTCCTTAGGTAATTTTTTCCTGTTTGCTGGACCGAACTAAGAGACCGTGCGCTGTTTCGGTCGGGGCAAGGGATTCTCCTTGTGGGTCCCACAATGGTCTTTTAGGGTTGGCTCGGGTATATATACATGTGTATTTCGAACCTCTACAGTAACTCATTCATGCGAAATCACAAAGTCGGCGTCGTGCCCTAGCAGATCGCGGAAAATCGCCGATTGCTGTCGCCTCTTGCAAGCTCGTCGCCGCCGCAGATCTCAGAGCTTCTTTGTTCTTCCTACAAAAGTACCAAGGCTAGCAGTGCATCTCACGCATCTCTCTTGAGATCTCTTGTCTCTCGATTTCGTTGAACGAGGTTTGTTCTTCATTCCGAATCGATTAAGACGACTGATCTGACTTAGATCATTTGTAGACCTTGCTTGCTTCGTCAATAAGTTTCGATCTATAAAGCATCTCCGCCGCAATCACTTACCGCCGCCGATCTTGACAAGATCCTCTCCAAGATTCTTCGTTATAATTCCGGTATCTGGTTTTTATTTTCTAATACATTCTTCGTTATCTGTGGTGGTGGAGTTGTTCAAGCAGGAGCTTCAATCCCTTGGTGGGAGAACGAAAACGAAGGAACCACAATAATTTCTTGTGCTTTTTCTGTGCTGTGTTTGTTTAATCGTAAATTTAATTCCGGATCTATTCCCCCCCCCCCCAAAAGTCGACACGATACTTTCAAGTGTTTAGAGGGAGGTCATTAAGGTTAACACCTTGAGTAAGATCCTGTGTCTAGTGTAAAGAAGAAAGAAGATCATGGACGGACTCAATTTTTGCACCAAGCTGAACTTTCCTATTGGAAGGAAAGGATTGTATTACATTGACTCTTCATCATAAAGGAATCCACCATTTCCAACAAAGAAAGTATTCCGAAATGGATTAGGATAGTTGACTTAAGGGTTGGGTGCAGATTTTCTGCCTGTGCCAAGGACATATGGTGGAGATGGAAGGCACAGATGATGATATCTCTGTTGTTGGAAGGGTTCCTTCCTGAAGTGTGAGGATAACCGATGGATGACAAATTCAGATCTAAGGTGGGACACCAAGATTGCCATTAGTGAGCTGGCAGAAACTGACCTGTTTAGGAGTCTATGAGCTTCCCTTAAGAAGAAGGTGGCAGAGAAAAGACTGTTGCCCTTAATGCCAATCACTCAAGGAAAGGCAAGGGTGCAGCCTCGTCCCGCTCTCGGAAAAAGGATGAGGAAGAAGACTCTGAGCCATGCTCTTCCAGCTCAGAGCTATCTAAAGAAGACTTCTCCCTCATCACTAAAGAGTTCAAGAAGTTCCTCAAGTTTAGGAATCAAAGAAAGAGAGACGGCTCCACCTCCAGACATCAGAAGAAGAATTATTCTTCCGACAGGTATGAATCCAAACAGAACAAACATAGCTCTGATGACATTTTTTGCTTTGGATGCAATAAGCTAGGCCACGTCGTTACTGACTGCCACCAAAGCAAGAGAGATAAGGGGAAGGGAGAGGAGCACAGGTCCTCTAGAGATAAGAAGAAGGAGAGGAGATACATTGCTAAAAAGCCAAAGACACTGAGCGAATATGATTCGTCAGACTCCAGTGATGATGAGGAATCCTACTTCGGGCTAATGGGTCGCTCCTACTAAGAAGGAGACTGCCCCCCATTTACTGGGAAGGTAAAAGATCGTACCCCCCTCTCTGACTCTGACTCTGAGTCTCCTGATGATGATCTCGAGTACAGTCCATCTGCCTGTGAAGCTGAGTTCCTCGAAAAGTATGAGCTTCTGCTCAATACCTTTGAGGAATGTCGCAAGAGGTTGACGGCTCAGAAAAAGGAAGTCAAATTCCTTAAGGCTGAGGGTGTGTCCCTAAGAGAATAGATCACTAGCTTGATTTCTCTCCGACAGGAACACCTGGACCTGACTTCTTGAGCACTCAGAGTCTCTAAGGCTCCTTGACCAAAAACAGGAAGAAATCAACAAGTTGGAAGAACAGCTTACGGTAGAAAGGAAGATTGTCAAAAGCTTATCCATGCCCAAGACCGTTCTTCCTCTTGTTGATGAATTCTCTGCTCAGGATAAAGGGGCTGGCTTAGGGCATGTGGGTGTGCCTAGTAAATCATCTAGGAGAAACAGAAAATAGAGAAAAATAAGGCTGCCAAGAAGGCCTCTGTCGTAGAAAAAGGAAAATCCCCACTCGATCCTATTTTATTCAGAAAGCCTGTCTTTCCTTGCAATGAGCAGGACTTTGAGTCAACCTATGGCCACTTCTTCCGGCCCTCGGTTGAAAAGCCTAAGAGCCGATATGATGGTTGGACCTTCCACCGAAACTACGGTGAGAGTGTCTTCAAGGCACCTTATGAGGAAATCCAAGTGGAGAATTATGGCAACTTCTCTAGAGGCCATAATAGGAAGCAGACACCAAAAGCCAAGCCTATTATACTAAAGGAACGGGAAGTGAAGAAATCATGTGACTGCTGTCATCATAATGCCTCCACCTCCAGATCCAAGGCCCCGGCTGGACCCACCGTACAAAGGGTGAAGCTGGAGCCTAGGAAGCGGTACAAAAGGTTTGACTGTTGGTGCTGTAGCAAAGTTGGTCACTTTGTAGTGGATTGCTAGTTTAATCCAAGATTCAATGAGACTCCTCATGTTAGCAATGCGAGGCAGATCACTCGTACGGTTAACCACCCGAGGGGGAGTGTGCTAACAAGGAATCTAGGACCCAAGTTCGATTAGGTTCCTAAGGGACTAATTCTGATTTGCAGGTATGTTCAAAGGCCACCAAAATGCCAATCTGGTACTTGGACAAGTGATTTTCCCGGCATATGACTGGGACAAGAAGTCTGTTGCGTGATTATTCCCCAGTCGAAAATGGACCCAAAGTCATCTTTGGAGGATTTGATCAAGGAGTCACCAGAGGTTATGTTATGATTTCCAACGGTGTATTCTCTATCACTGACGTGGCCTATGTTGAAGGGTTAAACCATAACCTGATCAGTGTAAGCCAGTTGTGTGATAAAGGATACGTCGTTAAGTTCTGCAAGGATAACTGCTTGATAATATCGTGTGCCACTTCGGAGACGGTATTACCTGGAATTAGGAGCAGAAATATCTTTTGCTTAGATTTTCTTAGTTTAGACTCTTCTACGCCCGTGTGCCTAGTAGCAAAAGGCAGTGCATCTCTTTGTGACCAATTGCACAAGAGATTAGCACATATTAATTTATGGACTATTAATATGTTATTTTCTAAGAATTTAGTAAGGGATGCCCCTACTATAAAGTCCATCAAAGATAGCCCCTGTCCTGCATGCTAGAAGGGCAAACAGACTCAGGCTACCTTTAAGGGCATTGCAGACAAAGACTCCACAAGATGTCTTTATCTTCTGCATATGGACTTGTTTGGTCCAGTGCAAGTTCATAGCTTAGGAGGAAAATCGTATACGCTAGTGATTGTTGATGATCACTCACGGTTTACGTGGGTGTTCTTCTTGAAACGAAAGTCAGATACGTTTGAAATCCTCACTAATTTTATCAAGCAGATTCAGAACGAACTTAACTGCTCCGTGGTCAAAATCAGAAGTGACCATGGAACAGAATTCGAGCTGGTGTTATGAAAGAATTTTGTGAAGAACATGGTACCTTTCATGAGTTTTCCTCCCCGTGTACTCCTATGCAAAACGGAGTTGCGGAGAGGAGAAATAGAATGCTCATTGAAGCATGTACGATAATGTTGAATGACACTTCTCTTCCAGAGTACTTCAGGGCAGAGGCTGTCAATATGACTTGTCATGTGCCGAACCGGGCATTGATCAACAAGAATCATCGTAAGACTCCTTATGAGCTACTGAATGGCAAGAAACCGACCATGTCCTATTTAAGGATTTTTGGCTGCAGATGCTATGTACTCAATAATGGGAAGTCCCCACGTACTAAATTCGGATAAAAATGCTTCGAAGGCATCTTCATGGGCTATAGTAGCCATAGTCGGGCATATAGGGTCTTCAATAAGAAAACACTAGTGATAGAGGAGTCCATTAATGTTGTTTTTAATGAAGGAAGCTTGCTTCATAGCAATTCTTCCAGTGGCATTCTTGAAGATGCAGGGGCAAGGCTTGAACAGCTAAGTCTCGATGAGACTTAAAAAGGTTCAACTCCTAAGTACGTCAAGGTTTCAACCTCAACGCCAACTGGAGAAGTTGACGATTAGGATGGAGAAAATCTCCCAGAAGAAGGACAAGCCCGAGAAGTTGTCAAAGCTCCAGATGCAAGACTCCTAGAGCTCTGACACGTGAGGGATCATCCCAAAGATAAAATCATAGGAGATCCTCATGATGGTGTCAGAACTCGGAGAGGTATAATTAACGAGATTTTGCACCTTAGTTTTCTGTCACAGGTTGAGCCAAAAAAGTTCGACGAAGCAAACAAAGATACGACATGGATATTGGCCATGCAAGATGAACTGCATCAATTCAAACGATGCAATGTCTGGAAGCTTGTTCCCAATCAAAAGAATAAGAATGTGATTGGCATGAAGTGGATCTTCAGAAACAAACTGGATGAACACGGTGTCATCATCAAGAACAAGGCCAGACTGGTGGCTCAAGGTTACAGACAGGAGGAGGGGATTGACTTCGACCAAACCTTTGCACCAGTTGCAAGGCTGGAGGCGATCAGATTGTTCCTGGCATATGCCTCTCACAAAGGATTCACTGTCTATTAGATGGACGTGAAATCTGCGTTTCTAAATGGAAATTTGAAAGAGGAAGTATATGTCGCGCAACCCCCAGGTTTTGTTAATGCATCGCTCCCTAATCATGTCTATTTTCTTAATAAAGAATTATATGGCTTAAAACAAGCTCTTCGAGCTTAGTATGAGACTCTGTCTAGCTTTCTTCTTGAGAATAAGCTCTCGAGAGTAAAATCGATAAGACATTGTTTCTTAGGGAAGTCAAAGACAAGATCTTGCTGGTGCAAATCTATGTCGATAACATAATATTCGGCTCAGCGGACAACAATCTTTGCAAGAAGTTTTCTAAACTTATGCAAGGAAAGTTTGAAATGAGCAGCATGGGAGAGCTAAAGTATTTCATGGGACTTCAAGTGAAACAATATGAGGATGGAATTTCCATTTCTCAAACGAAGTTCACAAATGAACTCCTCAAGAAATTCGGAATGGAGAATGCAACCTCTATGAGGACTGCAATGGAATCCACTGTGTCTCTGGACAAGGAAGAGAAAGGGAAACCTTTTGATGAAACCAAATACAGAAGCATAATTGGATCCCTGCTCTACCTTACTGCTAGTAGACCGTATATTATGTTTTCCACATGCGTTTGTGCCAGATATAAGGTGAACACTTAGGAATCTCATTATGTCACTACAAAGCGAATTCTTAGATACCATAAAGGTACACCAAATCATGGCTTGTGGTACCCAAGAAACAATGATGTCGAGCTGATAGGCTTTTAAGATGCTGACTTTGCAGGAAGCAGGGATGATAGGAAAAGCACTTCCGGGACTTGCCAATTCCTCGGAAGAAGGCTTATTTCATGGAACAATAAAAAGCAGAACTATATCGCAACCTCCACGGCTGAATCTGAGTACATCTCAGCAGACAGCTGTTGCGCACAACTTCTATGGATCAGAAATCAACTCGAATATTATGACTTGTAGTTCAGAGAAGTTCCGATGTATTGCGACTCCTCGAGCGCAATAGCAATTGCGAACAATCATGTGTCGCACAACAGAACAAAGCATATTGAAGTGCGCTACCACTTCATTCGGGAGCATGTGGAAAACAAAGATATCTCTCTCTACTATGTCCCCACGAATAAGCATATTGCAGATATCTTCACAAAGCCCCTAGACGAGGCCAAGTTCAGTCTCTTCAAAACTGAACTTGGTATGCTGAACTATGAAGATTGAAGACTTAAGGGCTCAAGGCTCTTAGATCAAGGGGGAGCATCAGCAAAGAACTGAAGATCGAGCACGGATGCAAGAACTGAGGGGGAGCATTTGGCTCCAACTGAAGCCCCAGATTTGCAGAAGCCGAAAAGGGGGAGATTACCCTCTCGGCTAAGGCTATGGTGGCTGCCAATGTTAAGTATGCTCTCAGGAAAATTGTAATGAATTTCACTCTCAACTAAATTTTTAGTTTATTATTTTCATATCCATCTGTTCTATTCACCTTAGCTTATAGGGTTTAGGCTTCTTAAAATAGGGGGAGATTGTTGGGTATTGTATCCACAATGTACCTTATTTGAAGAAGCCCTTGAACAAGCTAAGTTGAATTGACAATGTATTTGACGATCTTCTATCAAGTTGTGCTTGCAGCTATTCCATGCTAAGTACACACTAATGTCAGGGTACAGTGGGTCAATATACACGGGTCTGCGCAACCTAATCCCTCGTTGAGCAGATCAGTGTGTTGACTCACGTGTGCTCTCTCTATTGGAGTGTACTTATTTTCAAGTACAAGGTCAAGATAGATAAAGAGCAGAAGAGGAGCAAAGATGGGTCAAAGACCAAGTTCATAGGAAAGAAGAGAAAAATCGTCTAAGTTAAAATCGACGGGAATCACTAAGTCATTCCCACCGACTTCGACGGGAGTCACTTGTGATTCTCGCCGATTCGACGTGAATCAGCCTGCATTCCCGCCGACCTCTTTCGAATGACTGTTTTCCTACATAAATCCTGTTAAGGCAGAATCGACGGGAATCAACAAGTGATTCTCGCCGACTTCGACGGGAATCGTTCTGATTCCCGCCGATTCAAAGAGAATTAGGTTGCATTCCCGCCAATTCCCACAGGCGGACAAGCTTTACAACTGGAAATCGGCCAAGGTAGAATCGACGGGAATCGTGAGTTATTCCTGCCGACTTCGACAGGAATCACCAACGATTCTCGCCGATTTTTCCTTAGGCAATTTTCGCCTGTTCGCTGGACCGAACCAAAAGACCGCGCGCTGTTTCGGCCGGGGCTAGGGTTTCTCCTTGTGGGTCCCACAATGGTCTTTTAGTGTTGGCTCGGGTATATATACATGCGTATTTTGAACCTCTATAGTAACTCATTAATGCGAAATCAAAAAGCCGACGCCGTGCCCTAGCAGATCGCGGAAAATCGCCGATCGCTGTCGCCGCTCGCAAGCTCGTCGCTACCGCAAATCTCAGAGCTTCTTTGATCTTTCGATGACAGTACTAAGGCTAGCAGTGTGTCTCACGCATCTCTCTTGAGATCTCTTGTCTCTCGATTCATTGAATGAGGTTTGTTCTTCATTCCAAATCGATTGAGACGACTGATCCGACTGAGATCGTTCGTAGACCTTGCTTGCTTCGTCAAGAAGTTTTGATCTACAAAGCATCGCCGCCTCAATCACTTGTCACCGCCAATCTTGACAAGATCCTCTCCAAGAGAGAATTCCGGTTGTGGATTCTTCGTTATCTTCAAGCAAGATTCAAAGAATGATGAAGGACATCGGGATCTCCAAAAGCGTTGTTTGTATTTTCTAATACATTCTATTTTTGGTTTTGTTGTAAAGGAATTTTTATTCGTAGTTATAAGGGTTTGGTGCAACCCGTGGTGGTAGAGTTGTGACTCCGTTGTTGGAAGGGTTCCTTCCGTAGTGTAAGGATTGGATTTCAATCCATTTGGTGAACTAACCGAGTCATCCCTTTATGGGAGATAGGTCAAAGTGGGAAAGTGGACGTACCCAAATCGAGAAACCACTATAATTTCTTGTGCATTTTCTGTGCTTTGTTTGTTTAATTATGTAGGTAAATTTAATTCCGCAAAAGACTGCACGACACCTATTTACCCCCCCCCCCCCATAAGTGGACTTAGTCAACACTAGATACTTTCAACAACTACTAAAGTTAAATCTATTATAGCAGGAGAAGTCTATCATCCAGTTAGGATAGGAAACAGGGCCCCTCTAACACTATCAGACAGCGACTCAGAGTTGGATAAAGATGCTTACAGCTGTAGAGGGATGATGGCAATGACTAATGAGGAGGGCAGTCAGGATCAGCCTGGTCAAACTAAGGTGCATTCCCTATACAGTTCTGTGTTTGGGTATGAGAACAGTCCTTGTACAGAAGCCTCTTCATGTAATGGCGATGATGATTCTGGCTCAAAAGGTGATGTCAATAAACTGATTGACAGATATACTAAACTTCTTGATGCATTGAAAAAGTGTAATAAGTTGACTAAGATACAGGCTAAGGAGATTTTGTATCTTCAGCCAATTGCTTCCCAGCTTGATGAAATAGCATCTGTGTTGAATCAGACCATAAGTGAACACAGTCTACTGAAAACCCTTTAAGTCATCCATATGGAGGCTATCAAGAGAAAAAATAGTCTCGTTAGAGATTTCTAAGAAAAGTTCTAGAAGGAGAAGGGTATTGTGGCCATTTTTCACAGCCCAATACTGTGTTGCCATTGATAGACTCCTCCTCACAGAAGTGTAAGAAGGGTTTGGTCTTTAATAGTAACACAAGACCATCCCATCCAAAAGGGAAAGGGAAATTTCCAGTTGTGCCAATGACATCTAGGGCACCTATCCCATTCAAAAGGGTGATATTCCCTTCAAATAGGTATGAACGGGAAAGTATATATGGTCACTATATGAATGGTGCTTCTACAGGTGAAATAAAAGATGTTCTCAGCCATTGTGGAAGGTATAACAGGGTAAGTGCCTTTAAGGCTGCCCATGAAGAAATTCAGATGGACCATCATGGAACAATTGTTTTTGGTGTCATAGCCCCTTTTCTTAAAATGTGGTTGCAGCCCATTTTCCGAACCTTTCAGTATAGAATTTGACTAAGGGTCGGTCTATCAGCTTGCCTAACATTGTTGTTTCAGATGTTATTAAGAGCACTATGTCTGAAAAGAAAGATGCTGCTGATAGGATTCAGAATAGGCCACACAAACCACAAAGTTGACTTACCATCAGACAAATCCATGTTGAAGGATTTAAGAAAATTGCTGCTGAACCTCTTCCTTCAGTTAAGACTGCAGTTAATCTAGCTGCAAGGCCTACGCAGAAAAGAAGATACAACATACAAGATTGTTGGTGTTGTGGTAAGGTAGACCATTACGCTATTAACTGCTGGCATAATCCTAATGTGACCTGGACGAGAGTTAGTCTACCAGTCAGAAAACTTATGGGAGGACATGTTCAGTTTTAGACTAATAAGCACCTAGGACCGAATAGATATTGGGTTCATAACGTAAAGTAAACTGTATATTATAGGATATGCCAAGTGGCCATACCCCTATATGGTACTTGTACAGTGGTTATTGCAGGCACATGATTGGGACAAGGGGCTACTTGAATGAGTACACTCCAGTAAAATATGGACACAAAGTAATCTATGTTGGTTAAGAGAGAGGGGTAACAAGAGGCTATGGTAAGATCACAAATGGCATAGTCACCATCACTAAGGTGGCTTATGTTGAAGGGTTACAACACAACCTAATCAGTAAAAGATAATTATCTGATCTTGGCTATGTTATTATCTTCCAAAAGGATGAGTGCCTAATCAGGAGGTCAAGTGACCAAGAGGTCATATTGATAGACACTAGGAGTGGAAATGTTTATTGCTTAAAATTTCTATGCTTAGATATAGACTCTCCTATCTGTCTAGTGGCAAATGAGAAATCCTTTTATTGTGTCCTATGGAACAAGAGGATAGGCCATGTAAATTACAAGACTATTGGTAAGCTCTTTAGTCAAGAGCTAGTTAGGAATGGTCCCAATGTGAAGTGCTCTAAGGAGGGCATGTGTTCTGCTTGTCAAAAGGGCAAGCAGACAAAATATTCCTTCAAAGGAATTGGGACCAAAGATTCTGTGAGATGCCTATACCTCCTGCATATGGACTTATTTGGTACTATGCTAGTTCATATTCTTTATAGGAAGATCTACACCCTAGTTCTGGTTGATGACTTTTCTAGGTTTTCTTGGGTGTTCTTCCTCAAGAGAAAGAATGAAACCCTTGATATCTTCATTAAGTTTGTCAAGGAAATTCAGAATGAGTTCAACAACTCTGTGGTAAAAATCAAAAGTTACGATGGGACTGAATTCATGTCTAATAGCATGACAAGGTTTTGGGAAGTGCATAGAATTCATCAAGAAATCTCTTCACCTAGAATACCCTAGCAAAATGGGATTGTTGAGAGGAAAAATAAAACTATCATAGAGGCTGTAAGGAACCTACTGAATGACACATCTCTCCCAAAATATTTCTGGGCTGAGGAAGTTGACACTGCATGTCATGTCCTCAACAGAGCCTCTATCACCAAGAGC
Source organism: Platanthera zijinensis (assembly GCA_039513925.1). NCBI lineage: Eukaryota > Viridiplantae > Streptophyta > Magnoliopsida > Asparagales > Orchidaceae > Platanthera > Platanthera zijinensis. The sequence goes on along the minus strand of CM077086.1, from coordinate 133,339,834 downwards.
CATAAGAAAACTCCATATAAGATCTTGAAAGGAAGAAAACCAAACCTGAGTTATCTCAGAATCTTTAAAAGTAAGTACTTTGTGCTTCATAATGGAAAGTCCTATATAACTAAGTTTGCTGCCAAGTCCTTTGATGGGATTTTTTTTGGTATAACAACCATAACAAAGCTTATAGGATCTACAACTTGAAAAGCCAAGTTATAGAAGAGTTTGTACATGTAGTCTTTGATGAGTCTACCATGATTTACAGTGAGCTACCAACCTCGTCTTCTAGTACTAAAGATACTGAAATGTTGGTCATTTAGTATAGGGTTGTTCGAAGGAGAAGAGATTTTATGTCCATGTATTTTTTGTTGCAATGGTATTTGGGGAAAAGAGATATGGTGTTTCACCACTTGGTAAGTATGGAATTCTTAAAAGGATAAAATGATTGGATTTATCATGGAGAGGATATTAAATGTATGGATCTTGATCAAGAAACTATTGATGATGTCTCATCTAATGATATCAATGGATTATTATTTGACACATTTAAAGATGCGTTTGAAGAAAATGGATTATACGAAGGACTAAGTGAAGACACAAAGACGTTTTATAAGCTTGTTGAGGAAGCAAATAAAGAACTATATCTTGGATGTAAAAAATTCTCTACATTATCTTTTACTATTCGTATGAATTTACTGAAATGCCTACATGGATGGAGTAATGCATCATTCACATCTCTGTTAGAGTTATTTAAAGAGGCTATACCTGATTTCAACATCCCTATCTCTTTTAATAAAACAAAGTCTATGAATAGAGACTTGGGATTAGATTATAAAAAGATTGATGCATGTCCTAATAATTGCATGTTATTTTTGAAAGAACATGAGAAAGATGACAAATGCCATACTTGTGGAGAATCTCGTTGGATTCAACATCTTGAAGTGAATTGTGAGTCTGAGAAATCCAAGAAATCTCACAAAATTTCTGCAAAAGTGTTGAGAAATTTTCCTTTTATTCCATGACTAAAATGACTCTACATGTGTTCAAAAACTTCTGATTCAATGAGGTGGCATGCAGAAGAGCGTTCAAAAGACGGTAAGTTAAGGCATCCTGATGATGGAAAGCCATGGAAAGACTTTGATGTCAATCACCCAGGTTTTGCAAATGACACTCGTAATTGAATACTTGGATTAGCTAGTGATGGGTTTAATCCATTTGGCAATATGAGTCTGTCACATAGCACATTGCTTGTGGTATTAACAGTATATAACTATCCTCCATATTTATGCTTGACGCTAGAGAATCTGATGATGTCTTTGCTTATTCCTGGACCGCGATCACCTGAAAATGTTATTGATGTGTTCCTATAACCATTAATTGAGGAGCTAAAGATATTGTGGGATGTCGGAGTAGAATACATGATGTTTCAAAAATTCAAACATTTCAGATACGTTCTGTACTTTTGTGGACATTTAGTGACTACCCTGCATATGTTATGTTATTGGTTTGGAGCACTAAAGCAAGGTTTGCATGCCCTGCTTGTCATTATCAAACATCTTCTCGTTATTTGAAACATAGTCGAAAGATGTGCTACATGGGTCATCGAGTATTTTATGATGTGAATCATAAGTGGCGTTCTGATAAAGTTTCTTTTAATGGGATGAAAGAATATTGGTTTGCACTTTCCTTGTTAGATTAAAAAAAATATTAGAAGATTTACAAGGCTTTTTTGACATATTCAAGGAGAATGATAAGAAGAAAAAGTTTGGTCCGTGGAAGAAAAAACTTATCTTTTGGTAGTTGCAGTATTGGAATAGTATTACTTTACGCCATAATTTTGATGTCATTCATATTAAGAAAAACATATTTGATAATATAATTGGGACGCTTTTAGAGATTGAAGGAAAGAGAAAAGATCATGCAAAGGCTCGTTTTGACCTACAAGATATGGGGATAAGAAAGAAGCTTTATTTGAAGGCAACAAGTGATGGAAAGAAAACTCAACTCCCAAAAGCTTGTTTCTCCCAAACAAAAAATGAGAAATCTATCTTTTGTGGTGTTCTAAAAAATGTAAAATTTCCTGATGGGATAGCATCTAATATTTCTTGATGTGTTCATGTTGATGAAGGAAAAATATCCGGGTATAAGAGTCACGATGCTCATATTATATTGCATTACTTGCTACAAATAGCAATAAGAGGTATAACTCCTAATCAAATTGCAATTCCATTAATTTGGCTTTGTTCCTTCTTTCATTGCTTATGTAAAAAGGTTATTGATTTGAGAAGTTTAGATCATTTAGAAATGGAGATGACTGAAATACTTTGCCAGTTTGAGAGAATATTTCCTCCTAGTTTTTTTGACATAATGGTCCATTTACCTATTCACCTAGCAAATGATGTTAGATTAGGTGGGACAGTTCAATTTCAAAGGATGTATTATATGGAAAGATATTTGGGTGAATTAAAATCATTTGTTCGTAATAAGAGTCGCCCAAATGGCTCTATTGCAGAAGCATATTTGGCGAAGGAGTCTTTGACATTCTTTTCTCGATATTTATCCAGAGATGTTGATACACAGATCAATAGAGTGGCACGAAATAATGAAATTTCTATTAATTGACATCATATTGGGGGGAGAAGTCTCATTTCTCTTGATCATGTGTTACTGAACAAAGCCCATTGTTATATTTTGTTCAATTCTGATGAAGTTCAAGATTACATCAGGTACTATCACCATTTACTTATTACAATATTTTAAAAAATAAATTTTACATTTGTAAATAATCTTGACTTATTTATTTTATAGGGAACATGAGGTTTATCTTCAAAATTGCAAAAAAAGAAGTACGTGGAGCAAAGGTAAAAGTCAAAGAGATGATTTCATTCAATGGATTGCAACAAGTACCATGAATGATGATGTTTCTGATTTCCTAAAAGAGTTGTCTCGGGGCCAAATAATATTTCAAAAACGTATTCTTGATATCTTATTATTGGATACAGATTTCATACATGACAACGCGATGCATGGAGGAAAACCCAAAATAATGGTGTCACTTTGGAAGTGGTAACCCAAAGTTTTAAAAGTGTTAAGGATGAAAATCCTGAAAAGATATGTATGACATATTTTGGAGAAATAAGTGATATCATTGAGGTAGATTATTATGGACATTTGAATCAAGTGTTGTTCAAATGTGTTTGGTTTGAAGCTTAAGAAGACAAATATGGGATGACTTATGTTTATTTTAATAATGAATGTTACAAGAATGATCCATTTGTCCTAGCATCTCAAGTACAATAATGCTTCTATGTCGAAGATCCTTTTAATAAAAATAAGCAATATGTTTTGAAAATACTACCAAGGGACTCATTTGATATGGGAGATAATACAAATTTAAATACTCAAGAAGCACCTGAGGTTCCAATAAATATTATTCTATCAGCAGATGATGTTGAAGTTGATTTGGCTAGGGAATATTTGCCAGATGATATTATTGAAATGTCTTTATATGAAATTCATGTTCAACACAAGGAGCTCGATTATGAAATCATTTTTGAAAGTGAAAATGAAAGTGATTCTAACTTTGTTTGTAGTGATAATACAATCTAGGAAATGTTTTTTTTATTTATTAAATAGCATTTGTTCGAATTATTGTACAAGCATATATTAAATATTAAAATGTGTTTAATGATTTGATTTTATCATTATAGAAATGAAGAAAGCAAAAAGTGTATTTGATGTAACTATTCAAGCAAGGTCCAGTGTTGAGTTGGCGAGAAAATTTCATCAAGTTAAAGAGGAGAAAGCTGATATTTATCATAGAAAGCTTCGTGAAAGAAAGAGCAAAAATATTCAAATCATTGATGATCCTAATGGGAGAAATGAGTTACTTAAGATTGATGGAGCTTTCAATCAATAAGATGTTGTAGTTGTTGAACAAAATAAAGAAATTGGTATGTAGATTATTCTCTTTTTAGTATTTTGTCTTTTACTTTAGATTGTATTATTTTAATTATTCATTAAATAGCTAAAGATCCGCATCCAAAGAATCTTCAACCTGAAGAACCTGCATCCATTATACAACATTCCAATCAACATGAAGCTCAACAGGTAAAATGGAATAAGAAATGTCCTTCAATGTTGATTGATGACTTTGTTGGAGTTTATGAGTTTCTCATAAAGTAAGAAATCAACATGATAAAATTCAGCCTCCAATAAAGGTGAATCAAAATCAACCTTTATTAAAAGTGAACAAAAAACTACCACCATCTAGAAAACTAGATTTTGAGCATAGTGAGAGAGATGAGTTACTTCGGGTTGATGGAGCTCTCAATCAAGAAGATGTTGAAGTTGTCGAACCAAACAAAGAAATTGGTATGTAGATTATTCTCTTTTTATATTTTGTCTATTTAGTTTATATTGTCTTATTTTAATTATTCATTAAATAGCTAAAGATCCACATCCAAAGAAGCTTCAACCTGAAGAACCTGCATCCATTATACAATATTCCAAACAACATCAAGCTCAACAGGTAAAAAGGAAAAGAAATGTCCTTCAATGTTGATTGATGACTTTGTTGGAGTTTTTGAGATTTCTCATAAAGAAAGAATTCAACATGATCAAATTCAGCCTCCTATAAATGTGAATCAAAATCTACCACCATCTAAAGAAATTTAGGAATAGCATAGTGGGAGAAATGAGTCGTTACTTCGGGTTGATGAATTTCTAACTCAAGAAGATTTTGAAGTTGTAGAACGAAATAAAGCAATTTGTATGTTAATTATTCTTTTTCTTATATTGTGTGTATTTACTTTAGATTGTCTCATTTTAATTTGTTTATGCGCCCACTGTACTCTGAAATTAGGAGCAAGGATCAAAAGAACTCGTGGAGAAACAATGTCCAAAAACATTCATGCAAGAACTTTAGAGGAGCGAAAAGATGTTACCTTAACTGAACACGGTCAATCAATAAGGCCTACTGACCATGTCGTGTCAGACTTAATTCTCTTTTTGGGCACATTGGCTACAAATTCAGCATTTTGTCCATTAATTTACACAAGTTGGGCTTCTATGCTAAATGAGAACTTAGAGCGTGTATGGAATTATACAAAGGTAAACATACATATATTTTGTTTTCTTAATATATTTTGTATAATTATTTACTAATATTGATCGAATAACTTTTTTGTCATTTTATATTTTGCGGACAAAGTTTATTTTACAAGATGATACCAAAAAAATTGGGTAAAGTTCACTGTTAGAGATGCTTGGAGATGTTACAAACACATTATTAAGAAGAATCATTTTTTGAAGTATTTCAACATGAATGATAGGATCAAAAATCACCCCATAAAGATGTCAGAGTCTCAATTTAAAAAGCTTTCCATTTTTTGGAGTTCGGAAACAATACAAGTAAGAGTAATAATTATTTTTTAAATTATAGTAGAAAAAATATTTGTATGTATCTTTTTTCATTTTTAACTTAATGTGCAGTAAATCAGAAAAAGAATACTCAAAGTAAAGCTACACAAAAGTGGAGGCATCGAATGGGCTCCAAAACCTTTGCTATAATTCATAAAAGAATGGTAATACATTATATTTCACTCACATCTCTAGCTCTCAATTTTAATTCTTGAATGAAGTTTATACGCATAGACAATTATATTGTTTATATTTCACACACACCCTTTGTAGGGAGCATCAAGCTCCTCATGGGACCTCGCCGAAATCAAGCTGAATTTCAGCGTGCTGCAGGTGCAGCTCGCTGAATTTTAGCGCGCTGCAGGTGCAGCTCGCTGAATTTCAGCGCGCTGCAGGTACAACTCGCTGAATTTCTGCGCGTTGCTAGTTCAGCTCACTAAATTTCAGCGCGCTGCTGGTGCAGCTCGCTGAATTTCAGCGCGCTGCTGGTGCAGCTCGCTAAATTTCAGCGCGCTGCTGGTGCAGCACGCTGAATTTCAGCTAGTTGTAGGTGCAGCTTGTTGAAATACAACGAGCTCGCTAAATTTTAGCGAGTTGTAGATACAGCCCGCTGAACTACATGGTGTACATTATTTGATAATTTCAATATTAGTTAGTTCTCAACATAATTTTCTTTGAAAATTTCAAAATACTTTAGCATGCACTTTTCTTCTTTATAAGTATACTAAATCAATGGCCATGATATTAGATATATGATAAATAAAAATGACATGAAAATCTTTTTTTTTACCCTCTATAATTTCCATTAATTATCTTAACATAAAATTGGTTTCATTGATCTTCCTGACACTTAATTAATGCTTTGAAATTGACTTTGAATTTTGATATCTATGAACCTTATTTCTTATAGTTGTGTTGATTGACAAATAAATTTTATTCTTCCATCACATTAAACATCATCTTATTTCTTAAGTACTAGTACCAAAATGCATCTTTTCTTTTCAGCGAAGTAGTTGAGCGTGTAATCAGTGAAATGTGGTGATGATGTATTATTATGAACATTTGTTGTGCAGTGGAGTGTAAAGTAAGTTTATGCTATGTGGCAAGTGTGTTTATGTTAAGTTAATTTGTTGTGTATGTAATTAGTGCAATGTTCATTTTGTCACTTCTGTGGAAACTGCCAACTAGAAAGTGTGCGCGTGTGCATGTGCGCGCTAACTGAAGGGTTTTTGTGTGTAATCAATGAAATGTGTTAGTGTTATTGTGTAGATGAATTGTACAGTGTGGAGTGAAGTGTATTGTTGTGTGGCATATATGTGTGTTGTGTAACCAGATAATTGGGTTGTGTAACAAGTGAAGTATGTTTTGTAGTAACTAGCAAGTGTGTACAGGTAAGTGAAGTGCAGAATTGGCTGTATGCCTGTATGTATGTGTGTAATCATTGAAATGAGATGTGTTATTTTGTACATGTGTTTTGTAATGCAGTGAAGAGTTGTGTATGTAATTAGTAAAGTGTATTGTGCAGTGTGTGTGTAATTAGTGAAATTGTGTTATGTTATTGTGTACATATGTAGTGAAGAGTGAAGTGTGTTTATGATGTGTGACTAGTGTGTGTTGTGTTATTCAGTGTAATCGGTTTAGTGGTTGTGTGTGTGTATTTTGTGAAGTGTGAGTTCTGTCACTTTTGTAGCAATAACCAGTTGTCAAGTATGTGTACGTGTGTGAAGTAGTTGTGTGTGTCTTTGTGTGTAATCAGTGAATAGTGTTGTGCACAAGTGTGCAGTGCAGTGATGACTGAAAAGTGAAGTGTGTGTTGTGCATTTGTGCACACGTTCTATGTTTGTTTTTGTGGTATTGCACTTAATGCCATTTTAAAATCTGAATTATTTGTCATATTGAGCTTTTGTGTACATGTTCTATTTTATATTAAGATCTTATTAATATTATTAACTATTTAAACTATTCATTCATTTGTCATTTTGAGTCTTTGGTTGGGTGATAAGTACAAATTATTAAATACATGCTATATTTAATAATATTAAATATGGACCTTTTTGACATTGTTAACTTATTCAGCGTGCTGCAGGTGCAGTATGCTGAAATTCAGCGTGCAGTACACTAATTAAGCTTGCTACACCTGCAGCACGCTGAAAATCAGCGTGCAACATGCTGAATTCATCGTGGCGTAGGTGTCGCACGCTGAAATTCAGTGTGCTGCACCTATAGTACGTTGATATTCAGCGTGCGGCACCTGCAGCATACTGAATTCTACGTGAGCGAGCTGCTCAAGCTTCAGATGCAGCACGCTGAATTTCAATTAGTTGCACCTGCAGCACGCTTAATTTCAGCGAGCTGCACCCGCAGCTCGCTGAAATTCAACGTGGGGTGCAACACACTGAAATCAGTATGATCATAAAAACTTAATTGTTTCTGCCTGGGAAACAAATCACCGCCTTTTGTGGGAATAAACTTGTGTGGGCCGACAATCTTCATCATATTTTAGTTGTTGCTTCAAACTTATTATACTTCACTTCTAATTTACATTTCTTTCACTGGGATAGACATTTTGTTACTAAATACCCTCTTTTTAGGTTATTTCTATGCCTTGTGATAGTTGTGATAGTGGTTGTACTTGCTCATCCAACATAATTTTCCAATTCTTATCTTTCTCAATCAGATTTTCCACAATTTTTTTACTTTTCTATGCATTTGTATCTACTTAGTGGAGTATTTCCACTTGTCAATTGTACTTCTCTGGTTTAATATATATGAATCATATGTTGCAAACATTTTCACATTATTCTTTGCAGCTATATACCTTATCTTGTAAATAAATTCAAGAGCTTGATTTATTGTCCTATTTTTTAATCAGAAAGTCCACTTCTCCTGTATGTGTTATGATGATTCATTGTTGTTAGTCTCAAAGAAAATTCAATTTGTATAGTTTCCACCATTGCATAATTCCTGTTCCGATTGCATTTCAGATGTGGTTTCAAACACATCATGAATTCAGCGTGAGCGAGCTGCACAAGCTGCAGGTACAGTACACTGAATTCAGCATACTGTACCTACAACACGCTGAAATTTAGCGTGAGCAAGCTATACAAGCTGCAGTTGTAGTACGCTAAATTTCAACGAGCTGCACCTGCAGCATGCTGAATTTTGGCAAGCTGCACCTGTAGCTTGCTGAAATTCTGCGTGGGGTGCAGCATGCTAAAATTAGTATGATCATCAAAACAGAATAATTTTATCAAAACCTAATAATTCTAGAGTGGGGTGCAGCGTGGGCTACTTTAATGCTATAAAATTGGTTAACAGCTTGTCATTATGAATAATCACTGTTGATTGCTTAACTACTATTATTTGGTCCCTAATTTTACAGCTACATCTTATTATATCTTTAATTAAAGTTATACTAAATTTATGGGTACATCCTTTATTTTCTTTTTGTTTATAATTTGATTTATTTTGCCAAACTGACTTGTAATTCTTTTGCACCTTCTTTACTCTTATGCATCTGTGGCGTTCAAAAATGAAGAGAGACCCCCCCTCAAGCTAAAGTTTTTATTGAAACTCGAAGTAGCACTAGTGGAAAGGAGCTAGATTTATAAACAAGCAATGCAATTGTGAGTTATTTTTTTTATTAAGTTGAAAAATAATTTGCTTATTTTGTTTTAATTAAAAATCAACTATTCAATTTGTTATCAGTCACAACTTCAATTTGTTATCACTCTTCTCTTTTCCCCTTTCTTTTCGCTCTAGTCCTTGTGAATAACTTCTCTTTTTCTAAAAATTAGAAGTTGTGCCTAAAATGAGTTCGCTATTTTTAACAAGGCATAATGAATTCTTTAAAACTGAACCCTGACTATTTAAATTTTTAAATTTATAATTAACAAATGAATAGTGAACAAAGAATTGATCAAATTCTCATATAAATAAACTCAAAGCAAAATTTATGGATATCAAATAAATTAAGAATGATATATTTGATTTATTTGTTTTACAAAATATATATGTTTTTAAATTTTTAAAGTTATTATACTTTTTTGTAATTTTGTATTTATTTCTTTAATATATACATACTAAAGAAAGGAAAATGCGAAAATCAATTTTTTTGGATTTTTAAGTTTTGTAAAAATTTTTTATTTTTAAGAAAAGTTTCATCCTATTTACAAAAATTTGGAGAAAAAGAGAAGTTATTTACAAGGATGAGAGAGAAAAGAAAGGGGAAAAGAGAAGAGTATTTACAAAAAATATTTACATGAATTTTTTTACAAAAAAGAAATATTTTTTTTACAAAGAAAAATTAAATATTTTTGGAATATTTTTGTTTTAAAATTTTTTTGTTCGTCTTTGTTTTGAAAAATACAATTGCAAATCAAAGAAGTGCAGATAGGAAAAACACGAAAACACCCCCATACTTAGTTCCAACATTGTCCCCAATGTTGTAAGATAAGTATGCGGAATCAGAAAAATTAAATGCAATATGTACAAAAAGAAAGAGGGAGGGTAGAAACGTCCCTGATGCGTGTTCGAGGAAGCCCGTTTTGAAACCCTGCGTTATTAGAAAAAAGTAGCAAACATGATAAATAAAGTGCGAAAAAGATAAGTGAGGGGTGCCTCCCAAGACCGCTTTGTTTATAGTCGTGTAGCATGACTATATTGGTTGGTTTATATATAGATGAGGGCTATGGTTTCATTATGCTCGATCACTGGGTCGCCCGCTATATAAGACTTAAGCCGATTACCGTTTACCTTAAATGAGCCTTTTTCGGGTGAGAGACGAGTTCGGCTCCATATGGAAAAACTTCTTCAACTTTGAATGGACCGGACAAACGAGATCTAAGTTTACCTGGAAAAAGTGTAAGACGTGAATTATACAGAACGACAAGATCGCCCGGAGAAAAAATCATTGGGGACTTGATTTTTGGATCCTGATATAACTTAGAACGCTCCTTATAGAACTTATTGCTCTCGTAAGCATTCACACGCCATTCATCGAGCTCGTTTAGTTGCAGTTTTCTTTTTTGAGCGGCTAAGTTAGCGTCGAGGTTTAAGAGTTTTAAAGCCCAAAGAGCGCGATGCTCCAGTTCTACGGGTAAATGGCACGCTTTGCCATAGACTAATCGAACGGAGTACAACCGGTAGCGGATTTGTATGCCGTTCGATACGCCAAAATCGCGTCGTCCAGTTTAACAGACCAATCTTTCCTATTAAGTGAAACAATTTTTTCTAAAATTCGCTTAATCTCTCGAATTACTACCTCAACATGGCCACTTATTTGCGGGTGGTAGGGGTTGGCAAGTTTGTGCGTGACTCTGTATTTAGCTAATGTCTTAACATTAGAGCGTTACAGAAATGTGTTCCCCTATCACTAACAATTGCGCGAGGTGTGTCAAAGCGAGAAAATAGTTTTTTTTATAAATGTGACGACGACTCGCACATCGTTGGTGGGGAGAGCTTGCACTTCCACCCACCTTGATATGTAGTCGACCACCACTAAAATATACATATTTTTATAAGAAAGAGGTAGGGGCCAACAAAATCTATGCCCCATAAATCGAAAACTTCGCATTCTAAAATCATGTTTTGGGGCATCTCGTCTCGACGAGAGATGTTACGCGATCGCTGATAGCTATCGCATGCGCGCACAAAATTGTGAGCGTCTTTTAAGAGAGTGGGCCAAAAGTAGCCCGCCTCTAGCGCCTTCCGAGTGGTCCGGTTGGCTTGATAATTCACACCGACTAGACCATCGTGGAAGTGCCTAAGTATTTGTGTGCACTCCACAGCCGCGATGCATCTTCGGACCGCTTGGTCTGCACAGATTCAAAAAATAAATGTGTCCTCCCAAAAGAAATTGTTCAAGTCAGAAGAGAATTTCTTCTTTTGCTGACTTTAGAACTCCTTTAGAAGCACCCGCGTGACTAAATAGTTCGCAAAATCAGCGAACCAAGGCAAAGATGACGAAGACGAATGAATGGAAAGAAGGCATTCCTCGGGGAATCTGTCATTTATTTCAGATTCGACGAGCTCTTCCGCACCCAGATTTTCTAAACGGGAGAGGGGTCTGCTGCTAGATTTTTCGCGCCCTTCTTATCCCGGATGTCCAAGTCAAACTCTTGAAGGAGGAGGATCCATCGAAGAAGGTCGGGCTTCGCATCTGTTTTGGCTAGTAAATACATAAGGGCGGAGTGATCGGTAAAAACGATAACTTTAGATAGCATTAAATACGAGCGAATCTTATCTAAAGAAAAAATTACGGCTAAGAGTTCTTGTTCCGTCGTTGTGTAATTCACTTGTGCGGAAGTGAGCGTCTTACTAGCGTAATAGATTGGATGAAAATGTTTGTCTACTCATTGGCCAAGAATGGCACCTAAGGCAATATCACTACTGTCGCACATGATTTCAAACGGAAGGGACCAATTAGGGGCCACTAGAATTGGGGAATTGATAAGTTTTTGTTTTATAAAATAAAACACAGACTCGCAATTGCTACAAAAGACAAAATGTGATTCCATTTCCAAAAGGCGAGTTAGCGGCTTTGTGATTTTTGAAATGTCTTTAATAAAATGTTTATAAAAGCCCGCATGGCTAAGGAAACTCCTAATAGATTTTACGTTAGTTGGCTGAGGGAGTTTTTCAATGATTTCTACTTTGGCAATATCAACATATATCCCCTTAATCAAAATCTTATGGCCTAGGACCAAACCTCCTCGAACCATAAAGTTACATTTTTCCCAATTTAGAACAAGGCTTGTGTCCTCGCACCGTTGGAGGACACGATCTAATTTTTTAAGGGAATCGGGAAAAGAGCATCCGAAAACAGAGAAGTCATCCATAAATACTTTAATAATATCTTCTACTAGTAAAGATTGCTAGCATACATCTTTGGAATGCATCTGGCGCATTGTAGAGGTCAAATGGCATTCTTCGATAGGCGATGGTGCCAAATGGGCAAGTAAAAGTTGTTTTCTCTTGCTCATCGGGGGAGATGGGGATTTGGAAAAACCCCGATAAACCATCGAGAAAACAATAATATGGATTACCGGAAAGACTCTCGAGAATCTGGTCAAGAAATGGTAGTGGGAAATGGTCCTTGCGGGTGGCATCATTATGTTTGTGATAATTGATGCGAACACGCCAACCCGTAACAATACGAGTTGGGATGAGCTCGTTCTGCTCATTCTCCACTACGGACAGACCGCCCTTCTTGGGCACGACATGAATGGGACTAACCCATGCACTATCAGAAATAAGATAAATAATCCCCACATCTAGTAATTTAATTATCTCAGCTTTCACGATGTCTTTCATGTTTGGGTTAAGACGTCGCTGCGGCTGAATGGATTTGCGACAATTATCGTTTAAGAAAATTTTGTGAGTGCAGAAAGAAGGGTTAATCCCCTTAAGATCAGAAATTTGCCACGCAATTGCGTGTCGATGTTTAAGCAAAACCTCCAATAAATCGGAGGTCTCCGAATCACTCAAATACGAAGAAATGATCACCGAGAGTGTACCATTTTCTCCCAAAAAGGCATATTTGAGGGATTCGGGTAATGGTTTGAGTTCTAGGGCAGGCGGCTCTTCTAGCGAGGTTTTAATTCTAATGTCTATTGAACCAATTGGTTCAAAAGGCAACTCCGTAGACTTGTCCTCGTCGCAATAAAAATCTTCGAGTGCAAAAGTATCGTTAGCTACAGAAATCAACTCGAAAAAGGGAGAAGAACGGTCTCCGTAAAATATATCTAAACTATAGTAGAAATCGTCGCTCGATGAAGAGTCCTCCATCGAGGGATTAATAGAGAATGTAACCTCGTCATCTCCTACCCGAAGGAGGAGACGACCATTACTAACATCTATTAATGCGTGGGAGGTGGCAAGAAAAGGGCGACCGAGTATTATTGGTACCTCGGCGTCCTCCTCAATGTCCAAGATGTCGAAGTCCACCGGGAAGATAAACTTGTCGACTCGGACAAGGACATCCTCCTCTACCCGATAGGGAACTTAACCGAGCGATCCTCTAATTGGATGCGCATATTGGTAGGGGCCAGAGTGCCCAACCCTAATTTTTTAAAAAGCGAGAATGGCATCAAATTAATGCTCGCGCCTAAATCAGCTATGGTGAATTTTACCAATACATTGCAAAAAATACACGGGATGGAAAACCATCCCGGGACATTTTGCTTTTTGGGCAATTTATTTGTAAGTGCCGCCGAGCACTGAGCGTTGAGAGCGATTTGCAAAACAGCTTCTAATTTTCGTTTATTAGAAAGGAGTTCTTTCAGATATTTAGCATATTTAGGCATCTGCGAGATAGCCTCGCAGAAAGGAACATTTATATGAATTTGCTTTAATAATAAAATAAGTTTTTTATATTGTGCGCCCTGACGCTTGCTATCTATCTTATGAGGGTACGACATGGGCATTTTTAAATTAATTTTAGCGTTTAAATTTGGTAAAACTGACGAAGACAAAGAAGAGGGAAGAGGGGAAAGAGGAGATATGTGTACCTGCGGATCGATCCGTTTTGGATCGACCACCTCCTTACCGCTACGGAGGGTTATAGCATTGAGGTTCTCCAGCGGATTGGATTCCGTATTCCCTGGCAGTGCCCCTTACATGCGTTCTGACATTAGTCGTGCCAGCTGTCCAACCTGGAGTTCAAGATTTTTAAGCGATCCGGTAATGTTTCGGATAATTGATTCGTTGGAAGCAATGTACTTATTAAAATTTTCCTCCACCGTGTATGGCTTCATAGGAGGGGGAGGAGAGTAGTAGGGCACGAAACAGGGAGGGGGGAATTGCGCGTTGTTCGGGTTGCTCCATGAGAAGTTTTGGTGATTCATCCAACCCGGATTATAGTTATTACTATATGGGTTGTTGTTGGGGTTGAAGGGAGGATGACCCGAGTTTCCCAAAAAGTCCACGTACTCTTCGGTCGCGCAAACGTTAGGGGAGGGAAGAATAGAATTTTCCCAGGGCACCGTGGTGGAGGAAGTAGCCATCTCCGCCACCTGGTTCGTTAACCTTTCGACTTGAAGGGTTAATAGAGCATTGGCATCCACTTCAAAAATGTCGGCCTCCAGCTTAGGATGTCCCCTAGGGACGTTCCACTTGTAAGCATTCGACACTATCTCTTTAAAAAGATCCTGGTCGGCATCGGGGGTTTTATTTTTCAAGGTCCCCCCGGCAGCTACGTCGATCATCTGACGCATTTGGAAGTTAAGGACATTATAAAAAATTTGTACCTTCAGCCACGCTGGCAGCGCATGGTGCAGGCACCTGCGGAGAAACTCCTTAAAGCATTACCAAGTCTCGTAAAGAGACTCGGAGTCATTTTAGATGAATAAATATATGTCCGCCCGCAATTTTGCAGTTTTTGCAGGTGGAAAATACTTTGTTAAGAAGCGCTCTACCAATTCAGCCCAGGTGGTGATGCATCCTCGAGGGAGGGAATTCAACCAGACCTTAGATTTGGATCGGAGGGAGAAGGGAAATAAGCGCAAGCGTATGGCGTCATCAGTGATGACATTAATCTTGAAGGTGTCGCATATTTCAAGGAAGTTGGACAAGTGTACATTTGGGTCCTCATCGAGCATTCCATCAAACTGCACTGTATTTTGGACCATTTAAATGATACTTGACTTTATTTTGAAATTATTGTTCGCCACAATTGGACGAACAATACTCGACCCCGTGTCATCCAAGTTAGGTCGGGCGTAGTAATACATTGTACACTCGGCCGCCTGGGCAGGGGTAGGGTCGGCCATAGAAGAAGCAGAGGGTTCTCCGGTGGAGTCTTCGGGGTCTAAAAAGGGAATTCGGCGCTGAGATCAAATATGCGCAAGATAGTGGTCGATCTCAGGGTCGAAGTCAAGATATTCAGAGCCGAAGGATTGTCCACGGGTCATACACCCTAAAATAAAAACGAAGGGGGAAGTATATATATATTTTTATTATTTTTAAGTAGTTTTTTGTATATATATATGAAATAAAGTAAAAATAATAGAGTCCCGAATTCGAAATAACAACCGCCGGTCCCCGAGAACGGCGTAAAAAACTTGATATGTCCCACATGCAGACTCTTATATGGATGGTTGGTTCGATGAGTTGACCATCACGGACTGGCTAGAAGATCGAAGTTCTAACGAAAGGAGGCAACTGCACCTATCGCATGTAGTACTCAATATTCGGGAGAATATCGAGGTCGTATTGTTCTCAGGGTCGGGTTGATTATTCCTACTCCTCCAAGAGGACTATTATTTTACTGAATGTAAGGTGGATTTTTGTTTATCACTTAAAGACGGAAATAAAAGAAAGCTGAAAAATTACTTAGATAATTCGATGACGGGTTAACGCTCGGCATCGAATCAGATAAAGACTAAAATAACTTAAAATAATTATTGAACTTAGTTTTCGAATTAATAAAAGGCACTTGGCCGTGGAGGTTCCTGAAATATGAGAACACCTATCTCTAGGTAATATCGCTCACCTAAACGCTAAGACTATTCGACCGGACGTTAGTCCGATGAAGGCTTCCTCTTAACGCTTGCTATACGCAAAGAACCCCGCTATTGGGTGGGGAACCCAATCCGGCAGACATACACTTCTCCTCTTTCGGGGGTCCGTACGAAGTTCTATTACCCAGGGGGATCGGTACATATTCACGGCCTCTCGGCTATCTAACATATGGATAACGGAAATAGAGCCCACACATCGATTATGCGGGTCTACGCGTCGATAACCCGGGGCAAACCTTAAGTCCTTAAATTAAAAATAAAATAAAGGACTTTAATTATTTCAAATATTTTTATGTTCCCAATGCACTTCGATGCTGAGGGCTAATAACGATTATCCACTCATCGGTATGGGGACAGATTTATGGTTTAAATGAGGCACGAGTTCGAAATTTAGCACTAAACAGTTATAAGATGAAAACAAAAACAACAGTGCGTTTAGATAAATTAAAATTCTAACTAGAACAAGAACTAACGCACACTTCAAAATCATAAATAAATTAAAAAGACAAGTCCTACTCAAACGAGTAGACGGGAAATTAAAACACGCCATTTAACTCATAACGAGTTGGCGGAAATAAATGCTAGTGCAAGTTCTACTCAAATGAGTAAATGAAAATGACAAGTCCTACTCGAATGAGTAGGAGGGAAATGAAAACACACCATTTAACTCTTAACGAGTAGGTGAAAATAAATGCACACACGCACACACTCTACATGAATTGAAAGAAAGCAATAAAATTTATCTCCTACATACACACACTCTACATAATTGAGAAAGCGAGGAAATTGCGAGTCCCGGATCAAATGAGTGGGTGGGAGAATGAAAGCGAGCCCTAATAAACTAGTAGGAGGAAATAAATGCACCCACACATGCACTCTACAGAAATGAAAACACACACACGCAAAATCCTACTCAAATGAGTAGGAAGAAAATGAAAGCGGTAAATTGCAAGTCCTACTCAAACGAGTAGGCGGGAAATAAAAGCAATAAAATTATCCTCATACACTCACACACACTAACATGAGATTAAAAGAACATAATGAAAACCCTTACTCACACACAATTAAAGAACAAATCAAAGTTACATAAAAATTAAAACAACAACTTTTCTATTCTTAGAACATGCAAAAAACACATACAAAGGTGAAATAAAAATTAAAGAAGCAAAAGTTTTTCAAAAACAAAGTTAAAATCAAAGTTGTTGAAAAATTAAAAATGTTTATATTTTCATTCTTAGGACTCCATAAAAGTGATGAAAAAGTGAAAAAGAAGCAAAAATTAAAGGAAAAAAAGGGGTTTTACAATCCAAAAACAAAGCTAAGCAAAAAATTCAAACATCACTTTAAAATCTCTATTAAATTTTCATTGGAATGAAATTATAAGACTTTAAAAAGTTTTCAATACAACATTTCATTTTGAGAAGAAGACTTAAACAAAATTTTTTGCCATTATAACAATTCATTTTTTACATAAAAACCTATAATGAAAACTAATATGATAATAATTTAAATGCATGAAAAATTACAACAAGTTACACTAATTGATAATTTTAATAAAGAGAAAGACTAGGTAAAACAAGAGGACAAAAAAGGAAAGAGATGAGCCACCCAAATAAATTTTCATACTAGGTAGAGAGGGAAAAACTATAACTTTTATTACAATAATGAAGCTATTACAAAGCTATTACAAGGTAAAAGGAAAAGCAAAAACAAACATGAAAAGGGAGGGGGAGAAAGCCTCCTTACATTGGATGGAATCCACAAGGGTAGCACACAAAACACACAAAAGATGCTCCAAAAAAAACAGGAGAGCTTTCTGAAAGCTCTTATTTATAGGAAAATTTTCAGGTGTGACATGCCCTAGTCATGAGAGTGATAGGGAGTGTGTCAGTACTGTACACGAGTTGATCTGGTGATTTGACAATAGAGCTGACTTCATGGGTTACACGTGGCGGTCATGGGCGTGACAAGTTTTTCACGGGTGTGTCGGGGGGGCGTGACTGGACAGCTGGTGGAGGAATTCAATTTGAACTTTGCTGGCTGGAGGCGTTGAGTTTCGACATCGACACGGTCGTTCCAGGCTCGGACACGGGCGTGTGGGGTGGCGTTGAGTGTCGACGGTGTTGAGTGTAATTTAGTGTCGACGGCGATGAGTGTCGTTGAGTGTCGACAACATTGAGTGTTGACACGTGCGTGGCTGGCTCGGACACGGGAGTGTCCTGCCATTTCACAGCAAGTAAACCTGTTTTGGTGAAAAAATCAAAGGAACAAACCCTGTCACGGGCGTGACCTGTGCGACACGGGCGTGACCTATGAAAATTTCACAAAATTTCTTGAAAATTCCAGAAAAACAAAACTAAAGCTTGGTTAGAAATTATTTGCAAAAAGAAACAAATTATTGAACAAAACAAACTAAAAACTATGAAATAATAATAAAATGACTTAAATAAAATACAAAAATATGTGTATATTTTACAACTCATCAGATTTCCTTCAAAGAATCAATACAATATGAGTCTTTACCTTAAGCAACATAATCTTAACTTAAAGAACAATTTCAACATATCTAAACCTCAAATAAGAGATTGTTCAACTGAAGCTCATCACATAAGGACTCGTAGAAATCTAAAAGTAAATTTGCAACATAAAAATAACATTAAACCAAAGTATTAATGGAGGGCCATCATTCAAAATAACGCACGTATTCCACTCAAAAGGGACCATTCACCGTCATCTCTACAAGCTGTACCACGCTATGTTTGGGTACCCAAAGGAACCATCACCCCTTGCTCCTTTTGGATACCTAAATCTCTTATCCATTAGTATCCACAAATTGCATGATGTAGAAACTAATCAAACAACAATTACTCGATAATCTACTTCACGATATGCTTAATGTTTTTTCTGTTTTCGCTATTTTTTTGTATTTTGTTTTTACATTTGTTTATTTTTGCTTTTGTATTTTTTCATAAGCCAACATGCCATGAACACTTAGATATATTTTGGTCGTATGACTTTCTCGTATTAAAATTAATGATAAATAAATCTAACAGAACAAATTAGGATATAAGTCATATCATTTCAAAGTGGGCATAATTTACCTTTTATCATAAATCTATCATGTTGTCTTAGTATGCTTGCCATCATTCACCCATATGTATGTCTCACAGTAGTGGGGGAGTAGGTGTGCATGCTTTAGAAATGCTAACCTGTAAACCGCGCCTTGTACTTAACCAGGGAGAGTTCCAGAAGGTCCTTGTATGGTGTTGGGGGGAAAGAGTGTTAGGTTGAGTGGGTTCTTCTGTGTTCACATGGGATTAACACCCCACCCTACGACATTTATGTAGCTCCTCGTACCAATCTGTCAGTACGGGGCTAGGGTGTAGACATATAACTTAGGTATTGGATTATTGGGCATACTAGGGATTCACATATCCACTACATGAACATTATTTCACTTATCATGTACGTTATATTCATTCAAAATATTCTATCATGGTATCATGTGTTTGCATCATATATCTTTTTGAGCCTTCATGTTTTTAGAAAAACACAAGTATTTATTTAATATATATATATATATATAATTATAAAATAATTTAAAATAACAAAAAAAAGTTCATATATCTCTTTGTGTGTTTATTTCTTGATATTTTTATTTAAAAAAATGATATAAAAACGAAAAAACTATGGATCATTCATTTCTTAGGGCTCACATGACTGTGACTTAGACCATAATGCATACAAACAATGTTTGAGTTTAGATTCGTAATCTCTGTAGACATTATCCTCTGGTCATAGTGGGTTGAATCTATAGGTGCTTAGCTATTGAGTTCAACAAGACAAGGTCATTTCTCTTGACTATGCCTCAAGGTATGTGTGAGACTTTAGATAGGGGAATGACTTCACATGATACACACATCCCTAGCCGGTGCACACAAGATGAAAATAAGCTATGCGTACATGCTATAACTCGTGACACTATTCCAACACGCTAGAAATACGTTGAATAATCAATGTCACGATACCCTTATCATTATACCAGGTGTGAAACTTTGGGTCAAAACTATAGTACAAATGTGGTGTTTATACAAGTTAAAGTGTATATATCTTGGTGGATAGATTTTGATTGACTCGGGGATCCGTGAACCTTCTAAAAATGATTAAAGTGATAGATCTACGCTAAAAAAACAATGGATGCTATCACATCTCTTATCATGCCCCCCAACACTACACATTCCTCCTGATAAGTCTTCACGAGTATCGTGAGAATGAGACCCTTGGTCAAAGAGTCACTTCGATCTTGTGCATCGACTCTATCTTTAGCTTGTGGCCCCGTGTTTTTTCCTAGGTGTGACATCGAATTACATGTTAGGTGAATATTCACATTATTTCTCTTGTGTTAGGTTCCTAAACGATCGAGATTCACATGGACAATATGTTATTTTTCCCTTGGTGTTATCTCGCTTTTGATGCTACACGTCCACATATCATTACCTTGTCTAAGACTTCTACACATACAAATTGGATTGCAACTACACTATCTCTTTTTAGCACAATACGTACAAGAACATGATTTACACTGATGACGTTTTCAATGTTTGTCTCGCTTTATTACTTCCTTACACTTATAGATTTGTAGACGTACTCATTGTGTGCTTAGTTTAGTATGTGTTGTCCAATTCATATGAACTCTAAAGATTTATTTTCTCTGTTTGTGTACCTTGCTACCTTTTGAGACCCATGTGCTTACAATTCTTTGATATGTTATCTGTTTAGAGTCACCTCTATGATTATTATTTCTACCTTTACTTTGTGTGTGCACTATATGCTATTTATATAAATGCTCATCATATGTACTATTTTTTATCCTGCATATCTGGTTGGCCTTGCCCGCCCTTTTGATATTATCAAAGGGGGAGAATAAATTGTTCATGAGTATGGTCATAAATTTGTTTCACGGGTTAGGAGAGGTCACATGTAGGGGTACTATGTTAACAATGTGTGCACATAGATAGGGGGAGCATGTAGAACATGTAGACAGGGGGAGTGTGTGTGTAGGGGTGCTATATAGGGATTATGGTCATGAGTATGAGTCATGGGTTAGGAGAGTTCACATGTTAGGGGAGCATGTTAACAATGTGTGCACATAGATAGGGGGAGCATGTCGAACAGGTAGATAGGGGGAGTGTGTGCGTAGGGGAGCTACATAGCGAACTTGCAACCTGATGATAGCCTATAACCCTTATTCTTTATATGCACTCTGTAACACCCCTATCCGTCACATAGCATATAACAGTAGGTCCGGCCGGGGCCCGACGCCATATACTACGGACAGACCGGTTGGTTACGTATTGAAACCATTCAACAAATCACAACGTCCTACACAACACCTAGCGGAAGTGATTATTAAGTTGCACAATTAAGAACCCTTCTAACATGAATGTCCACGCAACTAAAAACAAGGAATGTATAATACACAAATATTGTCCTTAAAGCCTTAAAAGAGTTTGCTTAATAAAAAGTGTCTTCCAAACCTCGGCACGTAGGCCGGTCACACATGAGTACAAAAAGAAAAACAGTCAAAACTTGGCCTTTGAGGGCCGGCACAGCAACTCAGGCTTTAGCCCGCTATTTACCTCTCGGCTCCGCAGTACCTCCAAGCAACAATCCACCGCACGGTGGTAAACAAAGGCAACTGTCAGGTATGCTGACCAAATTATAACGATTCCGCCCCAAAACCGGGGCGGCAAAGCTTCTTCCCTGCACTTGTTAGCAAAACAAGCAACATAGCAAAATAAGAATCATATCACAGGTGCACGCTCACACAGCCGTACACCCCGTGCTCTCAGGGCACTTACTCGGTGAAGCCAGTTCGAACCCCATCCGGTCCTCGACTCTACCACCACCCCCAGGGTTGTAATCTTGTGAGCATTTAGTCTTCTCAGCCGGAGCCTAGACTCGATCTCCAAACCTCGGTAAGTCCCACGTAAAACTTTAGGTCGCTTTAACCGAGCAGGTGGAGCGGTTAGGGGTACACCAGCTCGTTGCTCACCTCGTCATTGCCATTAGGCCTTTGACGCGGACTAAGCTTCCCCAGTCCCAAATAATGATCAAACATGGTACATAGCCCCGCTATGTACCCGGTTGGCTCCCAGGACACCAATATGACAAAAATGCATTTCCGTCCAGATTTTCGGGTGCACCTCGGGGTTAATCCATCAGATTCCCTAATACATACTACCGCATAGCAACCCGAAAACAAACACAACGCTCGGAGTCTTCTCCGGCCAACAATGCATAGCAAATCATCACCGATCCGGACCAACACGTCCGGGTAGGCTTCACACATCATGTCTATGTCCGTACTACGATTCCGGACTCTAACAAGGGGGACTTTACATATCTAACCCAAGGAATACCGCAATCTCGCCGCTCACTCGCGGGAGAAGGGTTTTCCCATGTAAAAGAAGAAGAGCTTCACACGCTCAAGAAGAGAATCGTTACCCTAGCATTTCAACTCGGCGCCATGACGATCTAGCCGGATGGAAAGCACCGTATTGGCCTCGCCTTCGTGGATCTGGACTCGGATCGAGAATCGGAGCTCCGAAGCTCCACCAGTGGCCGGAGTTGACCTCCTTCTTCTTCCTCCTTGCTCTCCCTTCTCTCTAGCTTTAGAAAGAGAAATCTTAAGTAAAATGAGGCTTGTTAAGCCCCATTCCCGGTTATAACTCATCAGGAACATCCCCCCACCATTTGATCTCAAACCAAGGAAACAGACGGCTGTGATTCAGCCTAAAAATTCCAAAACCTTGGCCGAACACGGGTTACAACACGACCGTGTGCATGGCTGTGTCACCCATTCAGCATCTCGACCGACGCGATAGCCAGCACATGGCATTCTACACGGCCTCCGACACGCCCGTGTCACATGCGATATGGCTGTGTCACAACCCGTGTCGCGCCCCGTGTGCAACGACCAACACTCATTTCCCGACAATGACACGGTCTGCGACACGGCACCCGACACGCCCGTGTCACATGTGACACGCCGGTTTCTGTGCCCGTGTCATGACCCATGCACATGACTAAGAAAATCCCAAGTGTGATACGCCCTGGGACATGCTAGTGTCCCAGGCCGTGTGCCTCAACTCGACGATCGTCGATCGTCAAAACGTCGACCACATGACCCGTGGCTGAACACGCCCGTGACACGCCCGTGTCACGCCCGTGAAACGCCTGTGTCACGCCCGTGATACGCCCGTGTCACGCCCGTGACACCTGCTCCAAAACCAAGACTTGACTTAAAACGTCACCCGTCCCTCTTTTGAGTTTCGGGGTGTTACAACTCTCCCCCCTTAATAGAAATTTGTCCACGAAATTACTAAAGGAGAGAAAACAAAAACTCTCAGCGGTTCCCAGACGGAACAACTATGGGTACACATCCAGCACAGATTGCTCTCATTCCTAAGAGAGCTCATTGCTATCGCAATTGCCCAACCGGACCACGACTATCTTGATTTCCTTGAGACAAAGTCGCTCGACTTCACGGTCTCCAAAACGAACAGGTTTGACCCTAGACGTCAACCTTTCATCCACCAAAACTTGATCACTCACGATCAAGTTCGAAGGCTCATGCGCCGCCTCACCAAACTACTCTAGAAATCTCAAGTGGTCCAAGGTATACCGGGCTCAGCTTCCCCAAGCGTCGCTCCCGTGAAACACTCTTGAACCACTATAACTTCCTATACGCCATCCGATAACTCCACATTCCGATACGTGGCGTTGAATTACTTAGTCTGCCTCCCCTGAGCGATTAGCAACAGTTCTCATATGGTTCGCACCAAAGGGGTAGTGTTTACCATCTCTTGCTTTAAATACAACTTCGTGTCATCCGTTTCTAGCCTCGACAATGGCATGCGACTACTTCAACCTTATAGGGCCTCGAAGGGCGCCATTTATATACTCGCTCGGTAGTTAAAGTTGTACGCAAACTTTTATAAAATAGATGGCCTTCCCACTGCTTCCCGGAGTTCAGAACGCGCATGCGAAGCACGTCCTCCAACATCCTATTGACCCACTCGGTAAGCTCATCCGTCCGCGGATGCAAGACTGGGCTAAACTACAACTTAGTCTCCAGCACTTTCTGTAATCACCTCCAATCATTGGACGTAAAACGCCCACCTCGATTTCTCACGATTTTGCGGGGCACACCACGCAGTCTAACTATGATAACCAAAAACATTTGCCAGTTACTCCGCCGAATTATCCTTCCTATGCGGAATGAAGTGTGATACTAAAGTTAACACAATTATGATAACCCACACGATGTCGCTACCCCACTGTGAATTTGGCAAACAATGCACACAGTCAAGTCAAACTTCTATTCTGAACTAGGCAAGGATTAAATAATTCCCCGGCACTTGGCACTCTGCCTTCACTAAGGCGCAAGGCTGGCACTTAGCCACAAACAACGCTACGACTCTCTTGAGCCCCGGCCACCAAAGCAATTTCTTTAGATATCGGCACAACTTGTGCCTCCTAAGCGAGTTGAGTACTTGGTATGACGTATCACAACTCCACACATAAATTACCCATGATTTCCTTCATGCAGCTACACAAACCATAGTCTGCCAACTACGATCAGCCAGGTCATACTGGACTTCCGACAAGTTTAGTTATGCTTCGACGCTAGTCTGCTTGTCAACGCAAGAGATAGCTAACATCTCCAACTCCTGGGTCAAACCCTCAACATGAAAATACAACTAGTTGGCTTGGGCGGAAGCCCTGCGTCTCAACGCATCCGTAACACATTGCCTTACAACAAGTACAAAATAACTTTCGAACGTATAGTCCCCCAGGAACTCCATCCATTTTTGCTGCCTCAATTTAAGATCCTTTCGATCCCACCGATGTATCTGGCTCATAGGATCAATACAGACACCGACTTTTGCACCATACACATTAAGCCTCCCTAGTTTTTGTGCAAAACACACGACCAAAAACTCCAGATGACGGACTGGACAATTCCCCTCGTGCTCTTACAACTAATGCGAGCCATAAGACACAACATTACCACGCTGCAGCAGCACGCAGTCCAATCCACTTCCTAAGGCGGTGCCGTAGATCTCACAGCTTTTGGTTCCACTCGGCGAACTTAATACTGGCGCCGTGGTTGACCAACTCTTTAACCCTTCACAGCTTGGGCGTACTCGCGCATCTAAGCAATCCTTTTAAGCTTTTCCTTGACAACGATTCGAGGGGTAATACTATCCGCGGGAAGTCCTCTACGAAGCGTCTGTTGTAGCCGACCACACAAGAAACTCTGGACTTCCGCTACCGAGACAACACAGGCCACCCTCGTATTGCGACTAACAATGCTGGACCCACACGCTCTCACTCTACCAACTAAAGGACCGAGAAGCGCTATGAGGATAACCCAAGACTCGTGTTCGGAGAACTTGGTGTATACATGGTTCCTTTTTAGCGTCCACAAAACCAAGAGTAGATATTCAGAAGTGATACCCTTCTCACTAAAATTTCCCCCAATGTGTCGTCGATGAAGACGATCACAAACTTGACTAGGTACTCCATGAATGTTTCGCTCATCCAGTCTATGAACACTGATACCACACTTGACTGCCAAGACAACACGATCGTTAGCTTGGATTGCTCATCACTCGAGCTTAATACCGCATTTGTGATAACACTTACCCTTATTCTCAGATGAGGGTAACCGGACTTACGATACACTACTGAGTCCACCGAAGACCCGACTAACTGATCAGAAGATCATCGATCATTTGGATCGATTACTGGTCCTATTTCTGCAAACTTACACAGCTCTCTGCAACAGATACAAAATTGCAAGCTCCCTTCCTTCTTCTAAGTAAAGAGGACCGGTACGCTCCAAGAAAACGAGCTTGGACGCACCTACCCTTGCTCCATCAACTTTTTTAGTTGAACCTTTAACTCTGCTATCACCTTAGGCATCAGCCTATAAGGAGAGTGTTGCACAGGTTTAGCACCTGGCACAACTCAATCGTGAAATCGATCTCTCGCTACGGTTGGGCTCCAGGGAGATTGTTCGGGAACACATCGGGATACTCACAAACCACTGGGATATTACCGAGAGTGGACTTACGCGTTATAGCCTCCACTAACGTGAAGAACAGCTCTTCGCCAGCACGAACTGTCTTGACCACCGGGAGGGCAGACGTCAGTGTCCTGCTCGATCCCTTCAGTTCCGCAAACGTTGTCTCCTTCCCAACACCCAGCTCGGTCTCTTTGCGGTGGCGAACGATAAAAGCCTTTTTCCATGAAAGCTAGTCCATAACAAAGATGACGTCAAACTCTACTAACGGCAACAATGACGCTAGCAAGTCAAATCCTTGACTTTCAATAAGACTTTTACCGCACAGACTGTATCTCCGCGCGCACTGGACGAGTACTGGGTAATAACCCATCCGGATTGCTCACTTTACCATCGAAGGGAAGACTCCGATGCGTGATACAGATTCTTCGGATAACATGAATGCGAAGTTCCCGTATCTAAACTATGCTCTCTCCGGATTACCAAGATTCCAAAATAAAGCCTAGAACTTCAAGTTCTAATTTAACACGCATAAAGAAAGAAGCAAGATTGCTAACAATTAAACCATACCTGACGACCCGACGGTCGACCATATGGCCTCCTGCTGGCCAAGGGTTTTCACTCCAAGTTGGGCCGGAGTAAACAGCGATGCGGTGGACGCCACCGTCATGCCTTTCTCTTCAGATATTGACCCCGACTTCTTTTTGGACATTGGGCGTCCACTCCAACAATCCCGGGCATAGTGCCCCGGCTTTCCACAAACAAAGCATGCATCTGGGGTTTGGACTGTAGTCGCTTCAGATGTACTAGAGGAAGGGACTAGACCCGACCTCCTAGCATCCTTGTACCACCTACGGTACCCAGATTTTGAGGTTGTTAACTTAACCACCGAATCCTTTGCCATACTATCTTCGACTGCTCCTGCCAAAACTTTCCTTGTCTTCTGAGCACTCTCCCAACACTCTCTGGCGAGATTCCCTTTCTTGCCACAAGAATAGCAATTGAGGGTAGTTCGGGTAGTAGATGACCCAGCCTCTTTTCTCGGCATCTTTCAATAGACAGTCCTTATAGAATCGGTAGGGTTTGGTACCCTATCCACTGGCACTTGGTGAGTTTTCCCCAACTCCACCTCCAAAGCTCTGGTCGACTCCACCAAAGCTCGGAATCCCAATAGCTTTGGTCCTAGCAGTAGAATACGCAACTCGCTGCGCAGACCGTTATAAAATCTATCAACTATAGATTGCTCGCATTCCCATTCAAAGCCTGGGTAGCGCCTTAACATAAGGAACGTATGTAAATATGTGTCAACTAAATGCGCTCCCTGCACCACAGTCATGCTCATTTGCTGCTCTAAATGACCTCCAAATGCCCTTTGCTCCAACATACCGCCCGATGTTGGGGCCATCTCAGGGACAAAGGGTTGCACATTACTCCCATGTTGCGCGTTGGTCACAGCGAACACCGCTTCAACAACCCTTCTTATGGTTTCCAGAGACGTAGGGGTCTCAGGAACATTACTTGGTACAGCACTTTGCTCAGCAAACGTGTGTTCCGACTGCCACACTCCACTTCCGGACACCTATAGCCATTCAAAACACCATAAGTGACTGAACAAAATTGCAAAAAGCAATTATAGGAACACGCAGGTTCCTCAAACATGTGTATTTTCATTCCTAAGTTGACATTCATGGGTTCTTTTCCTGTTATAACGATGATGCACACATATGTGCTCACCACCCCTTAAAGTGAATTCGCCCACGAATTCATTTAAGCTTGACCGAAACTAGTAGTGTAATACCAATTTGTAATACCCATATCCATCACATAGCATATAACAGTAGGTCCGGCCAGGGCCCGACGCCATATACTACGGACAGACCGGTTGGTTACGTATTGAAACCATTCAACCAATCACAACATCCCACACAGCACCTAGCGAAAGCGATTATTAAATTGCACAATAAAGAACTCTGCTAACATGGATGTCCACGCAACTAAAAACAAGGAATGTTTAATACACGAATATTGCCCTTAAAGCATTACAAGAGTTTGCTTAATAAAAAGTGTCTTCCAAACCTCGGCATGCAGGACGGTCACACATGAGTACAAAAAGGAAAACACTCAAAACTTGGCCTTCGAGGGCCGGCACAGCAACTCGGGCTTTAGACCGCTATTTACCTCTCGGCTCCGCAGCACCTGCAAGCAACAATCCACCGCACGGTGGTAAACAAAGGCAACGGTCAGCTATGCTGACCAAATTATAACGATTCCGCCCCAAAACCGGGGCGGCAAAGCTTCTTCCCTGCACTTGTTAGAAAAATAAGCAACATAGCAAAATAAGCATCACATCACAGGTGCACGCTCACACGGCCGTACACCCCGTGCTCTCAGTGCACTTACTCGGCGAAGCCAGTCTGAACCCCGTCCGGTCCTCGACTCCACCACCACCCCCAGGGTGGCAATCTTGTGAGCATTTAGTCTTCTCAGCCGCAGCCTAGACTCGATCTCCAAAGCTCGGTAAGTCCCACGTAAAACTTTAGGTCGCTTTAACCGAGCAGGTGGAGCGGTTAGGGGTACAACAGCCCGTTGTTTACCCCGCCATTGCCATTAGGCCTTTGACGCGGACTAAGCTTCCCCAGTCCTAAATAACGATCAAACATGGTACATAGCCCCGCTATGTACCCGGGTTGCTCCCAGGCCACCAATATGACAGAAATGCATTTCCGTCAAGATTTCCGGGTGCACCTCGAGGTTAATCCCCCAGATTCCCTGATGTATACTACCGCATAGCAACCCGAAAAAAAACACAACGCTCAGAGTCTTCTCCGGCCAACAATGCATAACAAATCATCACCGATCCGGACCAACACGTCCGGGTAGGCTTCACACATCATGTCTATGTCCGTACTACGATTCCGGACTCTAACAAGGGGGACTTTATATATTTACCCCAAGGAATACTGCAATCTTGCCGCACACTCGCGGGAGAAGGGTTTTCCCATGCAAAAGAAGAAAAGCTTCACATGCTCAAGAAGAGAATCATTACCCTAGCATTCCTCCTCGGCGCCATGACGATCTAGCCGGATGGAAAGCACCGTATTGGCCTCGCCTTCATGGATCCGGGCTCAGATCGAGAATCAGAGCTCCGAAGCTCCACCGGCGGCCGGAGTTGACCTCCTTCTTCTTCCTCCTTGCTCTCCCTTCTCTCTAGCTTTAGAAAGAGAAAGCTAAAGTGAAATGAAGGTTGTCAAGCCCCATTCCCGGTTATAACTCATCAGGAACATCCCCCCACCATTAGATCTCAAACCAAGGAAACAGACGGCTGTGATTCAGCCTAAAAATTCCAAAACTTGGGCCGAACACGGGTTGCAACACGGCCGTGTGCATGGCCGTGTCACCCATTCGCCGTCTCGACAGACGCGATAACCAGCACACGGCATTCTACACGGCCTCCGACACTCCCGTGTCGTATGCAACACAGCCGTGTCACAACCCGTGTCACGCCCCGTGTGAACCGACCAACACTCGTTTCCCGAGGAGGACACGGCCTGCGACACGGCACCCGACACGCCCGTGTCACATGTGACACGCCCGTATCTGTGCCCATGTCATGACCCGTGTACATGACTCAGAAAATCCCAAGTGTGACACGCCCTGGGACACGCCCGTGTCCCAGGCCGTGTGCCTCAACTCGATGATCTCCGATCGTCAAAACGTCGACCACATGACCCATGGCCGAACACACCCGTCACACGCCCGTGTCACGCCCGTGACACCTGCTCCAAAACCCAGACTTGACTTAAAACGTCCCCCGTCCCTCTTTTGAGCTTTGGGGTGTCACAAACTCTATCTCATTGTTATTTCTCATGAACAGAAGTTGATATTATCAAAAGGGGGAGTTTTTGGAACTGATGTTTCACATTCCCTGTGTTTGAGAATACTAACTCCCAGGGTTAATTTGATCATGTCTTATGTTGATAGAGTGTGCAGGTTGATGGGTGCAAGCGAAGAAGAAAAAGATTCCTATGGACACTAATGTCAAGTGGTAGATTTTACTGCTGAGCGGTAGTCGTGGATAAATTAGACAAAGATCTAGGGAAACTACCTCTCCGGGCTAGTCCTACAAAACACGCTAATGAAAGGAATTAATTTTGCCAGGCTCTCGGGAAATTACCGTTGAAGGTATTGCTTACCGCTCGGCGCTAGCCGCTCAATGAATTTCTCTCAATGAAGTCAAGCAGGATTTCTCAAGAAATGACCTACCATCATGTAATAGAAGTTACCGCACCGTGCTAGGCGCTCGACGAATTTCTCTAAACGAAGGTCAAGAAGGATTTATAGAGAAATGACCTACTGCTAGGCGATCGCAGTTACCGCGTCGCGCTAGCCGCTCAAGGAATATCGATGTGATATTTCCGAATCTTTGTGTCCCATATTACCGCGCAATGGTAGCTGTAACCATGCGGCGCTAGCAATGATGAAACGACAAATATTTGTTTTTATTATTATTCCTAATTTGGATGACAGCTGGCACAACAAGCGTGCGAACCTACTGTCGGGCGCTAGTATTATCGCCGACGGTAGCCTTTTTCATGAAGACGAATAAAAGGACATCTTGGTTTCTGTGTCCATGGATTGAATGACTGAAGAGCGATTGGAGTACGCGAATTCTAGGGTTCGGACCCATTCTTATGCTCCGTTCCAAAAGGCTCTGTCAATGAAGAAGAAAGTTGTCTCCCTCCCACTCGTGACAAAGAACTCCAGCGATCCAAGATCTACATCGAATACGAAGAGTCGACCGATTGCTAGCAAACGAAGATATTAAGCACCGACCGCAGATCGCTTAATGGATAAGTCGTCAAGAGGTAGAACTTCAACTTTTAGATTACTTACATCTTTTATTCTTGTAATCTTTTGTTTTCTAAATCTTGTAGTGAGGAAAATCGATCAGTAAGGGTCATCGTAATCCCGGTAGGATTCAATGGGAAATTGTCCTAGGGATAAGGACATCTAAATTGAAGGATCTAGTGGAGCTCTAAGACCCTTCCTTATGTGTATGTGAATAGCCGGCTCGTAGGCTTTTCTTGGAGGGAAAAGGATAGAGCCAACTAGTCTGTAGAGCGGATCGGTATAGAAGCAAAAAGTTCGTTTGTACTCATTGTCTTAGATCTCCGGCGTCACAGAGATCACCTTTTTTACTCATCTAGAACTATTGTTGTTTTGAATTCATTCAATGAAATCTATTATTTCTGTGTTAATTACTTCTAGTGTATGCTATGATTGTTTAGCGAGTGTGTGTGTTTGTGGGGTTGGAACTCGGATCTGCACAAGAAAACGAGTACTGTGACTTACCGTCGTGCGTTAGCTACCCAACACCTCGCGGTAGCTTCCAAAACTCGATTTTTTAGGGCAAAATATTTTTAAATTCTATTTAACGTTAAAACCTTATTCACCCCCCCCCTCTAAGATTAGCTACTAGATCCAACAGAAAATGTTGAGTGTAGTCAACACACTCAATGCCTTTATGCAGAGCAAAATTATTCTAAGTCCAAAATCGTTGAGTGAAGCTAGTTCACTTAACGCTCTCAACGCCATAGTTGCATAAAGGGCTGAAGATCAAGCTAAGTGAAAAAGCGTTGAGAGAAGCTTATACACTAAACGCTTTCAATGCCTAGAGTTGCAGAAGTATGGAGAATGTTGACTAAGTTAAAAAGAATTGAATGGAGCTTACTCACTCAACACCTAGCAGAGCAGGAAATTTTCTAAGTCCTGTTTCATTGAGTAAAGCTTGTTCACTCAACGCACTCAACGCCTGGGTAGTTGTCTAAAATTTTCTAAGTCCAGAATGGTTGGCGTCAGTAAAGTCAACAAAAGTCAACAAAATTCAAAATGATTAAGGAAGAGCTGTAATTCATTACTAACATCTCTGTCGTCTCATTCTGTAAAAATAAGGATATAATCAGCCGTTAAAACAGCGACACGTGCCAATCAACTCGCTAGATGAAGGGATTATAAATAGAAGATGAGATATGGATTGAGACAAGTTTCTAAGGGATCAATTCATTATGAAAAAGGATTTGCGGGACTTTGTCTTCTTCCCCCGCCATTGTTGCAGAAATAAGACGATCGTATCGATAATTTTGAAGATTTTTTGAGTTAGCTGCGGTGATAAACATCTACTACAACCAGATCAGAGGATTTCTTTGAGGAAGAAGAATCAGTCTAGGTTAGCCCACACTGAAATTTATTCAAGGTCCAAGCCGGGCTGAATTTGAAGATCAATCACTGGATCTGTGAATAAAAGCTAGAGCCGTTTGAGTTCTGCTAAACAGGTTAGGTGATTGAAGATTGTTCTTCTCTCTCCTTTATCGACAGAATCATAATCAAGGTTCTAAGTTACTTCCAACATAAGCAGCAGATTCTTGAAGATTTTTATTCTTGTTGTTGTGAAGAAGATAAGGCTGAGATTCTCTCAGCTCAGGAAGCAATTGACTCAGAGATTAATTTCCCTTGAGTCAAATCAACATTACTATTCAATTTCTTTAGGATCTGTTTATGATCTGTGTTGTAAGCCTAAATTATTAAAGTTGAGTGGTAGGATCCAGTGTTGGATCTCTTTAGTAGGGCTGTTTTCTTAGCCTGTGTTGTGGGACATTTGTGCATGTGCTAGGTGATCAGGTGATTACTGAGTGGTTTGGGTGTGCTTGTGTTGTAAGTCTTAGTGGAGACTGAGTGATCCTGTGGGATCGTGTTGTAATCTTTGAGGAGCCAAGTTATTGGAGAAGTGTCTTGTCTAACATTCTGTTAGAAAGGTGGGAGGGACAGTGGATGTACCCATATACTGGGAAAGCACTATAAAAATCAGGTGTGTTGTGTGTGAATTTCTTGAAAGCTAAACTAATAACTCACAACAAGGTCTAACCCAGTTAAAGGTTTAAAGAACTCAAAAGAGAATAATAAAGATCTTAGCAACCTATTCACACCCACTTTAGGTGATTAGCTACCATTGAATTCAAAGACTTTCAAGTGGTATCAAAGGGAGGTTCCTCAAGAAAGGATTAACCGCTGAGAAAAGATAAGTATGGGTTCAGGAGAGAACCATAAGGAACAAGGTTCTATGAAGCTTTCTTTATGCAGAAAAACAAATTTTTTAAACTGGAAAGAAAGGGTCAGATTGTTTATGGAAGCATCAGACCGTAGGATTTATGTTATAAAACAAGAAGGACCATTTATTCCGTTGAAGGTGTCTGTTTTCGAGGCAAATGTCAAGAGTCCTAAGAGTTATGCAGAAATGACAAAAGATTAAATCAACTTTGCTCCAATGAGTAAGAGGGCATATTATATTATAGTTAGTTCCATAAATGACTGTACTTTTCAAAACTTGGTGCACTACAAGATCTCAAAGGAAATTTTGGACACTCTCGTGATATATATACAGCATACAGAGGAAGTTGTAGATGATAGGAAGTCTATGCTTCTCCAGCAAGATAGGAGTAGTTGTTAGTATTTTATTTTATTTTTATCGCAATAATCAAAACACCCTTCGTTAAGCCGACTTAAGGACTTCAATTTCAAGTCCTCCTCAAAATTAACTCCACCTTACTGTGTTCCCTCGAGATCGATACTTGGGAAAATTTGCCAATTTTATATTACTTGTGCGACCGGTTCACTGCCGTGATCTTAAAAACTTGATGCTAAAGATCACGGCAGTGAACCGGACGCCCAAGTAATATAAAATGGGCGAATTTTCCCAAGTATCGATCTCGAGGGAACACAGTAAGGTGGAGTTAATTTTGAGGAGGACTTGAGATTGAAGTCCTTTGGTCGGAGTTATCGAAAGGGGGGTTTTATTGTTGCGAAAAAGAAAATAAAATGATATCAATCTACTCCTATGCAATGCCGCTATGCAATGCTTCGCCAGGCGGGATGGAAGACTACACGGGCCGATATACACCGAATCACTAGGCGGATGGGCGAGTAGGCTTGCGTAATGAGGGTTGAGAGCTCCTCTTCTCAATGCACGCAACTAGCAATTTCTAGTGCGATAAGGGTGGATGGTGGTGAATGGAATATGGCGCACCTCAAGCAAATATAGCGAAATACAAAATCACATAGACATGATTTAATATAAGCATTTTACAAACAAAAGCACATCATCTATAAATGAAGTTTACAACAACACATAAACAACAATAAAGGAAGAACAAGGCAAGAGATTGACCGAATCCGAAGTCTTGCTAAGGGTTCAGGGAAGGAATTGTTGGGTTGTCAATCCGCGTCCTAGCTCAGTCCTCAACTGCGTCCTGGGTATAGAAGGGCTATCACCACCTTCCAATGGACCCGTCTTCTTCGTGTCACGATTGCGGAAGAAAGTAGCAATCTTCCCTTTGCTTGGTGGATTTGGCGCCAAAACTTGAAATAGAGCCCAAGAGATGATGGAGGAGGCCGAGAGGAAACTTCGGCTAAAATCTAGTGTTGAAAGCTTTCTCGGAGCCTCTCCGATGGTGAGGAGGAAGAAGGGCAGTGGAACCCTTGGAGCTGGACGAAAATGGTTGGTGGAAAAAGTTATGTGTCCTTCTGGAGAAAAATCTGCGCTTCAATAGAAAAAGAACAGAAAAGTGGTCACGCACGGTCCCGCGCACGACCGTGCGCTAATCGTGCGTTATTAACTTGCAGATCTTGATCGCGGAAGAATAAGTGTTGACCCGTGCGTTTTACCCGCACACGGGCGCTTCCGCCCGTGCGTGAAGGAAATCGCACGGCTAAACATAGAGCGCATAAAACAGGAGAAAACAGCGGAACCGTGCATTTTACTCACACACGGGCGCTGCCGCGCGTACGTGAACAAATCGCACAATTAACTGCAGAATGGTGCCAAAACGAAAGGTACAGGACAACCGTGCATTTTCTTCTCGCACGGTTTGGCCGAAACAGTGCGTTAACCGTGAGTTTCAAATCTTTGAGCTCATCTCGACGAAATGCGTCGAGATCCTCTCGACCAAGTAAAATAGACGATTACGAAGAAATCGTGTGCACTAAGGAAATGCACGACCATGCGTTTTCCACAAATCAGAATTCCTACTTTGGGGTAAACGCACCACCTGCACAGCAAAAACCAAAACTAGAGCACCAGCTCCCAGCACCAAATATGCAAAAAGAACTAAAAGAGAGACTTGGGCAGCATCATGTGCTTACCCCTAATAGAATAGTGCGCAATTGCACACCACAGCGAGCCAAAATGTGCACTTCATGTGGAAATAAAGCTAGAAGAAATGTGAACAATATAGAACTAAAAGTGAAGTGCAAACGCGTGAAAACTAACCTAGATGTGTCCGAAAAAACCTATAAATATCGGACTCATCACACCCCCAGACTTATTTCTTTTCGCGTCCCGAGCAAACAAAATCTATGCAGATAGGAAAAATAATCTAGCCTAACATATAAATTGAAATACAGAGTACCATGCTTAAGTCGCATGCTCGTTTGTACGCATACAAATATAATAGAAGAAATTTTTTAGTATATAAAATAGTTTACACTTTTCACAGTACATATCAAAATTTTATTATTACTCAAAAATGGAATCACAGTGAGTCAGCCGGTTATGCTTAGGAAGAAATTAGGCCGGCCACTAAGGTGATCTTTACCAAAGACCAAGGCTCAGGATCACCTTCAAAGGAATCCATTAATGTTGGGGACCATACGCTCGCCCGTTCATAC
This sequence comes from Platanthera zijinensis, assembly GCA_039513925.1. Classification (NCBI taxonomy): domain Eukaryota; kingdom Viridiplantae; phylum Streptophyta; class Magnoliopsida; order Asparagales; family Orchidaceae; genus Platanthera; species Platanthera zijinensis. The sequence goes on along the minus strand of CM077086.1, from coordinate 133,304,095 downwards.
TCTCTCCACGACACTAGTTTGACTCAAGCGTGAATCTATAATACTTTAGGAAAACAGACGGGGCTTGGGTTACGGGGAGGTAAACAAAGATAAACATGAAGGCTATGCACCTAACCCAAATGAGCTAGCCTAAAACAAATGAATCCAACTGCTAACCAAAATATATCCAGGTACACCGCACCCCCAGACATAACTTTTAACATATGGGTGTGTGCATCGCCTACTCCAAATATAATCACATCACTAATAGGATTTTCAATTATACTATTGCACTTTTTATTTTGTTGCTTTACAAATATTTTTCTTTTCTTTTTTTCATTTTCATCTTTTTATTTTCACAATCTTAGCAAATATAAACTTGGGAGCACTTCCACATAGTCACAAGTAATATCACCACATCAGCACCCAAAATGATATTATAAAACACTAGAACTCGACTTCGGTGTGCGACTAGGATCGGCTATGAGGCTTTGGAGAATGAAGGTGGAGCTGAATCAAAAGAAGGGTAGGCACAACATGGCTAGCAAGGATACGACGTTACAAACATTACAAAGCTCAACCGGGCCAAAATGATGGCCTACATCACACTCATGCTAGACTAACCATGTATCAATGCTTTGAGAGTAGCTTGGTGCAAGTTCTTAGCCACCGAGAAAGAAAATCCTTCCTCTCGACTCGAGCAAAATGAGTCAAGTGACGGCTACACACATCCCTACACTACCGTTTGATTCACATCGGATTCACAAACTTTTGAGTAGAATAAAAAGTATCTACGCAAATAAAAAAAATATAAAACTATAAGCTTACAGAAAATTTAATCTACTCAAATAACTACACAAGATGAGAGTAGTTGACTAGGAGCACAACAATATCAACATTTTACTCTGTCTCACAATCCTAAGCCCGCACCATAATTTTCTTGAAATCTAACAAAGACATGAGTTTAAATCACAGCACGCTAACAGTTAAGCACACGCTCATGTGGGTGTAGTGGTGTGCAATGCAATGAACTAAACAAAATAATACTACAAAAGCTTCTAGCATGCACATGAAATGTGCATGTGCAAAAGATAACAAGACTGACTCTCCCCCAGACTTAAACTAAACTTCACAGCATATGATGTACAAATTAAAATCATAACGAGCTAAGGGCAAGAGGATTCCCAATGCTCAGCTAGTGAGCATACCAGAAGACGCATGAAAACCTGAAGTAGGCCCGCCATATGAAGAATACAACCCCCCAATGCGTAGTTTCCATGAATACTTGCAGGGGTGGGCTCTGCAAAAACAAAAGGAAAATACCCAAAAAGAAATGCTAAAACTAAAAGATACATGAAAATAAAAATGCAGGAAATAAGATAACTACTGGGGTTACTGATCCCAGCACGACTTTTAAATTCTATACAGTTCTAGCTAATGGGCCTATGAAATAAGAAATGCACAGGTAACTTTTATAATATCCGTTGCGGTAAAGGGTACCGATACGGAGATAAGACAAGTTACCCCTCTACCTACATAATAATACTTGAGAATCTCAGATAGAGTAGATAGGAAGTAAGATGAGGAGGAGGCCTTGTCCTCGCTCGTCTCACCACAAAATAAATCCATGCCTGGCAAGTTATAGTCCACCACGTGTTTGTGGGAAGCGATGGCAACGGTATGGGCACGAGGCTCATCATCATCCCGCTGTAGCCGTGGAGACTCATCTTGCACAGGCTAAGATAAAGAAGGGAGATTAAGGAATAAAAGAGAAGAAGAACTAAAATAATCAAAAAATGGGAGAGTGATCCCGGTATCACTCTCAGCGAGATCCAAGTAAGGATCATTCGTTGGTATCATACGAGTCGTATCGGTGAGAATCCGAGAACTTGAGATCCATGGTGCTAAGGGGAAGAACCTCGTACAATAAAGAGGGGCAACCCTCCACATCGGACAGGAAATATTCCTCATCCTATCGGGGTGCGTAAAAGTGTTCCGAAGATCCAGCATTCTCCATCGGAGAAGAAGGAATAATCATCCCACTTCAGCGCAAACTCGGGAACCGAATCATCCACAAATACGACATCATCAGCCGACTCACACAAAAATGGAGTAGCACAATTTGGCAAAAACTGCGCAGGGGCAAGATTGCTCTCAAAATCAGGCATAGAATGAGAAGTACCCAACGCAAAATCATCCGCAGACGCCACCCCGTCGATGACCGGAACAATCTCATCATCCTATTCTGGATCATCCATGAGTTTCCGATCCACTCCCCTGCTTGCTAACTTTCGAGTGAGAGGGCTCACTCAAAGGAAGCTCGTAAAAAGGGGCTGAGGAACCCAAGAAGGATATATATGTGGCAAGAGATTCTTCCATAATCATGACGGGCAAAGAACGAGCTAGATGATCCATATCAGTGTATGGGCCAGGCAACACCAAGGTAGGCCCGTCTACAGCAGTCTTCCGCAAGTGGGAGTTTGCTGCAGGCATGCCCACAGAGGGAGAAGGCTCGCACAAGCGAGGGCAATCCTTCACCATGTGACCTATACCTTGACATAGAATACACCTAAACATTACTCGGCTCTCATATCAGCCATGGCGTCGATATATCGTTGCATAGTGTAAATCAGACAACACTCGACAAGAGAATACATCGCGAACAAAAAATAATTTGCAGAATAAATGTTATCCACAAGAATAAAAACTAGCACGAATCTGCTATCGAAATCAAAAATCAGAGAAGGGCAAAGAGAAATAACAAAAATAAAAATTCTAAAAAACTAAAGAAATTAAGAAAATGATGTGCACAAATGGAAAAAGGCTTTAATCTACTATCTCCCTCTCCAAAAACTCACACGACCGTGTTCCTCGGCAACGACGCCAAAAACTTGATGCTAAAGATCACGACAGTGAACCGGTCGCACAAGTAATATAAAATGGACGAATTTTCCAAAGTATCAATCTCGAGGGAACACAGTAAGGTGGAGTTAATTTTGAGGAGGACTTAAGATTGAAGTACTTTGGTCGGGGTTATCGAAGGGGGTTTGATTGTTGCGGGAAAAAAATGCTATAAATCTACTCCTATGCAATGCCGCTATGCAATGCTTCTCCCGGCGGGATGGAAGACTACAAGGGACGCTATGCACCGAATCGCTTGGTAGAAGGGTGAGTAGGCTGGCGGAATGAGGGTCGAGAGAACCTCTTCGCAACGCATGCCACTAGCAATTGCTAGTGCGGAAAGGCTGGATGGTGGTGAATGGAATATGGCGCACCTCATGCAAATATAATGAAAAACAAAATCTCATAGACATGATTTAATACAAGCGCTTTACAAACAAAAGCACATCATCTATAAATGAAGTTTACAATACCACATAAACAACAATAAAGGAAGAATAAGACAATAGATCGACCGAATCCGAAGTCTTGCTGAGGGTTCACGGAAGAAATCGCCAGATTGTCAATCTGCGTCCTAGATCGGTCCACAACTGCGTCCGGGGTAGAGAAAGGTTGTCACCACCTTCTAATTGACCTGTCTTATTCGTGTCACGATTATGGAAGAAAGTTGCAAGCTTCCCTTTGTTTGGTGGATATGGCTCAAAAACTTGAAATAGAGCCCAAGAGATGATGGAGGAGGCCGAGAGGAAACTTCGGCTAAAATCTGGCGTTGAAAGCTTGCCCGGAGCATCTCCGATGGTGAGGTGGAAGAAGGGCGGCGGAACCCTTAGAGCTGGATGAAAATGGCGGGTAGAAAAAGTGATGTGTCTATCTGTAGAAAAATCTGCGCTTAAATAGAAAAAGATAAAAAAATGGTCACGCACGGTCACGGGCACGATCGTGCTCTAACCGTGCGTTATTAACTTGCAGATCTTGATCGCAGAAGAAGAAGCATTGACCCCTGCGTTTTACATGCGCATGAGCGCTTCCGCCCGTGCGTGAAGGAAATCGCACGGATAAACACAGAGCGCAGAAAACAGGAGAAAACGACGGAAACGTGCGTTTTACTCACGCACAGGCACTGCCAACTGTGCGTGAACAAATCGCACGATTAACCGCAGAATGGTGCCAAAGCGAAAGGTACAGGACAACCGTGCGTTTTATTCTCGCACGGTTTGGACGAAACCGTGCGTTTCAAATCTTCGTGCTCATTTCGACGAAATGTGTCCAGATCCTCTCGACCAAGTAAAACACACGATTATGAAGAAACCGTGCGCTAAGGAAACGCACGACCGTGCGTTCTCTACAAATCAGAATTCCTACCTTGGGGAAAACGTACCACCTGCACAGCAAAAACCAAAACTAGAGCACCAGCTCCCAGCACCCAAAATGCAAAAAGAACTAAAAGAGAGACTTGGGTAGCACCTTGTGCTTACCCACGCAATTGCACACCACAATGAGCCAAAATGTTCACTTCATGTGGAAATAAAGCTAGAAGAAATGTGAACAATATATAACTAAAAGTGAAGTGCAAAAGCGTGAAAACTAACCCAGATGAGTCTGAAAAACCCTATAAATATCGTACTCATCAATGCTCAATCAAGAGTATGAGTGTTTCAGGCTGATCAACAAGGATAACATAGCTTGCTGCTATGAAAGGTATTTCAGAACTATAAATGAGCTAAGGACATATGGTCGGTTCTTTAGTAACTATGAGCTAAATCATAAGTTCCTTAGGTCTCTTACTAGAGACTGGGACATTAAGATATGTGTCATTAGATTAGTGGAAAAGCTGGCAGATACTCCACCATCAACACTTTTATGTAAGTTGTTGTCATAGGAAATCCAGCTGACTACAAGGAAGCAGGAAGACAACACTAGCAAAGCTCAGGCCAAAGATACAATTATGGCCTTCAAGGTATATAGATCCAAGAGGAGCAAAGAGAAGAATCCTTCCTCCCAAGAAGGCCAGCTGAGTTTGATGATTAAGATCAATATACATCAAAATGCAATATATCTGATGTGGAATTTTCTGTTTTTCAAGGCAGTTCATAAAGCTGATTAAGAGGAAGGGGTAGAGGAGCAAACCTTCATCCTCCTTACAAAACAAGGAGGACTACTACAAAACCAGGAAGAAACCAGCCAAGGAAGGCAGTTTTGACTAAAAACCTAGTAAACATGTTTCTAATAAGATTATCAATTTTTGTTGTAGCAAGCCAGGCCAGTTGTGGCTGAATCTCCTGTGAAGAAGGAGGCTGATGAGAAAAATCACCATCATAAGGAGGGTAAGAAGGAGAAAACCTTCATTTCTAAGAAGGAGAAAAGTTGGACTGACTCATCCTCCTCAGAGTAACATGATGAAGATGAAGCCTACATTGGGCTGATAACTAGATTAGATTAGGAATCTTGCCAGGCTCATCCTGGACCATCTAAGGTACACTCTCCATTCAGCTATTCATCTAAGTGAAGTTATAAGACTGGTCCAAGTTAAGAATAATCTTCATCCAAGGATGAAGGTGATTCTGATTTTTAGGAAGACATCAATCAATCTATTGATAAGTATGGTGAACTTCATGAAGCATTCAAAAGAAGTAAGCAACTAACAAAACAACAGTCTCTGGATATTGCTTCTTTAAAGCTTGCTTTTTACCAGCACTCTACGATAACAATTATGATGGAATAGAAAATTAGGGAAGTCAGTCGATTGAAGACTATAACTATTAAACAGATATGCACCATAAAGTTTAAGAATGGCCTTATTAATGATCTAGAAGAAAATCTCCAAAGGGTGAAGAGAATTGTTGCAAGTTTTTCTAAGCCCAATTCAGTGTTGCCCATTATTGACTCCTTCACCTCTTAGAGAAATAAGAGAGGAGTTGGATTCAAGGGAAACACCAGAGCTGCCCCTTTCAAAGGAAAGGGGAAAGCTCCAGCTAAGTCACCCATTGCCTTTAAAAGGGTAATACTCCCTACTAATGGGTATGACCAGGACTCTATGTATGGTCACTAGAAGAATGGGAATTCTTCCTAGAAGAATACTAATTTTTCTTCTAATGTAAGGAGAAGAGGAATGGGAATGAGTGCCTTCAAGGCTGCTAATAAGGAAATACAAATGTCCCATCATGGACCATTTATCTTTGGTTTTCTAGCCCCCACCCTTAAAACGGGGGCAGTGGCAAAATTTCAGACTCAATCAGGAAAAATAAAGACAAAAGGTCAGTCTTATAATAAGCCTGATTTGTGTATTTCTGATGCTTTTAGGAGCATGATTTGTGCAAAGAAAACTGCTGCCAATGGCACTTAGAAAAAACCAATTAAAACTGCTGAAACACTCTCCTTCAGTTAAATAATTGTCGAAAGAAATCTAAAGAAGACTACTGTTGTTCCTTCTGGAAAGGTTGCTGCTGTAACATAATCACTAGAGCAGCTGAGAAAAGAAGGTATAACCTTCATGAGTGTTGGTGCTGTGGAAAGATAAGGCATTTCCAATTGATTGTTGTATAATTTTACAGTTCCCAGAGCAAAATAAGTCTAGCAGTCCAAAAAAACTGTTGGTAGACATGTTCATTTTGAGACTAACATGCACTAAGGACCCAATAAATATTGTGGTCCTAATGTAAAATAAATATTTTTTGCAGGTTAGCCCAAGTTTCCATACCCCTATATGGTGCTTGGACAACGGTTTTTTCAGGGACATGATTGGAATAAAGAGCAATTTGAGGGAGTTCATTCCAGAAGGATGGAGCAAAGGTGATCTTTGTTGGATCAGACAAAGAGATTGCCAAAAGAAGTAAGAAACTGACTAAACAGCAGACTCTGAATATTGCATCTCTAAAGCTTGTTATTTCCCATCACTCTAAGACAACAATCATGATGGAATAGAAAATTAGTGAAGTCAGTCAGTTGAAGACTATTACTATTATATAGATAGGCATCATAAAGTATAAGAATGTCCTTATTAGGGATCTATAAGAAAATATCAAAGGGAGAAGAGAATTGTGGCAAGTTTTTCTAAGCCCAATTTAGTGTTGCCCATTACTGACTCCTTCACCTCTCAGAGAAATAAGAGAGGAGTTGGATTCAAGGGAAACACCAGAGCTTCCCCTTTCAATGGAAAGGGAAAAGCTCCAGCTAAGTAACCCATTGCCTTTAAAAGGGTAATACTCCCTACTAACGGGTATGACCAGGAATATATGTATGGTCACTGGAAGAACGGGAATTCTTCCTATAAGGATACTAATGTTTCTTCCAATGTAAGGAGAAGAGGAATGGGAATGAGTGCATTCAAGGCTGCTCATGAGGAAATACAAATGGTCCATCCTGGGCAATTTGTCTTTTGTGTTCTATCCCTTACTTTTAATAAGTGTGCGGTGGCAAAACTTCGGACACAATCAGCAAAACATAGACAAAAGGTCAGTCTTATAGCAAGCCTGATTTGGGTGTTTCTAATTCTATTAGGTGCATGATTTCTGCAAAGAAAACTGTTGTTAATGGCTCTTAGGAAAAACCAATTAAAGCTGCTGAAAGACTCTCCTTTAGTCAGATAATTGCTGAAAGAAATTTGAAGAAGACTACTGATGTTCCATCTGGAAAGCTTGATGTTGTAACACAGTCACAAGACCAACTCAAAAAAGAAGGTATAACCTTCATGAGTGCTGGTGTTGTGTCAAGATAAGGCATTTTGCCATTGATTGTTGGTATAATTTTAGTGTTCCTAGAGCAAAAAAAAAGACTACCCGTTAGAAAAACTGTTGGTCAACATGTTTATTTTGAGACTAACATGCATCTAGGACCCAATAAAAATTATGGTCCTAATGTAAAAAATATATGTTTTACAGGTTAGTTTAAGTGTTCATACCCCTATAGGTTACTTGGACAACGGTTGTTTTTAGCACATGAATGGAATAAAGAGCAATTAGAGGGAGTTCATTCCAATGAAGGATGGAGCAAAGATAATCTTTGGTGGATCAGACAATGATATTACTAAAAGAAGTAAGCAACTTAGTAAACATCATACTCTGGATAGTGCATCTTTAAATCTTGCTATTTTCTAGAACTCTAAGACTGCAATCATGATTGAACAAAAAATAAGGGAAGTCAGTGAGTTGAAGACTATTACTATTATACAGATAAGCACCATAAAGTATAAGAATGTCCTTATTAGGGATCTAGAAGAAAAGATCAAAGGGAGGAGAGAATTGTGGCAAGTTTTTCTAAGCCCAATTCAGTGTTGCCCATTACTGACTCCTTCACCTCTCAGAAAAACAAGAGAGGAGTTGGATTCAAGGGAAACACCAGAGCTGCCCCTTTCAAAGGAAAGGGAAATGCTCCAGCTAAGTGACCCATTGCCTTTAAAAGGGTAATACTCCCTACTAACGGGTATGCCAAGTACTATATGTGCGGTCACTGGAAGAATGGGAATTCTTGAGAGAAAGATACTAATGTTTCTTCCAATGTAAGGACAAGAGGAATGGGAATGAGTGCCTTCACGGCTGCTCATGAGGAAATACAAATGGTCCATCCTGGAATATTTGTCTTTGGTGTTCTATCCTTACTCTTAAGTAAGGGGAGGAGGCAAAACTTCCGACTTAATTAGCAAAACCTCAGACAAAAGGTCAGTCTTATAGCAAGCCTGATTTGTGTGTTTCTTATGCTATTAGGAGCATGATTTTTGCAAAGAAAACTGCTGAGAATGGCACTCAAAAAAAGCCAATTAAAGCTGCTGAAAGACTCTCCTTCAGACATATAATTGCTGAAAGAAATCTGAAGAAGACTACTACTGTTCCTTTTGGAAAGGTTGTTGCAATAACACAGTCACTGGACAAACTCAGAAAAGAAGGTATGACCTTCATGGGTGTCGGTGTTATGGCAAGATAAGGCATTTTGCCTTCAATTGTTGGTATAATTTTAGTGTTCCTAGAGTTAAAGTGAGTCTACCAGTCAGAAAAATTGCTGGTAGACATGTTCATTTTTAGACTAACATGCACCTAGGACCCAATAAATATTATGGTCCTAATGTAAAATAAATATGTTTTGCAGGTTAGTCCAAGTTTCCATACCGCTATATGGTACTTGGACAATGGTTGTTTCAGGCGCATGACTGGAATAAGAGCAATTTGAGGGAGTTCATTCCAATTAAGGATGGAGCAAAGGTGATCTTTGGTGGATCAGACAAAGGGATTACCAAAGGTTATGGTAAGATCTCAAATGGCTTAGTAACTTTCACAAAAGTTGCTTAGGTGGAAGGGTTGCAACACAACCTTATAAGCATAAGCCAACTTTGTGATCTTGGCTATAATATTTCATTCCACAAGTATGGGTGCCACATAAAGAGTCAAGTTAATAAGAGGTCATCTTGACAGGCACTAGGAGTGGGAATGTGTATTTTTTAAATTTTCTTTGTGTAAATTCATACACTCCCATATGCCTAGTTGCAAATGAGAAACCCTCACACTATGTCAGATGGCACAAGAGGCTAGCTCATTTGAAATATAAGACCATTGGCAAGCTCTTTAGTAAAGAGGTTGTTAAAAATAGTCCTAAAATGATATGCACTAAGGAAGGCATTTGCTCTTCATGACAAAAGGTTTAGCAGACCAAAGCATCATTTAAATGAATTGGGAGTAAAGACTCTTTGAGGGGTTTATACCTCCTTCATATGAACTTGTTTACACCTATGACAGTTCATAGTCTTGGTAGGAAAGTCTATACCTTTGTGGTTGTTGATGACTTTTCTAGATTTACTTGGGTTTTCTTTTTAAGGAAAAAGTCAGAATCCCCTGATGTATTCAAGACATTTGTCAAACAAATTCAAAATGAATTGAACAGTTCTGCTATCAGAATCAGAAGTGATCATGGAACTAAGTTTCAATCTGAATGCATGACAAAGTTTTGTGAAGAACTTAGGATTCATCAAGAGTTTTCCTCTCAAAGAACACCCCAGCATAATTGGATTACTGAGAGGAAGAATAGGACTCTCATATAAGCTGGTAGGACATTACTTAAAGACACAACTCACTACAACATTTTTTGCCTTTAACAACACTTATAACTATTGCCTAAAACTGTCAATTGTTGCCCAAACAGCAAAAACTATTGCCAAAGGTGGTGTTGTCTATGCCCGTGTTACCAAAGATACAAGGCAACAGTTTCTGAACCATTACGCAACACTATACAAAAATGTTTGCCTAAAGCCTTAGAATATGCAACACTATACAAAAACTGTTGCCTAAAATCTTAGAATAGGCAACAGTTTTTGGTGGACAAATTTCAAAATTTACAAAATGTTGACCTATTATAATCTGTATCCAAAAGATACAAAGGCAACACTTTAAAACTTTTGTAAAAAGATGTGACATTTTTTTAAAAAAATTTGCCAATACAAAAGCAAAAGGGGAAATAAAAGGTGCGTTGAAAGATTGTTAACTTATTAAGGTGCATTCAGTAGAAGAAACATACACATGCGATTCAAAAAGTAAAACTCTTATTAGTACATTTATATAACTTAATTTTTTACAATTAAATCAACCGAACAAGCCAAAATATTTAAGAGTTTCCAATTTTATACATCTAGGAAGGAAATTTTAGAATCACAATATGTTACATTTGAATACTTTCATTACACAATTATTGAAGCAAATAAATTGGAGAACATGCATCACTTTTTGTTTCACTAGGTTGGTATCCATGTCGACAATGCTTCACTCTATGAATCCCGATCGGCACCATTCTCGCTGAAGAAAGTGTTGAAAGCATCATCTCTACTGCCTATAGCTCTACAGGAAGGGAGAGAGTGGTTAAGAGGAAGACAGGGATCCAATGAATTCGCCATACCAGCAACATCACGGGGACTAAAGTATAGAAAAACCACAATCAGGAGACAAAAGTATAGAAAAACCAACAATAGAAGAGATCAAAGAATTAACATAACAAGGATACACTTGTGTGATTTTAAATAATGAAAACTTACGGTTTTGCAGCAATGATATACAGGGTATTATTTTCTTGCACCTGAAAGAATTTAAAGGGAGTGAGAACAAGTGATATCAGATAAGCCATGTGTAACTCACCATATCAGTCTGGGTTTCAACTTCAGCAAGCTCCCATCTCTCCTTCTTCAAGAGCAAAACTTCAATATCATCATCATTATACAAAATTTGAAGGAAGAAAAAAAAAGTTTCTCAAATTGAAATGCATATTTAGGAAGTGCTTTATAAGCATATCATCATCATCCTTTATTAGAATATCAAGGTTGTGCTTTATAAATATATCAAGGTAGTGATAATTAAGAGATGAACTCTTGTGTTCAAATATAAGCATATCAAGGTATTGCTTTAAAAAGTCTTGGACAAACTCTGCAAAAGAATGTAGTTTTCATAATGTCCTAGCATATTATGTTTTGTAATTGGGAGTCATGACAACCTAATAAAGTGCTACAATCAGAATTATTGATTGACTTCAATATCAATTTGTATAATTATAATCATATCATCAACTTAATAGGATGTAATAGATATCCAAATGTTGAACAACAAAATAGCATATGATATTTGTTCTCTTTCACTACTTGTGTGTAATGAACCACATTTTACTACATGTACTCACAAAATCATAACTTGAAAGAATAACACAGTAAATGAGTTAAGTTATTACATGGGTGAGAATGTTCAAAACTAATATAATGGTTTCTTTAGAATGTAAAGAATTGTATCAATAAATATTTTGCTCCTAAAACTTTTACTGCTTCATATATGCAGAAGGCATTGAAAAAAAGTGAAGTTGAAAGATAAATTGCACAACAATCATGCATTTATGAATTACTCCAACATAGAGGGGAAAATGAAGTACCTCTGATAGACATTCCAAAAGGCATCTACAACATTCACGTTGGAGATATGAGATCGCAAATTGATCAGCTAACATAATTAATGAAATTAATAAAGAATACCGCATATCCTGCTAAAAGATCAAGTTCCCCACTATACATGAAGTGAAGCATAACTGTAAAAGCTTTTTGAGACACATCTCTAAATGTGAAATTTGAGGATTTGCTCTCAATCATTCCACCTGAGAACATCTTTATTTTAAGATAGTGCGAACACATCATAAGAGTTGACCTAGTTAGTGGCATTCTATAGAAGTCGGTAATAATATTTGCACATTAATGGACTAGTAGATAATATAACTACAAAGAACCCTAAATACTCACAAACAAAATTTCATATCAGCATGTCATTCAAAAATAGATGAGAAAAGTAGTAAACCTTTGCAAATGGAGTACTCCATATACTAAGAATCAGTTTGTGTGGCGGATCAATATGACCATGTCCTTCAACATAAATATTTAAGTCACTATGCTCACCAGTTGCTAGATATTGCTTACGCTTGTATATCACGGCAGACATTTTATGTGGAAAGATGCCCCACTGTTGAACTTTTAAACGAAAAAGTAAATATGCTCACCAGTTGCTAGAAATTCCTTAAGCTTGCTAGAAATTAGTTTTCTCTAATATAGGACCCCATTTTTTTCCTTTAAACCACCGGTGTCTTTTGCTTAGAACTGCCGCTTTGTAGTGACAACAACAAACCTAGGACGGTCGACACAACAAAATACTGATCCTGCCGGCCATACCGATCACAGAATAGTAGATTAAATATATGAGTACATGAAAATAGAACTCTAATACTGGTCCACAAGAATCACATATATAATAATAATTCTGCAAGAAGGGAGAGTCCATAAAAAAGTTAAAGTAAAGTACTAAAGTGTGCTCCTTCCCAATACATCAAAATCCTTACTATATATCACTTAATCGGGGAAGAAAATCTATAATATCTACTAAAGATCGGGACTCATTGTGCTTGCTGCTTGAACTCCAACGCTAGACTGTCCTGTCTCCAAGTGCTCCGACCTCTTGAGTTGCATCTCTTGGTTCGTCTCCACGATCCCCTAAAATGATTTGGTCAACAACCGTTAGTCTTAAATACCAAGTCCTATCATCCCCCACCCCTCCCCCTTGGCTCCTAGGCACCGAGCGGGGAGAAGGAAAGGGAAGGCAATAAAGGAGGAGAGTAACAAAGGTAAGTATATGTCAGTGGAACTAGTCTATAATGAGTTCATAAATAGAACAAATAAATGTAAGCAGTAGTAGGTAAATAGTATAAGTATACACACAAGTGAGAGAACAAGTACGGTATTAGAAAGTAAACTAAGTAAGCGTGACCTATTTTATAAAGTGTCTTATACCAATTTATACAATAAGGTTCAAGGGTTATATGCAACGATGATGTTATGTCATGCAAGTATTTTATGATGTGAACATGCAAGTATAACACACACACTCGACTCTGTGCACACAGATCTTTTGTTCCCCCTTTCTGGAGCCTAACCTAACAGGATACCTCCGTAGTTGCAAATAGAAGCGGTGGGTTGGGCCTCACCGACCTCTAAATCGGTATCACACTACCAGTCAGACCTATCATAAGCCTCAAGGCTGGTGCACTAAACGAAGCTCTTGCGTACTCTTGTTGGCTGCGCACCGGACTTTATTTGGCAAAGTGCAAAACCACACATGTCGAGTCAACGTACTGGTGTCGGTGTGATGACTCTCCAATACTGAAGACCCACCACCTTTTACCACATGCACTGCAACATTACAATATTTTCAACCGAGCCAAAGCTCCCCAAAACTATCCCATCCGTCATAATTATCTACCGAGCCAAAGCTCCCAAGACAAACCCATCAGTCACCATTATCCACCAGCTATCGGCTCGTCGGGAAAACCTGCACATCACCAAAACCACCGAGCCTACCACTCGAGTGACACAACATAACTCCCATAACACCTGGGAGTGTGAGTGTAAGTGTAATCCTAGAATAAGTCTAATTACTCTTGTAATCCATTTAGTCTTACGGTTTACGTTAACCTTGGACTTCCAAGGGCATTCCCTGTGAAGGGCTCTCAGGGAACTAGGAACTACGATGGGTTGAATCCCAAAGCTCTCTTTCGCAATGCATATACTATTATTGGATATTACACCATTCACGATCCCTTTTAATATTATTCTGGATCTAACCCTAGAGCATTTTGACTCTCTCTCTCTCTATAGAAAAGACGATCTTTTGTCGATCCCGAGCAGCTCTTAACACTAGTCAACACAACACTCTCCTAATCATGACTCCTAATGAAGCTCTCTTTTTCTCTTTCACTTCACCAAGACCAGTAAACCAATAAACCCATCTCCCTAAGTCCATTCCACTTGATATCACAAATTCCACAATTTTACTAAATGCAGACCAACCAAAGCTACATGATGTACATGATAGGAGGCACTCAAAATTTTCAACCAAATTCCCTAATATAATTATTATGCCTCTATCATGACATGTTTAGCCTAAATCCAGAAGGTTGTAATTTTTCCTAACTAATTTAGCATTTATTAAATTTTCCCAAAAGTTTGGCCATGGGTAAATTTGAACATGAAGTTCTAGATTTCCCTAAGTTGTGGCCACCCAAAAATTATGAATACTATATGATGTAAAAATAACAGAGAATACTAAGTTTCACAAACTTTCATAAAAAAATTATCCCCTAAATAATTAATTCAAGATAAATACAATAAATAGAATTAAAGAGAGAAGTACCTCAAAATATTATCCAAAAATTACACAAAAATTACCAGGGCTTTAAAATAATCATAAATCATCACTGACTAAGTTTCTTAACATTCTAAGTTTGTTTAACTATGATTTAATCAAAATCATCCTTAGGGGAAACATAAAGATTATAACTACCATTATGAGCTAATGTTTTCCAAACATCCTACAATAATTTCCAGAGGCTCATATTGTTATAAAAATTCTTCTACCTAAATTTCATAAGTATCCAATGTCATATGACCCTTCAATACTTTCCTAAAAAGTATATGCCTAAACTATCCCTAATTGGTTTAGTGTCTAAGTCGAAATGTACCCAAATTCCTTCCTAGAACTATTTACCATTTGAGGATTACATGGAATAAACCCCAAGTCCATACATGGACATATCACACCATGTACTTCACAAACCCCCAAAGTTCAACCTTAGGGTTTAAACTAGGGTCCTAGAGCAAATACACCCCCAAAACACCTCCAAATCAAAGAGAGGGTGTTTTAACTGACCGTAGAGCTCTAGCCCAAGTCCCAACCACCATTGGGTGAAAATTGGCCCCTCTATGCCCCAAACACTGATGGCGACGATGCTGATGTGGTCGTTGATCCACGTCATAGAGAGTTCATGGATTGGGATAATCGTTGCCGCAAGCTCGAGGATGGGTTTCTACCACGACGCCCTTCGCCATCGACGCTACATGTTTTGCACGATGTCCGTCGCTGGCATTAAATAAAATATATAATTATAAATTAAAAAATTATAATTATATATTTTATCAATTATTATTTTTCGCAATTTTATTTTTAAGCAATTTTATTTTAAGTATTTATTTCATGTAGTTTTATTTCATGTATTTTTATTTCATGTATTATGATGGGTGCATATAACCATCATATTGTATTATTTTTATTTCATGTAATGATGGGTGCATATAACCATCATGAGTTGTTTAATTTTTAATGGTGGAGATGGAGTGGTGTAGGCTATATATAGCCATGTTATGAAGAGAATAATAATGAAGAATGAAAAATTGAAACTTAAATCAAAAATTTGAATTTCCCCCCATCTGTCTCTTCCCCTTAGGCAAATTTCATCCCGCTCCCTTCTTCTCCCTCTTGGTCACTGGCCACCCTTTCTCCCGCTCTATTTCTCGGCCTCCTCTCATCCTCCTCCTCCTTTTCTTAATATCTCACTTACCTCCACATCCCTAAAGAAAATTGACCACCACTCCTTCCTCTCCAAGGACAAATCTGGCCACCTTCCCTTCTCTCCCCTAGCCGCCATTCCTCCATCACCTTGGAATAGTATTCCCACAACCTTTCCTCTCTCCTCTTTCTATATATATATATATTTATTGTCTTTAAGGCTTCTCGCTCTCCTAGGGTTATTGCAAAAGAAATGGCTAGCATCTTCATCATCCGGTGCGGCTTTGTGGAGTCGCATGGAGATAGATTCAATCACCCTTGTGTGCGCCTCCTCCACCAATCTTGTGGACGGATTTCTCTTGGGATTTAGGTAATGATTTCTCTAAACCATCACTTGTGCGCTTCTTCTAAATGATTGCGAGATTTGGTAGAATTAAAAGGCTAGTATTTTGTCCTGATTTATATTGATATTCGTGCTTAATTAAAATCTTATTTTTAAGCGTTTATTATTCTGAAATATTTTTGTATACTTGCTACGGGTAGATCTCGTGAATTCCAGAGGAAATTAGTTTCTTTACCTTGATTTATCCTTGAGTTCAAGTGATTTTGCCTCCATCATTTTAATTAATATTTGGGATTGATTAGGACTTTATCTTAAATCACTATTTTAGTCCGGATTTTCTCTTATTGGAATTGTGAATGTTTGCACATAATTTAATATTAAGTGCTAATTGTAAGGATCGGGTAAGTCCTATTCGCTTGAGCGAACATTGACTTTTAGCCCTTGTTCAATCTATATAATGGGTAGCATCCCTTTACGTTGTGCATTGATATATTGTAGGAACAATCGTTAGTATTAATTTATAGAAAATATTTCTCGCTACGTGTTTAATTTAATTCACGAATCCAAGAACGCGTAGTGTTTATCCCGTTGAAACACAAGGTCTGCATCAATTTGATATATGAGGGAGGTTCACGCCAATTTCTTAATTGGCACCCTCCCCCTTTTATTATTTCTCCGACACACACTTGCATGTTTCTATATCAAAATAATAAAATAAAATTTTTAGTTTTAGTCTGCCAATAGTAACCTAAAATTTTCAGTTTTTCTCAAAATTCAAAAAAATAAAATTCTTGAAATTCTCCATCATTTTATTAGTAAGAAATCAAAAAAATATTTTATTTTTATTAAGTCATTATTTTTATTAAGTCATTATAAATTTTTAATTTTCGGTCTACAAATAGCGGCCTAATGTTTTTATTTTCTTGCAAAAAATTCAAATTTTTTTTAATAATCTGCATATTATTTTCATTCAGAAAATAAAAAATAATATTTTAATACCCTACTTGCTAAGCGAGAATAATTCTGTCTTTCCTAGAGTTTAGTGGGTGAGGTTCATTTTTCATTTCATGTGCACAAGAATCGGATCGTGTTTTCTCTCCAGTTCTCACTGATATGGCCTTTGGCGATCACATTTACCTTTTAGACTATTTTATAATAAAGCCATATCTAAACACACCCTAGCCTTTCCGTCATAACATAGGAATACTAACCGTCCCCAAGCCTATCCTCCCACTAGAATTGAGGCGCCTACTTATGATGGTTTAGGGTGTCCCCAAGTTTTCCTAGACTGGGTTAAGGAAATAGAGTGCTACTTTGAGTGGTACAAATCGAATGACGCGGATAAGCTGCGAGTGGCAAGAATAAATTTGTTAGGTAGAGCTATGATATTCTTGTTGAATGAGGACCGACGTTTGAGAACCGAGAACGGTAAATATACGTATTTTTCAGTACTTCTATTAAGTCATTTTAAGTTTATTTTCGTTGTTTTTCTGTTATTTTTATTCAATAAATATTTTCTTTTAGTATATAATTTCCTAACATAACTTTAATTTGTTTTCTAAAATATTTCAGGAAATTGTCAAAAAATCAAAAGACACGCCCGTGTCCCTTGCCCGACAAGCCCGTGTCATGCCCTCGGCTATCAACCTTCGTCGATCCCAGCTCGACGTTCCACATTCAACCTTCATCAAAACCTGCCAGACACGCCCGTGTCCCTTGCCTGACACGCCCGTGTCCATTCCAGCTCGACGTTCGTCGACCCCAACTCAACGCTTGACGCTTCCAGCATCACTCGACGATTTGTTAAAGATGCCCGAGTCCCTATTGACACGCCCGTCTCCATCAAGTTCTACGTTCAACGATCATCGATAAATGCTCGGTGCCTTCACCAGTCATGCCTTTCTAATACGCCCTTGTCACCCACCGACACGCCCGTGCCCAACACGTATCCTATTCCTAAAGTTCAATAAATCAACCAGTCACCAGAATTTTGTCATCTTCAGCAAGCCAGCCTGTCATACCCCCGACACGGCCGTGTCCACGCCCGTGTCTGCCCCTAAATTTTGCTTATAAATAGAACTTTTCTATTATTACCAAGGGTTCAATCTTTTGATCTATTTTGCTATTGGGCTACTGCCAGGAGACTTTTTGTGCTATATAAGGATAATCCCCCCCAGTCTTTGTGTTTGTTTTAGCTTTTGTAATCTGACTTTTTTCTTAATAAAATTTGTTAGTTTTTCATCCTTATATTCTTCTTGAATGTCTCTAAGTGCCTCTCTTTCAGCAATCTTATGTAGCTTTATTTTTCATTTTTGAATGAGTGTGTGTGTGTGTGCATGAGTTAGATTTGTGGAATTTATGCTTTCAAATGAAAAAAGAATCACTTAGTTTTATCTTAGATTTACTCGAATTTACTAGTCGTTACTATAGTTCTTTTTTTCTATCTTAGTCCTTAGATGGGTTTAGATTTAGATTTTTATGCTTTTATATTCATCCTTATGAATTTGTAAAATGATTTCAAAAGTGGTTTTGATTACTCTTTAACTTAGATTTTTCTTTTTAGGTTGTAAAACTTTTGCTTCTTTTTTGACTTTCTTCCACTTTTTAAACCCCTTTTACAAAGTTGTAAGAATGGATTATGTGTTATTTCAATATTTCTACAACTTTGATTTTCACATTTACTTAAGGAGTCTTTTTCTCGAACAATTTTTATTTCTACTTTTTATGCATTTCCCGCAAATTCTAACCGGAAAAATGTGAACGTTTTAATTTTTCGATCACGTTGCTTTTCTCTATTTTTGCTTGTGTGTGTGAGTGTATGAGTTAGTGTTTATTGATTTCTTTCAATTATATAGAGAGTGTGTGTGTGCATCTATTTCCTCCTACTCGTTTGAGTAGGACTTGTCATTTCCCGCATACTCATTTGAGTATGACTTGTCATTTCTCGCCTACCTATTTGAGTAGGACTTGTCATTTCCCGACTACTCGTTTGATTAGGACTTATCATTTTATTGCTTTCATTTCCCACCTACTCGTTTAAGTAGGACTTGTTATTTCCCGCCTACTTTTTTGAGTAGGACTTGTCATTTCAATTATGCAATTTTTCCTTTTTTGTAACTTAGCTCTTTTTCCTTGATTATGAGTTTGGTTTAGTGTGTGTGTTTTCCTTTTTTAGCAGCTTTTCACTTTATAATGTTAGGTTGCCTTATCTCTTCTTATTTTTTATAACCCTTCAGCGTTTAATTTATAACTCGCGCCTCACCAAACTCATAAGCCATCCCCATTCTGATGAGTGGTTAATCGTTCTTTGCCCTCGACATCGAAGAGCATTGGGACAAATGAAATTACTCTAAATAATTAAAGAATCTTTTTCTCCCTTTAATTAAAGGGCTTAAGGTTTGCCCCGGGTCAACGACGGGTAGAACAACATATCGATGTGTGGGCTCTTTTTCCGTTATCTATACGCTAGCTGGCCGAGAGGCCATGCGTATGGACTGATAACCCTTGGGTAAAAAGAGTTGTGTGCATACCCTCGAGAGAGGAGAAGCATAATTCTACCGGATTGGGTTCCCTACCCAATAACGGGGTTCTTAGCGTAAAGAGGGCATTAAGAGGAATCCTTCATTGGACGAGAGTTCGGTCGAATAGTCTTAATGTTTAGGTGGGCGATATCCCTATAGCTAGGTGAGCTCAAAATTGTGGAACCTCCACGGCCAAGTTGCCTTTAATTAATTTGAAAACTAAGTTCTATAATTATTTAGAGTCGTTTTAGTTTCGATCTGATTCAATGCCTAGCGTTAACACTTCATCGAATATTTTCTAAGTCCTTTTACAACTTTCTCTTTTAACCACTTTAAATTACTAAACCCTGACAAGTTATTTTCGGTAAAATAATAGTCCATCCGTGTTGGATCCCTAGTTCGATTTGGGCTAGGTTCACTAACTTAGGCTAAGTGTGACCCAACATTGTATAGCTAGGGTCATGAGTAGTAGTTCTGGAATTTAGGCTAAGTCTTGATTAGTGCTACCTCCTTGGACAAGCCAGAAGTGAACTTCAGAGTATCCGATTTAGTAGCAGATGACTAGTTTTACTCATCCTTTTTTGGGGTAATTTAGTAGCTTAAATTCCGAAGTATTATTATAATTTTATGTTTTTGTATGCTTGTTTGTTGTTGTTATGTTATTTTATATAAATCTATAGTTTTATTTTATGTTTTGTTGTTATTTTATGTTATTGTTATGTCTAGTATTATTTTTTAAATATTATTATCTTTGTTATAGTTTTACAATGACATGTTATTATGATTAATGTTATAAGTATTTTGTTTAGAATTGTTAAATGTTCTATGTTTAGTTATATTTTGTTATTATAAATTTAGCTAATGTGTGTTATTTTGTTTTATTTTGTAGGATGAAGCCCACCTTTGGAGCAGCTCTAGTCCAAGCATAGCCCTACCCGAGCCCTTGGAGCAGCCCTCTTCAAGTTCAAACATGTGCAGCTGGCCCTCCTCCAAGTGGAGCAGCTCGAGCCCATCAAGAGCAGCCCTTTTCCATGTAGTCGGCCCTCCTTCAAGTGCAGCAGCCCGAGCCTATTAAGAGCAGCCCCCTACTCAAGCCAACCCGATTTCATCCATGGTGCAGCAGCCCCCCCCCCCCAAACCTCCTACCCGAGCCCACCATGCAGCAGCCCCCCTTCATCAATGCTTGCATGAATTTTTTCCATGCATGAATATCCCCATGCATTGGCCGGCCACACCCCCCTCTCTTTCCTTTATTATTTTGCCACCTTTCTCATGCATGCACATTTCTTTCTCTCTCTCCCCTATTTATTACATGCATGCAGCCTCCCCTTGAATGGCCGGCCCCTACCATTTCTCTCCCCTCTTTTATTTTCCATTCACTCCCCCCTTCCTATTACATAT
Organism: Platanthera zijinensis; assembly: GCA_039513925.1. NCBI lineage: Eukaryota > Viridiplantae > Streptophyta > Magnoliopsida > Asparagales > Orchidaceae > Platanthera > Platanthera zijinensis. Next base: position 133,283,114 of record CM077086.1, on the reverse strand, counting down.
TTTTCATTAAGTAAAATGCATGCACCCTAGCATTCTCTCTCCCCTCATTTAATACCATGCATGAACCCTCCCCCTCACATGGTCGGCCACCCCCCTTGGTCTCCCATTTTCTAGATGCTTCCCTCCTCTCCTATAAAATGAACCCAAGTCCCATGGATTGAGGGGTTGGATTGAAAGTTTGGCTTTTGGAGAGAGCTTTGGAGAGTACAAATCAAGAGAGTTTCATTGTAATTTTCATTTCTAGTTTCCTTGTTTTTTTTTGTAATCTTATGTTATTCTAAGTAATATCATTTTGTTTTTTTTATTATTCTGTACTTCCTTTCCTTTTAGTAAAAGAAATATGAAATCTTCTTCTCTTATTATTATCGTTTTCTTTTCCATCATGCGTAGCTAATTTTCTTTTAGCATTTGATCATGAGGATCCATGATTTGAGATGAGAATTATTTTTATTTCATAGTTTTATTTTTGCTTAATTCTACTTGGTCCTTCTTTGAATATTATTTCGTCGACTCCATATTTCCGGTATATGGTAGTAGGCCTTGTTCTCATTTCATAGTAGTCGAGAGACTCATGATTTGAAAGATCACTCAAAGAAGGAAGGAGTTGAATACAACCCTAGAGATAGGACGACGTAAATCTTCCGGATTGGAGTCAAATCCAATAGTGCAGATCATTTCGATAATGCAACTTTAGGCTTCTTTGGTTTGTAAAGAGATTTCGATCAAAGAGTCTATAAGTTAGGAGACCTAATGCTCTAGCGAGATTTTGTCTCTTTTTCGGATCCGTCACGGCCGAGTTTGATTTGCAAATTTAAAACTATGCCTTTTATCTCTCTCGTTTCATTTCATGGTGAATCAATGATCGAATGCTAGCCTTTTTTATATAAGTTTTTCGTCTCGCAAATTATCGTTTATTTTACTTTAAAAAAATTTCTCAAAATCCAATTATTTTCTGGTAGGATAATAGTTCAAGCGTGAGTAGCAGTAATTGACAACCCCGTGTTTAAATACGACCTTGGTACTACAATTCGACAGGTACGCTTGCCTGTTCGGGTTTTAGCCCATCAAGTTTTTGGCGCCGTTGCCGGGGAGTTTTCTCGTCAATATTTTGAAAACGCTTGCGCTATTACTTCTACAAAAATAAAAAATATATATATTTCTATATATTTAAATATTTATAATCAACCCACCTCATTTTAATTTCTACCCCACCTAAAATCTCTCGAAAAGGGTAAGGGGCTTTAAGCGCCACCATTTTACCTAGTACCGGCCGAACCCTTCACCGGGTAGTCCTCGGGAAGTTCTAGAGCCAAGCCTTAAAAATCTATTTAAAAAAAAATCTATTCAAAAAAAAAACCTTTCTTCTCTTTTTCTCTCTTTTTCAAGCTTTCATTTTCATTTTCCCTCGTTTTCTGCACTAGTACATGACCCGAGCGAATCTGTCGCTACTTGTTGATTTGGACACGGAAATCGAACGCTCCTTTCGGAGACAACTACGATTCGGGGCTTCCACTTCTCAAACAGCGGTTGAGGATTCCTACGGGGATTGCAATTTTAATTCTGAGATGGGTGACCCTAACCCAGGATTGGCTCAGCAAAGGACTATGTCCGATTATGCTCGACCAAACTTGGAAGGGACAGAGACAAGTATTGTTCGACCTGCGATTGCGAACAATAACTTCGAGCTTAAGCCTAGCATCATACAAATGGTGCAGCAATATGTACAGTTCGACGGATTACAAGATGAAGATCCGAACTTGCATATTGCTAATTTTCTTGAAATCTGTGACACCTTTAAGATTAATGGTGTTTCAGACGATGCTATAAGGCTAAGACTCTTCCCCTTTTCCCTAAGAACCAAAGGCAAACTGTGGTTGAGTTCTCTTCCAAGAGGATCAATCACTACTTGGAACATTTTAACTGAAAAATTTCTTTCTCATTATTTCCCCCCCCCCCCCGCCAAAACTGCTAAGCTACGAAATGATATAACTTCATATTCTCAAATTGATTATGAGACCCTCTATGACACTTGGGAGAGGTTCAAAGAACTTTTGAGAAGATGCCCACACCATGCTCTACCTGTATGGTTGCAGGTCCAGACATTCTATAATGGGCTAAACCAAGAAACTAAGCAGATGATAGATGCCGCTTCCGCTGGTTCTTTAGACCGCAAAACTCCGGAAGCCTCTCTTGAGCTTATTGTGGACATGGAGATTAACAACTATCAGTGGAATTCGTCTAGGACTCGCCCATCTAAACCTGCAGGTATATATGAAGTGGATTCGGTGACGCAAATGGCGCTGCAAGTGGAAATGCTCAACAAGAAGATCTCGGAGATGACTGCTCCCTCCGCCGCTAAGGTATATGAAAATGCTGCTGCTGCCGAGCATGTGGATTATATGGGGAACAAAGCCAGGCCTGCTCAAAATATTTCTGCGAACAATTTTTCTACTTTTTCGAATTTTTCTTCTCCTCCTAGTTTTAATTCTTCTTCTAATTCTTATCACCCGGATGGCGAAACCATCATAATTTCTCGTGGAGTAATAACGCTAATGTTGTACGCCCACCGCACGATTTTACACCACCACCACCACCACAACAAAATTTTCAAAAACCTTCCCCTTTGGAAGAGATCCTCACTAAGTATATAAGCTCAAACGATGCTACTATTAGAAACTCAACAGGATCAATGAAAAATTTAGAAAATCAAGTCGGCCAACTCGCCAAGGCCTTTTCCGAGAGACCACCTGGAACTCTTCCCTCGAACACTGAGCCTAACCAAAGGGAACACGCAAATGCGATTTCCCTTCGGAGCGGTAAGGTTGTTAACGAGCCCACCACAAGGGAAGAGCCAAGGGTGATTGTCCCTCCTATTTTTACCCCCACGGAAAGTGATAACTTAAATCTTGAAAAAGAAAAATCTACGTTTGAAAAAGAAAAAGATAGCTCTATTTTTTCTGATTCTCAAAAAGAAAAAGATGGTTTTCAAAATGATGCTCTAGTTGTTCTAAAGGAATTTCCGCCACCTCCTTATCCGGATCTACTTAGGAAGGAAAAACTAGATGATCAGTACCAACGCTTCCTTGAAATGTTCAAACAAATTCACATTAATTTGCCATTTCATGAAGCGATTAGTCAAATGCTGAAGTACGCAAAATATCTTAAGGACTTATAAACGAACAAGACGAAATTGGAAAATTTATCACACGTAACATTGAATGAAGAATGCTCGGCGGTCGTTAAAAATTCTAATCTTCTTAAAAAGATAAACGACCCGGGTAGTTTTTCCATTCCTTGCGTCTTTGGTGATCTGTTTGTTAAACATGCGTTAGCGGATCTAGGAGCGAGCATCAATTTGATGCCTTTTTCATTATTTAAGAAGTTAGGATTAGGCACTGTTAGCCCTACAAGAATGAGTATCCAATTAGCTGATAGGTCCATTAAGTATCCATTAGGTATCGTTGAGGACGTGCTAGTAAAGGTCGACAAATTCATCTTCCTGGTGGATTTTGTCATTCTTGATATTGAAGAGGACGTCGAGGTCCCTCTTATCCTTGGCCGACCATTCCTAGCCACCTCTCGAGCAGTTATAGATGTTAGTAACGGAAAGTTGTTTTTGCGTGTGGGAGATGATGAGGTCACATTTTCCATTAATCAATCCATGAAAAACTCTTTAAAAAATGATGACTCATGTTTTTTTGTTGATGTTCTAAATGAAGACTCTTCCCTTACCCTTTCCAACATTTCTTCAAATGAATTTTCCTCTTATATTTCCGAAATTTCTTCAAATAATTTTGAAAACACGGTGATGTTGATCCAAGAAAATTTTGAAAATGATTTTGTATGTAGTAGAAAAAAGTATGAAAATCTTGTTTTTGAAAAAGAAAAGAATCTAAAAACTCTTAGGACGAACCACCCCACCTTGATTTAAAACCACTGCCTGACCACCTCAAATATGCCTTTCTTGCAAAAGATTCTAAATTGCCCGTTATAATCTCGACTTTTCTTTCTCAATTCGAAAACGATCAATTGATCGAACTACTACAAAAGCATCGTCGAGCTATAGCATGGCAAATTTTTTATATTCCTGACATAAGCCCCTCTTTTTGCACACACAAAATATTTTTGAATATAATAAAAAGGGTGTAGTCCAACCTCAGCGACATCTTAATCCCAACATGAAAGAGGTTGTGAAGGGTGAGGTTCTTAAGTTATTAGATGCGGGGATCATTTATCCCATTTTCGATAGTCAGTGGGTAAGTCCAGTCCAGGTAGTTCCTAAAAAGGGTGGAGTCACGGTAATAACTAATGAAAATAACGATTTAATTCTGACTAGGACGGTAACGGGATGGAGGATGTGCATCGACTACCGTAAATTAAATGATGCCACTCGTAAAGATCACTTCCCCCTCTCCTTTATCGATCAAATTCTAGAACGCTTATCCGGGCATAGTTTTTATTGTTTTCTCGACGGTCTTTCGGGATGCTTTCAAATCCCTATTGCACCCGAAGACCAAGAGAAGACAACATTCACTTGCCCTTTTGGAACTTTTGCCTACCATAGGATGCCTTTTGGGCTATGCAACGCACCGGCTACCTTTCAACGGTGTATGCTAGCCATCTTCGATAAATATGTAGAAAATATTATGGAAGTTTTTATGGACGACTTTTCCGTTTTTGGCGAATCATTTGAACTATGTTTAAATAATCTAGGAAAAGTTTTAAAACGCTGCGAGGAGAAAAATTTAGACTTAAATTGGGAGAAGTGCCACTTTATGGTACGTGAAGGTTTAGTCCTTGGCCACAAAATTTCCGCTAAGGGAATTGAAGTGGACAAGGCAAAAATTGAAATAATTGAAAAGTTACGGCCACCTACAACCGTTAAAGCAATTAGAAGTTTTTTTAGGTCACGCGGGTTTTTATCGTAGATTTATTAAAGACTTTTCAAAAATAACTATGCCTCTCACCCACCTTCTCGAAAAAGACACTCCTTTTGTTTTTGATGAATCTTGTATCGAGGCCTTTGAATTAACAAAATCAAAACTTATAAATGCTCCTATTATGATCGCCCCAGTTTGGGATTTACCATTCGAAATAATGTGTGATGCGAGTAATCATGCGGTATGTGCGGTTCTAGGTCAACAAATTTCTAAGAACTTTCATCCGATTTTCTACGCTAGTAAAACTCTAACTTCTGCTCAAGAAAATTATACCACGACGGAGAAAGAACTCTTAGCGGTTATTTTTGCTTTTGATAAATTCCGACCGTATGTTACTCTTTCTAAAGTTATTGTTTTCACGGATCATTCCGCTTTGAAGTACCTCCTTTCTAAACTAGATGCCAAGCCGCGTCTTATCCATTGGATCCTCTTACTTCAAGAATTCGACTTGGAGATTCAGGATAAGAAAGGAGCGGAAAACTTAGCAGCTGATCATCTCTCTCGTCTTGAAAATCCCAATCTTGATATTTTAAATGAAACCTTTATTAATGACACTTTTCTGGATGAGCGTCTTTTAAATATTTCTTCTTCTTTTACCCCGTGGTTTTCTGATCTGGCCAATTATCTTGTGGCCCGGGTCCTTCCAAAAGAATACTCAACTCACCAAAGGAAGAAATTCTTTTCTGAGTTGAAGTATTATTTTTTGGAAGACCCATTTCTATTTCGCATTTGTGCGGATCAGGTGGAAAGGAGATGTGTTTCCCAGGAAGAGGGTCACCAAATCTTACAATATGTTCATGAAGGTCCGACTGGCGGGCACTTTCAAGCAAACCGCACCGCACACAAAGTACTTAGTGCTGGATTCTATTGGCCAAGCATATTTAAAGATGCACAAATCTTTGTGGGCGGATGCGATCGATGCCAGCGGACTGGAAATCTCTCTAATAAAAATGAAATGGAACAAAACTATTTTCTCGAATGTGAAGTTTTTGATCTATGGGGCATAGACTTCGTCGGCCCATTCCCCTTGAGCTTAGGTAATAAATATATTTTAGTCGTAGTTGATTACGTTTCCAGGTGGGCGGAGGCCCAAGCTTTACCAAATAATGATGCTCGCGTTGTTATTAATTTTCTTAAAAAATTATTTTCTCGTTTTGGTTTTCCTCGCGCGATCGTTAGTGATAGGGGAAGTCATTTTTGCAACGCTCAACTCGCCAAGGCTTTAGCTAAATATGGCATTACGCATAAATTATCAACCGCTTATCACCCCCAAACTAACGGTCAGGTAGAGGTAGTCAATCGAGAACTTAAAAGAATTTTGGAAAAAATCATTTCTACTTCTCGTAAGGATTGGTCATTAAAATTAGACGATGCTCTTTAGGCCTATCGGACAGCGTACAAGACCGCCATCGGTTGTACTCCTTTCTGATTAGTCTATGGAAAATCGTGTCATCTTCCGGTAGAAGTAGAACACCGTGCGTATTGGGCGTTAAAATTTTTTAATTTCAATCCGCACTCGGTCGGCGAGCATAGAAAAAACCAACTAAATGAGCTTGACGAGTGGCGAGCGTACGCATATGAAAATAATAAAATTTATAAAGAACGCACGAAATTGTATAACGATAAGAACCTGCGCCATCCTAAAACGTTTAAACCAGGCGATCAGGTTCTTCTTTTTAATTCACGTTTACGTCTCTTCCCTGGAAAACTTAAATCTAGATAGTCTGGACCGTTTACGGTCAAGGATGTTTTTCCTTATGGCACTGTGTTACTTTCGCACCCCGATAAAGGGGACTTTAAAGTTAATGGCCATAGACTTAAACTATATTTTTCTAATGATTCTGTGACTCCTGCAAAGGAGAATCTTCTTTTGGACTCTTAGATGATTATTTTATTATGGACATTATTATTATTATTATTATGAAACTCTTTTATTCGGACTTTGGACTATTATAATAAATACCATTATCGGGCATCTGCCCACGGACTCTCTATTTTTTTCTTTTATTTTGCTCTTCCTACCGGAGGCCAATCAAGTCCATGATCGTGGTCGCCGCTCTGCCGCTGCTGATATCAAGATGGATCAAGTCAAACCTGCTGACGATCAAGTGTACTAAAGAGCAAGCATGGGGGAGCGACATCCGCCTTCATCTCACGAACCCGGGGAGGTCCTGTTTTTATTTATTTATTTTCCTGCATTTTTCTTTTTCTCTTCTTCTCAGTCCCCTTCTCTTTTTCTTTCTGTTTTCTTCATTGAGGGCAATGAAGAATTTAAGCATGGGGGGGTCTTGTTTCTTTTGGTCTTTCTTTCTGTCTTTCTTCTTCCAAAAAGAAAAAAAAATGCGTTTTCAAATTAGTATTTTATGTTAGCTTCATCAAAATCCAAAAAAATTATAAAACTATAAAACCCAAAAAAAATAGAAAAAATAAAATAAAAAAATGAGCTAAAATCTATTTGAAAAACAAAACCTAAAATTATTTCTATCTTTATTTTTATGTTTCTTCTAGTGATGTGTAGGCCCGTGCGGTTTGTGTAGTTCTATATAGACTACTTTGAAAATGTTTTTCTAAACTTATCATTTTAACATAGTTTAGTTCTACTAGTTTCTTTTTCTTAAATATAGGCATCCGGTTTTTACGTTATAAGCTAGCAATGCGTAGTTATGTCTTTTTATTCGGTTAGTTGCTTACGAATGGTTGCTAGGTATCATTAGTTCTTTTTCATTTGTGGGGTAGTCTTTCTTGGTGTCTAGAACTTGTACCAATCTACTCTCGAAGCATTTGCGTCGTTTTTACCTTCTTTAAAAATGATTTAGGCCACCATTTGTCTAGTTTGAGCTTTTCTTGCCCACCGAAAACAAAACCATTGCAAAAATAATTTTGGGCCTTTTCCATGTTTTCCTTGTTTTTAGCTCCACCTTTCATTTCATTATGATCACCAAAGCCAAATGCCTTTCCTATTTTTCACACTATAACCTTGAGCTTAAAAATTATTTTTGAGGGAGGGGTATTATCTTTGAAATGAATAGGAAATTCTCAAGCTTATAAAAGAAAATTTCATGGCCTTATTTTGTAGTATAAATTGGAGAAATGACTTGCTTGCCATTTCTCATTTTGTTATGCTTTGTTTATTTTTGAGCTCACCTTGGTTTAGTGCTTAAAACCTTCATGTGTATCTTTGATTCCACTTCCTAATCATTTACTTAAGCCAAGTCTTAACGCCTATTAGAAGTCCTAATGATCTTAGAACGTAAATTCGCGTAGTAGAGAAAGTGTGAACGTACAAGCCTATGGCCACCATCATTGATAGATTTCTTTGGAGGTTATCTTGGAGTGTTTTAGGGTTAATGTTTATCTAGCAACCTAGTAGTTTGTTAATGCGCCGTCTACTTAGAACCTCTACTTTTGTTTTTCTTATTTTCATTTATTTTGGATGCCTTATTTTTAAGATTTAGAAATGAGTAGACTTTTCTTATGTTTTAATGAGATTTTTAGGATTCCACTTTGAAATTTTCTATTGTGCACTTCTCACCCCACTAGTTGATAACATGATTATTATGATAGTGTAATTTTTCATGTTTTGTTTTTCTTAACTATGGAACTTAAATATATATATCTCTTGCTTTCTTTTTGTTTTCCCTAGTTTTTATTTCTATTTGCTCGAGGGCAAGCAAATGTCTAAGCATGGGGGTGTTTGATGACTAGTTTTAGTCATCCTTTTTTGGGGTAATGTAGTTGCTTAAATTCCTAAGTACTATTATAATTTTATGTTTTTGTATGCTTGTTTCTTGTTGTTATGTTATTTTATATAAATCTATAGTTTTATTTTATGTTTTGTTGTTATTTTATGTTATTGTTATGTCTAGTATTATTTTTTAAATATTATTATCTTTGTTATAGTTTTACAATGACATGTTATTATGATTAATGTTATAAGTATTTTGTTTAGAATTGTTATATGTTCTATGTTTAGTTATATTTTGTTATTATAAATTTAGCTAATGTGTGTTGTTTTGTTTTATTTTGTAGGATGAAGCCCACCTTTGGAGCAGCTCTAGCCCAAGCCTAGCCCTACCCGAGCCCTTGGAGCAGCCCTCTTCAAGTTCAAACATGTGCAGCTGGCCCTCCTCCAAGTGCAGCAGCCCGAGCCCATCAAGAGCAGCCCTTTTCCATGCAGCCGGCCCTCCTTCAAGTGCAGCAGCCCGAGCCCATTAAGAGCAGCCCCCTACTCAAGCCAACTCGATTTCATCCATGGTGCAGCCCCCCCCCCAAACCTCCTACCCAAGCCCACCATGCAGCAGCCCCCCTTCATGAATGCTTGCATGAATTTTTGCCATGCATGAATATCCCCATGCATGTGCCGGCCACACCCCCCTCTCTTTCCTTTATTATTTTGCCACCTTTCTCATGCATGCACATGTCTTTCTCTCTCTCCCCTATTTATTACATGCATGCATCCTCCCCTTGAATGGCTGGCCCCTACTGATAATACGTTTTGTAGACTAAACTATTATCGTATTTTATATTTTATATTGTACAAATTATGTCTATTATTAGTTTATTTTTATCCTTTTTATGTAAATTTTATTGCCACTAACTTTTTCCTGTCTTTTTGCAGGTTTTCAGAAAAATTGCCAAAATGGCCTGTCACGCCCCCCTGTCACGCCCTCCCTGGGCGTGACCTAGGGCGTGTCACCCGATCCCGAGGACACCTGCTGGAAGGGACAGAAAACGGTCAAAACCGCTGTCACGCCCCCCCTGTCACGCCCTCCCTGGGCGTGTCACTAGGCGTGACCAGGGGCGTGTCGCCCTCTGCCACAAAGCTGCCGCCGCATTAAATGCCCTTCCGCCTCAGCACGCAAATAGTACTGTCACGCCCCATGTCACGCCCGTGACATGGGCGTGACACCTTCCTTTTTCGGCGACTGACGGATTTCCGACCAATGATTTGGACATGACATGCCTGTCACGCCCCCCTGTCACGGGCGTGACCTAGGGCGTGACCACCGACGTACCGAAGCAATCATCCCTCCCGCCAGAATCCAGAGCCCGAGGTCAAATCCGTACTTGTCACGCCCCCTGACACGCCCCCCCTAGGGCGTGTCGGAGGGCGTGACCAACCCGAGAAATTTTCTATAAATTGAGCCCCCCTCCTCCCCATTTCAGCAAGCTTTGGTTGAGTGGGGGAGGTGCTGCCCCTTTGTTTCTTGATCCTTTTTCATGCTTTCTCTCTCTCTCTCCCCCTCTCTTTGTACTTTTTGGTTAACCCTAGTTTAATCTTAGTTTTTGCTAGCTTTTAATGTAATTTTCTTCTTTCTTAGTGCTTAATGTAGGGCTAGAATAGGGTTTAATTTTCATGCACTTGTAATTTTATTTTCATTAGTGTAACTTGCCCTTTTTCATTAATAAAATTGTTCTTCCCTTAGCTTGTGTTCTTCTTATGTTTTTCTACTCATCTCCCCCCTCCACTCCATTATGATTAACTAATCCTCCTTGTACTCGATCTTGATGATCCGAGGTTAGAGCGATTATGTTATGATGTTTTAATCAATCTTTTCTTTTTTAGGTTAGGGCCTTGAATTACTCTTGATTAATCACGGGTTGGGGGTATATTTTCGATATATACTCTCCGCCTTTGCTTTCATTCTGGGCTAGCCGAGAGGCCGAAAGAATGAAGTGAGCATTCAAGAGTAAAGGGAGTTGTACGCACCCCTCGAGAGAGGCAGACGTCCAAATCTCCCGGATTGGAGTAAAATCCAATAGTGGGGTTCACCGCGTAAAGCGAGTTTTAGGCCTCCGATTTAGACGAGAGTCGGTCGGACCTTCCTAAACTCAGTTGGGCACGACTTCGAGAGAAGCGTGTTCAAGCTTTAGGAACCTCCACGGTCAAGGACCCTTATCCTATTAAGTTTAGATTTTTATCGCATTTTCTTAATCGTCTTTAGCCGAGGTGAATCTTGATCGGGTGCATTTCCATTTCATATTTTCTTCCTTTAGTAGTAATCTCCTATTTTGTGCTCTTTAATTAACTGCAGTAGTTTCCTTTCTAGCATAGTTCTTTTCTTAATAGCGTAACTTAATTGCGGTAGTTCTCTTTCTAGTTTGCTTTAATTTCTCCATTGCGCTTAGATTTTCTAAAACCCTAGTTTTTCCGTCGATAAGATAATAGCGTTCGTGTGAGTAAGCTTAGCCAACAGTTCCCGGATTTCAATACGACACTTGTGTCCCCTTGCTACAATTCGATAGGTATACTTGCCTCATCGGGTTGCTAGTTCGGTTGCGTTTATTTTCTTCGAACCCTAGCGCGCAACAAGTTTTTGGCGTCGTTGCCGGGGAAACCAACTTCCGTTGATATTTTGAAAACACGAACCTATTAATTTTATCTCCTCTTTCTCATCCCCTTTTCTTTAAAGTTTTAAAAAATCAAAAAAATTATCACCGATCTTAATAGAAACCAACCTCACAATTTTTCTACGCCACCTAATTCTCTCGAAAAGGGCAAAGGGCTTTAAGCGCCACTGTCTTGTCTAGTACCTTGCGAACCCTTCACGGGGTAGTCCTTGGGAAGTTCGGGAGTTAATCTATATAAAAAAATCTATTTCAAAAAGAAAAAAAAATTTTAATTTAATTTTCTAAATCTAGTTTTTCTTTCTAGTTTATCCTTTTTCTCTTTCTCTTCTTCTTTTCTGTTCTTTTAGTGCATGACCCGCGGGAGTCCGTCGGTTATTTTGGACTTGGACCACGAAATTGAGTGTACTCTTCGGAGAAGATCGCGATTTCAAGGTCCTACTATCCAAGTACCGGTTGAGGACTCCGAGTCATTTAATACTTTAAGAATGGAAGAACCCAACGTAGATGAGGCCGTTCAAAGGACTATGTCCTATTATGCACGACCGAACCTCGAGGGAACAGAATCGAGTATAGTCCGTCCTACTATAGCAAATAATAACTTTGAACTAAAGCCTAGCATAATTCAAATGGTGCAGCAATATGTGCAATTTGACGGACTTCAAGATGAAGATCTAAACGCACATATAGCTAGCTTTCTTGAAATTTGCGACACCTTCAAGATAAATGGTGTCACAAATGATGCGATAAGGCTAAGACTCTTCCCCTTCTCTCTAAGAACTAAAGCTAAGCAGTGGCTTAACACACTTCCGAAAAATAGCATAACCACTTGGAATGAATTAACTGAAAAATTTTTGGCGAAGTATTTTCCGCCCGCTAAAACTGCAAAACTTAGGAACGATATCTCTGCCTTCGGACAAATAGACTCTGAAACCCTTTACGAAACCTGGGAGAGATTTAAAGAATTATTAAGACGATGCCCACATCACGCGCTGCCTGTATGGTTACAAGTGCAGACGTTTTATAACGGGCTAAATCAAAGCAACGAAGCAAATGATAGACGCAGCTTCTGGCGGTACTTTAAATCATAAGACCCCGGAAGCCGCTCTTGAGCTTTTTGAGGATATGGCCATGAACACTTATCAGTGGAATGTGCCTAGGTCCCGCCCGAACAAGCCTGCAGGTATCTATGAAGTGGACAACGTCTCCCAGCTCGCTCTGCAAGTAGAAATCCTAAGCAAAAAAATAACGGAGATGACTGCTGCCTCCGCCCCTCAGGTATGGGAATCTGCAACCCCTACTCCAGAACATTTAGATTATGTTAATAATTTGCCTAGAACTGCTTTTAATAATTTTTCTGCTGCGAATTTTCATCCGCCTGGTTTTAATTTTCCGAATAGTTATAACCCCGCTTTAAGAAATCACCCGAACTTTTCATGGAGTAATCCATCGAATGCGATGCGCCCACCTCCGCAAAATGATTTTTCTACACAACCACCACCACCACCACTTCTTCAAAATTACCCAAAACCTCCGAGCTTGGAGGAATTACTTTATAAATATATCACCACAAATGACGCTACCATAAGAACTTTAACCGGAAGCGTAAAAAGTTTAGAAAATCAGGTAGGACAGCTCGCGAAAATAATTTCTGAGCGACCCGCAGGGTCTCTTCCTTCCAATACCGAACCCAACCCGAGAGAGCAAGCGAAAGCTATAACTCTTCGGAGTGGGAAGCAAGTCTCCGGTATGGTAAGTGAAGAGCCCGAGGCAAGCTCCGCTTCTGCTTTTAAAAATCAAAGCTCCGCTCCCGCTTTTAAAAATCAAAGCTCTGCTCCGCTTCCACCCTCTGCTGAAGAAGTAATCACCCCCACTTTAGAAAATAATCTCTCCACCACCCATCTTCAAAAATAATTCAACTCCTCCATACCCCTCTGAACTTAATAGACAACGTCAAGATGATCAGTACTCCCGCTTCTTAGAAATCTTCAAACAAATCCACATTAATCTTCCCTTCCACGAGGCTATTTCGCAAATGCCGAAATACGCCAAATATCTTAAAGACCTCCTCACAAACAAGAAGAAGTTAGAGAATCTTTCGCACGTCACGCTAAACGCCGAGTGCTCCGCCATTTTAACAAACGGTTTGCCGAAGAAAATCAGTGACACGGGTAGTTTCTCTATCCCGTGTGTCTTCGGTGATCTCTTTGTTAAACACGCGTTAGCCGACTTAGGCGCAAGTATAAACCTGATGCCCTTTTCGTTGTTCAAAAAGTTAGGGATTGGTAGCCTTAACCCCACGCGTATGAGTATCCAGCTAGCCGATAGATCCGTCAAGTACCCGTTAGGAATAGTGGAGGACGTTCTAGTGAAAGTCGACAAGTTCATCTTCCCGGTGGACTTTGTCATTTTGGACATCGAAGAAGACGTCGAGGTTCCCCTGATCCTTGGCCGACCCTTCCTCGCCACCTCCCGAGCCATCATTGACGTAAGCAATGGTAAGCTCTTTCTTCGAGTAGGCGACGACGAAGTCACATTTCCTATCACCCCTTCGATGAAGAACACCTTAGCGAACGATGACTCATGTTTTTTCGTAGACGCCGTGAGTGATGATTCTTCCTACTGCCTCTCCGACTTTGAAAAAGAATTTTCTACTTTTTGCTCCTCTTCTCTTACAACAGAATCACTGCAAGGAAGTGATTAATCTTCTTATTGTCTTTCCGACTTTGAAAAAGAGTTTTCTGATTTTTCTTCTTCCTCTTTTCTTACCACTGAATCTGTACAAGAAGCCGTCTTGGCTGCTAGCCCCACCCCTTATTACGTTCCTTATAAAAAAGTTTATGAAGATATTATTTTCGAAAAAGAAAGAATCTCAAAATCCTCTTATGAAGAACCCCCTACCCTAGAACTTAAAGAACTTCCCGAACACCTTAAGTATGCTTTCTTAGAAAAAGACTCCAAGTTACCAGGTATCGTTTCGGCCTACCTCACGGATACGCAGAACGATAAACTTCTTCTAGTTCTACGTAAGCATCGCCGGGCTATTGCTTGGCAAATTTCTGATATCAAGGGCATAAGCCCATCTTTCTGTACACATAAAATTCTAATGGAAGATAATTCGCGTAACTCTATTCAACCTCAGCGCCGTATAAACCCGAATATGAAAGAAGTAGTTAAGGGCGAGGTTATGAAACTATTAGACGCAGGAATTATCTACCCTATATCGGACAGTAAGTGGGTTAGCCCCGTTCAGGTAGTTCCAAAAAAGGGAGGGATAACCGTAGTTAGTAATGAGAATAATGAATTAATCCCGACACGGACGGTGACGGGTTGGCGTATGTGCATAGATTACCGTAAGTTAAATGACGCCACCCGTAAGGACCACTTTCCTCTACCGTTTATCGACCAGATTTTAGAACGTCTCTCCGGTCATAGCTTTTATTGTTTTCTCGATGGCCTCTCGGGGTACTTTCAAATACCCATCTCTCCCGAGGACCAAGAGAAAACTACGTTTACTTGTCCTTTCGGCACCTTCGCGTACCGAAGAATGTCGTTTGGATTATGCAATGCGCCGGCTACATTCCAACGATGTATGCTCGCAATATTTGACAAGTACGTAGAAAGCATTATGGAGGTATTCATGGACGATTTCTCCGTGTTCGGCGATACCTTCGATAGATGTTTAGAAAACCTCGAAAAAGTCTTAGAACGATGCGAAGAAACTAACCTTGCCCTAAATTGGGAAAAATGCCATTTTATGGTGAGGGAAGGGTTAGTTTTGGGTCATAAAATTTCTGCTAAAGGTATTGAGGTAGACGTTGCCAAGATAGAAGTTATTGAGAAGTTGCCGCCACCTACAAACATAAAAGCTATAAGAAGTTTCCTAGGCCACGCTGGGTTTTATCATCGTTTTATAAAGGACTTCTCCAAGATCACTAAGCCCCTCACCCATCTCTTAGAAAAAGACGCTCCATTCATTTTTGATGACTCTTGTATTTCTGCCTTTGAATTAATTAAAGAAAAGTTAATTAACGCGCCAATTATGATAGCTCCGGTGTGGGACCTTCCTTTCGAGATTATGTGCGATGCGAGTAGTTTTGCGGTGGGAGCCGTATTAGGTCAACGCATATCTAAGAACTTCCACCCCATCTATTACGCTAGTAAAACCCTCACATCTGCACAAGAAAATTACACCACAACCGAAAAAGAGCTCTTAGCTGTAGTATTTGCGTTTGATAAACTTCGCCCTTACATTACACTTTCAAAAATCATTGTTTTTACGGACCACTCGGCCCTCAACTACCTTCTTGCCAAAACGGATGCCAAGCCTCGCTTGATTCGCTGGGTCTTACTCCTCCAGGAGTTTTACTTAGAGATCCGTGATAAGCGAGGAGCCGAGAACTTGGCCGCCGACCATTTATCAAGATTAGATAACCCCTTTATAGAAAAATTAAATGAAAAATCTTTTAATGACTATTTCCCTGATGAGAAGCTGCTTTTAGTTAATACATCTACTTCTCCTTGGTTCGTGCACATCGCCAACTATCTAGTGGCCCGGGTGCTCCCAAAAGAGTTCTCCTCTCAGCAAAAGAAGAAATTCTTTTCTGAGCTGAAGAACTACTTCTGGGAAGACCCGCATCTTTTCAAAATTTGTGCGGATCAAGTGATAAGGAGATGTGTTTCTTTTGATGAAGGAATTGATATTATGAAACATTTGCATGAAGGTCCGACAGGTGGGCACTATCAAGCTGCTCGCACCGCTCATAAGGTGCTTTGCGCGGGTTTTTATTTGCCTAGCCTGTTTAAAGACGCGCAAGCCTTTGTGAGCAGGTGTGATAGTTGCCAACGGTCGGGCAATATTTCTAATAAAAATGAAATGCCGCAAAATTATTTCTTAGAGTGCGAAATTTTCGACCCCTGGGGAATTGATTTTGTTGGCCCCCTTCCTTCTAGCTTCGGAAACAAATATATTTTAGTTGCTTTTGATTATGTTTCACGATGGGCTGAGGCCCAAGCTCTTCCTACGAATGACTCCAGAGTTGTAGTCACGTTTTTAAAAAAATTATTTTCTAGATTCGGTACGCCTCGCGCAATCGTTAGCGATAGGGGTTCCCATTTCTGTAACGCGCAATTTTCAAAAATCCTTACTAAATACGGCGTTACGCATAAACTATCCACTGCCTACCACCCCCAAACTAACGGTCAAGTCGAAGTAGTTAATAGAGAAATAAAAAGAATATTAGAAAAGACTGTTTCAACTTCTAGAAAAGACTGGTCAACCAAACTTGACGATGCTCTATGGGCCTTCCGAACAGCGTACAAAACCGCCCTCGGATGTACGCCGTATCGGCTGGTCTATGGAAAATCGTGCCATCTGCCCGTGGAGTTAGAACACCGTGCCTTTTGGGCCTTAAAATTTTTAAACTTCGATCCCCACTCAGTCGGTGACCTTCGAAAATTTCAATTAAATGAACTCGACGAGTGGCGCTCTTATGCTTATGAAAATAATAAACTTTATAAAGAGCGGACGAATTGTTTACACGATAAACACTTAAGGCACCCTAAAAACTTTAATCCGGGCGACCAAGTCCTTTTATATAATTCTCGTTTACGTTTATTTCCGGGCAAATTAAAATCTCGCTGGTCTGGCCCGTTTTCTGTTTTAGAAGTATTTCCTTATGAAACTGTTTTAATTTCTCACCCTGATAAGGGTAATTTCAAAGTGAATGGTCAGCGTCTTAAATTGTATTTCTCTGGTGATGATGATATCAGTCCAAACACTATTAAGTTTCTGCTTCACGAACTTTAATCTTGAACTTTTTATTTTTTGCTAAAAACAATTTTATTTCGGGACAACAATATTTTTGGACAATATTATTTTTTTGATGCGTCGAGCTCAACGACGCTTTAACCAAAGGGCGCTCTTGGGAGGCAACCCAAGTTATCTTTTTCTGTTTTCTTAATTTTACAATTTTTGCCTCGGACGGCTCCGACAAGCTGAAGCTTCTGCGATCGCCTGCTCCAACATTGCTGAATCCATCACAAAGTCCAAAGAAGATATTCGGGGAGCGGCATCACTCAGTTTTCGCAGCAAATAAATCCGGGGAAGTACCTATATTTCAATTCTGTCTATCAATTCTGTACTTTATTTTTCTCTCCTTCTCCAATCCCCTTCTTTAGACATCCAGGACAATGTCTATTTTAAGCTTGGGGGAGGATTTCCTCCTTCATTTTTGCGTAGTGTAAATAATCTTCTTTTTTGTATATATTGTAAATATTTCCAAAAAAAATGAATTTCTTAAAATTCCAAAAAAAAGAGAAAAATTTTCCAAAATCCAAAAAAAGAGAATATTTATCAAAATAAAAAAATATATATATATGTGTTTTTGAATAGTTTAGACATTTTGGTATTTCAATAGTACCCCTAGTTTTTAGTTTTGTTTTACTCAAAATCTCCTATAAACAACTTAGTTAATTATAATATTTCTAATCGTTCTTTTTAATTATGTTTCACAAGTAAAATGTTGGCCATGCTGTGTTTCTAATTCACGGTAGCATGTTAAGGTGAAATATTTTTCTAAAACTCGCATTTCTATTATGGTTTTTTGTTGTTTATTTCCTTTACTTTCTCAAAAATTCATCATCCACTATTTTCTTTCTCATTTTTGAATAATTTTTGTAAAGTCAACTTTTGAATAACGTAGTAGATGTGAACGATCCAAGTCACCTATTATTTCTATTTTCAAGTTAATTTCATCAATCTTCTTTTATTATCTAGGACTCGCTTTTTGAAAATTTTTCAAGCCTTTGTTTTAAATAAATTCAAAAGCGTGAAAATGATTTAGGCCATTTTTGATTTTGTTTGAGCTTTCCTGCCAACCTAAAAAAACTTTTACCACTAGTTAGCCGTTTTTGAGCCTTTTTCCGATTTCATTTGATAACTCCTCCCTTCATTTCAGTTTCACCAAAGCCAAAAATTTCCAACCTATCGAATCACACTAGCCTTTTTGAGTTTCATAAATTATTTTGACGATTTTGATAGGGTCTTTTGTGATTTTTTTTTGTGGAGAAAGGTTTTCGAAAAAAAAAGGAAGTATGTTCAAAAGTGATATTTATTTTTGTTTGGCCAACACAAAAAGGAAAATAAAAATATTTATGGCCTTTGTTTTGAAAAAAGAAAAAAAATGGAAAAGAAAAAATGAAAAAGAAAGAAAAAAATGTATATATTTTTATGAAAATTTTTGAAACTCTTTGCTTTGGTTTAGTGTGATTTTAAAACCTTCACGTTTATCTTTGAATTCCACTCCTAATCATTTTCCTAAACCAAACGTTTCTGTCCTATTTAAGTCCTTTTGATTCACGCTTTTTGATTTTTTATTTAACAACTAAGAAAAGAAAAACAGTAAATCAGTTTTAGTTTTAGATTTAAACCTAGATTTTTGATAATTAAATTGATATAATTATAATACGTTGCTTGGATCTAGTAACAACTCAATGCGTGTTTTTCATTTTCGTTGCTTTACTTAAGTCCATTTAAAAAAAATCTCGTTAAAATTTTGGATGATTTGTTTTTATTAAGTAAAGTTTATAAAAGTTTTACCATACCTAAATAATTGTTTTAGACTTACATTTCACCTTTTCCCTACTAAGAATTTCGCATAGTACTTGTGTAGGCATAATTAGAACTTTTTGATTAGTCCTTTTTATAAATATCTAGTTTTTATATTTTTGCTTGGGGACAAGCAAAGCTTAAGCTTGGGGGAATTTGATAATACGTTTTGTAGCCTAAACTATTATCGTATTTATATTTTATATTGTACAAATTATGTCTATTATTAGTTTATTTTTATCCTTTTTATGTAAATTTTATTGCCACTAACTTTTTCCTGTCTTTTTGCAGGTTTTAAGAAAAATTGCCAAAATGGACTGTCACGCCCCCCTGTCACGCCCTCCCTGGGCGTGACCTAGGGCGTGTCACCCAATCCCGAGGACACCTGCTGGAAGGGACAGAAAACGGTCAAAACCGCTGTCATGCCCCCCCTGTCACGCCCTCCTTGGGCGTGTCACTAGGCGTGACCAGGGGCGTGTCGCCCTCTGCCACAAAGCTGCCGCCGCATTAAATGCCCTTCCGCCTCAGCACGCAAATAGTACTGTCACGCCCCATGTCACGCCCGTGACATGAGCGTGACACCTTCCTTTTTCGGCGACTGACGGATTTCCGACCAATGATTTGGACATGACATGCCTGTCACGCCCCCCTGTCACGGGCGTGACCTAGGGCGTGACCACCGACGTACCGAAGCAATCATCCCTCCCGCCAGAATTCAGAGCCCGAGGTCAAATCCGTACTTGTAACGCCCCCTGACACGCCCCCCTAGGGCGTGTTGGAGGGCGTGACCAACCCGAGAAATTTTCTATAAATTGAGCCCCCCTCCTCCCCATTTCAGCAAGCTTTGGTTGAGTGGGGGAGGTGCTGCCCCTTTGTTTCTTGATCCATTTTCATGCTTTCTCTCTCTCTCTCTCCCCCTCTCTTTGTACTTTTTGGTTAACCCTAGTTTAATCTTAGTTTGTGCTAGCTTTTAATGTAATTTTCTTCTTGCTTAGTGCTTAATGTAGGGCTAGAATAGGGTTTAATTTTCATGCACTTGTAATTTTATTTTCATTAGTGTAACTTGCCCTTTTTCATTAATAAAATTGTTCTTCCCTTAGCTTGTGTTCTTCTTATGTTTTTCTACTCATCTCCCCCCCTCCACTCCATTATGATTAACTAATCCTCCTTGTACTCGATCTTGATGATTCGAGGTTAGAGCGATTATGTTATGATGTTTTAATCAATCTTTTCTTTTTAGGTTAGGGCCTTGAATTACTCTTGATTAATCACGGGTTGGGGGTATATTTTTGATATATACTCTCCACCTTTGCTTTCATTCTGGGCTAGCCGAGAGGCCGAAAGAATGAAGTGAGCATTCAAGAGTAAAGGGAGTTGTACGCACCCCTCGAGAGAGGCAGACGTCCAAATCTCCCGGATTGGAGTAAAATCCAATAGTGGGGTTCACCGCGTAAAGCGAGTTTTAGGCCTCCGATTTAGACGAGAGTCGGTCGGACCTTCCTAAACTCAGTTGGGCACGACTTCGAGAGAAGCGTGTTCAAGCTTTAGGAACCTCCACGGTCAAGGACCCTTATCCTATTAAGTTTGGATTTTTATCGCATTTTCTTAATCGTCTTTAGCCGAGGTGAATCTCGATCGGGTGCATTTCCATTTCATATATTCTTCCTTTAGTAGTAATCTCCTATCTTGTGCTCTTTAATTAACTGCAGTAGTTTCCTTTCTAGCATAGTTCTTTTCTTAATAGCGAAACTTAATTGGGGTAGTTCTATTTCTAGTTTGCTTTAATTTCTCCATTGCGCTTAGATTTTCTAAAACCCTAGTTTTTCCGTCGATAAGATAATAGCATTCGTGTAAGTAAGCTTAGCCAACAGTTCCCGGATTTCAATACGACACTTGTGTCCCCTTGCTACAATTCGATAGGTATACTTGCCTCATCGGGTTGCTAGTTCGGTTGCGTTTATTTTCTTCGAACCCTAGCGCGCAACACCTACCATTTCTCTCCCCTCTTTTATTTTCCATTCACTCCCCCCTTCCTATTACATATTTTTCATTAAGTAAAATGCATGCACCCTAGCATTCTCTCTCCCCTCATTTAATACCATGCATGAACCCTCCCCCTCATATGGCCAGCCAGCCCACTTGGTCTCCCATTTTCGAGATGCTTCCCTACTGTCCTATAAAAGGAACCCAAGTCCCATGGATTGAGGGGTTGGATTGAAAGTTTGGCTTTTGGAGAGAGCTTTGCAGAGTACAAATCAAGAGAGTTTCATTGTAATTTTCAATTCTAGTTTCCTTGTTTTTTTTGTAATCTCATGTTGTTCTAAGTAATATCATTTTGTTTTTTTTTATTATTGTGTACTTCCTTTCCTTTTAGTAAAAGAAATATGAAATCTTCTTCTCTTATTATTGTCGTTTTCTTTTCCATCATGCGTAGCTAATTTTCTTTTAGCATTTGATCATGAGGATCCATGATTTGAGATGAGAATTATTTTTATTTCATAGTTTTATTTTTGCTTAATTCTACTCGGTCCTTCTTTGAATATTATTTCGTCGACTCCGTATTTCCGGTATACGGTAGTAGGCCTTGTTCTCATTTCATAGTAGTCGAGAGACTCATGATTTGAAAGATCACTCAAAGAAGGAAGGAGTTGAACGCAACCCTAGAGATAGGACGACGTAAATCTTCGGGATTGGAGTCAAATCCAATAGTGCGGATCACTTCGATAATGCAACTTTAGGCTTCTTTGGTTTGTAAAGAGATTTCGATCAAAGAGTCTATAAGTTAGGAGACCTAATGCTCTAGCGAGATTTTGTCTCATTTTCGGATCCATCACGGCCGAGTTTGATTTGCAAATTTAAAACTATGCCTTTTATCTCTCTCGTTTCATTTCATGGTGAATCAATGATCGAATGCTAGCCTTTTTTATATAAGTTTTTTGTCTCGCAAATTAGCGTTTATTTTATTTTAAAAAAAAATCTCAAAATCCAATTATTTTCCGGTAGGATAATTGTTGGGTATTGCATCCACAATGTACCTGATTTGAAGAAGCCCCTGTGCAAGCCAAGGTAAATAGACAATGTATTTGATGAAATATTTTTTAGTTGTGCTTGCAATTATTCCACGCTAAGTACACACCAATGTCAGGGTGCAGTGGGTCAATATACACGGGTCTGTGCAACATAATCCCCCGTTGAGGAGATCAGTGTGTTGGCCTACGTGTACTCTCTCTATTGGGGTGTGCTTAATTTCAAGTACAGGGCTATGATAAAGCAAGAGCAGACAAGGAGCAAGGATGGGCCAAAGATCAGCTCACGGGTCGAAAGACGAAAATCGTCTAAGTATAATTCGTCGAGAATAAATAGGTGATTCTCGCCGATTCGTCGAGAATCACTAGTGATTCTCCACGAGTCGTCGAGAATCACTAGTGATTCTCCACGAGTCGTCGAGAATCACTAGTTAATTCTCGCCGGGTTGGGCTGGCTGTCTTGACACAGACAGGAAAATTATCTAAGGCAGAATCGTCGAGAATCACTTATGATTCTCACCGATTCGTTGAGAATGACCTTGCATTCTCGACGATTCGGTGAGAATCAAAAGTGATTCCCACCGATTCTCCCCGGCCCCTACAACCTGTGTTGCCTGAATTCACCAAGTAGAATTCGGCGAGAATCGTAGGTGATTCTCGCCGATTCGTCGAGAATCACCTTCGATTCTCGCCGATTTTGACTTGGCAAATTTTCAGAAATTTCTGGACCGGTCCACGTTACCTGCAGCTGTTTGAACCGGACTTTGGTCTTTACATGGATGGGACCCACAACGGTCATCTATTGACCTAATATATATATACCCCGTATGTAGGAACAGGATAGACACGAAAAATGCGAATTCAAAAAGGACGAGGCGCCGTCGAGCCCTAAATCCCCGATCTTGCTCCGCCGATCGTCTCCGCCGTTTGTGCAGTAGTCGCCGCTGTTGATCTCAAGTTCTTCTAGATCACCGGAGACAGATGCTTAGGTAAGCATAGCATCTCACGCGTCTAACTAGAGATCCCTTGTCTCTTGATTCGTTGATCGGGAAAAACCTTCCCCTTCCGAATCGATCGAGACGACCGATCCTGGTGTGACCGTTGGAAGACCTTACTTCCCTTGCTACGAAGTTTGAATCAAGATAGCACAGCAGCAGCTCTCCGTCGCCGCCGGTTATTCCGAGAACCTTGCCACCGCTCCAAGCCTCCGCCGGTTTCGGGAAGATTCAATCCAAGTGAGATCTAGGGTTGTGGACTCTTCGTTGACTTCAATAACATGTCGTCAAACGAAGAGGGACACCTTAGTCTCCAAACGTCGTTTGTATTTCTTACAAGCTAGTTTCAATTTCTTTGTAAAGGACCGATTGGTCTCTAGTTGTAAGGGTTGGGTGCAACCCGTGTTGTGGGAGTGGTGACTCCTACGTGTGGAAGGGTTCCTTCCGTTAGTGCAAGGATTGGATTTCAATCCTGTTGGTGAAGTGGCCGAGTCGTCCCTGGTTGGGAGATAGGTCGAAGGGGGAAAGTGGACGTACCCAAATCTGGGAACCACTATAAATTGCCTGTGTCCTCTCTGTGCTTTGTTGTTTTATTTTCTTGTGAAGGTATAATTTCAATTCCGCTAACACGCTGCAAAGACACCTATCCCCCCCCCATAGGTGAAGGTAGTTGACACTAGGTGGACTTTCAAGTGGTATCAAAGGGAGGTTCCTCATCAAAAAGGTTCACACCTTGAGTAGAATCCTGCCACCAGTGTCAAGAAGCAGTCAGATATCTTCCATGGACGGACTCAAGCACTCCGGCAAAATCCCAGTATGCACCAGACTGAACTTTCCCATCTGGAAGGAAAGAATCAGATTCTACATGGAAGCAGTCGACCCCCGGCTCTTCATGATAGTGGAGGAGGGACCTTACATTCCCACTAAGGCCTCCACCATTGATCCTACCAAGAAAGTACCCAAAAAACTTTCGGAAATGGACAAGGACGAAATGGTGCTGTTCGGACTCGACAAGAAAGCTCAGAACATCCTGGTGAGCGCAGTTGACGACTCTATGATGCAGAACTTCAGCAACTGCAGGACAGCCAAGGATCTCTGGAGCTGTCTGATTGTCCTAATGGAGGGCACAGATGAAGTGAGTGACGATCAGAGATACCTCCTCAATCAGAAATATGAGGCCTTCAGACAAGGGCCAAAGGAGGAGATCGGAGTCACCTTCGAAAACTTCCTCAAGATCGTCAATGCACTCAAAGGATATGGAAGAGTGTTCACTGACGGTGAACTCAATGATAAGTTCCTTAGGTCCCTCACTAAGGAATGGGACACAAAGATCTGTGCCATCCGCGAGTTTGGCAGACTTGCGGAAACTGATCCACAGATTCTGTTCGGGAAGCTCATGTCCTATGAGCTTCAGTTGAACACAAGGAAGGCTGAAGAGGAAGCAGAGAAAGCCGCGACCAAGGAAAAGACGGTAGTACTGAAAGCCATTCAATCCAGAAAGGGCAAGGGTGTCGCTTCTTCCCATGCATGGAAGAGGGATGAGGAGGAAGACTCTGAGCCAAGCTCCTCCAGATCAGAGTTATCTGAGGAATATTTATCCCTTATCACACGGGAATTCAAGAAGTTCCTCAAGCTGAGGAATCAGAGAAAGAGAAACGGCTCCTCCTCAAGGGATCAGAAGAAGAACTATTCCTCTGACAGGTATGTTTCCAAACCGAACAAACACCGCACTTCTGACATTATATGCTTTGGTTGCAACAAGCCAGGACATGTCGTGGCCGATTGCCATCAAGGCAAGAGGGAAAAGGGAAAGGGAGAGGAGCACAGGTCCTCAAAAGACAAGAAGAAGGAGAGGAGTTACATCGCAAAGAAGCCAAAGACGTTGAGTGAATCTGGCACGTCAGACACCAGCGATGATGAGGAAGCCTACTTTGGGCTAATGAGTCGCTCTGACTCAGAAGGAGAATTCCCCCCATTTATTGGCAAGGTAAAAGCTCACACCCCCTCTCCGACTCTGACTCTGATCCTGAGTCTCAGGATGATGACCCTAAGGATAGCCCTTCTGCCCTTGAAGCTGAGCTCCTCGAAAAGTATGAGCTTCTGCTCAATACATTCCTGAAATGTCGAAAGAAACTGAAGGCGGATAAAAAGGAAGTCAAATTCCTTAAAGGTGAGAGTGTATCCCTGAGGGAAGAGATCACCAGTTTGATCTCCCTCAGACAGGAGCACATGGACTTGACTTCAAAGCATTCAGAGTCTCTTAAGCTCCTTGATCTTAAGCAGGAGGAAGTCGACAAGTTGGAAGAACTACTTGCGGCAGAAAGGAAGATCATCAAGAGCTTCTCTATGCCAAAAACTTTTCTTCCATTAGTTGATACCTTCTCTGCTCAAGCCAAAGGAGCTGGCCTGGGGAATGTTGGTGTATCTAGTTCCTCATCCAGGAGAAACAGCAACAGGAGGAAGAATAAGGCTACCAAGAAAGCCTCTGCTGATGAGAAAGGAAAGGCCCCACTCAGCCCTGTTGAGTTCAGAAAGCCTAGCTTTTCTTGTAACCAACATGACTTTGAGTCAACATATGGGCATCACATCAGGCCCTCGGCTGCAAAGCCGAAGAGCCGATATGATGGGTGGACCTTTCCCTGTAACTTCAGTGAGAGTGTATTCAAGGCACCTTATGAGGAAATTCACTTGGGAAATTATGGTCAATTCTCTAGCGGCCATAATAGGAAGCAGGCACCTAAAGCCAAGCCTGTTACACTGAAAAGCCAAGAGGTGAAGAAGTCATGTGACTGTGGTCATCATGTTGCCTCCACCTCCTGGTGTTCGGCCCCAGCCGAACCCCACGTTTCAAGGGTAAAGCAGGCGCCCAAGAGGATGTATAACAGGTTTGACTGCTGGTGCTGTGGCAAAATTGGTCACTTTGCCGTGGATTATTGGTTTAATCCAAGGTATAACGAGACTCCTTATGTTAGCAATGCGAGGCCGACCACTCGTAGAGTTAACCAATCGAGGGGGAGTATGCTAACAAGGAATCTAGGACCCAAGTTCGATTGGGTTCCTAAGGCAAATTAATTCTGTTTTGCAGGGATGTCCAAAGGCCAACAAAACTCCCATTTGGTATTTGGACAGTGGATGCTCCCGTCATATGACTGGGACAAGAAGCCTGCTGCGGGAGTACTCTCCAGTCGAGAATGGACCCAAAGTCATCTTTTGGGGATCTGATCGGGGAGTCACCAGAGGTTACAGTATGATTTCCAACGGTATACTCTCTATCTCTGACGTAGCTTATGTTGAAGGGTTAAATCATAACCTGATCAGCGTAAGCCAGTTATGTGATAAAGGGTATGACGTTAAGTTCTGCAAGGATAAATGCCTGATAGTATCATGTGCCTCTTCGGAGACAGTATTAACTGGCATTAGGAGCCGAAATATTTTCTGTTTAGATTTTCTTAGTCTAGATTCTTCCACCCCCGTATGCCTAGTAGCAAAAGGCAGTGCATCTCTTTGTGAACAATGGCACAAGAGATTGGCACACATTAATTACAAGACAATTAATATGCTGTTTTCCAATGACTTAGTAAGGGATGCTCCCATTATTAAGTGCATTAAAGATAGCCCATGTCCTGCATGTTAGATGGGCAAGCAAACTCGGGCTACCTTTAAGGGCATCCCAGACAAAGATTCCTCCAGATGTCTTTATCTTCTGCACATGGACTTGTTTGGTCCTATGCAAGTTCATAGCTTAGGAGGGAAGTCGTATATGCTAGTGATTGTTGATGATCACTCTCGGTTTACGTGGGTGTTCTTTTTAAAACGCAAGTCTGATACGTTTGACATCTTCACCAATTTTGTCAGGCAGATACAGAACGAACTCAACTGCTCGGTGGTCAAAATCAGAAGTGACCACGGAACAGAGTTTGAGTCTGGGGCTATGATAGAGTTCTGTGAAGAACTTGGTATCTTTCATGAGTTCTCCTCCCCTCGCACTCCTCAACAAAACGGAGTGGCGGAGAGGAGAAATAGAACACTCATTGAGGCGTGCACGACAATGTTGAATGACGCTTCTCTCCCGGAATACTTCTGGGCCGAGGCTGTCAATACGGCTTGTCATGTACAAAACCGGGCGTTGATTAACAAGAGCCATCGTAAGACTCCCTATGAGCTACTGAAAGGCAAGAAACCAACCATGTCCTACCTGAGGATCTTTGGCTGCAAATGTTATGTACTGAATAACGGGAAGTACCCGCATACTAAGTTTGGTGAAAAATGCTTCGAAGGCATATTCATGGGCTATAGTAGCCACAGCCGGGCGTTTATAGTTTTCAACAAGAAATCCCTAGTGGTAGAGGAGTCAATAAATGTTGTATTTGATGAAGGAAGCTTGCTTACTGGCAAGACTTCTAGTCCTCTTCCTGAAGATGCAGATGCCAGACTCGAACGGTTGCAACTGGATGATCTCGAGAAAGATGCAACTCCAACATACGTCAAGGTGTCCACTTCTACGCAGATCGGAGAAGTTGAAACTCTAAATAGAGCAAATCCTTTAGAAGAAGGAGATGCCCATGAAGTAGTCGAAGCTCCTGATGCCAGACTTCTTCAGCTCAGACACGTGAGGGATCATCCAAGAGATCAGATCATCGGAGATCCTCGTGATGGAGTCAGAACTCGCCGAGGTACTATTAACGAGATTTTGCATCTTAGCTTCCTGTCACAGGTTGAGCCAAAGAAGTTCGACGAGGCGAACAAAGATGATGCATGGATTTTGGCCATGCAAGATGAATTGCATCAGTTCGAAAGATGCAACGTTTGGACGCTTGTGCCCAGACCACAAAAGCAGAATGTGATTGGCACCAAGTGGATCTTCAGAAACAAACTGGATGAACATGGTGTCATCATAAAGAACAAGGCCAGACTAGTGGCTCAAGGTTACCGACAGGAGGAGGGGATTGATTTTGACCAGACGTTTGCACCAGTTGCACGGCTCGAAGCAATACGGCTATTCCTAGCCTATGCCTCCCACAAAGGATTCACAGTTTATCAGATGGATGTAAAATCGGCTTTCTTGAATGGAGATTTGAAAGAGGAAGTATACGTCGCTCAACCTCCAGGTTTTGTTAATCCTACTTATCCTAATCATGTATATTTTCTTAATAAAGCGCTATATGGCTTAAAACAAGCTCCTCGAGCTTGGTATGAGACATTGTCTAGTTTTCTTCTTGAGAACAAGTTCTCTGGAGGAAAAATAGACAAGACATTGTTTCTCAGGGAAGTCAAAGGCAAGATTTTGCTGGTGTAAATCTATGTTGACGACATTATATTCGGCTCAACTGACAACAATCTTTGCAAAAAGTTTTCCAAACTTATGCAAGGAAAGTTTGAAATAAGCAGTATGGGGGAGCTGAAGTATTTCTTGGGACTTCAAGTGAAACAGTCTGAGGAAGGAATCTTCATCTCTCAGACGAAGTTCACAAATGAACTCCTCAAGAAATTCGGAATGGAGAATGCAACCTCTATGAGGACTCCAATGGGATCCACTATGTCTCTGGATAAGGATGAGAAAGGTAAACCTTTCGATGAAACCAAATACAGAAGCATCATTGGATCCCTGCTCTACCTTACTGCCAGTAGACCGGATATCATGTTCTCCACATGTGTTTGTGCCAGATATCAGGTGAACACTAAGGAATCTCATTATGTCGCTGCAAAGCGAATTCTTAGATACCTTAAAGGTACTCCCAATCTTGGCTTGTGGTACCCGAGAAATAATGATGTCGAGCTAATAGGTTTTTCAGATGCTGATTTTGCAGGGAGTAGGGATGACAGGAAAAGCACCTCCGGGACGTGCCAATTCCTCGGAAGAAGGCTTATCTCCTGGAACAGCAAGAAGCAAAATTGTGTCACAACCTCCACAGCAGAGTCTGAGTACATCTCGGCAGGAAGCTGTTGCGCACAACTCCTATCGATACGGAACCAGTTAGCAGACTATGATCTCCAGTTCAAGGAAGTACCGATGTACTGCGACTCCTCCAGTGCAATTGCTATTGCCAACAATCCGGTATCGCACAGTAGAACGAAGCATATTGAAGTGCGTTACCATTTCATTCGGGAGCACGTGGAGAACAAGGACATCTCTCTCTGCTATGTCCCCACGGACAAGCAGATTGCAGATATTTTCACAAAGCCCCTAGACGAGGCCAAGTTCAGTCTCTTCAAAACTGAATTGGGGATGCTCAACTATGAGGAATGAAGTCTCCAGACGCTCCTGGCTCATGCATCTAGGGGGAGCATCTGCCAGAAACTCAAGTGAAAACATATGTGCACGAACTGAGGGGGAGCATGGTGTCAGGTGCACCAGACCCAGATTTGCAGAAGCCGAAAAGGGGGAGATTACCCTCTCGGCTAAGGCTAAGGTAGCTCAATGTTCTAGTTTGCTCTCAATTAACTGGTAATGCATATCCCTATCACCTCACTATTAAGTTTCGGTTTTTCATTCCTATATGCTCTATTCACCTTAAATTGTAGGGTTTAGGCTTCTTCAAATAGGGGGAGATTGTTGGGTATTGCATCCACAATGTACCTGATTTGAAGAAGCCCCTGTGCAAGCCAAGGTAAATAGACAATGTTTTTGATGAAATATTTTTTAATTGTGCTTGCAGTTATTCCACGCTAAGTACACACCAATGTCAGGGTGCAGTGGGTCAATATACACGGGTCTGTGCAACGTAATCCCTCGTTGAGCAGATTAGTGTGCTGGCCTACGTGTACTCTCTCTATTGGGGTGTGCTTAATTTCAAGTACAGGGCTATGATAAAGCAAGAGCAGACAAGGAGCAAGGATGGGCCAAAGACCAGCTCACGGGTCGAAAGACGAAAATCGTCTAAGTATAATTCGTCGAGAATCACTAGGTGATTCTCGCCGATTCGTCGAGAATCACTGATGATTCTCTACGAGTCATCGAGAATCACTAGTTGATTCTCGCCGGGTTGGGCCGGCTGTCTTGACACAGACAGGAAAATTATCTAAGGAAGAATCGTCGAGAATCACTTATGATTCTCACCGATTCGTCGAGAATGACCTTGCATTCTCAACGATTCGGTGAGAATCAAAAGTGATTCCTACCGATTCTCCCCGGCCCCTACAACCTGTGTTGCCTGAATTCACCAAGTAGAATTCGGCGAGAATCGTAGGTGATTCTCGCCGATTCGTCGAGAATCACCTTCGATTCTCGCCGATTTTGACTTGGCAAATTTTCAGAAATTTCTGGACCGGTCCACGTTACCTGCAACTGTTTGAACCGGACTTTGGTCTTTACTTAGGTGGGACCCACAACGGTCATCTATTGACCTAATATATATATACCCCGTATGTATGAACAGGATAGACACGAAAAACGCGAATTCAAAAAGGACGAGCCGCCATCGA
Organism: Platanthera zijinensis; assembly: GCA_039513925.1. Lineage (NCBI taxonomy): Eukaryota > Viridiplantae > Streptophyta > Magnoliopsida > Asparagales > Orchidaceae > Platanthera > Platanthera zijinensis. Next base: position 133,252,774 of record CM077086.1, on the reverse strand, counting down.
GCCCTAAATCCCCGATCTTGCTCCGCCGATCGTCTCCGCCTTTCATGTAGTAGTCGCCGCTATTGATCTCAAGTTCTTCCAGATCACCGGTGAGAGAAGCTTAGGTTAGCATAGCGTCTCACGCGTCTAACTAGAGATCTCTTGTCTCTTGATTCGTTGATCGGGAAAAACCTTCCCCTTCCCAATCGATCGAGACGACCGATCCTGGTGTGACCGTTGGAATACCTTGCTTCCATTGCTACGAAGTTTGAATCAAGATAGCACAGCAGCACCTCTCTGTCGCCGCCGGAAATTCCGAGAACCTTGCCGCCGTTCCAAGCCTCCGCCGGTTTCAGGAAGATTCAATCCAAGTGAGATCTAGGGTTGTGGACTCTTCGTTGACTTCAAGAACACGTCGTCAAACGAAGAGGGACACCTTAGTCTCCAAACGTCGTTTGTATTTCTTACAAGCTAGTTTCAATTTCTTTGTAAAGGACCGATTGGTCTCTAGTTGTAAGGGTTGGGTGCAACCCGTGTTGTGGGAGTGGTGACTCCTACGTGTGGAAGGGTTCCTTCCGTTAGTGCAAGGATTGGATTTCAATCCTGTTGGTGAAGTGACCGAGTCGTCCCTGGTTGGGAGATAGGTCGAAGGGGGAAAGTGGACGTACCCAAATCGGGGAACCACTATAAATTGCCTGTGTCCTCTCTGTGCTTTGTTGTTTTATTTTCTTGTGCAGGTATAATTTCAATTCCGCTAACACGCTGCAAAGACACCTATTCCCCCCCATAGGTGAAGGTAGTTGACACTAGGTGGACTTTCAATAATAGTTCAAGCGTGAGTAGCAGTAATTGACAACCCCGTGTTTAAATACGACCTTGGTACTACAATTCGACAAGTACACTTGCCTGTTCGGGTTTTAGCCCATTAGCAGCTATCACAAGAAAGTGATCATTTCGAAATTCTTCGAACTCAGCTCGACGATCGTCGATCTCAGATCGATGAACTCAGAGTTAATTCTTTGAGCTAAGCTCGACGTTCTCAGAGCTCAGGTCGAAGCTTAGTTTTCTTCTATCAGTTTCTCAGCTCGACGAACTCAGAATGCAGATTTGGAAAGTTATTCCCAGTTAACAGATCGCAGATCTCAGGTCAACGAACTTGAATTCCCTGGTCGACAATCTTTGATCTCAGGTCGACGAATTCTATTTTGCGTTCGACGTTTTCTTTGTAATTCTGGAATGAGTCCTTCCATCTTCTATTCCTTATTATCAGTATTATTCTGAGCATTTAATGCAAATATTTTTCTGAATATAGCCATTATTTTGCTGCATTAAATGTGGTATTCTTAAGAATAAATATTTTCTTATTCTATCAAGAACAGTTGGGAAAATCATTAATTCTATTATTCCAGTCGTTTTCTATTCCCACCAGCAGCCAACATTTATGGAAAGAATTCAAAATTTAAAATAGAATTTTTCAGTAATGGAATAAAAGTAATTCTCTTCTCTTCGAGAAGTAAGACAGACAAGAAAGACAATTATAAAGGCAGGAAGGGAAATTGAGAAGCACTGTACAGGAAATTATGAACAGGCACTCGACACTCTCACCGCCTTTTCATTCTCTGCGAACACTGTAGTATGATGAAGAACAAATCATCAAGATCAATAGTCTTCTTCAACTTCTGTTCCAAAAATCCTCAGAGACAATCTATTAACATCTATTACTGTATTTCCTAAACCTTGGCAGATCAAGCTGAAGTCCTACTCACCGTTTAGGAAAGCTCTGTTCTTCCTGAAACATTCTACTTCTCAGAAGGAGCTTTGATAACACAAGAATCCACACAATCTTCTCAATTGTATTTGAGAAAAGAGAAGACTTCAATAAACATTTTCCGTCCCATTATACAGGGTAATAGCTACCTTCAAAAGTTAGTTTAGTTGACAAGTCTCCCTCCAAAAGACTTGAAGTTGGTTTTTGGGCACCTGATCAAAAGCCTAAAAGGTATCCTGATCTACCAGAATCAGAACTTGTTGTGTCAGTAACATTATCAAAACCAGCTAGTTTATTCCTACAAAGGGTGGTACAAGAGTGGATGTACACAAGTTTAGGGGAACCACTTAAACTTCTTGTGTCGTCTGGTTGCTCCTTTTCATTTGTTTTTGCTGTGCTTGTTGAAAGACTTTGTTTCAAGAGCCTAAACACCTAGAGGGGGGTGAATAGGTTCTAATCTTTTAAAGTCCTTTTTAGGCAAACAATTAGATCATTATTCAACACAGATTAATCAAATCACAGAATAAAAACACATCGCAGCAAACACCAGATCTATAGTGGTTCCCCAAGATATGGGTACATCCACTTTCCCCCTTCGCCTATCAAGTAGATAACTTGATTCAGCCTAACTTCCTTCCATTGGCTCGGATCCGCAGATCTTATAATCTCAGAACCAAAATGGTTCCTACAACTCAGACTTAACAAGTCCTACCTCATATTCTTCCCCAGAATCCTACCTCAGGCCTCAGCCCTACCTTAGCATTTATAACTAGGCTTACAACTCAGACTTTCCACAAGTCCTACATCAGATTCTTCCCTAGAATCCTACCTCAGGCCTAAGCCCTACCTCAGCCTTTATAACTAGGCTTACAACTCAGATATGATAATAGATCTTACATGAAATAGAAAGTAATAAGAAACAAACAAATTCACAACCTAGATTCCTCTATTGGTGTAACCTTCTTAATCAGTTCTTGACTGAACTGATCCTAATGAACCAGCCTAACTTAGCTTCTCAAAGCTTCTTGATAGAAAAAAATAAGGTGGATCTTCTTGCTGTTGAAGTTGATCTTCAACCAGCTTCTTCCTTAAATTCATATTTGAATCTGAATCTTTCTTGCAGAACAATTCTTTATCTGTTTCTCTTTTTCCTTTTTTTCACACCACCCTTCTGAAGTTTCCGATCTGTCTCTTATATAGAGTTTGCTTCATGGTTACCAGCTGATCCGGTTTCTAACAAACTACTGACAGATCTATCAGAGGTGTCAGACCGGTTGGATATTACAGCTATCAAGTCACTAGACATGTTAGTAGATTTTTCATAGTCATTCCAACTCAGTACAAATCACTCAGCAAGTTGCATCATATGTGTCGACATATATTTACCAAGTGTCGACACAAGTCTTCATGGTGTCGACACAATACTCCAAGTGTCGACACAGACATACTTCTCCTTCTCGACAGATCTTTTGTTGAATGTGTCGACAAAAGTCCTGTGTGTCATCACAAATTCTTCCGGTGTCAATACAGCTGTTGCTGGCAGATGGCGTTGAGTATGTGTCGACAAAAGTCCTGTGTGTCGACACAGCTGCTTCTGGTCTCGACATAGCTGTTGTCGACAGACGACGTTGAATGAATGCCGACAGTGTTGAAAGTATCCAGACGGCATTGAGTGTGTGTCGACACAAGTCCTGTGTGTCGACACAAATGTTTCTGGTATCGACATAACTCCTGGCTCAGGTTTCGATACAATTCGGAGTGTCGACACAGCTTCTTCAGAAATGTCGACTTAGCTTGAGTGTCGACACAACTTCTTCATAAGAGTCGACAAAACTTGAGTGTCGACACAACAACTTCATAAATGTCGACTCAACTTCAGAGTGTCGACACAAGTTCTTCATATGTGTCGACACAACTTCTGGGTGTTGACACAGCTTCTTCACAAGTGTCGACACTTGTACTTAGAAAATTTTCGTCATATGCTTAAACCTGCACAATGTAACTCAAACATCTATTAATTACAAATTGATGCATAACATTTACTAAGATGAGGCTTCTCAAAATCTGGTAAACATTTTCCAATATACCTAACAATCTCTCCCTTTTTGGAGAAGTCATAACCCTTAGTCAAAGACATACATCTCTCATAATAAACAGAAATAGAAATAGATGAACATTCAATTTACAGCAGGTAAACACATAATCATTGTAAACAACAAAGAAATTAAAACTTAGCTGATTTCATTCAAATTTTTTTTAAAAATGTCATGATTATAAGGATTTCTTTCTAGATCAAAACACAAAATGTTATAATGTTCTAATATATAAGCCTATCTATCCTGTTATTAGCTAGGCTCCTTAATAACAATTTCTTTGTCAGTCTTGATCTTTGCCTGTACAGAAGGTTCAACATCTTCAGCAGGCTTCTTCCCTTTAAGGGATTTTTTCTTTAGATCTTCAACCTTAATTTTCTGCCTTTCAAAATAGTGGAATGGCTTTGGGAAGTACTTGCTTGGCTCCTGAGCATTAGCAGGTAGCTTCCCAGCCTTGGCTCTTCTTCTATGTTGAAGAATGGTTTCTTGTCCAGCTTGGTATTTATTCCATTCCTGTTCTGAATACCATTTACACCTGTCATGGGTTTTATCCTTTATAGCTTTCCAGACAGTAAGTATAATATTTCTAGAAGTTGGGCTCCACTACTCAAAGTCTGGCTTCAGCTCAGCCTGCTCTCTGAATCTATTCTTGGATAGTTGAGCTTCCTTCTAAGCTTCTAAGGCAGCTTCTGACATCTCTACTTTTTCCAGAATTACATTTTGTGCATCTTGTGGAGGACTATACATTTTCTGCACTTCTTCTTGAACCATTTCAAAGTCTGCTGGGGGGTAGATCACCTGAGCAATTTTAGGTTGATCTCCTTTAAGATAGACAGGTTGTATCCCAAATTCTGCTACATTATCATCATCACAAAGAGGATGATATCCAAGTGTGGCTCTGATGCTATTGGAAATCCATTTACCATGGTCAGAGCTAGCTTTGACTAGTAATCTCTCCCCCTTTATGACTTCTCTTTCAATATGACTCCTCAAATCATCCTTTTGAAACCTGACCTGATTAACAAAATAGTCAGTTCCTTTCTTAAAGTAATCTCTGAATTTTGTCAAGAAATCAAATATATTATTTTGAGAAGCCTGAAAGGTGGCCTGAACTGCATTATATCTTCCTTGATTTGCTTTGAAATTTCATCTTTCACAACAGTTGATAAATAATTTATCTTTGACAGTATAGCAAAGTGTGAATCTTGAAGATTGTCATTCATTCTTATCTGATTTTCAATTACATATCCTTGATTTACTTCAAGTTGATCCACTTTAACTAGGATAGCTTGTTATTGCTTGGCCAGGAACAGCACAACATTACCTCCTTTATGGAATCAATCTGTCATACCCTTATTATTTTTATTCACTTCAAATCAAATAGATTTGATGTCCTGGGCCAATAGAAACTGTAACACTTTATGAGTTTCATCCACATATTTTTCTATAGATTGTCTTTGTTCATCCTATTTAATTTGCATCTTGACCAGTAAAGAACTGAAGTCCAAGATTGGTGCAGATGGTGCTGTGCTTATTTGCAATGCCTTTTTATATCCAGAACTCTTTTTCTTCAAAGCAGCTAGTTTCCTTATCTTAGCCATTGTGGCTTCTTCCTCTTCATAAGATTCAGTTGAACTTTTAATATCAACTGCATTCTTTTCAACGGGGGCATCCTTAGACAACTCCCCCTCAGCGCTTGGAATATCTTTTTCTTGTGTAATCGGCTCCCCCTCAGTCCTTGGAATATCGTTTTCTTGTGCAATCTGCTCCCCCTCATTCCTTGCAGGAGGAAGATCAGAGAATAGGTCATCCATGGTGTATTCTTGTTGTATTGGCTCATTTTGAGCTTCTGTCTCAACAGTTTATTGAGCTGTAATGTTGATTTCAGATACTATGTTCATGACAGTATCTACAGCCAAGTCATTTTCTAAGACTGCATCATCAATGCCTCCCCCTTAGGCGGGCAACTCAGTTGCTTGTTCTATGTGTTCTCCCCCTTGAGTTGTGTCCATTTGTTGTTCTTGGGGCACACAGCCCTGCACTTGTTCTTGTACATCCTTTTGATTCTGGTCTTCATCAGAACTGAAGACCACTTCCTCCTGAGAATCACTGGAGGATCTAGCCTATGGAACTACTTTCTTCTTTTTCTTATCTTTCTTAGTTTGCTCTTGAGGAGAAGGGTCTTCCTTGGTCAGAACTCTATCCCACCTTGATAGAATTTTTACATCCATCATCCTCATATGATTTATTTTTTATCCAACCATTTATTTCAATACATCTGGTATTACAGCAGATAAGCATAAACTTAGAATTCTTCCCATGTTTGGTTTCTTAGTTCCTTCATAAACTTTATCAAACACTACTGCTTCCCAGTCAGTGTTTATCTTGAATATTATCCTTACCATAAGATTGAACATGTAGACAGAGATTCTATCATATCCACCAGTTTTGCAAAGAATAACTTTGCCAACTACTTCAGATAGGAATTTTCCTTGGGAATTAATCCCTTTTCTGGTAATATACGATCCAATCTTAATATTAGGGATCAGCCTGCACCATCTTAAAGCTTCTGTAATCTGGGAAGGGGTTATTTCATCTGTATCCTTGACTGATGGAAGCTTAAGTGATTTCCTGATAGTTTTTAGAGTGAGTTTCACTAGCGAATTTTGAACAGTCCCTTTAATTTTCTTTCCTGTAGAATCCACTATAGCGGTTGAATAAAACTCAAGAACTTCCTTCTTCCATATCTTTGTTGGTTCAGAAACCAAGTACTCCAATCCATTTCTGAAATTAGGTCAATAACACCTTGAATTTCATCTGAAGCTGTTGTGAAACCTTTACGAACCAGTTCATAGCGTTCATTGACTTTTTCTTCTTGATGAGGCGTCATTGACGTAAGAGTTGGAAGAGGAGAGAAGAGAAAAGAAAAGCTTTGTCAACAGAAGGAGGAAAGTCAAGAATACTGAAAGCATAGTCGACCAGTTTTTGGTTTCACCTATTTATAGTATAAGTGTAATGGCAGGTCAAAAGACGTGCCAGTGTCGACAAGTTTTCATACGTGTTGACAAAAATGACCTAGGTCTCGATAATACGTGTTTTAAGTCGACATGATTATGTGTCGACATACTAATGTCAGAGTCAACAACTACTCTTAAGTCGACACAGTTTTGTGTCGACAAACTTGTGTCTGTGTCGACAAACTTATGTCTGTTTAGACACTTACTACTTAAGTCTCGGCAGACTTGTGTTGACACTTGCTTTTGTGTGTCGACACATGAATCCTCTTGACATATGATCTCGGTAAAGTTGTGTTGACATCAATTCTCCTGTCGACACAGATACTGTTTCTGTGTCGACACTTCCTTTTACTTAGTCGACACAACATATTGAGTGTGTCGACACAACTTGTTTTTGTCGACAAAAACATTGTACTTAGACAAATTTCCAGAGAAATTTGATGCTTACATATTCACCTTAGGGATACTTATGCTAACCTATTCTAGGTTCAACATTCCTAATTCAATTTTAATATAATTGAATTTTGTTTCATCCATAGGTTTTGTAAAAATATCAGCTATTTGATTATCAGTTTTCACAAATTCTAGACTAATATTTTCCTTCTCTACATGTTCTCTGATGAAATGAAACTAAATTTCTATATGTTATGTCCTAATATGTGATACAGGATTCTTAGCAATAGAAATAGCACTTGTAGAATCACAAAATAGAGGAATTCTACTTACCTGGATGTCATAATCTTCTAGTTGATGCTTTATCCACATCAATTGTCCACAACAGCTACCTGCAGCTATATACTCTGATTCAGCAGTTGATATAGCTACACTAGTTTACTTCTTGCTTCTCCATGACACCAGCCTCCCACCAAGGAATTGACAAGTTCCTGTGGTACTTTTCTTGTCTTCTTTGCATCCAGCAAAGTCTGCATCTGAGAAATCAGTTAGAAGGAAATCTCTATTCTTAGGATACCAAAGGCCTAGATTAGGTATACCCTTAAGATATCTCAGAATTATCTTAACTACAGTATAATGAGATTCTTAAGGGCAAGCTTGATACCTAGCACAGACACATGTTGAATACATGATGTCAGGTCTACTAGCAGTCAAATATAGTAGAGAGCCAATTATCACTCTATATAAAGACTCATCAACAGGTTTCCCTGCCTCATCTTTGCCTATAGGCATACTTGACCCCCTTGGAGTTTTCATGGTAGAAGCTGAGTCCAAACCATACTTATTAAGTAACTCCTTGGTGAACTTAGACTGGGAAATGGACAATCTATTCTCAGTCTGTCTAACTTTAAGTCCCAAGAAGAACTTTAGCTCACCCATACTGCTCATCTAAAACTTCCCTAGTATAAGTTTGGCAAACTTCCTACAAAGGTTGTTTTCAGTAGAACCAAAGATAATGTCATCCACATATATCTGGACTAGTATTATCTTGCCTTTTGATTCCCTATAGAATAGAGTTTTGTCTATCTTTCCTCTAGAGAATTTATTCTTAATAAGAAATGCATACAAGGTTTCATACCAAGCCCTTGGAGCTTGTTTAAAACCAGATAGAGCTTTCCTAAGCCTATGTACATAATCAGGAAAGTGAGAGTCTACAAAACCTGAGGGTTGTTCAACATAGACTTCTTCTTTTAAATCACCATTCAGAAATGCTGATTTCACATCCATCTGGTATACCTTGAACCCTTGATAGGCAGCATAGTCCAAGAACAGCCTTATAGCCTCCAACCTTGCCACTAGAGCAAAGGTTTGATCAAAATCAATACCTTCCTTTTTCCGTATAGCCTTTTGCTACCAGTCTAGCCTTGTTCTTTACTATGGTGCCATTCTCATCAAGCTTGTTCCTGTAGATCCATTTAGTTCATATAATGTTGTGATCCTTAGGTTTTGGCACCAGTTCCTAGACTTTACACCTTTTGAACTGACTGAGCTCTTCTTGCATTGCATCAATCAAGTTGGTGTCTTGTATTGCTTCTTCAATCTTCCTGGGTTGTATTTGAGAAAGTAAGCTAGAATATAGAACTGTGTTTGTCACAACCCGCATTTTCTCCGAATTAAGAATTATCAGAGTAAGAGAAAACACGCGTCATGATGCCACGTCAAGCAGGGGATAACTGCTGACGCTCAGGCAATTCCAACTACAACCTTATGCATAAAATCATGTGCTTAATGAATAGAAAATCAGTTATGTTTAGAGTCCATATCCCTCGGCTCAGTGGATCATCTAGTCCACAAAAGAAAACTATATTTAAACGCTGCGGAAAAATACTTTAATTAGGTTTTACACCCTAAAGAGCGCATAAGGGTCCCAAGAGAACCACTCATGCTATGCAAGACACTATACTTAGTTTATATAATATATATAAGAAAACGGTTTTCGTACGTGATTTGGAAAATAGTGATTAAGTTTACAAAACATGCTGATCATGAGATTTCGTTTATAATAATAATTATAGTTTAAAAATAACTAGCAACCTAGCATAAAACCTTCTCAAAGCAAGTAGACTATCTCCAGAAAAATAAATGGTAGCAGCAATAGTATATATCTAGTACAAGGTAAAAACTACTAGTGGGCGCCAACAACCTGACACGAACCCACCAGCACACATATATGTCTGTAAGAAAGTACTGAAAACAACCTCACAAACAAGGTAAACAGAACTCCAAGGGTCCGGAAGCCCACCAACAACACCACCTCCAACTAGCCACCAGACTGGCTACAGCTCAGAACCTGGGGTATTCCAAAAGAAAACAGAATACCTCAGCAAGCAAAAATCAAGGTAAAACTGCATGAAAGAGTCAACCAAAAGGACAAAATAACAGAAAACATGTAGTAGAAAGAGTCACAACTATCCAAAACAGGACAACAAGAAATGCACATCGAGCAAAGAAACAGCAACGACCCAGCCCAGGAACCACATCCTGCAGGCCTACTAGGCTACCAAGAGCCAGAATGCTGCAAACTACCAAAGAAGAAACTTCTAACACCCTAAACTGCGGGAAGTGATAGCAGTAAAAACAACAACGAGGAACCGGATCGAAGGCAAACGCAGTCCCCTAATCCACCATGTCCAAGTCAAAAGCTCGAGGGTCAACACGTGAAAACACAAGGGACCTTCCACCCGACATGCCCAGCCCGTACCTGGAGCAAGAAATCCATGGGTGGCCTTGGCTATATCACACAACTCCACCCCCATAAAGAGCTACAACCACCACTACTAACCACGACCCACGATTCGGCCTTTAGGAAAATAAAGAAAACGGCCGACAAGGAAAACCCAGAAATACAACTGGAAAATCCACTCGGAAATGAAATACAAGGTAAAGGAAGAGTGTTGAAATAAACCAACACGACTAGGCGTTGAGTGAAACGCACTCAGTGCCTACCTAAACTTTGGCGTTGAGTGACCTAGCCTCACTCGCCGCCAAAATTATACCACTACCCACAAACCCACTAAAGAATACGGAGATCGACGACAGTCGAACGACCAAGGCAGAAGATCCAGAACTCGAGTAGTTGCCTGCCACTTGAGTATCTAAACTTCCGCACTCGAAACCATCTAAATTCGCCTATCAAAAGAAAATATACAAAGCGCACGATCAGTGACGCACGATCAGTGGTCGTGCGCACTCATCGGCTGAAGATTGTGCGAAACGAACCTGGAAACCTGACAGAAAACCTAGCAACTGCGCACGATCAGTGTCGCATGATCAGTGGTCGTGCGCACTGTTGCCAGCGCTCGTGCGATTGCCCGAGACAGAACTTTGGAAACTGAAATTTATACGCGCACGAACAGAGGCACACGACCAGTGGTCGTGCGCCCTAAAAGTTGATGACCGTGCGCGGTCAACCTGCACCGTTTGGAATTTCCCGAACGACACCGGAACGCGCACACGACTCACGCCACTGCAGTAGCAGTAGACAACTATCACGTCGCATGCTACTACCATTCAAACTATGCCTAACCATTCGAATAATACCTTAACGAAGGAAATTGGACAACCACACCCCCCCTCCTAACTTTCCCTCTCGGCTATACCCGAACCAGAGCAACAATCAAAAATAAAGGAAAACAACAGCTCCACGCCGACAATTTGGATTCCAAACATCATAACATAGGGGGGGTTTCAGTAGGAAGAACTAAGCCCTATAGTTAGCAAGAAAATGAGAACAGCAAGGCCTCTAACCTGGGCTAACCGGGATTTCAATTTCAGCAAATAAAATCAAAGAAAACACTTGGCAAGGGCAAGAATACCACTTGCCTCAAATCTCAGCGAAGCTTTGGACTGCTTTCCTCCTCTTCGCACGGATCAAGACGGCCGCAACACCTAGAACAAAGACTCGGCCATTAATGGCGGAAAACTTCCAAAACTGAAAATTCCAATCCTTCCAAAACTCCACGAAAATCGAATTTCTTACCGCAGGAATGAAGGTCTCGGCGAGAGCAATCCGAATCCACTCTCGGAATCGAATTCCGTCCACAAACGCTCTGGGAATCGGCGTCCGAAGGGAAGGTAGGCGGTTACTCCGTTTCTCTCATACAAGGCCGGCGGTTTCTTACGGGGAAGATGGAGATGATCGATCCTTTCATTCTATATATATATATATATATATATATATATATATATATATATATATATATATATATATATATATATATATATATAATTATATAATTATATTATTAATTACAAAATTACATAAAGCACCAAATCGACGCGAAAACCGAACTACCTCGGAATTCGACGAAATTCGCACCGTAGCTAAATACCCATGCTACGAACGCAATGGCGAAGTCGAAATTAACTTTCGACGAACAGAACTCGAGTTACACCCAAACAAAGTCAAACACAAACATCCCCCCGAGAGGCCACACCGGGTCACCAAAACGACTCTGTTTGCTAGGGAGATCTTGCCAACAGGCTACCAAACAGGGCACTCAGTTCTAAGGAGCTGAACCGTACTCCACACATGGCACAAGCCACGGAAACGCGTCATCGTAACGCCAGACGAGAATAAAAATAATCGCTGAAAAAAAACGGGGCGTTACAGTCACTCCCCCTAAAAGAAAGTTTCGTCCCGAAACTTTACGCACAACCCTCCTACAAAAGAAGGAAAAGTAACAAACAGAAGTTACAAAGGGAAACATACCGATCAAATCAGAGAAACAGGTGAGGGTACGCCCTCCTCATGGCCGACTCTAGCTCCCAAGTCGCGCTCTCCAAATCCTGATTTTTCCATAGAATCTTCACCATCGGTATGGACTTCTTTCGCAGCACACGCTCCTGAGTATCCAAAATACGAACTGGCACCTCAACGAAAGAGAGGTTGGGCTCTAACTGGGGCACAACATCCAAGAGTTGCCCGCTGCTGCGCACACACTTCCGCAATTGGCTAACATGAAAAACATTATGAACTCCAGGGAAGTTCGCTGGCAAATCCAATCTATATGCAGACACACCAATCCGCTCCAAGACCTCGAACGGGCCCACATACCTTGGGTCCAATTTCCGATTTTTACCAAATCTCTTCACACCAACCATTGGAGAAACCTTGAGGTATACATGATCCCCTACTAAAAACTCCAAAGCAGACCTACGCCGATTGGCGTTCTTTTCATACCTCTCCTGGGCTAAACGAAGCTTCTCCCGAATAAGCTTCACGGCGACTTCCATCTCTTCTAGAGCATCAGGACCCAACAAAGGCTTCTCACCAGCCTCAGCCCAAAACAACGGAGTCCTACAGCGCCTCCCATACAAAGCTTCTAACGGAGCCATCTGCAAGCTTTCCTGATAACTGTTATTATAAGCAAATTCCATGAGTCGCAGACGCTCATCCCACGCTCCACCGTGGTCTAAAATATAGCACTGGATCATATCCTCAACAATTTGATTGACCCGCTCCGTCTGCCCATTGGTCTGAGGGTGGTACGCAGTAGAATACCTCAGATCCGTACCCAAACCCTCCTGCAGACTCTGCCAAAAACGAGAAGTAAACCGGGAGTCTCGATCAGAAATGATGCTAACCGGCACACCGTGGAGTCGGATGACTTCATTCAAGTACAACTCCGCTATCTTCTTCATCGGGTAATCAATCTTATAAGGCACGAAGTGAGCACACTTCGTCAATCTATCCACTATAACCCAAACAAAATCAAATCCTCTCGGGGATTTTGGCAAACCCGTAATGAAGTCCATAGATATACTCTCCCACTTCCAAGTCGGGATATCTAGCGGAGTCAACTTACCACCAGGCCTTCCATGATCGGCCTTCACACGCTTGCAAGTGTGACACTCAGCAACATATCGGGCTATATCTCCTTTCATACCATACCACCAAGCAATTTGCCTTAAGTCACGGTACATCTTCGTAGATCCTGGATGGTAGGCAACGCTGGAACCATGAGCCTCACTGCAAATCATACTCTTAATGTCCCCAACAGCGGGAACGCAAAACCTGCCGCGGTACTTCAAAGTACCCGCATCATCAATAGAAAAATCTGGCAACTCTCCCTTCTCTTTCCTGGTAAAAAGGTGCAACAGATCGGATCGTCCTTCTGATGCAGTCTAGTCAAAGAAATCCAGGACGGATCTTCCACTGATAAGCTACTCTGCAAACTACAGCATCCCACTGAAATATCCATAAGAAGGAACTCCTCAACTAATCGATCGGCGGAGAGGTTAAAGATCTTTCCCGTCTTTCGGCTCAGGGCGTCGGCCACCACAATGGCCTTGCCCGGATGATACTGGATTTCTACGTCATAATCCGCCACATACTCAAGCCACCGCCGCTGACGCAGATTCAACTCCTTCTGCGTGAACACGTACTTCAGGCTCTTATGGTCAGTAAAAATCTTGCACTGAGCCCCATAAAGTAAGTGCCTCCACAACTTCAACGCATAGATAACCGCTGCAAACTCAAGGTCATGCGTTGGATAATTCCGCTCATGAGTTTTCAACTGCCTTGACCCATAAGCAATTACTTTTCCATCCTGCATTAATACGCATCCCAGACCTATATGCGAAGCATCCACATACACATCATAATCCATGCCCTCAGTAGGAAGGGTCAGAACGGGAGCAGTACACAATCTCCTCTTTAACTCCTAAAAAGCTTCTTCGCACTTCTCGCTCCAAACAAATGCCACATTCTTCTGAGTCAGCTTGGTCAACGGTGCGGCTAGAGAAGAGAAACCCTCCACGAATCTCCTGTAATAGCCAGCCAACCCTAAGAAACTTCTGATCTCCTTAGGAGTATTCGGCCTACTCCAATCCGTCACTGCTGCAATCTTTTCTGGGTCAACCGAGATCCCATCCTTGTTCACCACGTGGCCTAGAAAAGAAACCTGAGGCAACCAAAATTCGCACTTGCTCAACTTGGCGAATAACTTGTGGTTCCTCAACTCTGATAGGACCAAACGCAAATGCTGCTCGTGCTCCTCAGCACTGCGAGAATAAACCAACACGTCATCAATGAAGACCACAACGAACTTGTCTAGGAAATCCTTGAACACCCTGTTCATCATATCCATGAAGGCTGATGGTGCGTTGGTCAGACCAAACGACATCACCAAAAACTCAAAGTGCCCATGCCTCGACCTAAACGCAGTCCGTGGAATATCTGCCTCACGGATCCTGAGCTGATGATAACCCGAACGAAGATCGATCTTGGAGAACACCGTGCTACCACGCAACTGGTCAAATAAATCATCGATCCTCGGCAGAGGGTACCTGTTCTTGATAGTGACCTTGTTCAACTCTCTATAGTCGATGCAAAGCCGCATCGACCCATCTTTCTTCTTTACGAACAAAATAGGAGCACCCCAAAGGCGACGAACTCTGCCTGATAAAACCTTTAGCCAACAACTCATCTAACTGAATTCGCAACTCCTCTAACTCACGAGGGGCCATCCGGTACGGCGCCTTAGCAATAGGACGCGTACCCGGCTCCAAATCAATAACAAACTCCACATCCCGCTCAGGAGGGATACCAGGAAGATCATCAGGAAAAACATCGGCGAAACCACGAACAATAGGAATCTCCTCCAAGCGTGGCACGCTAACAACGGTTCCAACCGCCGAGACTAAACCAACACAACAATCAAAAAGAAACAATCTCTGAACACATACCGCAGAGAGAACAGGAGAATCCTGACACGGATCAGCATACACGCTGCCGGGCTGACCGTCGTCACTGATGAAGTCCAAGCGCTTTCCTTTGCACTGAATGACCGCATCATACCGAGAGAGCCAGTCCATGCCCAAAATGACATCGAAGTCCTCTAGATCAATCATCTTCAGATCCGCCTTCGCAAGAAAATCCCCCAACAAAACCGGGCAATCCAAAATACCCAAATCTGACAACACAGATTCACCAGAGGGAAACTTGACACGGAAGGAATCCCGAACACGATCTAGAGACAACCGATGACGCTCCACAAAGGCTCTAGCCACGAACGAGTGGGTAGCGCCGGAGTCAAACAGAACAAGCGCCCAGCGGTTCTTCACCTTAAATTTCCCTATAGGAACGCACAAAGCTAAGGAACTAGCACAACAGTACCGCAAACAATCTAGCAACTAAACTACCAGACTAGAAAGAAACACAACTAACTACTAACCTGAGATCACCTGGGTCGAAGTCTGAGCCTCCTCGGAAGAAATCACGTTCAGCTTCCCTTTTCCCTTGTCCACACGCTGAGGTGGAGGTAATGCCTGCAGTGGAACTGCAGGAAGAGCTGACTGGACCTGAGGACACCTCGACTTAACGTGACCCTTCTACCCACACTGATAGCAGACTCTATCCCTGGACCAACACTGGGCTGCATCATGCCCGGATCGCTCGCAAACTGAACAGGAGACATCTCTCCCAGGAGCACCCTGAATAGCATGAACCTGCTCCTTCTTCTGAGCTGCCGCCTTCTTGAAACACCTCTCAACAGGATGGCCTGAGCGGCCACAAAAACTGCACACCACCCTGCTCCTCTTTCCCGGAACAGCATCGGGTACCAGGGGTTTCATCTCCTCTACCAACTTCCTCTTATCCTTCCTCAACTGCTGGCCTCTGCTCTTCGCCGTCTCAATGGCCTCAACCTTAAGAGCAGCCTCTACAACTCCAGCATAAGTCACTGACCCATAAGCACTGGCCAACTACTGCACCTCACTCCTCAAACCACCGAGGAATCGCTTAACTCGATCAGCCTCAACGCTGACAAATCCAGGGGCAAAACGGCTCAACTTACTAAACTCTATCTCATACTCACCCACCGTGAGCTGCTTTTGCTTCAGATAGAGGAAATCATTCATGAGGCGGTCACGCTCGACCGAGGGTAAGAACTTCCTCAACAGCATCTCCTTGAACACTTCCCAAGAGCATCCGGCTACCAGGCTCTCCTTCTCTCTCAGCCACCAACTCTTAGCCAAACCTTTAAGCTGATAGGCGGCTATCATCACACTCTGATCATCTGAAATCCCTGAGTACGAGAACATCTCCTCCATGGAGATCAGCCAGTCGTCTATCACCATGAAATCTGCCTTCCCATCATAAGTGGGAGGGCTCAGCCTCTGAAACTGCGAGATGAAGGCCATCTCTGCTGGCACCACCGCTGGAGGCCTCAAGGGTGCATGAGGAGGAGGAATAGCTAACCCCCCCGCAGGAACTTGCGCACCCTGAGCCTGCCCTGCCACAACTACCACCAAAGACTGAATCTGGGCTTGCACCTCCTCCAACTGCCTACCCATACCTTCGCTACTCTGACGCAGACCCTCGATCACCGCATCGTTCTAAGCTCCAGAAGATTCACCCTCAGACAGGGGAGTCGATCGAGTCGCAGGACGCCTAGCCATCCTAAAAAAAAATCAATACAACGCAAATCAGATCCAAATCCCACGACGAGAACCGACTACCAGTACAGACAATACATATGTAGATATAGACTTAAAGCTGCTAAACTTGCTCTGAGAGTTTATCTTCTTCACAATAATTAGATGATATGCCCTAACCTAGGATAGTTAACCACCACCTCACTAACTCTTGTGCCTAGATCGGATGCATGAACTTATGTTAGTTTGAAAACTTATGTGTGTACATATGTCATCCTGCAAATCTTTAGCTCGGCGCGTTGTGCTTATGCAATGTTATGATATGCATGATTGTGCTATGCATTCTAAAAAAAAGGCCCTAATGCATGATATGAGCGGCGTACACATGAAAATGTTATGCATCCCATACTACATAACATTTCCATGCAACGAAAAAGAAACGTGCTAGTCGCAGTCATGTGGTGAGGTTATGCATCCCATACTACATAACCCTCACATGTAGCCCCTATGGTGGATCCATTTACGAACACATATTATGCATCCCATACTACATAATATGCCCCGTATACTTCATGTTATGCTATGAGTGTAGTGTTCGTGCTTTTGCCAAGACGTGCTGATGACATATCGGTGTGTGAATGACATGATGCTGAACTACTAAAAGCATCCAAGGAAGGTTGCCCAACTAACTTGTCAAGCAACCTCCCTCTGATACCAACTGTCACAACCCGCATTTTCTCCGAATTAAGAATTATCAGAGTAAGAGAAAACACGCGTCATGATGCCACGTCAAGCAGGGGATAACTGCTGACGCTCAGGCAATTCCAACTACAATCTTTATGCAAGAAAATCATGTGCTTAATGAATAGAAAATCAGTTATGTTTAGAGTCTGTATCCCTCGGCTCAGTGGATCATCTAGTCCACAAAAGAAAACTATATTTAAACGCTGCGGAAAAATACTTTAATTAGGTTTTACACCCTCAAGAGCGCATAAGGGTCCCAAGAGAACCACTCATGCTATGCAAGACACTATACTTAGTTTATATAATATATATAAGAAAACGGTTTTCGTACGTGATTTGGAAAATAGTTGATTAAGTTTACAAAACATGCTGATCATGAGATTTCGTTTATAATAATAATTATAGTTTAAAAATAACTAGCAACCTAGCATAAAACCTTCTCAAAGCAAGTAGACTATCTCCAGAAAAATAAATGGTAGCAGCAATAGTATATATCTAGTACAAGGTAAAAACTACTAGTGGGCGCCAACAACCTGACACGAACCCACCAGCACACATATATGTCTGTAAGAAAGTACTGAAAACAACCTCACAAACAAGGTAAACAGAACTCCAAGGGTCCGGAAGCCCACCAACAACACCACCTCCAACTAGCCACCAGACTGGCTACAGCTCAGAACCTGGGGTATTCCAAAAGAAAACAGAATACCTCAGCAAGCAAAAATCAAGGTAAAACTGCATGAAAGAGTCAACCAAAAGGACAAAATAACAGAAAACATGCAGTAGAAAGAGTCACAACTGTCCAAAACAGGACAACAAGAAATGCACATCGAGCAAAGAAACAGCAACAACCCAGCCCAGGAACCACATCCTGCAGGGCCTACTAGGCTACCAAGAGCCAGAATGCTGCAAACTACCAAAGAAGAAACTTCTAACACCCTAAACTGTGGGAAGTGATAGTAGTAAAAACAACAATGAGGAACCGGATCGAAGGCAAACGCAGTCCCCCAATCCACCATGTCCAAGTCAAAAGCTCGAGGGTCAACACGTGAAAACACAAGGGACCTTCCACCCGATATGCCCAGCCCGTACCTGGAGCAAGAAATCCATGGGTGGCCTTGGCTATATCACACAACACCACCCCCATAAAGAGCTACAACCATCACTACTAACCACGACCCACGATTCGGCCTTTAGGAAAATAAAGAAAACGGCCGACAAGGAAAACCCAGAAATACAACTGGAAAATCCACTCGGAAATGAAATACAAGGTAAAGGAAGAGTGTTGAAATAAACCAACACGACTAGGCGTTGAGTGAAACGCACTCAGTGCCTACCTAAACTTTGGCGTTGAGTGAGCTAGCCTCACTCGCCGCCAAAATTATACCACTAACCACAAACCCAGTAAAGAATACGGAGCTCGACGACAGTCGAACGACCAAGGCAGAAGATCCAGAACTCGAGTAGTTGCCTGCCACTTGAGTATCTAAACTCCCGCACTCGAAACCATCTAAATTCGCCTATCAAAAGAAAATATACAAAGCGCACGATCAGTGACGCACGATTAGTGGTCGTGCGCACTCATCGGCTGAAGATCGTGCGAAACGAACCTGGAAACCTGACAGAAAACCTAGCAACTGCGCACGTTCAGCGTCGCACGATCAGTGGTCGTGCGCACTGTTGCCAGCGCTCGTGCGATTGCCCGAGACAGAACTTTGGAAACTGAAATTTATACGCGCACGAACAGAGGCACACGACCAGTGGTCGTGCGCCCTAAAGGTTGATGACCGTGCGCGGTCAACCTGCACCGTTTGGAATTTCCCGAACGACACCGGAACGCGCACACGACTCATGCCATTGCAGTAGCAGTAGACAACTATCACGTCGCACGCTACTACCATTCAAACTATGCCTAACCATTCGAATAATACCTTAACGAAGGAAATTGGCAACCACACCCCCCCTCCTAACTTTCCCTCTCGGCTATACCCGAACCAGAGCAACAATCAAAAATAAAGGAAAACAACGGCTCCACGCCGACAATTTGGATTCCAAACATCACAACATAGGGGGGTTTCAGTAGGAAGAACTAAGCCCTATAGTTAGCAAGAAAATGAGAACAACAAGGCCTCTAACCTGGGCTAACCGGGATTTCAATTTCAGCAAATAAAATCAAAGAAAACACTTGGCAAGGGCAAGAATACCACTTGCCTCAAATCTCAGCGAAGCTTTGGACTACTTTCCTCCTCTTCGCACGGATCAAGACGGCCGCAACACCTAGAACAAAGACTCGGCCATTAATGGCGGAAAACTTCCAAAACTGAAAATTCCAATCCTTCCAAAACTCCACGAAAATCGAATTTCTTACCGCAGGAATGAAGGTCTCGGCGAGAGCAATCCGAATCCACTCTCGGAATCGAATTCCGTCCACAAACGCTCCGGGAATCGGCGTCCGAAGGGAAGGTAGGCGGTTACTCCGTTTCTCTCGTACAAGGCCGGCGGTTTCTTATGGGGAAGATGGAGATGAACGATCCTTTCATTCTATAAATATATATATATATATATAATTATATAATTATATTATTAATTACAAAATTACATAAAGCACCAAATCGACGCGAAAACCGAACTACCTCGGAATTCGACGAAATTCGCACCGTAGCTAAATACCCACGCTACGAACGCAACGGCGAAGTCGAAATTAACTTTCGACGAACAGAACTCGAGTTACACCCAAACAAAGCCAAACACAAACATCACCCCGAGAGGCCATACCGGGTCACCAAAACGACTCGGTTTGCTAGGGAGATCTTGCCAACCGGCTACCAAACAGGGCACTCAGTTCTAAGGAGCTGAACCGTACTCCACACATGGCACAAGCCACGGAAACGCGTCATCGTAACGCCAGACGAGAATAAAAATAATCGCTGAAAAAAAACGGGGCGTTATAGTGTTCATGCTCCTGCTCCTTGTTAAAACACCTTGGCTTGCATCACAAATGATTTTGTGAACTGGATGATCCTTCAGGTGTCTCGTTGCAGGTGGAAATCTGTTAGAATTATGGCCTTCTCCTGTTTCCTCAGCTTGATGCTCCACACTGTCTTCTTCATCCAGAGAGACTTGTTCTACCCCTGGATAGCTAGCATCTTTATCGTCATCCAACCTAGCAGGAACATCTTCATTGATGGTCAGCTTGTCTAGCCTATCTTTTAGACCTGTAGAGCTAACAGAATAACTAGACAATTCATTGTTAATAAATTTTGACTCATCAAATACAACATGCACAAGTTCTTCTACAACTTAAGTAGTTAAGTTGTGGATTCTGTATACTATACTTTAGTTGTTGTACCCAACAAATATCCCTTCTAGGGATTTTACAACAAACTTATTTGGTAGTGCTTACCATTGACTAGTACAAAACACTTGCTACCAAAGATTTTGAAGTAAGATATGTTTGGTTTTCTTCCTTTCAAAATCTGGTAGAGAGTCATCTTGTGTTTGTTGTTAATGGAGAATCTATTGAGCACATGACATGCAGTATTAGCTGTCTCATCCCAAAAGTATTCAGGGATAGTAGTATCATTTAGTAGAGTTCTACTAGCCTCAATTAGAGTCCTATTCTTTCTTTCAACAACACCATTTTGCTGAGGAGTTCTATGTGAAGAGAATTCATGATGAATCCCAAGTTCTTCATAGAATCTTGTCATACATTCAGACTGAAATTCAGTTCCATGGTCACTTCTGATTTTGACCACTGAATTGTTGTATTCATTCTATATTTGTGTAATAAAAGTCTGAAAATAAGATGGGGTTTTAGATTTCTGCCTCAAGAAGAAAACCCATGTATATCAGGAAAAGTCATCCACATTAACAAGTGTGTATACTTTCCTACCAAGACTGTGAACTGGCATAGGACCAAACAAATCCATATGAATGAGATACAAACATCTCATTGAATCTTTGAAGTCATGTTCTTGGAAAGAGGACTTAGTCTGCTTGCCTTTTTGTCAAGCTTAACACACACCCTCTTTGATGCACTTAATTTGAGGACCATTCCTCACTAATCCCATGCTGAAGAGCAGTCCTATAGACTTATAGTTCAGAAGATCTAGTCTCTTGTGCCATTTGACACAAAGAGAAGCTTTCTGTCCTGCAACTAGACAAATTGGTGAGTTGTTAAACTCACAATCTAGGTTAAGGCAATACACATTTTCTTTCCTAGTGCCAGTCAAAATTGATCTTTTGATCACTTGACCTTCTTATCTGGCACTCCCCTTTGAGAAAAAAATGACATAACCTGTAAGACCCCCATTTTTTTTATTTTAAAACACTGGGGTCTTAGTCCCAGAACCGCCTCTTTGCGGTGAGACCTTCGCACCTGGGAAGGTCATCACTACAAAACGCCGATCGTGCCGGCCAAATTGATCACAACTGTAGCAATATAATAAAGCAAGTCCACAAAAATCACATATAAATAAATAATCTCCACGAAGGGAGTGTTCACAGATATAACACATAACTGAATATTGGGCTTATGCCTTGTACATCAAGTCCTCACTACATATCTCTCATTACGGAAGCAAACTAAAATAACTACTAGCGATTAGAACTCACAGTCCCTGCCGTCTAAACTCCGGTACTAGACTGCCCGATCTCCAAGCGTGCCGACCTGCGGGGTTGCTCCACCATGTTGAGCTCTATGGTCCCCTAAAATGATGTGGTTCGAAAACCGTTAGTCTAAAAGACTAAGTCCTATCATCCCCCACCCCTTCCCCCATGGCTCCTAGGCACCCAGCGGAGAGAACAAAACGGAAGGACATGATAGTGGAAAATAATAATCAAGCAGATTGCAGTGGAACTAATCTAGCAGTTCTAAGGTATATAAGACGGTAATAAAGGTATGGAATACTGAATAAGAAAGTAACCTTTTCTTATGTGAAAATACATAAGCTAAGGGATCTCTTGTAGGGTTCCTATCGCATAAAAAGTCTCATACCAATTTATTCGATAGGGTGTCGGTTTTACTAGCAAGCATAAGTATGTAATACTGAATAAAAACCATAACTTATAAGCACGCTCACACGAACTTATAAACCAAGGGGTCGTTTTGCAGAGCCTAATGTATAAAGCGTCCCATACCACTTATACATTAGGTGTCAGGTTATATGCAATAATTATGCTATTAAATTCAATTATGATATGACGTGAACATGCAAGTGCAACCCACCCACTCGACTTTGTGTACACAGACCTTTTGTTTCCCCTTTTTGGAGCCGAACCTCCCAGGATACCTCCGTAGTGGAAAACGGAAGCGGTGGGTTGGGCCTCGCCTACCTCTAAACCGGTAATAGCACTACAAGTCAGACAAATCATATGCCTCGATGCTGGTGCACTAAGCGGAGCTCCTGCGTACTCTTGTCTGCTGGCGCACCCGACTTTATTTGGCCAAGTGCTAAACCACACTTGCCGAGTCAACGTATTGGCATCGGTGCATCGACCCTCCAATACCGAAGACCCACCACCTTATACTTAAGCACATGCAACCTCATGTATCAGCTACCGAGCCAAGGCTCCTAAGACCATCCCGTCCGTCATAAACAACAACCGAGACAAAGCTCGTCGGGCCATCCTACCCATCACAAACCATCACTGAGCCAAAGCTCGCCGAGCTAACCAACCCATCCCCAAAACCACTGGGCTTACTGCCCGAGTGACCCAACCTATCTCCCAGAGACATTGAGGTGTGAGAAGGTTAAACCCTAGATTTACTAGTTACACTTGCATTCTAGTTTTGCCTACGACTTAGGTTTAGCCCAGGACTGCCCAAGGTATTCCCCGTGAAGGGCTCTTGAGGGCACTAGGAGCTACAATGGGCTGAAGTCTAAGTCTCCCTTTCGCAAGGTAATTATTCTTATTGGTTAATACCCCATTCCAAGTCCCTTAACTATTGCATTGGATCTAACCCTAGTATTTTGACACTTCCTTTCTACGGGTGAGATGATCTTTCGTCGATCCTGAGCACCATTTTATAATTAGCCAAATCCAACCCTCCACTCATCCGACTTCCAAGGATGAACTCATTTTTATTTATCAAACCAGCAAACCACTAATCCTGACTCATGTGCCCAAATTTATGTTCCAACATAGTTTCTGCAATTTTTACTATATGCATACCCTTTAAGCTACATGACCCGTAAAATGGGAGGTACACTAAATAATCAACCAGTACACCTATAATAATTATTGGAGGTCCATTATGACCCTTGAGTCCTAAATCCATAGATTCACAATTTTCCTATTTATCTGATAATTTATTTAATTATTCTAGTGGCCAAAAATTCCAAGATTGAACATGAACTACCAAATTCAGACAAGATAACATTCCATCAAATTTATATTATATGAAACTTAAATAATAAACTTACTCTCCAAAATATCCCAAATTTTCAGCAAGGTTTCGGCCCCAAATTTTTATTTCAATTATATCCCTTAATATTTCATTTAAATTAACAAGTAGGACAATATTACTTCCAAAAATTCGGAGAAAATTCGAGAATGATTTTATGGTCATATAAATGCTTTAGGTCAAGTTTCATAATTTATTAACAAGTAAAGAGCCTTAAAAGAATTATTGATTAATTTTCCAATTTACTAAACTTGTGAAGTAAGTACCACCAAAATGTATCCAAAAATTCTCATAACATTCATACATGACTAAGAAGGTATAAAACTCCCTCTGCCAAATTTTTATGACCTCCCAATGGGCAGTGAGATCAAAATGATCAAATGATTGATTAGGGCAATCCCTTGAGTTACAAAGGAAGTGCTAAAATTATTGTTCAAAAATTCCCAATTAAATTACCAGAGATTCAATATATCCTTATGACCACTGTACCCAATTTTCATTATAGTCAAGGAGTTTTACTAATCAATTCTAGCACTATAGTGTTTGTGCCCTAAACTAGGGTTAGGGTTTTGTGGGGCCCACCCTTTCCAAAATCCCTTATGATTTTTACCAGAGTGTTTTATCTACCCTAGCACCCTCCTTACTAAATTTCAAGGTCATTCAAGGTGTTGTGGTCTCAGGCCCTTCAGAAGGTACAAAAGCCCTTCCTTAGGGTTTGACCTTGGATCTTAGGCCAAATCAATCCCAATCTACCTCATCTTTCATGGGAAGGTGCAAAAAGTCATGCCAAGTAGTGGCCCAAATTTCAACCTCTGTTGAGGTGATTTGGCCACACAAAGTCCAAGGTACACTTTTCGACCAAAACACCCTTTTAAAGCAAGGCTAGGGTTTGCATGATTTAAGTTCAAAACTCCTCAAAATGTAATGAAATTTCATCCAGAGCTTTATAATGACCCCATGCACCACCCACCGAAATTTGGATGAGTTTGGAGTTCATTTGACCTCTAAATTAATTTACCCTAGAGAAATTAAATTATTTCCAAAACTATAGAAACATTGTTCCCACAAATTCCCATTTTTGGGATGGGTCTAAATATGGACTAGGGTGACTCCCTGCCAAAATTTCAAGTCGTTTGGACCAGAGATGAGGTGTGGGCACCCTTTTTAATTTCTGCCCAACCATATGTATAGACCTAACTAAAATGAGTGCCCTGGTTAAACCAGGCCCCCAAATTTGTTCAAACTAATTTTGTTTTAATGTATACCCACAGGGCTACATTTTATATGTTGACCATTCCTTCTGAAAATACCTCTAGGTAGTTTTAGAAATTAAAAACATTAAATATAAAATCTTTGACATAATTAAATAATTAAAAATTCATATCCTATAGTATGAAATCATTCCCTGCACGAATCTTGGCGCGCTTTGGATGGCATCTGGTCGTCTTCTACCTCTAGTAGATGGCCCAGATTAAATATGCCTGGGCCATCTTCCAGCATCTGCTGCCGGCAATCCGACAACCTCCCCGGCCGTCCACCGCCGCAAACACCTTCGTGGAGGTGGTGGCTACCTCCAGGCGGCGGCACGGCTGCCGGAGAGCATTATTCTGGCGAACCTGATAAGATGAAAAACTCTGAAAATCCATGAAAATTTGAACTTGGATTGGGCTCACTTGAGCCCGAACCTTGGCTCTAATGATTCCTACAAACTACCTATGGGAAAAGAAGTGGAGGAGGACCTGTGGGGGCGCCTGTAGCCTTGTTGATCGCCGGATTGGCATGGTGGTGGCTGGTGGTGGTCGACCTCTTACAACAGTGCAGTGGAACTGCTTGTCTCCTTCAGGTAAGTGGTGGGAAATCATCGTTGGAGTCCAGGGAAGCTTTTAAAAGGGAGAGATAGGGTGTTAGGTGGTTGTATGCTTCATTGCCATTTTTTTCCATGGTCAAGGTTGGCGGCCATTATAGGTAGGGGGTGAAACTTGGCTCCAACCAGTCAAGGAATGGCTTGTTTCATTGGGGCTGCATTCCTTGTCCTAGTGGAATGAATGGAGGGGGTTGGGAAGGGGGAGGATGAGCCCAAAGTCTTCCCTATTTTTCTTTCTTCTATTTTTCTCTCCTCTATAGGTTGTTTTCTCTCTCTCCTACACACCAAGCTGAATTTTGGCTCTTACCTAACCCAATGGAAGCCCACATGTTCATTTCATCAATCAAGGCAAGCTTAGCCCAAGTGAAATGGGCTTGAGCTTGAGTTAGCCCATTTGGGCTAGCTTGACCTAAACCATGACTAGGGTTAACCTTGGTAAATTTGGTCTTTGATGTTGCCCCAAATGGATCCTTGGTGACCCATTGGCCTCCCCTAAGGTCTAGATGGGGTTGCATTGGCCCTTGGAGGTCACTTGACCCTTAACTAGGGCACTTTGACCACTTTAGGGCTTGAGTTGACTTTGGTCAACTTAGCCTTTTTGATTGGTACCAATGGGTCCTTAGTGACCCATTGACCCCTCACTAGGTTTATGAAGGTATGTGTGGGGTCCACTTGGCTAAGGGACTTCAATTGGCATTTGTGTAGGTTAGTTTGACCGATTTAGGGTTAGAGTTGACTTTGGTCAACTTAACCAAATTGACTAGCCTCTTTGGGTCCTTAGTGACCCATTGACCCCACTTTAGGTCTAGGAAGGCCTTGATAGGGTTATTTGTTCTTTACTAGGGCACACTACCCTTAGTAAGGGCACCTTGCAAAATTTAGGCCTATAGTGGTTCTAGGTCAACTTCGTCACCCTATACCTATCCATTGGACCCATAGGGCTTTAATGGTCCTTACAATGGGTTGATGAAACCATGGTGGGGGGTCTTGAAGTCTTGGTGAAGCCCCATGGTCATCTTAAACTAGGGATCAAAAATATACTGTTTGCAGACCAGAGTGGTCTCACCTACATTCCTAGGTTCACTTGGCTTTCTTGGGTTTCCTAGGGTTTTGTCATGACCTAGTCATGACAAAACTACTCCTAGGGGTCTAATTGTTTGAGGGATGTTACAAATCCCAATATATAAACAAAAAATTTCATCCTCAAAATTCTAGTTAGGCCCACGGGGTCTCGAATATGGAGAGTAAATTGTAATATCCCGAGAGGTTGTGAGTAATACCTGACCAAAAAGCTCTGGGTACCTCTGTCGCATCAAGTCCTGAGGCTCCCATGTGTGCTCCTCTTGCCCATGGTTTCTCCACAGAACTTTGATTAGCGGAACCTTCTTGTGTCGCAAGACCCGTACTGCCATGTCATCGATCCTAATCGGCTCCACGCTGACTGATCGATCTGAGGCCACTGGACTGTCTGCTGTAGAAATCAGCTGCTCAGGGCATAGTAGAGCCCTTCGTAGTGAGGAGACGTGGAAGACATCGTGCAATCCCGCTAACTCTGGCGGTAGCTCCAGTCTATAAGCTAAGGGGCCGATCCGCTCCAGGATCCTATAAGGCCCCATATATCTCGAACTGAGCTTCTTCCTCCCGCGAACCCGCGAGACCGCATGCATCAGCCGTATCTTCAAGAAAACCCTGTCTCCCACATGGAACTCTACCCGACGATGCCCAGCATCGTAGTATTTGGCCTGCCTGCTCTGGGCTTCCAACATCCTGTCTCGGATCAATCTAACCTAAGCATCGGTATCCTCCACAAACTCTGAGCCAAGTGCCTGCGGATCCTCATCCGGAATCCATGATAGCGGGGTCATACACCTCCATCCGTATAATTCCTCGTAAGGGGCCATGCGTATTCTAGACTGATGGCTATTGTTGTACGAAAACTCAATCAGCGGCAGTAACCTCTCCCAAGGCTCGCCACAGTCCAAAATACATAGGCGTAGAAGATCCTCAAATGTGTCCATCGCTCTGAGGGTGAAAAGTTGTGATGAACGTCAACCGAGAGCCCAGGTAGGCCTGAAACAACCTCCATTCTGTGGACGTAAACCGTCCATCCCGATCTTAAATGATCGTCCTGGGCACTCCATGATAACGAACAAACTGCTCGACGAACCTCAGCACAAGAACTCTGATCGGAGTATCCTTTGAAAATGGAATAAATCTGGCTACTTTTGTCAGTCTGTCGACGATTACCCATATTGAATAATTCCCCGCACGAGACCGGGGTAGCCCATGTATGAAATCCATGGCTATATCTTTGAACTTCCATTCCGACACTGGAAGTGGCTGTAGTAATCCAGCTGGATTCTTGCACTCCGCTTTTATGAGTTGGCAAGCCTCGCAATGCGTCACAAAATATGTAATGTCTTTCTTCATGCCTAGCCAGTACATCATTCTCTTCAAGTCCGCTGTCATCTTGGTGATCCCCAGATGCACTGAGTATCTGCTGTAGTGAGCCTCTGCCATGATGTCCTCCCGAATCTAGCCTTCTGCCGGTATATAAACCCTGCCTCGGAAACATAGTAGTTAGTCTCTCAACGAGTAATCCCATGTCGTGCCTTCCTCCAAGGCTCTAAATATCGGTTCTACCCTCGCATCCCGCCTCTGCCTGTCCTTGATGCGATCCCTAATATCATCGGTGGCAACCATCGATCCTAGATACTCATACAATTCCGGACCGTCCTCGAACACTAAGGATATCTGCATCTCCTTAAACGTTTTTACCAACTCTAAGGCCATCAGCTGTGGGCCTGCTCCTGATGTATTCCCTCTTCGGCTTATAGCTTCTGCCATCACGTTTGCCTTCCCGGGATGGTAGTGTATCTCGTACTGGTAGTCTGCTAAAAATTCCACCCATCGTCTCCGCCTGATGTTCAGATCTTTCTGCATGTCCACATACCTAAAATTTTTATGATCGGAGTATATGTCGCAGTGGACACCGTACAGATAGTGCCACCAGACTTTCAGAGCAAAAATGATAGCTCCCATTTCTAAGTCATGAACTGGGTAGTTTTGCTCATGCTTCTTCAGCTGCCGAGAAGCGTAAGCTATTACATGACCATTCTACATTAGCACTAGAGCCATGCCCTGGTATGAAGCGTCGGTGTAGACCTGGAATCCTTCTTTCCCTGAAGGGAGGGAAAGTATAGCAGCCGAAGTGAGCCGACCCTTCAGCTCTTGAAAGGCAACCTCACACTGTGGGGTCCATTCAAAGGGCACCTCCTTTCTTGTCATGGATGTGAGTGGAAGGGCAATACGAGAGAATCCTTCTACGAACTTCCGGTAGTAACCGGCAAGTCCTAGGAAACACCGCACATCGGTGGCCATCTTTAACTGCGGCCAATCCCGAACTGCTTGAATCTTGGCCGAGTATACTTCCAACCCAGCACCACTGATAATATGGCCTAGAAAAGCAACCTCCCTCAACCAAAACTGACACTTGCTGATCTTTGCATAAAGCATGTGTTCTCGCAGTCTCTCTAGGGTGATCATTAGATGTTGTGTGTGCTCCTACTCTGTCCTCGAGTAAATGAGGATGTCATTAATAAACACGATGACAAACACATCCAAATATGCCTCGAAAACCTTATTCATGAGGCTCATGAATGCAGACGGTGCATTCGTGAGCCCGAAGGCCATCACGGTAAACTCGAATAGCCCATATCTGCTACATAAAGCAGTTTTTGGTATGTCCTCCTCTTGGATCCGCAGCTGATAGTAGCCCGACCTCAAATCCAATTTTGAAAAGAAATGCGCGCCTTCTAGCTGGTCAAATAGTTCATCTATCCTTGGTAGTTGATATGTATTTTGGGCTGTCATTCGATTTAGTGCTCGGTAGTCGATGCACAATATCAGTGTCCCGTCCTTCTTTTTAACGAATAAGACTTGGGCTACCCATGGTGAAGAGCTTGGATGGACAAATCCGGACTCCACTAGTTCATGGAGCTGGCTTTGAAACTCCAGCAGCTCCTTCAGGGCCATCCGATAAGGGGATCTAGTTGCCGGCTTAGCCCTCGATACTAGCTGTATCCGGAAATCCTGCTCCCGGTACAGGGGTAGCCTTGGCAGCTTCTCTGGGAATATGTCAACAAAATCTCGCACCACCGGGATATCCGAGATGGAACCCTTGGCTTAAGCCATCTCGAAAAACACCTCATAGACTTCCTCCCCCGGCAAGTGGGCCTTGACGACTTGCATAGATGATAGTAAGAGAGGGGGAATAGATCTAATACCTTCGATGACGATGTAGGAATCCCTATGCCTCACCATAATTCTCTTTGGCATGCAGTAAATCTGAGCATGGTTCCAGTGCAACCATGTCATTTCCAGGATCAAATCAAAGACTGGCATCTACATGATCGTCGCTTGGGCATCAAATATCTTTTCGCCGATCTCCGCCTCCTTGTTGTAGTAGGCAGAGGTGAACAACTCCGATCCGTCGGGTAATCGTATCCTCATCATCAAACCCGTGAATCGCTCCACGCCTTCCAACGCTTCCACGAAGGCCTCCGATACGAATGAGTGTGTGGCACTCGTATCGAACAACGTATAAGCGGGCTTACCGCTGCTGAAAACTATGTCTTGGGGGGAGTTAAATGTCTTAGAATCTTATTATTGCTTTCATTCCTAGATTATCAATTCTATATCCATAAATTTAAGAGTTCAGGAAGAAAACTTAAAACTTTCTGGCATACCTATGATCACTTGCTCCGGGTTCTGAGTTTGAGCCAGATCCAATGCATAAACTTGCTCCATGTCTTGCCTGCGATCTACACCCTGGTATCCACGTCCTCGGCCACGTCCTCGCCCTCCAAACTGCTGAGAATGCGGGGCAGCCTGTGGTGCTTGTAGAGGTGCTCCCCTCATGGGGAAGTTCCTCTGGATGTGCCCTGTCTGATGGCATTTGTAGCACTCCGGCGGGGGAAATTCCATACCCCCGGGTCTCGGTGCCTCCCGCAACTTAAGAGGCTGAGGAGCCACTAACACCAGCTCCCTCGGCTCCTATCTCACCTCCTGACGAGGTTGGACCTCTGCACTTCTTCTCTCTCTTCTATCAGTGATGCAGCCCCGCCGCTGATAATTCCTGGCTCCCTGTCCCTGGTCCTCCGTTGGCCTCTTTCGACCCCGAGTCGTGTGCCAATCAACCTCAATCCTCTTGGCCATCTCTAACATTCGTGGTATAGGCCCGTCAGATACGAACAAAAGGGCCTCCCTTAACTCCTTCCACAGGCCCTTATAGAACCACCTGGTGTATCCTGCCTTATCCAGCTAATAGGAGTCCGTAAACCGGGCTAAATGCTTGAACTCTCGGTGGTATTCTACCACTGTCTTATTGCCCTGCTTCAACTGCAGGAACCTGTCCTCCAGCTCATCACTAGCTAATTATGGAACAAAATGCTCCAGTAATGTGGCCTTGAACTCCACCCAAGTAATTTTTGTAACCTCCATATCAGCAAAAGTCGTATCTAATGAAGTCTTCAGCCATCTCTTGGCATGAGACTCCAAGAAAGAGACCACCAATTGCTCCCTCTCCTCCCAGGGGAACCGTATCCTGACACAACCCGCATTTTCTCCGAATTTAGGAAACATCAGAGTATGAGAAAATACGCGCCATGATGCCACGTCAAGCAGGGGATAACTGCTGACGTTCAGGAAAACTAACAACAATCCCTGTGCAAGAAAATCATGTGCTTAATGAATAGAAAATCAGTTATGTTTTAGAGACCGTATCCCTCGGCTCAGTGGATCACCTAGTCCACAAAAGAAAACTATATTTATACGCTGCGGAAAGAAAAATACTTTAATTAGGTTTTACACCCTAAAGAGCGCATAAGGGTCCCAAGAGAACCACTCATGCTATGCAAGACCCTACACTTAATTTATATAATATATAAGAAAACGGTCTTTATACGTTGTTTGGAAAATAGTGATTAAGTTTTATAGAAACATGCCATTCATGAGCTTTATTTATAACAATAATTATGGTTTGAAAATAACTAGCCACCTAGCATAAATCCTTCTCAGAGAAAGTAGACTATCTCCAGAAAATTGTAGCAGCATAAGTAAATATATCCAGTACAAGGGCAACAACTACCAGTGGGCGCCAACAACCTGACACGAACCCACTGACACATATGTATGTCTGTAAGAAAGTACTAAAAAACTACCTCACCAACACGGCAAACGGAACTCCAAAGTCCAAGAGACCACCAAACCCACCACTACAAACTAGCCACCCAACTGGCTATAGCTCAGAACCTGGGGTATTCCAAAAGAAAACAGAATACCTCAGCAAGCAACAAGGTAAAAACAACTGTATGTAAGAGTCAACCAAAAAGGAAGAAGTAACTGAAAAACATACAGTAGAAAGAGTCACAACTGTCCAAAACAGGACAACAAGAAAAGCACAACGAGCAAAGAAAACAGCAACAACCCAACTCATGATCAACATCCTGCCGGGCCTAATAGGCTACCAAGAGCCTAAAGTGCTGCAAGCTACCAAGGAAGGAACTTCTAACACCCTAAACTGTGGAGAGTGGTAGTAGCAAAAACTAACAACGAGGAACCAGATCAGAGGCAATCTCAGCCCTCCATTCACCAAGTCCAAGTCAACAAGCTCGAGGGTCTACATGTGAAAGCACAAGGGACCTTCCACCCACACATGCCCATCCCGTACCTGGAGCACGAAAACAAGAGTGGCCTTGGCTATGTCACACAACTCCACCCCCCTGAAGAGCTATAAACCACCACTACTAACCACAACCCCTGATTCGGCCTTTAAGAAGGTAAAGAAAACGGCCGACAAGGAAATACCAGAAATATAACAAGAAAACCACTCGGGAACGAAAAACAAGGTAAAGGAAGAGTGTTGAAAAGAATCAACACGACAAGGCGCTGAGTGAGACCCACTCAGTGTCTACCTAAACCTTAGCGTTGAGTGAGCTAGCCTCACTTAAAGCCAAAACCAAACTCTAACCACAATCCCACTAAGGTAAAATGGAGCTCGACGATTGTCGACCGGAGGTCGACGATAGTCGAACGGCCCAAAGCAGAAACCGAGATCGACGATTCTCCATTCAGAGATCGACGATAGTCGAACGATTCTAAGACAGAAAAAAAAGGCAGGGAATTTCCAGTACTTGAGTAGTTGCCTACTACTCGTGTATTCAAATTCCAGCACTCGAGTAGTTACCAACAACTCGTATACCTCATCCCGCTACTCGAGTAGTCGCCTACTACCCGAGTACCTCATCCCTCTACTCGAGTAGTCTCCTACTACTCGAGTATACAAACATAACCAGCACTCGAGTAGTTACCAACTACTCGAGTACCCCAACCCGCTACTCGAGTAGTTGCCTACTACTCGAGTATGCTAAAACCACTACTCGCGTAGCTACAAACCTGCACTCGAGTAGATGACTAATACTCGAGTAAACCAAACAACCTACTCGAGTATCTCGAGTCCACTACTCGAGTAACCCAAAACCCCTACTCGAGTAGTTACCTACTACTCGAGTAACTCAAAACCCCTACTCGAGTAGTTACCTACTACTCGAGTAACTCCAAGGCTAATACTCGAGTTAATGCCTTCTACTCGAGTATCTCAAAGCCACCACTCGAGTAATACACTTAGCAAATTCGGGAAAAGAAATCACCCCTCTCTCCTAACACTTCTTCTCGGCTACACCCAAACAAGAGCAAAGATCTGAGCAGAGATAAACGTCAACACGCCGGCAATGGTTGGGTTCCAACCGCACAAGTAGGGGGGGTTCAAATAGGAAGAACTAAATCCTATAGTTAGCAAGAAAAAGAGAACAACAAGGCCTCTACCCTAGGGCTAACAGGGATTTCAAATACAGCAAGAATAATTCAAAAGAAACTTGGCAAGGGCAAGAATACCACTTGCCTCAACTTTCGGCGAAGCACGGATGGCTCTCCTCCTCTTCACACGGAACGAACAGCCGCAGCACCTAAAATTAATCTCACGGCCATTAATGGCGGAAAACTCCAAAACCCAAAACCCAAAACTCATCAAAACTCCATGAAAATCAAATATCTTACCGTCGAAACGAAGATCTCGGAGAGAGCAAGCCAACGCCGTTTTCGGAATCGAATTTTGTTCACGAATAAGCCCGAAATCGCTGACCGAAGGAGGTACAGGACGGGAGGTTTTTCTCCTCTGTTCTTCCGAGAACAAGCCGACGGTTTCTCTCTCAGGAAAAGAAGAAGAAGTGGGTCGTCACTTCATAAACAGAGCTTTTATACTAAAGCTAACCCGCCGGTTCAGCCTCAAAACCGAACCCTAAAAACGCCTAATCGCTTAAAAACGCCTAATCGCTTAAAAACGCCTAATCGCTTAATTGCAATTAGCGAATACCAAAAAAAAAGTAAGACAATACACGGCCGCCACCTAGCAAGGAAAATAAATGCTCAATAAATTCTCCCGCAAGAATTTAATATTCAGCTAAATCAATTTAATTAATTGATCACAAATACTATTAACACACCAAACGACACGAAAACCGAATCACCTCGAAATTCGACGAAATTCACACCGTAGCTAAATACCCAAGCTACGAACACAACGGCGAAGTCGAAACTAACTTTCGACGAACAAAACCCGAGTTATACCCAAATAAAGCCAAACTCAAACATCCCCCCGAGAGGCCACACCGGGTCACCCAAAACGACTCGGCTTGCTAGGGAGATCTTGCCAACAGGCTACCAAACAGGGCACTCAGTTCTAAGGAGCTAAACCATACTCCACACATGGCATAAGCCACGGAAACGCGTCATCATAACTCCAACGAGAATACAAATAAACGCATGAAAATCGAGGGTGTTACATATCCCGATCAACATCTCGTACATAATGTCAAGCCACTCCTCCGGCCGAACAGCTGACTCTGTCCCTAAGTAGGATGGGGGAGAGAGTCCTCGGAAGATGCTCAACCAATTGGTCCCTCGGGTTTTTCTGCGGATTCGGAACATGTTGGGCCCTGAAAGCTTCTATAATAGCTGTAAGGGTCTGCCCCATCTCCGACTGTAGGAATTGAGTGGGGACCGGGGGAGGTGGTGAAACATTCAGAGTCTGTTGGACTCCCCCCTGTGGTGTAGGCTGCGCTGGGGGCTGTGTAACAAAAGACAATTATAAGTAATTGCCCCAAACTAACTAAAAGTTGACAATTTCATGTGATCCCCCATATGGGCCCAGCACTGCTTCCGCTACTTTGTTTGTCCCCAAACTAAACTCGTGCGGGGGTGGACCCGGAAATTGTGGACTGGTACTTTGCGATCGAGGTTTTCCCTCTGATACCACTTGTAAGACCCCCATTTTTTCTTTTATAACACCGGGGTCTTAGGCCCAGAACTGCTGCTTTGCGGTGGCACCTTCGCACCCGGGAAGTTCATTACTACAAAACGCCGATCCTACCGGCCAAATCGATCACAAATGTAGCAATATAATAAAGCAAGTCCACAAAAATCACATATAAATAAATAATCTCCACGAAGGGAGTGTCCACAGATATAACACATAACTGAATCTTGGGCTTATGCCCTGTACATCAAGTCCTCACTACATATCTCTCATTACGGAAGCAAACTAAAATAACTACTAGTGATCAGAACTCACATTCCCTGTCGTCTGAACTCCGGTACTAGACTGCCTGATCTCCAAGTGTGCCGACCTTCGGGGAAGCTCCTCCATGTTGGGCTCAATGGTCCCCTAAAATGATGTGGTTCGAAAACCGTTAGTCTAAAAGACTAAGTCCTATCATCCCCCTCCCCTTCCCCCATGGCTCCTATCATCTGGGCGGAGAGAAGGAAAGGGAAGGACATGATAGTGGAGAATAACAATCAAGCAGATGGCGGTGGAACTAATCTAGCAGTTCTAAGGTATATAAGATGGTAATAAAGGTATGAAACACTAAATAAGAAAATAACCTTATCTTATGTGACAATACATAAGGTAAGGGATCTCTTACAGGGCTCCTATCGTTTAAAAAGTCCCATACTGATTTATACGATAGGGTGTCAGTTTTACTAGCAAGCATAAGTATGTAATACTGAATAAAAACCTTAACTTATAAGCACGCTCGCACGAACTTATAAACCATGGGGTCTTTTTGCAGGGCCTAATATATAAAGCGTCCCATACCACTTATACATTAAGTGTCAGGTTATATGTAATGATTATGCTATGAAATACAATTATGACATGACGTGATAATGCAAGTGCAACCAACCCACTCGACTCTGTGTACACAGACCTTTAGTTCCCCCTTTCTGGAGTCGAACCTCCCAGGATACATCCGTAGTGGCAAACTAAAGCGGTGGGTTGGGCCTCTCCCACCTCTAAACCGGTATAGCAATACCAGTCAGACCAATCATATGCCTCGACGCTGGTGCACTAAGCGGACCTCCTACGTACTCTATCCTGCTGGCGCACCGGAATTTATTTGGCTAAGTGCTAAACCATACTTGCCGAGTCAACGTATTGGCATCGGTGCATCGACCCTCCAATACTGAAGACCCACCACCTTATACTTAATCACATGCAACCTCATGTATCAGCTACCGAGCCAAGGCTCCTAAGACCATCTCGTCCGTCATAAACAACAACCGAGACAAAGCTCGTCGGGCCATCCTACCCATCACAAACCATCACTGAGCCAAAGCTCGCCGAGCTAACCTGCCCATCCCCAAAACCACTGGGCTTACTGCCAAAGTGACCCAACCTATCTCCCCGAGACATTGAGGTGTGAGAAGGTTAAACCTTAGATTTACTAGTTACTCTTGCATTCTAGTTTTGCCTACGACTTAGGTTTAGCCCAGGACTGCCCAAGGTATTCCCCGTGAAGGGATCTCGAGGGCACTAAGAGCTATGATGGGCTGAATTCTAAGTCTCCCTTTGGCAAGGCACTTATTCTTATTGGTTAATACCCCATTCCAAGTACCTTAACTGTTGCATTGGATCTAACCCTAGTATTTTGACACTTCCTTTCTATGGGTTAGATGATCTTTCGTCGATCCCGAGCACCATTTTATAATTAGCCAAATCCAACCCTCCACTCATCCGACTTCCAATGATGAACTCATTTTTATTTATCAAACCAGCAAACCACTAATCCTAACTCATGTGCCCAAATTTATGTTCTAACATAGTTTCTGCAGTTTTTACTATATGCATACCACTTAAGCTATATGACCCGTAAAATGGGAGGTACACTAAATAATCAACCAGTACTCCTATAATAATTATTTGAGGTCCATTATGACCCTTGAGGCCTAAATCCAGAGATTCACAATTTTCCTATTTATCTGATAATTTATTTAATTATTCTAGTGGCCAAAAATTCCAAGATTGAACATGAACTACCAAATTCATACAAAATAACATTCCACCAAATTTATATTATATGCAACATAAATAATCAACTTACTCTCCAAAATATCCCATTTTTTCAGAAAGGCTTAGGTCCCAAATTTTTATTTCAATTATAACCCATAATAATTCATTTAAAGGAACAAGTAGGACAATATTACTTCCAAAAATTCAGAGAAAATTCAAGAATGATTTTAAGGGAATATAAATGTTTTAGGTCAAGTTTCATAATTTATTAACTAGTAAAGAGCCTTAAACAAATTATTGAATAATTTTTCAATTTACTAAGCTTGTGAAGTAAGTACCACAAAAATGTATCCAAAAATTCTCATAAAATTCATACATGACT
Organism: Platanthera zijinensis; assembly: GCA_039513925.1. NCBI lineage: Eukaryota > Viridiplantae > Streptophyta > Magnoliopsida > Asparagales > Orchidaceae > Platanthera > Platanthera zijinensis. Next base: position 133,215,283 of record CM077086.1, on the reverse strand, counting down.
AAGAAAGTTTAACACTCCCTATGCCAAATTTTTATGACCTCACAATGGGCAGTGTGATTAAAATGATCAAATGATTGATTAGGGCAATCCCATGAGTAAGAAAAGAAGTGCTAAAATTATTGTTCCAAAATTCCCAAATAAATTACCAGAGGTTCAATATATCCTTATGACCACTCTACCCAATTTTCATCATAGTTCAAGGAGTTTTACTACTCTATTCTAGCACTAAAGTGTTTATGCCCTAAACTAGGGTTAGGGTTTTGTGGGGCCCACCCTTTCCAAAGTCCCATAAGATTTTTACCAGAGTGTTTTATCTACCTAGAAGCCTCCCTACAAAATTTCAATGCCATTCAAGTTGTTTAGGTCTCATGACTCTCACAAGATACAAAAGCCATTCCTTAGGGTTTGACCTTGGATATTAGGCCAAATCAATCCCAATCTACCCCATCTTTAATGGGAAGGTGCAAATAGTCATGCCAAGTCAGTGGCCCCAATTTCAACCTCTTTTGAGGTGATTTGGCCACACAAAGTCCAAGGTACACTTTTGGACCCCCTTTTAAAGCAAGGCTAGGGTTTGCATGATTTCATTTCAAACCTCCTCAAAATGTAATGAAATTTTAGCCAGAGCTTTATAATGTCCCCGTGCACCACCCACCAAAATTTCGATGAGTTTGGAGTTTATTTGACCCCTAAATAAATTTACCCTAGAGAAATTAAATTATTAACAAAACTACAGAAACATTGTTCCCACAAATTACCATTTTTTTGGCAAGGTCTAAATTATGGACTAGGGTGACTCCCTGCCCAAAATTTCAAGTCATTTGGACCAGAGATGAGGTGTGGGCACCCTTTTTAATTTCTGCCCAACCATATGTATAGATCCCACCAAAATGAGTGCCCTGGTAAAACCAGGCACCCAAATTTGTTCAAACCAATTTTGTTTTAAAGTATACCCACAGGGCTACATTTTATTTGTTGACCATTCCTTCTACAAATGCCTCTAGGTATTTTTATAAATTAAAAACATTAAATATAAAATCTGTGACATAATTAAATAATCATAAATTCATATCCTATAGTATTAAATTATTCCCTACATGAATCTTAACGTGCTTTGGACGACATTTGGTCGTCTTCTACCTCTAGCAGATGGCGCAGATTCAATATGCTTAGGAAATCTTCAGGCCGCTGCTGCCGGCATTCCGGACACCCTCCCTGGCCGGTCACCGCCCCCAACACCTTCGTGGAGGTGGTGAATACCTCCAGGCGTGCGGCACGACCGCCGAGAGCACTATTCCGGCGAACCCGATAGGATGAAAAACTCGGAAAATCCATGAAAATTTGAACTTGGATCGGTCTCAATTGAGCCCGAACCTTGGCTCTAACGATTCCTACAAACTATCCATGGGAAAAGAAGTGGAGGATAACCTGTGGGGGCGGCTGTAGCCTTGCTGATCGCCGAATTGGCATGGTGGTGCTTGTGGTGGTCCTCCTCTTACAATAGTGCAGTGGAACTGCTTTGCTCTTTTAGGCAAGTGGTGGGAAAATCATCCTTGGAGTCCAGGGAAGATTTCAAAAGGGAGAGATGGGGTGTTAGGTGGCTGTAGGCTTCATTGCAATTTTTAGCCATGGTCAAGGTTGGAGGCCATGGTAAGTAGGGGGTGAAACTTGGCTCCAACCAATCAAGGACTGGCTGGTTGATTTGGGGTTGCATTCCTTGTTTTAGTGGAATGAATGGAGGGGGTTGGAAAGGGGAGGATGAGCCCAAACTCTTTCCCATTTTCTTTCTTCTCTTTCTCTCTCCTCCATAGGTGGTTTTCTCTCTCTCCTACACACCAAGATGAATTTTGGCTCTTACCTAACCCAATGGCAGCCCAAGTGAAATGGTCTTCAGCTTGAGTTAGCCCTTTTGGGCTAGCTTGACCTAAACCTTGACTAGGGTTAACCTTACTCAATTTGGTCTTTAATGTTGCCCCTAATGGATCCTTGGTGACCCATCGGCCTCCCCTAATGTCTAGGTGGGGTTGGATTGGCTCTTGAAGGTCACTTGACCCTTAACTAGGGCACTTTAACTACTTTAGGGCTTGAGTTGACTTTGGTCAACTTAGCCTTTTGATTGGTCCCAATGGGTCCTTAGTGACCCATTGACCCCTCACTAGGATTATGAAGGTATGTGTGGGGTCCACTTGGCTAAGGGACTTCAATTTGCCCTTGTGCAGGTCGGTTTGACCGATTTAGGGTTAGAGTTGACTTTTGTCAACTTTACCAAATTGACTACCCTCCTTGGGTCCTTAGTGACCCATTGACCCCACTTTAGGTCTAGGAAGGCCTTGGTATGGTTATTTGTGCTTTACGAGGGAACACTTCCCTTAGTTAGGGCCCTTGCCCAATTTAGGCCTAGAGTGGTTCTAGGTCAACTTGGTCACCTTATACCTATCCATTGGACCCCTGGGACTTTAATGTTCCTTACAATGGGTTGATGAAACCATGGTGGGGGGTCTTGAAGTCTTGGTGAATCCCCATGGTCATCTTAAACTAGGGTTCAAAAATTTACTGTTTGCAGACCATAGTGGTCTCACCTACATTCCTAGGTTCACTTGGCTTTCTTGGGTTTCCTAGGGTTTTGTCATTACCTAGTCATGACAAAAACAACTCCTAGGGATCTAATGTTTGAGGATGATACATAACCAAGATAACTAAGTTGACTTATGCTAATTAGGTTATGTTTTAAACCCTTCACATAAGCCACTTTAGTGACAATAATTGAATCACTAGTAATGTTACCAAATCCTTTCATGATACCATTTTCTGATCCACCAAAGATAACTTTGGTCCATTCTCTATGGGCATATAGTCCCTCTACATTCTCCTTATTCCTGTCATATGTCTGGAACAGCCACTATCCAAGTACCATATAGGGTATGGTCACTTGGATTCACCTGCAACACCTGAAGAATTACTTACCCTTAGAACCCAACTTGCTAGTGGGTCCTAGGTCCTTGTTAGTTTGAAATCCTGCAACTGTTCTAACAAAAAAACTACTCTTGGTTTTAACACTAGTGTTAAACAGGCAATCCATGCAAAGTGCCCCACCTTGCCACAACACCAACACTCAAATCTATTATACCTTTTCTTAGGTAAAGACTTTACTACTTTGTTGCCTGCAGTCTTGTTGAGAGTTGGTGCTGGAGCATCACTTTTCAAGAAATCCTCTTGAACCTGATGGCATGCCTATAGTGTGGTCTATAAGAATTTTCACCCTTGCCCATGATTTCCATATGCTCACAGTGACCATGTATAGTGTAATGATCATACCTGTTAGTAGGATTCACCACCTTCCTCAAGAAAAAAGGGGGTTCAGCAACTAGAGGCTAAACTGGGCCCTTACCTTTTTTATGGGAATTGAAAGCCCTAGTTCTTCCTTTAAAGCCTAGACAAGTCTTCCTTTTTTGTGAAATAAAATTGTCTGTTAGGGGTAAGACAGATTTTGGCTTGGAGAATTTAACCAATAGATTTCTCTCTTGCTGAAGTTTTGCCTCCAGTTTCTTGATATGATTCTCTTTGAAAGAGATTGCGCCCATTTGAATAACTATAATGTTCTTCAATTTGGCAACCTCATTCAGTTTTAGATCCAACATCTTAGCTGAATCTGCTGCAGCCAACTTAAGAGACTCAATCTCTTTGGCCTGCACTTTAACAAGAAACTTGCTCTTCTTCAGAGCATGCAACAACCCACCATACTCATCAATGAGTTGGTGTACATCCCTTAAGACTTAGATCCATCACTTCTTTTGAAGCAGATGCTTCTGATTCTGATCCAGTAAAGTAATCTGAAACTAAGGGAGAATAGTTTACCTTGGTCCAGGCTGATCCTGGCACTGATCATCTTCAGATTGAGCCATCAGCCCTCTCAGCAATGTTCTTCAACTACATTTATGGAGTCCAGCATCTGTAGGAATTCTAGTTCCCTAGACTCCTCTTCTGTTGAGATAAGCCCAACATATGCTTCTGCTTCTTCTTCTCCAGATTCTGAAAATGAAGAGTCTAACCAGCTCTTATTCTTCTGAGCAACTAGAGACTTCTCCTTCTTACCTTTGACTTGCTGCTTCTTCTTTTCCTTTGACTCCTTTCTTTTGTCAGACAGTCAGCTATGACTTGTCTAGTCCTATTGCAGCAATAACACATAATCTTAGTATTAGATTGTTTTACCAGGTTTAGAGGCATACCTGTCCTCCTTGGGTGTCTTCATCTTCCTGTAGTACTCATCCTTGGAATAGGATGAAGGTGATGGCCTGGTCCTCCATTTCTTTTTCTTCATAAACCTTTGGAATTGCCTTGTAAAGGCAGTAAAGTCCTCATCAGAAGTATGACTATCTGATGTGTTATTGTCAGAATTTCCTTCTTCTGCCTTAGCAGTCCTTCTGGCTGGAGAAGGAGATTTTCTCCTACCCTTTCTTGAGCCTTCAGCTTTGAAGGTCACTAACTTTTCCTTAAACTCAAATCTGCTGCCCTTCTCCTCTTATTTTCTGGTAGTAAGCTGCATTTCATATGATAGCAACTTTCCAAAGAGTGTAGGTGGAGGTGTATTAGGCAGCCTTGCCACTTCTCTTATGGAACATATCATAGTGTCCTAATCCTTTGTTAGAGACCTAAGAAACTTATCATTAAGTTCATAGTGTTGAAGACCCTTCCATAGGTGATAAACTCATTCACTATTCTAAAGAACTTATTATAGCATTCAGCTATACTGTCAGATTTAGCTTGCCTAAAGCTCTCATACTCCTGGTTCAGCATAGACTTCCTGTCCTCTCTGACTTCTTCTGTGCCCTCCATGTAGACAATCAATGTGTCCCACATTTCTTTGGAGGTTTTATAATGCACCAGATTCTGAAAAGTGGCATCATCTATAGCACTTACAATAATGTTCTGTGCTCTTTTATCTAGTGTTGCCAGGATGATTTCATCCTTGGTGATTTCAGAATAGCTCTTTGGAGTTTGAATGTTTGCATCAAGAACTGATACCTTCATTGGAATTAAGGGGCCTTCCTGTACTGTGATATAAATTCTTGGAACAAATTCTTCCATAAACAACCTGACCCTTTCCTTCCAAATGCCAAAGGATTCTTTCCTGTATATAAGTAATTTCATAGATCCAAAATCCTTTTGATTCTCATTTGAACCCATTCTTGATATCTGTTATTTTCCTTGGAAAATAACTCTAACTATTAAGTCAATCTTTGAGAAACCTCTCTCTGATACCACTTGAAAGACTTTGTTTCAAGAGCCTAAAAACTAGAGGGGGTGAATAGGTTCTAATCTTTTAAAGTCTTTTTTAGGCAAATAGTTAGATCATTATTCAACACAGATTAATCAAATTACAGAACATAAACACATCACAGCAAACACCAGATCTATAGTGGTTCCCCAAGATATGGGTACATCCACTTTCCTCATTCGCCTATCCAATAGATACCTGGATTCAGCCTAACTTCCTTCCACTGGCCCAGATCTGCAGATCTTACAATCTCAGAACCAAAATGGTTCCTACAGCTCAGACTTAACAGGTCCTACCTCAGATTCTTCCCCAGAATCCTACCTCAGGCCTCAGCCCTACCTCAGCCTTTATAACTAGGATAAAAACTCAGACTTTACACAAGTCCTACCTCAGATTCTTCCCCCAAAATCCTACCGCAGACCTCAGCCCTACCTCAGCCTTTTATAACTAGGCTTACAACTCAGATCTGATAATAGATCTTATAAGAAATAGAAAGTAATAAGAAACAAACAAATTCACCAGCTAGATTCCTCTATTGGTGTAGCCTTCTTGATCAGTTCTTGACTTAACTAATCCTTCGGATCCAGCCTGACTTAGCTTCTCAAAGCTTCTTGATTGAACAAAATAATATGGATCTTCTTGTTGGTGAAGTTGATCTTCAGTCAGCTTCTTCGTTTAATTTAAATTGGAATCTGAATCTTTCTGGTAGAATAATTATGAATCTGTTTCTCTTTTTCCTTTTTTTTCACACTACCCTTCTGAAGTTTCCGATCTGTCTCTTATATAGAGTTTGCTTCACGGTACCGTCTGATCCGTTTCTAACAAACTAATGACCGATCTGTCAGAGGTGTCAAACCGGTTGGATATGAGCTATCAAGTCACCAGACATGTTAGTAGATTCTTTAGAGTCATTCCAACTCAGTACAAATCACTCAGCAGGCTGCTTCATATGTGTCGACACATATTGGCCAAGTGTCGACACAAGTCTTCATGGTGTCGACACAATACTCGAAGTGTCGACACAGACATACTTCTCCTTCTCGAAACATCTTCTGTTGAATGTGTTGACACAAGTCTTATATGTCGACACAAATGCTTCCGGTGTCGATACAGCTTTTGTTGGCAGATGGCATTGAGAATGTGTCGACACAAGTCCTCTGTGTCGACACAGCTACTTCTGGTCTCGACATAGCTGTTGTAGACAAACGGCGTTGAATGAATATCGACAGTGTTGAAATTATCCAGACGGCGTTGAGTGTGTGTTGACACAAATTTTTCTGGTGTCGACATAACTCTAGCTCAGGTGTCGACTAATTCGGATTGTCAACACAGCTTCTTCATAAATGTCGACTTAGCTTGAGTGTCGACACGTCTTCTTAAAAAGAGTCGACACAACTTGAGTGTCAACACAACACCTTCATAAGTATCGACACAACATTAGAGTGTCGACACAAGTTCTTCCTAAGTGTCGACACAGTTTATGGGTGTCGACACAACTTCTTCACAAGTGTCGACAATTGTACTTAGAAAATTTGCTTCAAATGCTTAAACCTGCATAATGTAACTCAAACATCTATTAAATACAAATTGATGCATATCATTAACTAAGATGAGGCTTCTCCAAATCTGGTACACATTTTCCAATGTACCCAACACTTGTGATTGCTGAATTGTTTAGCTTAGTTTTCTTATTCCTTAATTAATATATGTATCACTATATTTACTCTAATATAATCTACAAAAAGAGCCAAAGTTTAATACTCTATCCCCCCCTTTATAGTAATCTGACCTAACACCCTCCTTTCAATCCGGAAGGAGTAGAAATAATCATCCCGTCCCCGAGAACAATATGACCTCAAAATTCCACCGAATATCGAGTACTATATGCGATAGGTGCACTTGCCTCCTATCGTTAAAATCTTGCTTTTTAGCCGCCCGTGACGCTCGACCCATCGAACCAACCACCTAAATAAGGGCCGGCCTCGCGGAACATCAAATTTTTGGCGTCGTTGTCGGGGAATCTCTTAATTTGTTATTTTGAATTCCGGAGTCTATTACTTTTACTTATTTCTATAAACTAAAAAAAACTTAAAAACTCTATTTAAAAATAAAAAAAGAGTTAATTTAGTTTATATTTTAAGGTGTATGACCCGTGGATAACCCTTAGAGATTGAAGATTTTTATTTAGACCCTGAGATCGAACGCTCTCTTGCGCGTATTCGATCTCAATGCCGACATTCTTTTTTAGACCCTGAAGAATCTATCGGAGAACCCTCTGTCTTAGTTATGGCCGACCCTAACCCTGCCTAAGTGGCCAAGCGTACTATATCTTATTACGCTCGACCTAACCTGGATGATACTTGGTGTAGTATTGTTCGCCCTATGGTGGTGAATAATAATTTTGAAATAACGTCAAGTGTCATTCAAATGATCCAAAATGCTGTGCAGTTTGATGGACTGTCGGATGAGGACCTGAATGTCCACTTGTCCAATTTTTTGGAAATATGTGACACGTTCAAGATTAATGGAGTCACTGATGACGCCATTCGCTTGCGCTTATTTCCTTTTACCCTTAAATCCAAAGCTATGGCACGGTTGAATTCCCTCCCGCGAGGATGTATACCCACCTGGGCTGAGTAGACTGAGAAATTCCTGACGAAGTACTTTCCGCCCGCGAAAACTGCAAAGTTTGCGGGTGGAAATTTCTTCGTTTGTGAAAACGATCCAGAGTCTCTATATATGACTTGGGAATGGTTTAAGGAGTTCCTCCACCGGTGCCCGCACCACGCGCTGCCAACGTGGTTGCAGGTACATTTTTTATTATGGCCTTAATTTTTAGATGCGTCAAATGATTGACGCAGATGTCGGGGGCACGTTAAACAGCCAAACCACTAAGGCCGCCTATGCTTTATTCGAAGTAAATTCTATGAATGCCTACTAGTGGAACGTCCAGCAGGGATGCCCAAAGCAGGCGGATGGCCTTTTTGAAGTGGGATGCCACTGCTCTGTTAACCCTTCATGTCGAAAGGTTAACAAAGTAGGTGGCGGAGATGACTAATGCCTCCTCCACTCCGCCTTGTTTTATTCCCCCTAACGTCTGTGTGGCTGAAGTGTTCGTGGACTTCATAGGAAATTCGGGTCGTCCTTCCTTCAATGCCAACCACAACCCCTGTAGTAAGAACTATAACCCGGGTAGGTGGAATTACCCCAATTTCTCTTGGAGAAACCCGAACAATGCGCAACGCCCCCCTAATTATTTTGAGCCCGCATTTCCCGCCTCCTCATCTGAAACCTTCTCCGATTGAGGAAATTTTTTATAAATATATAGCGTCCGACGAATCAAATATCCGGAACATCATCGGATCGCTAAAAGCCCTCGAACAACAGGTTGGACAACTGGCGAGAATGGTGTGCGAGCGCGCGCTCGGGGTACTGCTAGGAAACACGGAGCCCAATACTTGGGAGAACGCAAATTCTATAACCCTCCGTAGCGGTAAGGAGGTGGTTGATCTAAAATGGATTGATCCGCAGGTACATATTTCCCCTCTGACCCCTCTCCCCCTTCTTCGATTACGCCGACTTTACCAATTTTAAACGAAAAATTTATTTTAAGCAAGGCCCTGCCGTATCCACATAGGTTAGATAATGAGCGTAAGGACGCGCAATACAAAAAATTTATTTTACTATTAAAAAATTAGAAAATATTTTGCATATCTCTCTCAACGCGGACAGCTCGGCGGGTCTTACCAAAAAAATTGCCCCTAAACAAAACCCAGGGACGGTTTTCTATCCCGTGCCTTTTTTGGCAATATATTACTAAAATACGCTCTTGCAAATTTAGGCGCGAGAATAATTTGATGTCGTTCTCGCCCTTTAAAAAATTAGGTTTGGTGCACTCCGACCCCTACTAATATGCATATACAATTAGCGGATCGCTCGGTTAAGTTTCCCATCGGGGTAGTGGAGGACGTTCTTGTCTGAGTTGACAAGTTTATCTTTCCGGTAGACTTCATCATCTTGGACATCGAAGAGGACACCGATGTACCAATTATACTCGGTCGCACCTTTTTCTCGCCACATCCCACGCATTAATTGATGTGAGTAACGGTTGTCTCCTCCTTCAGGTGGGAGACGATGAGGTTACTTTTTCTATTAATCCCTCGATGGAGGACTCATTCTCAAGCGATGATTTCTGTTATAATTTAGACACTTTTTTCGGAGAAAGTTCTTCTCTCATTTCTTGTCTATTTTTCTTAACAACTATATTTTTGCACTCGAAACTTTAATTATGAAGAGGATGAAACTAGGTTTTGCCTTTCTAACCAATTGGTTCGAAAGACATTAGTATCAAAACCTCACTAAAAGAACCGCCCATCCTAGACCTCAAACCCCTACCCGAATCTCTCAAATACGCTTTTTTGGAAAGAATGAAACCCTTACCATTATTATTTCCTCGCTTTTGTGTGATTCGGAAACTTCTGATTTATTGGAAGTTTTGCTCAAATATCGCCACGCAAAAATACGCCACGCAATTGCGTGGCAAATTTCGAACTTAAGGTATTAACCCCTCTTTTTGCACTCATATGATTTTCTCTACGATAATTGCCGCAAAACCAAAGATGAATAAATAATTAGATGCCACAGATAGTCGTAAAAAAACCATTCATACTACCAACATAATAAGCCCCAAATTCAACACGGGCTGTGCATCAAACAGGAAATGCCACGGCGAACCCCGTGAACGATTTTGGTGATTCGGGGGGATATAAGGAATTAATTAACAAACATTAGAATACCCCCCTGCCCTTCCACTTATTTACCTTCCCTTCCCGCCCCATTTCGCTCAACAACCGCTTTCATTCAAG